>JAGUQL010000002.1:328416-1528416 GCA_018410145.1 Penicillium corylophilum
CCCGCCCCCCGCCCCCCCCCCCCCCCCCCCCCCCCCCCCCCCGCGCCTGGGAGCCATGTTATATGATGCAGACTCAGATAAGCTTAGACGACGCTTAAAAGCGATGGGAGAAGAATGTTGCCCGAGAGCTGGGCAGTAGGGAAAGAGAACACGGAGGTAGCATGTATGGCGGTTTCGTGTGAAATACAGTGTCTATTCTGGGAAGTGGAGGATTGACGGCCATACCATATCAAGGCTAGTGCATTTCAGACGTAGAATTCGGGAATCAATTCGTGAGAGTGTGGAGGTATAACTGATTTCGAAAAGTGCTGTACCACACTATTTTGCCATAAATCACTTAGTGTTGATTTTCAATAACTACGCCAGTATGTCGGAAGTGACCGATTGCACTCCGTTCTCGAGACCCGACGAGTCTACGTTGGGAAGATTCTTTAAATATTAGAAAAGAAGGCTTAAGGTAGTTCAGCATTTAACAAAGGAGTCTTTCTATTTTCGTAATGAACGGCTACACACCGATGACAGAGAGGACAGGCAATGACGGCATGCCTGATTGTCTGCCCTGAGTATCCTGAGTGAAGGGTGAGCTGATCCCTGAGGAACCATGAGTGCTCAGGGGAGCACAATGTAAATGATGCTTCAATGACTAATATTCTGGTAAATAGGACGCTTAAAACAGCGTCAAAAGCAGCCTTTTTCGGCGCCCAATTTACCGTCACTTAGCGTTGGGATGTAAATTGAACTACACTATCTCTTCTGTTTAACATCCACTCGTATTCTTCTATTTCCTAATAGGACGACAGACCGTTCTACCCTAACAACCTATGTAGTTCTCTTACAACTTTTCCTTAAATTACTGTCACTTTAATTAAACTAGTAAACATACTACCAACCTTCTTTCTCTAGCTACATATATATCTATTCACTAGATTATAGTATATATATTTTACTAAATTAAGATCAATTTCTATTAGATCTAGTTTAATTACCACTTTTTTAGAATTTTTGTCTGTAATAATGGTGACGGTAAAACTGCAGCCTCGGGAAGTGATCGGCTCCCGGAGCACAGGGTGAGTTAGTCACCCCGCCGCCCTGAGGAGCATCCCTGAGCAGCCTGATCGCTCACCCCAATGCTTAGGCCGACCGGCCCATTCGATCTCATCCTATCTCAAAAAATGAATACGACTGGTCATATCAAAATGGGGCCAAACCTAGCCACTTGTAAGCGTGAGCTTATTTATTTCATCGTTCACAACAAGGAGCCAGACGGCGCCCTGGGACCGGGAAGGAAAGGGAGATGGAACCTGAACGGGCGCGTGGGCGAGCACGCATGGGGCTAAACGAGCCGCGCTTGACGGCCCCCGTTTTCTGGGGGCCAAAATGGCGCCGATCAGGGCTGGCTCTGGGAAATTAGATACATTGTGGGCGGCCGCCACTGCCTAGTCTGGTCTTGACTATCTCTTCTCAAAAAATGCGAGGAATATTCTGATGGCAGAAGACGTGCAAAAACGAACGAGTCGCTCTCAGGTAAAGGAATATCATACATATCTGGTCTTGTAAACGGGTTGTGGCTAGGATGTGGTCTATTGTGGACGACAGACCGCATGGATCCCTGATCCTGTTACGCTCATCGCATCCTTTTCCTCATCGGACCTAACGTATGATGTTATTGGCTCGCGCTGATCCTCTTGACACTCGGACTCATTGGGGACTGAAGACTCGGACGGCTCAGCGCTTAGCCTCATGGTTTCCGGGCTAGAGTCGGTTTAAGACATATTTATCCTCTTCACAGTTCATACCTCGTCGTGCTAGCTACTTTCCACCTCACAATGGCAGTCTTCCCATTCGGTCTGAGATGCTCCGCTCCCATTGTCATGGTAGCAGCACTCCTTGTTGCAGTTGCCTTTGCTATTGGCCATGACGCATTTTATCAGAGTTTAGACAGGCGGCCAGTCCTCCATACGGGGTCACTCATCCCCTTTACATCCTCTCTCCGTGTCTCTGATCAACAAATCTACGTCTCAATTGGCACGTTCTTTGCCTTCATCGTCAAAAGTCTCCTGGGGATTTCAGCATCCACTGTCTTCGATCAGTTCTCCTGGAGATCGATTCATGGTCAGACAACTCAGATCGGCGTCATCGATGATCTACTCTCGACTCTTAAAAATGCCTTTATGGCGCTCAATCTGTCATTGTGGAAGCGCTATCCCATCAGCATGACTCTCGCGATGATTTGTTGGCTTCTCCCTATAGCATCCATAATTACACCCGCTACATTAAGCGTGGATTCTGTCTCCTTCGACAAGTTTGTTCCTAGACGAGTTCCTCGTATCGACTTCGCGAGCACCAACTTTGCCAACCTGGGCTCGGGCCTGAGTGTTAACACAAATTTCAATCATGACGACCTGGGACCAGGCTCAACAGAGGTTCAACCCGTGGTAGACCACTATAACATGTACGCTGGCCCTATGCCGGAAGTCCAAAAAGTTACTGCTGGTGCTGCTGCACAAGGTGCCATCTCATCAATAGAGCCTCCATCCACCAACTCGTCTTGGACACTGAAATTTCATGGTCCTGCTATTGTGTGTGACAAGGTTGACCAGACACTTTCCAACTACATTACCCAGGATGTTGAACGGGTCATCAACGCATCGCGGATCTCTTATAAATATGAAGTGATGCAATATACAGAGGCTACCGTATATGGGTATCTTTCCTGGGCACCAGGAGTGAACAACAGTGTGGAAGAATCCCTTCCCTTTTACCGAAGGGATGTGAATGACACGTATGCTCTACGAACAGCTTCTCTGGGCCCGGTGACGGAGAGTGCTATAAACATTGGGGGCATCTCTCCATCATTGTCAACTCCACAAAAGCCTCTAGGTGACGGAGCACCGCTTTCTCTGTTTTTTGCCACTTTCCCGCACATGGTAGACTATGATGTTGCCTTGGAAAAGGTGCACCTCACGGCCCGTGACCCGACAATTCTGCGTTGTGTGCTTCATAATGCGTCTTACCAGACGAATTTTACCTACATAAATGGAGACCAGTCAATCCATGTCACAGATCAAAACATTCTGAACCCTATGGGCTATTTGGCCGGCGTGGACTCAAATTTGGCAAACTCCTCATGGTTCCATAACAGCGATGTTATGGAAGCTTTCTCTTACCAGTCGATAATGGAAGCATTTGGGGACCTTCTGATCGGATCCATCAGCGAATATATTCAGACTGAGAACGTTAACGGGCATGCTGGGGCCCAGAACGATACGGACTCTCATACATCCAACACAAGTGTCATATCAACAGCATTGATGGAAACTAAAGAACTCCAGGTCATTCAATCTTTCCTTAGACCAAAGACTGAAGACGCATACATGAATTATTGGGACGCAAAGTCGATGAACTCGGTGAACTATTCATCTCTTCCCTTATCAAGAGCCCTAGAAGAAATGTTTCGAAATGTTACATTTTCATTCATGAGCTCCGGCTTGTTCCAGTATGCTTCGCTACATTCCGCTAGTGCTATTGAAATACTCACATTTTTCTTGCAGGCCTAACTACACCGCAACGCCACTACCAGAAACGAATGTAACACTCACATCTTACCACAACATCTACGTCTATACACGCTCAATCCTCTGGACCGCTTACGGTATTGCAATTGGCGTCACCTTCCTCAGTGTCCTCGCGGGGAGTTTGGTGTATCTCTCAAACCATGGTTCTTACAGCAGTAGGTTTTCCACAATATTCAGGGTCACGCGGGGTGCCACGGTATCAGCGGAAATCAGTATGGAAGATTGCAATGGGCTTGATCCTCTTCCAGAACACCTAGTCAGTGCGGAAATGACCACCGGACATGACCCAAGACATTCTACCGGTTTTTCACCCGTGGCTACTCAGGAAGGTCTTTCGACGAGAAAAGGGGCTTTTCAAATGACTGCTTCAGACCACAGCAGATCCTGGGAAGTCTCAGAGTGATATCGTATAAGCCCTGGCAGGCTGAAAATTGTGGTGAGTAGTCTGCAAGTGAACAATAGAATATAGATCGCAATCCGTGCTTGATAGCCAGTAAGCCCAGATGACTGTGGGTAGCCGAGGAGAGTTACACGTTTGCCGTTCTTCCAGTTCCTTTGATTGGCCTTATTTGCATCCCCTTGGTAACTTAGCTATTTTCGCATAGAGCAGGAGCTACGAGTTGACGGGGGGAGACTCTTTAAATATTAGGAAAGAAGGCTTAAGGTGGCTCGGTACCTAGCAAAAAAGCCTTTCTATTTTTCTAAGGAGCGGCTACACCCGGATGTCAGAGAGGACAGACAATGACGGCATACCTGATTGTCTGTCCTGAGTGCCCTACGTGAAGGGTGAGCTGATCCCTGAGCAACCATAAGTGCTCAGGGGAGCGCTCCCTAAGCACTCAGTGAGCACTCAGTAAAAGTGGGTCGAAGCAAACCACGTTATGCTTGAAAGACTAAAATTCTGTTAAATAGGACGCTTAGAACGGCGTCAAAAGTAGCCTTTTTCGGCGCCCAATTTACCGTTACTTAGCGTTGTGGTGTAATTTTATAACTAAATATTGAAATGGGGATGGCTCGATGGCTGTCTGACCATGCAGACTGGACAACACCAACAAGAAGAGAACACATACAAACACCCTCTCATGCTTTGGACGAGTGTAGAGAAGGGTGACCTGGATGCCGCGCTGTGTACTGCTCTTAATGCTGTAACATTAATCAAAGAATATGGTGAAAACTGAATTGAATTGGGTCGATGTCTCTTCTATCTCTATCTCCATGTAGAAGGTATTTGTATGCGCCCGAGGTTCAGGATGCCTCAGGCCGCAACTACATCTATGTCATGCGTTCCACCACTACAATATAAAAAACATTAATCATAACTTATATTATAGGCTTCTTAGCAGCACATAGGCATATCAATGTCTTATTATAGGTCAGAATAAGGTATAGGCGTGGACTTATGCTGAATATAGCTATAATATTATAATTAAACAAATTTGTCATCCTAAGGTGCTGTAGTCTAGTGGTCAGGACGTGTCGTTGTGGAAGGAAACCCCTCCTAGCGATCCGACGAGACCCCGGTTCGATTCCGGGCAGCGCCATTTCTTTTTTCTTTTTCTTTTTTTACTCTCGCTGAAACCCTGATATAAAGTACCCACTTTTAAGAATACCTAGTAGGTAAATAAGTATTAGTAATAATCTAAGAGCCTAATAATATATCCAGAAAATATAATTATGTGCCAAATTAGACATTGACATGGCCCTGGACACCTACTCCCGGCCCATGGGCCTCTTGGCGGCCCATGATACTAGCGTCGTAATATAGGCTATTTTATGATATATTACGCGTATTAATTTGTAATATTACTTAGTAATATATTTATATGTCTTTTTAGGTCGAATACTTAAGGAAATTTCGATCTTGTATTTAAAATATAGTGTTAGATACCATGGATATTTTATATATATTAGGTTTAGAAGAGAGACAATGATAGATTTATTCTAATTAAAAAGAGAGGGTAATCTAAAGAAAAGTGGTGGACTTTCCGCGCATTTCAAATATATATCTTTACTAAAGACTACGACTCTATTAACTACTCTATTAACCACTTATCTTTTTGTATCTAAAAGAGAACCCGACCGTTAAAATTGATATTCAATAGCCTAGATACAATAATATAACCCATAATTACTAGGTAAAAAAGTCAGTTATCTAATAGTGGTAAGCGTTTATACTAAGACAGCCGTATATAACAGAAACTAGGCCAATTAGGCCAAATAAGGCAGAACATCTAAAATTAGGCAGGATTAGGTGTCGGTGGGCGGCCCATGGACGGGCCGGACTTCGCTGTCTATACGTGGGCCGGACTTTGTGTCCATGGTCGGCCTATGTCAATGTCAGCCAAAATACGGTATAGCTGTGTGTTTGTGCTGTATATAGCTATAATTATCCAAATTTTTTATCGTAAGGTGCTATAGTCTAGTGGTCAGGACGTGTCGTTGTGGAAGAGGAAACCCCTTCTAGCGATCCGACGAGACCCCGGTTCGATTCCGGGTAGCGCCATTTCTTTTTTTATTTTTATTTTTATTTTTTTGACTCTCGCTAAAACCCTGATATGAAGTAGCCACTCTCAAGAATACCTACTATGGTAGTAGGTAAATAAGTATAAGCAATGATCTAAGAGCCTAACAATATATCTAGAAATAAGGTATTTGTGTGTGTTTGTGCTGAATAATGCTATAATTATCCAAATTTGTCATCGTAAGGTGCTGTAGTCTAGTGGTCAGGACGTGTCGTTGTGGAAGGAAACCCCTCCTAGCGATCCGACGAGACCCCGGTTCGATTCCGGGCAGCGCCATTCCTTTTTTCTTTTTCTTTTTCTACTCTCGCTAAAACCGTGATATGAAGTAGCCAGGCACCTAGCTGAGCGGGACCCGGGAATTACTGGCCGGGTCCCAGGAAATCATGACTAATACTAGGTCCCCACTAGCTCCCGGTGGTGCCGCCAGTTGGTAAGGCTAGTCCTAATCGGGAATAATAGGGTTACTATAGTAGAAACCCAGTTTCAGCCAACTAAGCAAATTTACCTCCTTCCACACCCTTTTTTCTGAATTTCCACGTCAGCACCTCACTTTTTCACCTATATTTTCAAAGGATATGAATTTATAAGACTCCCTCTATATATAAAGTGAGAGTTTTCCTCTACAAAGGAACTATAGTTTAAGGTAGTGCCTAGCGAGGCGTTTTACCGTATTAAAGGATACGTCGTAAATTGAGTAAGCACTTACCTCCTTATCTGTCTCTGTCGACATAGTGCTCTACTATAGTAAGAAGATAAGAAGCCAAAATCATAGCATATATGGATAGTGGAACGTGTGTATAGTAGAAGCGGTAAAAAATAACCGTAAGCCTATATGTAATCTAGTCGTTTTAATACGTAGGTAATGGGTGGTGCCGCCATTTGGAAGCCTAATTAGGCTTAGCCTCTTTTCCAACTGGCGGTGCCAAGACACTCCAACTGGCGGCGCGAGCAGTATCCTAGTCTCGCGGAGCTGGCGGGGACCCAGGATTAGTTATAATTTTCTAGGACCCGGCCAGCAATTCCTGGGTCCCGCTCAGCTGGCACCCGGAAGTGGCCACTCTTAAGAATACCTAGTAGGTAAATAAGTATTTGTATAAATCTAAGAGCCTAATAATTTATCTAGAAAATACAATTATATGCTAAAATAAGGTATTTGTGTGTGTTTGTGCTGAATATAGCCATAATTCTCTGAATCTTTTATCGCAAGGTGCTGTAGTCTAGTGGTCAGGACGTGTCGTTGTGGAAGAGGAAACCCCTCCCTAGCGATCCGACGAGACCCCGGTTCGATTCCGGGCAGCGCCATTCTTTTTTCTATCTTTTTTTTTTTTGCTCTCATCAATAGTATGGAGTATTGCTGTAAAGAGTCAGTAACAATACACTATTGATTATTGGTGAGGAAAAGGGCTCGTTAATGAACTTAGCCAAAACCTAGGTGGGAAAAAGAACGGACGGAATCCGGGCTTTATGTAGTCTGGACCCGAAGACATTCCAGCCTTACGGCGCTGTAGTCAAATGAGTAACCTTGAAACCAACGATACGTATCCACATCGACTAGCCTTCCTTTTGGGAGTGAAAGACATGGCATGGTGGAAAGATCATCCGTCTTCTCCACCTTGATGCGGGGGAATAAGATGCGGGGGAATAATATGTGGCGTGTCAAGTAAATAAGCGGACCAGTGGATACCGGGCCATGAACTCACGAACCCCCGGGCCTTTAATGAACGAGGGCGAAGTACTAAGGACTATCGTTTCATCGGATGGTGGAAGTCCCTGTGCCTTGCAACCCCTTCCTGTTTTCCCTCACCTTCCTCTCACTCAACCTCGCCCACCTCAGATGCGCCCTGTCTTCGCCTGAGCGTCTGGTATTGTGACCACCCTGCGAGATCCAGCTATGATTGTCAAGCTGCCCCTGCGCTCAGCGCTGGGGTGCCTGACGACCCCGGTTCGCGCGGGGAAATTGTTCCTGCCGTTCGGTGAGCTTCGGTTTCGTGACGGCCTCAGGGCGCACTTGACCCGAGGTAATCCTAACTATCGCCAAATAGTCTCGCAAACCCGTTCATTCTCGCATCATGCATCAACGAAGACCTCCCCCAAGACGCGTTGCCTCTCTCTGCCACTCGGCTACGCACGAAGCGCTTCCACCGCTGCTCCGGCTTCGCAGCCTGCCTCGGTAACACCTGTCTCGGCTACGCCGTATTCCGACTTGACCGTCGGTGTCCCAAAGGAAACTTACCAGAATGAGCTACGAGTGGCAATTACTCCTCAGAATGTGGCTCTCTTGCTGAAGAAAGGGTTCTCGCGTGTTTTAGTTGAGCGCGGTGCTGGTGAGGGAGCGCAGCTACTGGACCATGCCTATGAACAAGCTGGTGCGACCATCGTCGATCGTGATGCCATCTGGCAGAGTGACATCGTGTTGAAGGTTCGAAGCCCACAATTGGAAGGTCCTTTCAATGAGGTGGAAGCTCTGCGCAAAGGGTCGACCCTTATTTCGTTCTTGTATCCCGCCCAGAATAAGCCGATTGTCGACGCGCTGGCTGCCCGTGGTGTCACCGCGTTCGCTATGGACCGCATTCCTCGTATTTCCCGAGCCCAGGTCTTTGATGCTCTGAGCTCCATGGCCAATATTGCCGGTTATAAAGCCGTTCTAGAGGCGTCGAATCACTTCGGTCGCTTCTTGACCGGTCAGGTTACTGCCGCTGGAAAGATTCCTCCCGCTAAGGTTCTTGTGATTGGCGCTGGTGTGGCAGGTTTGAGTGCAATTGCCTCGGCTCGTCGCATGGGCGCTATCGTCCGTGGCTTTGACACTCGCCCGGCTGTCCGTGAACAGGTTCAATCTCTAGGCGCTGAGTTCGTCGAGGTTGATATGCATGAAGACGGTGCTGGTCAAGGTGGCTATGCTAAGGAAATGTCCAAAGAATTCATCGAAGCCGAAATGAAACTTTTCCTGGAGCAGGCCCGCGAAGTGGATATTATCATCACGACTGCCCTTATTCCTGGCAAGCCTGCACCGAAGCTAATCACCAAGGAAATGGTAGCTGCCATGAAGCCTGGCTCTGTCATTGTTGATCTTGCAGCCGAGGCTGGTGGTAATTGCGAAGCAACTGTCCCCGGTCAACTCTCCAATTACAAGGATGTCACCATTATCGGCTACACGGATCTTCCTTCTCGCCTGCCTACCCAGTCTTCCACTTTATATTCCAACAATATTACGAAGCTTCTGTTGTCTATGGCTCCAAAGGAGAAGTCATACGGCATTGATCTCAATGATGAAGTGGTTCGCGGATCTATCGTTACACGCGACGGTGAAGTTATTCCTCCGGCTGCGCCGCCTGCTCCACCTCCGGCGCCGAAAGCAGATGCGAAGACTATTGCCGCGAAGGAGGAAGTTGCAATTACACCCTGGCAGAAGGCTACTCGGGAGGTTGCCACCGTCACGGGAGCCATGGGAGCTACACTCGCTCTGGGTAAAGCTACTGGCCCTATCTTTATGGGCAACATGATGACATTTGGCCTTGCTGGTTTGGTCGGCTATCGTGCAGTCTGGGGAGTAGCGCCCGCACTTCATTCGCCTCTTATGAGCGTTACCAATGCTATTTCCGGCATGGTTGGTATCGGAGGTCTGTTTATCATGGGTGGGGGATATTATCCGACATCACTTCCTGAATATCTTGGTGCTGCCTCGGTTCTTCTGGCCTTTGGTAATATCTCTGGTGGGTTTGTCGTGACAAAACGCATGCTTGATATGTTCAAACGCCCCACTGATCCTCCGGAATACCCATGGCTATATGCTATTCCCGCTGCTGTGTTCGGCGGTGGCTTCCTGGTTGCTGCAAGTACTGGAGTGGCTGGTATTGTCCAAGCTGGCTACCTCGTCAGTACCATACTATGCATGAGTTCTATCGCAAGTTTGGCCTCTCAAACGACCGCACGCCGTGGAAACATCTTTGGAATCCTAGGTGTCGTATCCGGTATTCTTGCATCACTGGCTGCAGTGGGTTTCTCAACAGAGACGTTGACCCAGTTCACTGCAGTCGCCGGTGCTGGTGTTATGGCTGGTGGCTTGATCGGCCGCCGTATCACACCTACCAGCTTGCCGCAGACAGTTGCTGCCCTGCACTCTGTTGTTGGTCTGGCTGCTGTTCTTACCAGTATCGGTAGTGTGATGGCCGACATCACTGATATATCGACTTTGCATATGGTCACGGCATACCTGGGTGTTCTTATTGGAGGTGTGACATTCACTGGCTCGATCGTTGCATTCATGAAGCTCGCTGGTCGAATGTCATCCAAGCCTAAGATCTTCCCCGGCGGGCATATGCTCAATTCAACATTGCTTGGCACCAACATAGCAACCATGGGAGCTTTCGTGACTATGGCACCCGCAAGCCCGGCAATTGCAGCCACCTGTCTCGGCGCAAATACTCTTCTCAGTTTCATGAAGGGATACACCACAACTTCAGCCATTGGGGGAGGTGATATGCCTGTTGCGATCACCGTGCTCAATGCCTATTCTGGCTTTGCTTTAGTCGCCGAAGGGCTGATGTTGAACAACCCACTTTTGACTAGTGTCGGTTCACTCATCGGGGTGAGCGGTTCAATCCTGTCTTACATCATGTGTACCGCCATGAACCGATCGCTGCCCAATGTTCTGTTTGGTGGCAGTGCCGCTCCGGTACAGAGCGAAAGAAAGATTGAAGGCGAGGTCACACAGACAAGTGTCGACGATGCGGTAGAAGCCCTTTCAGGAGCCGAGAATGTCATCATCATCGTCGGCTACGGAATGGCCGTCGCAAAGGCCCAGTATCCTCTTGCCGAGATCGTAAGAATCCTCCGTTCGCGCGGCGTCAACGTCCGTTTTGCTATTCATCCCGTGGCGGGTCGCATGCCCGGGCAGTGCAATGTTCTCCTCGCGGAAGCCTCTGTGCCGTACGATAGTAAGTCATGCCGAGCCCCTATTGAGTGAAACTTCTGACCCCTGCAAGTTGTTCTGGAAATGGACGAGATCAACGACGATTTCTCCGACACAGACGTTACGCTAGTCATCGGCGCCAACGACACCGTTAACCCCATAGCGCTTGAGCCCGACTCTTCCATTTCTGGGATGCCCGTTTTGCACGCTTGGAAGAGCAAGGAAGTGATTGTCATGAAGCGGGGCATGTCAAGTGGATACGGTATGTCCTTCATCTTCTCTATATTAACTCTGACTAATGTGGCTTCAACCGGACAGCTGACGTCCCGAACCCAATGTTCTTTATGCCTGGAACAAGGATGCTCTTTGGAGATGCAAAGACTTCTTGTGATGGTCAGTGCTATCCCCGCAGCAGTCTGTGTACCCAATGCTGACCCGTCAATAGCTATCAAATCGGCCCTGGAGGCACGGAAGTAGACATTAGCATTCTCATGCATATAGCCCTCATGCTATTCTGCGTCATCTGCGATCAACTTTATGCATGCTCTTTGTCCCAACTTATTCCTCGCACTGCCTTTTACACTCTGGCTGCCAGTATTTTTACTCTGCAATATACCAAGCTTCCATTGCACTTGAAGCAGCTCATCATCTAGTTTAGCTCCTATCTCACTACACAGGTACTGTCATTCACTTGGGCATCTTCATAGAAACTCTTGGTCAAGTCTTTCTTGACATTTATTCAATAGTCAATCTAACCTGCGGCTCTCTTCATTCTTCTGACCAGCAAAATCATGAGTTCGTTCATCTCACACCACTCCAGGTGTCCTCGCAAACAATGAAACTCCGATGAGATTGATCTTGCCTCGCCAATGAAGAAAAACTAGAGATCAACTCAACCAGGTAGATAAAAAAAGAACAAAAACAAAAATAACGATAAAAACCTTGAAATAGACATTAACCGACCCGGAAAAGAGATGACCGCCGACCCAGTTTCAAATAGATTAGAGACCAAACGCCAAAATCAGAGATTTCTACCCAAATTCAAGACCCCCGGATTCCCAAAAAACAGTCAAACAAAATAACCGCCCATAAAAAAAAACATTACTGAATTAAAGAAAAGCGTTAAGCTTTCGTAAAAGACCTCTTCCCAAGTCTCAGTCCCATAAAGCCCCGTCCACCAAAAGCAGAGCTATTATGTCTGCCATGACGGCGCTGACTCGGTTTCCGCACAACGTGAGACTCGTAGTTCATCGATGTCAAACTAGGCTGGCTCATAGCAGCAGGGATGGGAGCTGGTGCATCCATTTCGGAACGCAAACTGGCTACCGAGGCGATGCTGGAGGTGGCGGAGTGCTTGCGGGTCATGCGGCGCATGATGGGTGACTTTTGAGCTAGCATATTGCTCATACTGCGCTTGGAGAAGTGGCTGGGCGGTCGGGGTGAGGAGACCGGGCTGCAGGTGTAAGGGTTGGAGTGCAGAGAGGCGGTTTCGCTGTGGTCGGCGATATAGCCTGGGCGAATCTCGTCTGGGAAGGGGGAGGCTGGGCGTGAGTAGGATGGCACGCTGCTGTTGCTGTTCTTGCGGACGGAGGCTGGACGGTGGCCTAGGTCTGTTGGGCGGCGGGTGCGGGAGGGGTTGAGTGGTATTGGAAAGGATTTCTCGCAGCCTGCTGTGCGTGGTCGTGATCGGTAGATTGATTGTGGCCGGATTTGGGGTGAAGGGGGTATGTAGGGCAGTACGGGTATCTCAGACACTCGGTTGATGGTGGCGCTTTGCATGGATGGGGTGGCGGCCTGCGGCGTAGCAAAGTTGGAGCTTTTTTGCTCTTCACGCTTTCCGTGTATCTCTGAAGGCCGAGGGTTCTCGGCCAGGCGAGGTACATTGAGGCTGCTCTCAGTCCTAACAAGGAGCATGCGCGACCCCCTATCCCGAGAGGTTGCTCGGGTTCGAGAGTGGCTGGGCCTAGATTTGGAAGCCTTTGAACGTGCGCCGATAGCGTTGATAAAGACCACGGTAGGACGAGTAGGTGGCTCCATCAGAGTAACCTTCTTTGCAGTCTGGATCTCCGCACTTTCCACGGAGAAGATGGATGACGGTGACGCAGATCGTGATCTAGGGTTTGAAATGGCCGGTGGTGAGTTAGGCCGGACATAGATCGTAGGTTGCAAGTAAAGGCTCGATGCCATCGGCGGGCTATCCGGTGAAGGCAGCTCAAGAACCATATCCTCTTCTGGATCGAAGACATAGGCATCGTCCCCGAAGTTGGCATTACTATTCCGCTTGACAGTATCCATTGACACCGGTCGGGGCCTTTTGGCTGAGGCATAAGGGCCCAGTAGCTGTTCCTCTCGATCTGAGTCCGGGTCGGCATGGGAGTTCTCGTCGGCGCTTAGATCCGAGTCGAAGGTGCCCGCTCGTTGAGAACCTACGAGCGAGGGGACAAAGTCCTGAGCGCCAGCCTCAGACTCGGATACATCTTCTTCGTCCGACTCGTAACGTTTCTGGAGGCTTTGCCTGCTCAGACGGTGAAGATCCAACGGGTTGGTGGGTTCGTACATCTTTGCCAGTCAAATCTTCAGCGAACAACTTGATCAATCCCAGGGGAAAAAAAACTGTTCCGGACAGGGTAGGCAAAATAGAGACAACGAGGAAGGAGACCAGCCCAGGATAAAGAGTAAAGCAATGGAAAGCGGAAACGAGTAATCCTCCAACGAACGAAGGACAAAGTCCAGGGAGGCCTTCTAGTCACCTCGAAATTAAATATCCCACGGGTTGAAAAGGGACAAGGAGATCTTTCTCCTGTCAGTTCACGGCACACGGGACAGGCCAAGGTCTTTAAGGTCCGGTGGAACCACGGAGGAAGTGGGTGTGAAGAACAGGGGAACCGCCCTCGATACCGTTCAAGAGCTAGGAATAGAAGCAAAAGAAAAGGTCCCACCCGTCAAGAATTGATCCACCAGGGAGGGGGAGGGCTTTTTTAGACCCGGCGCCTTAATGTAGAAAAGAGGGGACAGCGATCAATCCCTGTCCACGTGCAGTGGTATGATGAATCCCCTGGAAAAGGTAATTGCAGGGCATTGCAGGTCGTTGCAGGTGGATTGCAGGTCATAGGTCCCTACTCCGTAGAGTGCAGGAGCAGGGGAAAGCTAAGTTCCCAGTGATCCTAGATTTTTTTCCCCTAGCAAGCCTACGTGACTCCTGCAGGCACAAGGGCGAACGGGAAGCTGGATTGGCCGGACACCGAGCTAGTGACGGAAGAAAGCATGATTGGAGATGGCCGCAACCCTTGCATGGGGAGGGACGAGTTTCACCATCATGGCGACGCGCACTCTCCGCATCGTGGCGGGCGCGAGGTTGGGACGAAAGCTAAACCCAGTGATTGAGGTGCTGTAACGCCGGAAGAAAAATCTGATAGATCCAGCTGAGCTGTCGTTGGCTATGGCCCATGCACCTAACGCTGGGGCTGCCGCAAGTCAGGTCTGTGCCGCATCATTGGCTCTGTATTGATCAGCCGAAAGGACCGGCGGCTGCATCTAGATTGGGCCAACCCGTTCAGAGGTTCAAGGAGATCCAGTTCCACCGTGATGCGATTAGTGGGAATGGGCTAATCAGGGGCCGAGTGAGCCGAGTCCTGGGTGCTCCTACTGTACCGTGCTCCTACCCAAGGTGGACAAAAGTGGACAAAACGGGATCGGTTCAGGAGTCAGCTCGTGATGGATGCGCCCAGAAAGAAGCCCCAGTGGAGTCACGGTTAGTGCGAACAGACCAGTTGCGAACACGGTGGATAGTTGCCAAGTTAGCCGCCGCTCCAGATAGGTGGGGCACGTATCACTAAAACGCCGACGAACTCCTTGGGGTCGAAACTCGAAACCTGAAGATCATCTGGTGGAGTCCGGTTCATACCGAAGTTTGGATTACACCACTGTGCCGTGTGCTAGGTGTGCTCGGCGTGCTAGGGGATGTCAGGGGCAACCTCCATCATCTCCTTTCGGCTTAGGGGTCTGCGCGCAATGCAAATGCACATAACATGTACCTGTGTTCCTACCTTCAGGGACCTCAAGGGTTGTCAAGAGGGGTCACTGCACCCGATCTGATGTGAGAAGGCTTTGCAGGAGAATTCCTGCCAACTGAGGGGCTCAAGCCCTATGATGCCCTAGGTATGAAGGACCTGTTCCTTGACCTTGTCCCCTGATCTCAATGTACTATGTACATATCATACTCCTAGGTGCACCTAGGCAATTATTGAATGAACCTCCAGAAAACAGAATACTCCATCCGTGCCAAGGTTCTCTTCTCTTGAAACTCCTTGCGTGGGCTGATCACAGCCGCCGAAGTTTCTCTAGCGCCAACCTCTCACGCTATCGTTTCAGGATTTCTCGTTTTGACAAACATCAGCGAACCCAACGGATAATAGCCATCTACTGTATCAACCACCAACCAATGATCCGTTTCTCTGCCCAAGCCATTCCGGGCCATAGACTCTTGCAGCCGCCACGTCAAGCAAGGACGAACTCCTTAGTGAATCTGGTAAACAAGCTCCCGCCAGCGGTCCGGAGCGGGCCTGTCGATGTCATAGGCGCCGTCTTCCAGGCCAAACTCCGAATCTAGAGTCTGGCGCATGTCTGGCGCTGGATATGGGACATGCTCGCTTTCGAAACTCGGCCGGTTGATATAAGAAGGACTACCAGGTCATGGAATCGCCACGCCGCGCCAGGCGCCACGCTATGCTTACTCCGGATTCCAACCTTTTTCAACCCGGGAATTCTCCGTCGTTGCTCCCGCCGAGATTCTCCTCCTTTGGCTAATACGCATTTGGCATCCGGTTTGATAGTGCATGGTCAACACGCAAGGAATCCGTCTATCTTTCCGAGTGACAGCCGCTTCGGCGGGCTGCCATGCTCCAGGATCTACCTCCATTATTGCCTATGCATGGAAGATGCGCTATTGAAAATCTCCCCGGCCACGTTACGTGGATGGCTGGTCCTAGGAGTATTGATCGACCTGTCATTGTCCATTGGGCTCTACTTGCTGTACTCTGCATTCAGCGGTATCCCTCGGCCATCAGCCATCGGTGGCTGGTCACCCGGTATTGTTTGCGCCGTGCGCCGGAGAAGCATCAACGGCTCCGGAGATCCTTGAAATGGCTGGCATGGCTGGCAAGCTTGAATATGCTTCATTTTATCACAGGAACCAATGTTGATCTGTTCATGACATGTCGATAAGTGGCGTTCTTTGCCCCCCGTTGCACAAGCCTTCCTGCACGGATCTACACCCAGCTCAGTTCCTGCATTTGCTGCGGGTCCGGCGGATGTGATACTGCACATTGACCGGCTCAAGAACACTTGGGTTTCCCCCTCAACACAAACTGTATTCGTGTTTATGTTTGTTGTTTCTTGGTGCTTGAGTTGACTGCGAGGCAACCCTCTGGACAGGCGATGGCTCAAACTGTGCTTCGCCTTGTTCTGAATGGAGCTCCACATACATCTATCTACATTGACACGTCGTGCGCTGGGTCTGCTATTGACATATGCAGGACACTACCGAATTTCCATGCAAGTTTTCCTCCACGCAGGACTGCACAGGCAGGTAAAAATGCGAACCGGAATAATGCAGTAGCCATGCGACGCCATGCGATGCCATGCCTTGCCATGCCTTACTCTTGCGAATTCGACTATCGACTACCTTACTCGACTTGTGAGAAACTTGAAACTCGACTCTCATGATCAATCGATTACATTTTTAAGATGTATGCATCTAAGATAATTTACTAACAAATAGGTTGAAAAGATGCGATCAAAGAGGCCTGCCACCAGCAGGCCGGGGGTGATAACGACAAACATGAACAGAAGAATATGACATTATAAAATACAACCGGGACGAGGACCGACAGCCCTTCCGGATGAAAAGAAAATGCCTCACCCAGGACTCCCCTGGTCCCGCTTCCCAACTCAACCCACATCATCCTCACAGCCTGGGCACATGCCGCATGCACCACCAGACAAGTCAGGTCGAATCGTGTCTGGCATCATGAAGGGGTCATTCATTAAAAGTTTATAGAGCGAATCACCATAGAGCAGCCAACATCTTCCCTGCTCGTGCTCCCCGTGTTTCAAGCTGCAATATGTTCCAAGAATTTTCGGAAAAATCGTTCGTCATCGCGAGATGATTTCACAAGACTTTCCTCTCACCACGTCATCCCCACGCGCGCTTAAGGAAAAAAAGTCCCTCGGGACTAATTTACGCCTTGCGGGAGCGAGTGACGGGGCCGTTGGACCGGCCAGTGGTTGCAGCGCCGTTGGAGGCCTTGCCGTTAGCCTGGGGGGATGGGACCTCGAAGTTCTTCATGTCGATGAGGGACTTCTTGCCGGTGTTGCGGCGGGGGCGGCCAACCTTGGTCTCCTTCTTGTAGGTGGCAATGTAGAAAGAGATGAAGAGGAGCAGGTACGAGGTGATGATTGCAATACCAGCGAAGGCGGCAAATTCCTCACCAGCGCACTGGCCCATGTTGGGGGCCCAGGGGAAGTAGACGGAAGAGAAGTAGGTGTAGGAGGCGAAGTAGATGAAGCCTTTTGGTGCACGTTAGTATCACTAACCAACTCTCCCCAATGGCAGTACTTACCCAGATCAATGACAAACTGCAGAATTTGCAGCATGGTGATGTACTTCTTCCACCAGATGCGGACGCCACGGGCGCTCTGGAAGTAGTACCAGTACATGACAACGTGCACGAGCAGGTTGATGGTGATGGGAACCCATTGCACGGCGGTCAGACCAATAAGCTGAGTGTAGCACAGTAGAGCGGTAGCACCGTGGTGGTAAGTGTGGAGGAATGTCAAGGGCTTCTTCTTGAGGACAAGGAAGACGGTGTCCAGCAGCTCAACGTACTTGTTGATGTAGTTCAACTAAAACGAGGTTAGGCGCGTCGAATCGGATAAGATGCGCACACGAGATGCAACTTACATAGTAGAGGATGATAAGGGGCTGGGTCCATCCACCGCGGTGGTCGCAGATGGTGTAGAAGACGCCGTTGCGAACAAGAGTGGGCAGGAGCTGCTCAACAAACAGAGCCAGAAGGATGGCACTAATGGCAGTCAAGACGAAGTTGTGGAACATGAACAGAGCGTTCAGCTTGAAGGCGGGCAGCTTCTTCATGACCTCACGGCCACCGAAAATAACGATGTAGTAGGTGACCAGCATGGTCGCGGTCTCCTTAAAGGTGGACATGGGGGTCACGCCCTCGACGAACTTGAACTCGCTGGCGGGGTAACCCATAACCTGCTCGTAGGCCTTGTCGAACAGAGGCCACAGGTGGACGCCAAAAGGCCGGTCCAGGGTGGGGAGAGGCACTTTCTGAAGGAAGTCGGCCATGATGAACGGCGTGGTCCGGATGTGGTAGACGGGGGTTCGATGGCGGGTGGGAAAAAGCCGATTGGGCTTCTGCAGAGACTCGAGGGCGCGCGCGCGCAGTCAGGGCAGGCCAGAAGAAAGTAAGAAGGGAATGGAAAGGACCGTCGATGGGGGAAAAGAAGAAGGTCAGGGAGGAAGAAGAGTAGAGACCAGCGTTACTTTTTTGCGGCGCGTCGGGTCGCCCAAAGAGGAATAGCGCAGCCGTAAAAGGGGGTGCACGAGAAAATCCCCAGCCGTGGCTTCCGAGGTATCGGAGCATAAGATGATGATTCAACAGTATTTTTTGAGATATATAGTTATCTGTAGTCTATCATTCTCTTCTATATCTCCTCGTATATCTTTCTTCACTACCTGTGCTGGTGGTTTCTCAGGTACACCCGCGAAACTTTCACATGCATAATCAAATGGTGCCTGAATGGCTGTTTTCGGTAGCCCCATTTCAAGTCCTAGGGTCTATATTGACCCCTTTATTTATGACGTGCAAGACTTTTCGTCCTTCTTCGGTCATACAATTGGGAATTGGCCGTCTTCTGTTTTCTTGTTTATGAAGAAGGTTGCAGCTGAATGCCACTGTGCTGGGGAGTGTGTTCTCCACACAACCTTTCTTCACATTCAAGTGACCGAGGCTGTCGTACCAGGTTCTGACAATCATGTGCTAGAATAGCTATGAATGGCACGGTTTGGGGAGTCTCCACATTGAGGAATTAGCCTTGCTATGGGTGATCTACTGTTTATTGTCCGGGGGTATACACTTCCGTGCGTTCGTGTGGACTGCTTTTGTCCCGAATGGCATTCTAACATTTTAACGGTTTGATAAGATATATATTTCTCGATGAAATCTTTTGCAAGCCCTGTACAACCTGACTTGAATGATGGTTCTATAATCGGGGCATTTGGAGATATTACTCCCAATTGGCTATCGGGTGCTTCCTGCAGGTGCGGACATCTGTCCGTGAGAGTACGCTATAGATCACTACATATTTTTTAAAAACCATCGCGCAAGAATGATCTCGTCTTTTAGGCTGATGAGGATGCTCAATCCTCTTTACGTGCACATGCAGAATTGTTAGATCTTCAACTCTAAAATCAACAGTTCAACCGTTCAATTGGACATTTGGACGTAATATATTTTGAAGCGCACCCTATTGGAGGACTACCAAGTTAAGCCTAGGCCTTCGGGACTTTTAGAACAGTCTCAGTTACTTCGCTAGTACTACTAATGAGGCGTTAGCAGCTCATTCAATGCCATTGCACCTCAAATTATCAGCATGATGCGTACTTTGGGCCGCTCTGACCAATCAGCCGCACGCGTTTGAGATCAAACGGGCCGCATCGGGAGATGACTCAGCCGTGACAGTCAGGCCACAAGGCATTAACACCGCACCACCCGCAAAATCCAGCCGGCTAACACGACACTTCGTCTCCTTCCTTTCCCCCCATCCACCTCTCCCCTCACCACCCAATCCATTGACCACGGGTTTCAGCACATCGCCGCCGACATGTCGTCCCTGTCCATCTTCCGTGTCGCGACGCGCGCCATCCGCCCTGCCAGCTTCGTCCGAGCTCCCATCGTCCGCTCCCGGGTGCAGACCCCGATCACCATGGCTGCCCGCGCCCGCACCTTCGGTACCACCTCCAAGTGCCTCTCTGGCCACGAGGACGAGACATATGAGGAGTTCTCTTCCCGGTACGACCATCTATACCACCCATTGGCCTCGGCAGATCCCGGAAGAAGGGGACGCGGCCCCGGGATTTGCGCTGTCAGGCGCTGCCCGGGTCTTGTCCCTTCATTGAGATAGCCTCAATTGGAAACAGTTTCACTGACTTTATGTCATGACTACAGATTCGAGAAGGAATTTGAGGGTGTTCAGGATGTCTTCGAGCTCCAGGTAAGATCACATACCTCCAACCTCGAAGATCCCGATGCAATATCCCATTCGGCGACTATTGCACCCTTCGTCTTGCAAATACCACTGGAAACATACTAACCAGTTCCTGCTATAGCGCAATCTGAACAACTGCTTCGCTTACGATCTCGTTCCCTCCATTGAGGTCCTCAGCGCCGCCCTGAAGGCTGCCCGCCGTGTCAACGACTTCCCCACTGCCGTCCGTGTCTTCGAGGGTACGCAATCCTCACCAGATCATCAGTTATAAAGTTCGGGCCGATAGCTAACATGTTGTTTTACAGGCATCAAGGCCAAGGTCGAGAACCAGGACCAGTACAAGCAATACCTTGAGCAGCTCGACGGTCTGCGCCAGGAGTTGGGTGTCGCTCTCCGGGAAGAGCTCTACCCCCAGGAGGAGTAAATTAGCGTTGTCTTGTTGTTTCTTCCATCAATTTTCTCTCCGGTTACCCACCACCCCCATATGCTGCCAATGGCCCGCGCGTTTCCTTCTTGGTCGGGAGCAGATCGGGTAGAAGAGAAAGCTGTATACATACTTTAGAGATCTCCTGTGTTCTTAGTGCTGCCGCTGTTTGGAAAAGGTCATTTGCACCTTGATTGGTGCTTAATCTATCTTCCTCACTTGTTCAGCGCCTGCTCTTTGCCTCGTACCTTGAATATAACATCCAATTGCAATCTATCTGCTCCCGATTTCGGCCCCAGAGGTTTCTAATAATTCGTTTGATACTGCGCACCGAGCAAAACATGTCGTCATACCGTTATCAGAAGCACGCATGCAGACCCACCTGGGCCCAGCAAGAGACATGGAAACACAGAATAAAACACCCAAAGAAATTGATAATGTGCGATCAATATAAGTACAGAGAAGGCTAGACCCGCAGCAACCCCCAAGAAGCTGCTCAGCTGCCCTGGGAGCCGCAACGGCCAGGAACGTATTTTGTGAGAAGGGGAATTAAAAGGGGACAAAACACAACACAAGTCATCAAGAGGTATGAGTCCGCTCAAAACGCCAGGTACCGAACCACCGAGTTGTTCGGAATAATACTCATCGGGTATGCGAGAGATGATGCAAAGAGTTCATGAAGTGACATGACCGTAGATCGGACGATCACCTTAGTGTGTGCCAACGTACTTGAAGTATGTCGGCCGACAGTCCTCCTTCGACAGGAAATCTGCGCCGGCGAAGAACTTGCCTGGGGTACAGCCGGAGCACTTGGGTGAGTTCGGGCAGTTATAATAAGGAATGTGGTTATAACCAATATCGCGGAACCTGGGATAACTGTTAGTAAAACGGTACTTGACTACTTTTATATTTGAATATTGAACGTACCAGTGCACGTTGTTGGAATCCGCGAAGAGGCCAATGCCGAGAGAGTGGACCGGCGCATCACCCCAGCGCTCGTAGAAGAAGCCACCAGCGCGATCTAGGTGCTGGAAGTAGGCCTCATACTTCTCGCCACGGAAGAAGTCCATATCACCGATCTCAAAGTTGGACCAGAAGTGGCAAGTGGAGTAGCCGCTGCCACCCGCGGTGTGCTCAGGGCGCGCCTGATCATCTGTGATCCAATCCCACATGTTGTTCTCGTTCAGGTATGATGGGTTCGCAGCCAGGAACTTGCGGGTCTCAGGCCAGAGGGTCTTGATGGTCTGCGGGGCATCGTACAGGTTGATGGTGAAACCGTAGGTCTTGTTTCGGTCCTCCATGTAGCGGAACACATCGTAGTCAACATTGCAGAAAAATTGGACCTTGGGCTCGATGCGCCAGTAGTAGCGGTACTTCTCGAGAGCCGGGTGCTTGTAGAACATGCCGCTGTTCCATCGGCACATCTGGTGGTAGGATATCTTCGAGGCGTACTGAATGTTTTCTTCCTCGAGAATCTGAGCAGATTCCCGGAAGAGATCCAAGTTAATCCAGTCGGGGACACCCCAGTGCTCCTTGGGAACTAGTTCTATCAAGTAAAAGAAAAAAAGTCAGTCCTAAAGAATAGGGAGTAAAAGTAAGGGTGAGCGCACCGTATTGACACTTGGCCTTGGTAAGCGCCTGAGTCTGGCGCTTGAACTCTTCCGTGAAGGGCTGGTCATTGAAGAAGATATAGGGATAGTTGAACTTGTTGTTCCAAGTGCGCTCGAGGTCCTGCATGGTGTGGATCAAGTCGCGGAGTTCCTCGTTGCGCACGAGGGAGATGATGGCGGCATTGGTGCGAGCGGACTTCTCGCTATCGGGAGAGTAATCATGCTCTTCGGCTCGCCATAACTCGCCTTCGGGTTCACCGGTTGCTGGAGGTTGTTAGTTGAGGAGGGTGTGAAGGATGGTGGCAAACACACGGTCTAGAAGAGGGTCTCTGGTCATGCCATGGACGAGTTTCGACGAGGGATTAGGAGAACCCTGGCGCAACTGGAAGACCAGGAACAAGCAGAGCAAGATGCATGCAGCACCGAGCATGCGAATGGGACGGGCGATCGCCATGTTGGAGGGTGGTGAAAGGGGGAGAATGCGTGCGCCGGCCGCGATATAAGGCCTTCCGTTCTTTTTCCCCCTGTGGATTAGCGCCCGCGCGTCCAGTTGGCTTCCGCGCGGCCCTTCATCATTGAACTCCACGATTTTGTCGATCGATCATGGCTTTGGCCTTGAGCTCATCGATCGATGGGCTGATGACTATACTGGCCAAGGTCCCAGATGATCAAAAGGTGAGTTTTGTGTCTGTGTCTTGTGTCTTGTTGCGCAATATTGACCCCGAACAGCAATCCCCGCGCGTCCAGACTCTCCGAAAGCGCGTAGAGGGAGCTCTACGTCCTGGTACTCATGGACGTACCAATCAGTTCGCCGTTGCGCGCAAGTTGGAGGGCTTACAGGAAAAATTTCGAGTCCTCAACCAAGATGAGCTGGCCGATGCTCTGAGTAATCGCCTCAAGGAACTAGAGAGCTATCGTGACACATGGCATCCGGAAATTCTGAGTCTGCTTTTGCAGCTTTCTGATCGTCCAGATCAATTATCAAACCTCGATCGACTCCCGACTCCTGCGAACGCTCCCGGTGAAGAAAAATCGCTGTTGTGGTCCGACCTCAATGCCCAGGGAACCGCCTACAACAGTGAAGACATCTGGGAAGAGGTGGACTTTGCTGCAGACTCTTCGGAAGATGACCTCTTGTCAATCTCAGATGGCGGGGATCCACTATCTTCTAAACTCTTACCAGTGACCTCCGACTCTCAGGAGAAGGAGTACGTCATTCCCGATGAGGTCTTCGTGTCTGGAGAAGACGAATATCTTATTGCCTCTATAGAAAAGGCCCAGTTTTGGACACCAGAGAACCACCAGAAGGTCGCAAAGGACAAAGAAGATGCATCCTGCATTATCACAGAACTACAGTGTGCCAGAGAGACAATATTCATGCTTCAAGGTTTACCGACATCCATCTTCTGGCGTCTGGACAACGACATTGAAGTTGATCGCAGCTACACCCTCGCGTATTCTTCCAGCACGTCTCTTTCGTCATTACTGCGATCATTCACCGAGATTGGAGCCAAAGTGGATATCGCTCGGCGCTTCACAAAGATTCCACAGACCATTCCCTATCTGCAGACCTTCTGTCGGGGCGTAGAGGAGCGGTTGCTTGTGTTTGATAGGACTCTATCCCAAATCCAGTGCGAATACCTCTCACCTGGCTCCACAGTCAGCTTAATCCAACTGATCGATGACGTTCGCCGATACTCCCGCAATCTCGAAATGCTCGCCGAGCTGATATCCGAGATGGAATCAACATCAACTGCTCAGCCTATGCGCTGCCTTGACCTATTGTACAACCTAGTTTGCATGGTCGAGGCGCTTGGTGATGAGAACGCAACGAGAGATCTTGCAGTACTATTCTTCCTCTGCTTCAAAACATATACAAGATCAATCCAGCTCTGGATGCAGACTGGAAGGGTTGACTCGAAAGACAACACTTTCTTCGTGCGAGTCAATCGAGAGAACGGTGACTTACGTACTCTATGGCATGACTGGTTCGTGCTGGACGAGGGCAGTAGACGACAGAACATCCCTTTATTCTTAGAACCTGGAGTGCAAAAGGTGTTTACGACCGGCAAGAGTATGGTTTTCTTGCATCGTTTGAATGCACTACCGGATATTTCAGAGAATGAAAGCAGCGATACGGTTTTTGATGCCATGTACCCTCCAAACGGATCGTCCTCATATGCTTTGCCGTTTTCCGTGCTGGTTGAGACCGCCTTCGACCGACTGGTAGATGCCAACCACTCACTTAGCTCCGGGCTATTACGCAGAGAGCTCGACGAACAATGCGGCTTGTGGACATCTCTCGATGCTCTGCAACACGTCTACCTTGGAAAAAATCTGAGTATTCTCAGCACCGTCGATGCGAAGATCTTCGAGTTGATGGACCGAGGCCGCTCCTGGGACGACAAATTCCTGATTACCGAAGTAACACGATCGGCATTTAGCGCCATGCATGCCATAGACCCATCGAAGCTTGTCGTTCGATCAGCGGGCTCTTCAGCTTCCGACCCTCTGAATCGAACCGTCAAAATCCTCGAAACAATCTCAATAGATTACGTTCTTCCATGGCCGGTCGCAAACATCATCACCCAAGACACCATCCAATCCTATCGGCGCATATCCACCTTTCTCATGCAGATCCGACGTGCCAAGTATGCCATTGTGCGTGAGCGCGTAAGAGATGCACGTAGTTTGGTCACAGATGGTCGAGACGATACTCTTGTCCAAGCTTTGCATCACAACCTCCTCTGGTTCCTTGATTCCCTCTACTCTCACCTCACATACCTGGTCATTTCCACCACAGAGCAATCCTTTCGCACGACGCTCTCCGATGCGGAAGACGTTGATGCCATGATATCAACCCACCGGGCTTACATGTCCTCACTGGAGGAGCAGTGCCTTCTATCGGAGAACCTTGCTCCACTCCACGAGGCAGTAATCAATATCTTGGATCTCTGTATCCATTTTGCGGATCTGCAGACTGCACGAGTGACGGAAGAGGATCACGATAGCAAGAAGAATTTATCACGCGCGGATGGATTCGACTCTGACTCGGAAGAAGAAGAAGAAGAAGAAGAAGAAGAAGAGGACGTTTTTCACGAACAAAATTTGACTATCTCGTTCCGGGAATCGCCTTTTGACCACCAGATGCGTTACGTCAAGCGCCAGTTCGACCATCTAGCCAGCTTCGTTGCAGATGGGTTGAAGGGCGTAGCGCGAGCGGATGGACTTCCGAGCTGGAACATCTTGGCGGATCGAATGGAGTGGAGGAAAGGCTGGTTGAAGTTGTAATAGCTATGCCAGTGGTAGATAACCCTGGCTTTGCTGATCATCGGGCATGTTCTTGCTCGTGATATCTTTCATGCCCTTACGATCTATGGAGACTACGAGCCCCATGACTGTACATCAAATTCGAAATGAAAAAAAAGAAATCTTGCTTGAATTTTGGTATATCTTTAGTATCTTCCACGGTAGTGCACTTACAATAACTTGATTGAATATGGCATGCGTAACTTTCTTGTTTCGTAAAATTCTTTTCGATGCGACGGAGGAAAAACCCTTTCCACTCCAAAATAGCCTTAAACCAATAAAAAGGAATTATAGACAACGGAATAATAGGTCAAATAATGAACAAGGTTCAAATTCTCTTGTCTCTCTAACCGACCCAGCGTCTGGCGCTGAAGAAGATGCGGCCCCAGGGACCAATCTCACCCCACTCTTCGGCGTTGGGAGGGAGGTAGCTGGCAATTCCACCTAGGACGGTACGCTCGGGATGAGGCATAATGGCCAGGACGCGGCCGTCGGGGCTGCGCACACCGGCGATGCCCTCGGGACTGCCGTTGGGATTGAAGGGGTAGGTCATAGTCGGCCTGAGGGTTGCGTTGTCGACGTAGCGGACCGGGGCAAGGTCCTCGCGCACGAAGTCCTTGGCAGTCATAGACGGAGTGCCAGCGAAGGAGGCACGACCCTCGCCGTGAGCTACAGCAATGGGGAACGAGGAACGGTCCATGCCGTGGAAGAAGACGCTGGGGCGCGACGGGTCAGGATCAGAGATGCGGACCATGGCCACACGGCCTTCGTACTGCTCGCTGGTGTTGCGCTCAAAGCTGGGCCAGTTGCGGGCACCGGGGATCAGCTCCTTGACACGAGACAAGAACTGACAACCGTTGCACACACCCAGGGCGAAGGTGTCAGGACGCTCGAAGAAGGCTTTGAACTCCTGACGGGTGTTCTCATGCAGGAGAACGGACTTGGCCCAACCTTGACCGGCGCCGAGGACGTCACCGTAGGAGAAACCACCGCAGGCGGCGAGACCGGCGAAGGTGGACAGGGAGACGCGGCCCGAAATGATGTCGGTCATGTGGACATCAACAGCGGAGAAGCCGGCGGTGTTGAAGGCGAAGGCCATCTCAGCCTGACTGTTGACACCTTGCTCACGCAGAATGGCGACACGGGGCTTGTTGGTGAAGGGAGAGTACTGGGAGAGGCTGGTCATGAAGGGCAAGCCACGGTCCTTGGGGTCGAAGGAAGGGTTCCACGACAGACCGGGGTTGGTGTCGTCGAGGATGTTGGCGAACTCCTGCTCGGCGCACTCAGCGTTGTCACGGAGCTTCTGCATGTGGTAGGAGGTCTTGGCCCAGGTTTGCTGGAGGTTGGACCGAGTGTTGCGGTACACCAGAGAAGCCTTGTGGTAGATGGTGAGGTTCTGCTTGGGCTTCTCGGAGACACGACCAATCTTGTGGATAAGGCCTGGGGGAGGACCGCAGGTGGCGAAGGCAGAACGGAACTGAATCTCGTGCTCCTTGCGGACCTGGAAGACGGCACCCAGCTCCTCGTTGAAGAGAGACTCAATGACATCCTTGGTTTGGAAGGAAGAGCAGATGTTGTCGAGCATGACCTCAACACCGCAGCGGCCGGCGAACATCATCTCAGCAAGAGTCGTTAGCAGACCACCGTCGGAGCGGTCGTGGTAGGCCAAGACAATGCCAGCCTCCTGCAGCTGCTGGGTGGCGTCGAAGAAGTCACGGAAGAGATCAATATCATGGATATCGGGGCACTCATTACCAACCTCGTTGAAGACTTGAGCGAGGGCAGATCCACCAAGGGTTTTGCGGCCGATTCCAAGGTCGACGAACATGAGGACAGTCTCTCCAACGTCCTCGAGGCTACGGAGAGCCGGGGTCCAAGTCTTGCGGAAGTCGTTGACCGGAGCGAAGGAGGAGATGACAAGCGACATGGGCGCAGTAACCTCCTTGGCCTCATTCGAAGCTTCATCCTTCCATTTCATCTTCATAGACATAGAGTCCTTTCCGACGGGGATGCTGATACCAAGCTTAGGGCACAGCTCGAGACCAATGGCCTCAACCGCCTCGTAGATAGCAGCACCCTCGCCAGGGTGACTACCAGCCGACATCCAGTTAGCAGACAGCTTAACGCGGCTGAGCCGGTCCACCAAATCAGAAGCAGCAAGGTTCATCAGCGACTCGGCAACGGCCATGCGGGCAGAAGCACCGGAGGAGATCAGGGCCAAGGTAGGCTTCTCACCCATAGCCATAGCCTCACCGGTCTTGACACCATGGAGCAGCGATGTGGCAGTGACAGAAACATCGGCAACAGGGGTCTGCCACTTGCCGACCATCTGGTCGCGGGCAGTGAGACCACCGACAGTACGGTCACCAATAGTGATCAGGAAAGACTTGGAGCCGACGGCGGGCAGAGACAGAACGCGGTTAATAGCCTCGCCAAGAAGCTCGGTCTTAGAGGTAAGCGAAGGAAGATACTTGGTGAGGCTGGAGTCCACAGCAGGGAGAGTCAACTTGCGGGAATCGACGGTCCTAGTCATGCGAGGGGTCTTGCCGAACAGAACAGACAATGGCAGGTCGATGGGGGCCGGGTATTCCTTGGACTCCCGGTCGAGCAGGATAAGACGCTTCTCCTCCTCAGACGTACCGCCTCCCCGGCCAACGACTGAGAAGCCGCAACGCTCACGTTGAGCGATGGCAGTGAACTTGTTCATGCTGTCCTCACCAACGGCAAGGACATAACGCTCCTGAGCTTCGCAGCACCAGATCTGCATGGGGCTCATGCTTCGGTCAGCGCTGTCAATCTCGCGCAGCTCGAACTTAGCACCCAGACCCGAGTCGTGAATCAGCTCAGGAAGGGCGTTGGACAGACCACCGGCACCAACGTCGTGGATGAACTTGATGGGGTTGTTGTCACCCATGGACACACAGGCGTTGATAACCTCCTGGGCTCTGCGCTGAACTTCGGCATTGCCTCTTTGGACACTGGCGAAGTCAAGATCCGCAGAACCCTCACCCGAGGCAATACTAGAAGCAGCACCACCTCCAAGACCAATAAGCATGGCGGGGCCACCGAGAACAACAAGGAAAGAACCGGGCTTGACAACGTCGGGGTTCTTCAGAGCGTGCTGGGGACGGACGGTACCAACACCACCAGCAATCATGATGGGCTTGTGGTAACCACGCACCTCCTTCTGGCCATTGCCAATGTCAATCTCGGTCAGGAGGGTACGGAAGTAGCCAGCTGTGCAGGGACGACCGAACTCGTTGTTGAACGCAGCACTGCCGATGGGGGCCTCCAACATGATGTCCAAGGCGCTAGCGATGTGGTTAGGCTTGCCAACGTCAAGTTCCCAGGGCTGACGGTGTCCGGGAATCAAAAGATCGGACACACAGTATCCAGCCAGACCAGCCTTGGGGCGAGAGCCACGACCGACGGCACCCTCGTCTCGAATCTCACCACCAGATCCAGTGGCGGCACCAGGGTAAGGAGAAACCGCAGTAGGGTGGTTGTGAGTCTCGACCTTGGCCAAAAAGTGAACAAGTTCCTTGGTGTGCGACCACTCTCCGGTAGTGGTGTTGGGGGCCCAGAAAGCACCCTCAGAACCCTCGAGGACAGCGGCATTGTCACTGTAGGCACTGACGGTGTATTCGGGGTTCTTTTTGTGAGTATTGCGAATCATAGCAAAGAGGCTGTTGGGCATGGGTTTGCCATCGATGACCCACGATGCATTGAACTGCTTGTGGCGACAGTGCTCAGAGTTTACCTGGGCAAACATGAAAAGCTCGACATCGGTCGGGTCGCGAGCAATTGCGCCATTCGGACCATAGGCCTCGGCAAGGTAATCGATTTCCGAGTCATCCAGAGCAAGACCAAGCTCCTTGTTGGCCTCCTGGAGGATTTCCTTAGGGGAATTGTTGCCACCCTGGAGGGAAATAGTCTTGAGGGGTTGGGGAGCGTGCTCAGAGAACATCTGGCTCAGCTCGGGCTCATCCTTGCTGATGATCTGGGTCATGCGATCATGAAGGACGTCCAGGTACCCAGTCTTGTAGTCCTCGGCATCGTTACGAAGGCAGGAGACCATCATACCCCGCTCAATGCGCTTTACAAACTGGCGGAGGCCACATACGTGCGATATGCCGGTAGCCTGGGAGCTCCAAGGCGAGATAGTTCCGGTGCGAGGGTAAACGTAGAAGGTATCGAATTGGCCGTCATCGGATGTGAAGGTGGGGGGGACTTCGGTGATATCACCGTAGCGCAGCAGTTGCTCCAGCACAGCATGCTGGCGTTCATCCAGCGGCTGGGTAAGGTGAACGTAGTGGACGAATTGAGCGCGGACATCCTTTACCCCCAAACTAGCAGCAATGGCAAGTCCTCGCGAACGAGAGAACGCCACCGAGCCCGGAATGGCCAGGTAGGAATCGGTAGAAGTCATCGCGAAGGAATGAATTTAGGTAAGTACCAAGCCTCCCTGGGAAAGCAGGAGGAATGGCTCAGATGCCTCTCAAGATTGACTTAAAAGGTAAAGCCCCGCGATGAGTCGATCCCAAATTTTTTGAGACCGCCCCGCGCTAGCCGATTACGGAGCCTTATCTACGAGTCACGTGGTGATTACCCGGGTAGGCTCCAGTCCCACCTCTACCTTCATCCTCTTCATATATTCTTTTTATGTCACTTTTGCAAAATAATTTATGAACTAATATTTTTATCCGAATTAGTAATCCCCGCTAATCATGGCAATGTACCATTTTTCACATCCTCCACAATTCGGACGACTCAAGCTGATCTGCGTAAACCATCCTATCTTTAGGACCCTGGCCTCGGATGATAGACTATGGGAGTGGTTGCTTTTGATGCGTACAAAAAAAACTCTCTCAATTCACGCATCGATTGCGTAGTGCCTCTGCTAAGACCTCGGAATCCCCTTTTCCAAAAGGGTGGGCTTTCTCGAAATCGATAATGAGTTGCTCATGCTTCTGGCTTCGTGGGGTGAATGCAGCTTTGAACGGAACAGGATGGCTCAATATGCCCGGTGTGAAATACACGGTTGGCTCGATCTCTTTCTCATCCTCTCCAATGGGCTTTCTGATATCAAATACGGCCAGAGTATGCGCAATCATCAAAAAGACAGATGTCTCAGCGAGAAGGCGTCCTGGGCATACTCTGCGACCAAAACCAAAGGTCACATCTCCTGGTTCAGGGGCAGGGGAAGCTGACAGGAACCGCTCAGGCCGGAATTCTCGTGGGTTAGGATATATAGAAGGGTCGTTGTTGAATGACCTAGATATATGTTAGACAGCTCGAGCAACCTTAAGGCGGGATGCCAAGGTACCATATGTTGGGCAAAAGAATTGCATTTTTGGGAATCAAGAGACCATTTACAACATCATCTTCGTCCGTTCGGTGGGGAATCCCAAAAGCTCCGACTGTGTGCCACCTGAGGGCCTCCTTGACGACTGCATCTAGGTAGGGCAGTATGTCTCGGTCAGTCGCCGTTGGAAAAGTCGGCTTGCCAAACACCTTGTCTATCTCGGCCTGAGCTTTGCGTTGTACATCTGGAAACAACATCATTGCCAGGAAGAATCCTTCTAGAACACCGACAGTCTAATTCGGCGAACAAAAATTAATTCCCGGGCTATCATCGTAGGTTATTTGAACGTACCGTATCTGATCCGCCGCCATAAAGTCCTGCCGCTGACCATTTGACATTTTCTTCTTTCTCTCCTTGTTGAAGAAGTGTCGATACAAAAGACTGCGGATTTTCACCCCGGCCCATTTGGAACTTTGTGAATTTTACTGGGTTCTCCACGAGATTTTTGAGAGTTGCTAAGTAATATCGGGCGGTGCGTTGAAATCCAGCTCCTGGCATCCACTCTGGTATATATTTCACTAAATATAAGTCAGTGATATGTGAGATTTGGGCCATTCAACCCGAAGGCTCAAAACATAGTAAGCTCACATGCCGGTATCAAGTCGACGAGCCACGCCCCTGGAGCAATGGCCTCCGAGAACTGTGTCAATGCTAAATCGGCGAGGCGTACTAATGGGTCTTCACCATGGGGTTCGATGTTATAACCGTATATCACATTTAAAATGAAAGCACCGGCAGCACTGCAGAGTCGAGATATGAGACAGCTGATTCCTGAATTTGAGATGTATGAAACTCACGTTCTGTTATGCTTCATAAAATCCTGAGGCGTACGCAACACCCGGCATGTAAATTGACATGCCTCCATTTCGAGTAGACCATCAAATTTCGCCGCTGATTCCCGAGTTCCGATCGCTCTTTTCATTGCTCGGCGGTAAGTACGGAGAAGAGGCGTGTTGCCTTGGCTTGACGGTATTTTCCCCCAGCCGGCCCTATCATTGAAGGTTTAAGTGCATTAGACCTACGTTATGACACACGAAACGAGGATTATTCTGCAAAAACATACAATTCATTTGCAAAAGGGAGATGTGGCCGCGAAGAATGTTTTGCAGAATTCTTTTCCAATATATAAAAAGCCAGATCTCTGTCATTAATAATGATCATGGTGCTGCCAAAGACCGTGACAGAGCTAAGGGGACCTGTGAGGGTTGCTTAGCATACTTTTCTCGTCTACAAGTTTCTTAGGGATTACAGCGTCAGAAGCAAGACAGATTATACCATAGAGATCTTTATGTTTTAGCCAATGCTGCCACTCCTGTTCACCTGGAGAGGGAAAGTCGAGCAGATTGCCGATTATAGGCTTTCCTCTTGGACCAGGAGGTAAGTTCGCTCCTTTGTGCCTGGTCAAAGCCCATCGCAAAATTGCAACGAGGCCTAAGGTAATTGCTAAAATTGCCTGACCTGCCATTATGCCGAGGTGGTATAATAAAGATACGAGAAAAAAGAATCCTTTGAAGGCTTGAGAATTCAATGCAAGTTTGTAGCTCCAGAATTTATGAAGTGGTCGACGGAATATATCTGGGAGAAGGCCACTATATGTACGTCAGATATAAGGAAATACCGAGAGCCTGGATTGAGCCCAATCTGGTGAACTGGGACGCTCTGAAATGGGGTGTATTCAGCCTTTGAACAGAAAGGGCCTGGATCGGCCGCTCTAGTGTATGGATGCTTACCAGTCTCGAAAGATACGGTACGGAGTAAACCCCGCTCATGTGCCAGCAGTGGGCTGGAGGTAATGTACATTCGTTATTTGAGACATATAACTGAATTTGCTGTTTTCTTAGTGGACTGCTCGTACCTTGAGTTTTGGCCCCGCAGCTGGCAGTGGATGTAATTCAACAACGGCAAGGGGACGTGCGCGGGAATGCAGGGAAGGTTGGGCCAAAATGGCGGTGTTGGGTCTTTGCTTATTTTATGCTCAGATAACGCTAGGAGCCGTCAAGTAAAACCATCAATTTTATTGGGCGGGGAAACCATCCAATCTCTCAGCTAACTGCGGTTGGAGACTTGACTCGTCCGGTTTTTACCATGAGCTATTTCCTCAATCTACCTGCTTGAGCAAGCCGAATCAACTTCCGAACATATCGAGTTTTATAGCCTACAGACATTGACAGGAAAGCCATTTAACGACTCGTCATATCTGACTCTATGTACACTCGGGATTGAGCATAATAGTTCATTGGTGCAATATGTATAGCATTGATTGAACTGGCTGTGGGATTTTGCTACTCGTCACCAAAAGTTCCCACCAAGAATACCCAGAGCATGTGGCATATGACCCTTTCACAAACCTAATTGAAGTTAAAGTAATGAGAGAACTGGCAGACATAAACAAGCCGATAAAAAGCAGACAACGTGATTTTTCTCCACAAGTCTCCTGAAACTCTGATCAATTACCATTACTCATGAGAATCTCTATCATGGCCTTCAATTCCTCCAACAATGGTGGTCGGTTGGCTTTTGACTCATGCAAACTTCAGTTAAGTGGGCAGGGGACAACCCACTCAGCATACTTGGTTTTAGGGAAGTTTGCACTGATCATGAAATTGATGCAATTCTTAACATAATATGTCTGACTTCGTAGTCCACCCTGCATCCAGTCTACCGTCTTTGCATATTGTGCCAATCTGCTCCCAAACTCGCGAAACAGGAGCCGTTCCCTATCGTTTTAGAAGATGCAACTGTCAAGACATAGAGATTGGAGGCCATTACAAAGTACACGTCTGCAGTTCAAGAATTTCGGAAAGAACAACTGTCTACCCCGAGACTTCCCCCGTAATCGACAATACGAGGAGAGATCGATTTACCCGAGCATGATTAATTTTGGCATCGAAGCAGAGTCTCAATCTCACAGTGATAATTTCTTTTACTAAGTAGGAATTGTCCGGTATAAATATTGACGAGTGGCAGCTCCTTGGTGACATCGCTGATATCTTTGAAACAATCTTCTGTAGCCTTCGGAGGCTTTGAACATTGTTCAAGCTGGCGGACAGTGTTACCATCGAGTTCAAATTGCCAGTGGCAGATGGTAGTTTCTGCGACATCGGAGGATGTCGCCTGATAGTGTATCAGGAAATCGCGTGGATGAGCAGATATATCAATTTTTGTACCATCGCCATACCAGATCATCATAGATATATAGCCTTTTCCGCCTGCGATTGATTTTTCGGTTTCTCGGGATCCAAATATGAAGTCAATAATAACTGACCCAAAGTTAAGTGGTATAAAATAAAGTTCCACTTAGCCTATATACGTGTATGCCTCGGAAACAGGATACAAGGCACGCACTAGTAGTATTCGAGGCTGATTCAGCTTTCGCTTGATTGGGTCACCCGGGTTGCTCGATTTGATGATGAGGTTGGTTTGGCATCGCAGTTCTCGTCATTTAATTATACGCGTTATCTAGGAGTCTCTTCTGCATCACTTTATAATCACTTGCTTCACCTCACTTGCTTCACCTCACTTGCTTCACTTCACTTACTTCGCTTAACAACACTCCACTTGACAACAATTCTATTCGACCACGCTTACTAAATACGTCTTCGATGATCAATGAGACGTTTTCGGACGGCGAGGCTTCCGCTATGTCTGTCCACGTCAAACGCAAGCGGATAGCGACACCCGACGAACCTGAGGTATAGGCCACCGACATAACATACTGCGTGGTGACTCTGAAGGAGGACGAGGTTCGCATCAGGCAGCAGCTACACAAGCCAAGCTCGAGCCTCAGCAAGATAGACTCAGCATACCAGCGTACGAAGTGGACCGCAGCCGCCATACTCAAGAAGATTAAGAAGAGCGGGCAGGGCAGCACGCGCCCTCGAAGGACGAACTCGCCGCTATGCCGCTTTACGCTTACCCCCTTTCCTCGACGGCAAAACTAAGTACGTTAGCATAAATGAGCGCGGTTGTCACTGGCCCGTTGACATTAAAGCGGCCGGCGAGGTACGACCTGGCCGTATGAACAAGGATCCAGCACCGGTCGGTATATCGCGTGGCTTGTATTCTGCTCCCGTCTACAGAGGCTACCTTGTTCTGTGAGGGCACGCCGCTGCTCTCAAGTACGGCAACCAGCTTATGGACAAGTCTGAGCGCGAGTTATCCAATCCGCTTGCCAACTGAATGTGGGGGAATGTTATCGTCAAGCGCGACTCCAGCTCTACGGGAACTACCGGTCAGTTTTCCACTATGAAAGTCTGATCACCGACTATCATTACCCTAAGGGAAACCGGGTAAGACCTGGCCGCATGAACGAGGATCTCGTGAGGGTCGGTAGAGCGCACGGCTTGTATTCTGTTCCGGTTTATAGAGGCTAACATATTCTGTGGGGACAGGCCGCTGCCATCGAGTACGGCAAGTAGCTTCTGAGCGACACGCGAATTCCGTTCATATAGCGTGCGGCGATCCTCGTTGGATCATTTACGGGGAATTGAGCCACCACCCTCGAGAGTGTGAACAAGATCTGGGATTACCGGGACCCACCGAATAGACGTGATCGGTACCTCTAACAGGTCTATACGAGCTTCGAACACGCACTGTTTGCGGAGGTCTCAAGCAAACCTTGAAAAACACACGGTGCTAAGCAGTGCAGTTCCCAGGCTCAGAATTGATAAATATAACCTTGAAGAAACGTGGAAGGCGGCAGACTATACAGATGTCCATCCAGCCTGGTACCCGTGCGAACAAAAGATCAACAGAGACGCGCTGAGGTTTTCTACCCCTGGGTGGGGCCCTTCTCAGGGGGCTTGCAAAATTTCGGTTCATCTCGGTTGGGAACGCGATAGTGTACGGAGTAGTGGATACCGGAGCCGCGTGAAAGGGGTTTGTTTACGAACCCGTGGACTCGAAAAAGCATCACCAAATGGAAGTCTACACGCAGCAACCCTTGAAATTCAAGTCAATGCTCAAATAACTCTAGATGACACAATCGAGATGAAAATACAGATTTTGCGTCAAATATAACAGAAGATCCAACAATTAAGATCGAGCTCCACCTCCTCACAAAAGTTGATTTCTCCTGTCGATCACCGATTTCTTTCAGCCTACCATGGCGACCGTCGATTCCCGCTGCCCCATTGGGCTTCGATTGAATCCTACTCCATTATTGAGGAGCCACGAATCATGGAACAGGCACTAGTAAATCTAAACATATTTTCAGGTCCAGAAAATTCCATTTCGGAAGCACGGATGTGCCGGAATTCGAATAGTTAAGACTAGGCCAACCCCTAGCTGACCATAGGAGTAAGATCAAGACACCATGCATCTGCCTCGAAGCTGGCGTTCAGCTAGCGTATTTGCTCTAGCAGTTTCCGCAACCACCATTGCCGGATTCAAGGCCGAAGACATAATCGCCCGCGATGTTGCCATTCTCGGAGGTGGTGCCACTGGCACATACGCCGCCGTGCAATTGAGAGAGCAAGGACACAGCGTGGCTCTTGTGGAGAAAAAGGACCGCCTTGGTGGCCATGCGGAGACACTATATCTTCCCAATGACAAGTATGTCAACTATGGTGTAGAGGGATACTTCAACAACGACATCACCACGAAATTCTTCAAACAGCTTGATGTCGACTATGAAGCACTTCTCCCTGGCTCAATTATCTCGGAAAATGTCAACTTTAACACCGGTGAAAGAGTCCTTCCCGGTAGCGAAATCTTGGGTACTGTCGCAGGCGCCGTCTTGTACCGCGCTTCAATTGAGCAGTTCGACTACCTCGCCTCCGGTGCATACTATCTTCCTGACAATGTTCCCGAAGTCCTTCTCCGTCCTTTCCGCGAGTTTGTTGAGGCACACGCCTTGCAAGGAGCATTGGATGTGATTTTCACGTTCGCTGAGAACGTGGGCAACCTTCTCGAAGCTCCATTGCTCTATGTCATTCAAAACTTCGGAATCATCCACATCAACGCATTGCTCGAGGGCGGGTACATAAGGCCCAAGAACGGCACGTACGAACTCTTCGGTAAAGCTGCAAACTTCATCGACGAGGAAAATATTTTCTTTGAGAGTACTGTGTCCCAGGCGAGACGAAACTCGACCGGCGTGGAGTTGGTTGTCGAAGGTGCAGATGGCACCCGCAAACTTATCATGGCAAAGAAGCTTCTGATCACATTTCCTCCCACTCTGTCCGCTCTGAGGGGCTTTGACCTCCGCAAGGAGGAATCTTCCTTGTTTGCCAAATGGGACCATAAGAACTACTACGCTGCGGCCATCACCGACACTGGTCTTCCCGACGGCATCAATATTGCGAACACCAACCCAGAGAACCAGCCTGGTAGCCTCCCTCTGCCTCCATTCCAGTGGGAGCTCGAATACTCCGGCGTGCCGGGATATTTCATGACAAAGATCGTGGCCGAAGCAAACTTCACCGCTGAAGATGCCAAGGAGCTGATAAAGTCTGATATTAAGCGCATGGGTGAGACTGGCGTGTTCTCCACTAAAGAGCCCGAAATTGCGGCTTTTACCTCTCATTCGCCCGAAACCCTCATCGTCTCTACGGATGATGTGAGAGACGGATTTTACAAGAAGCTTTATGCTTTGCAGGGTCACCAGAGTACGTACTATAGTGGATACACCTTCTGCACGGACTACTCGACTCCGCTGTGGAACTATACTGGCAGTGTGTTGGATATGATGGATTTGTAGACATATTGATTTTTCTATGAAGATATCGATGCTAATTTCACCCAATATCCTGCTCTCTGGGCACTAAATCGATCCTTGCGAGAAGAAATAAATCTAGAACATCAAAGAATTGTCCTCGTCGTCACCTGGCTTAGCGAAGGGATAAAATTCCCAGATCTGGTAAGAATGCGAGTGTCCTAAAATAGGAAATACGTTCCGAGATGGTCTCATAGATCATACGAGTGTCCCTGCTTGCATTGCTTCGCATATGACTGTCCCCAAGGCGGACGGCCCTTACGACGCTCTAGCTGCCGATAGGGCTCACCCTATACACTTTGATTCCGTAGTTTCTGTCATTCTCGATCATTTAAACATGAAATGTTTTACACATGACGAGCAAAGGCTCATAGTGTCCTGAGATGCCTCAACATCCTTGAAGTTTTCCTTTCATCTCATGCGTGCCATCATCCGTAGCTAGCGTGGCCAGACTGTGCCAAGCTGGAGCTCGGAACATTGCTCCGTTAGATGAAGGGTATACTAATCTTCCAAATGCACATCGTCTGACATGAGAGGAGATGTCTTATTGTACCGATTTCTGAAGTACTCTCAAAGCATAAGCTAAGCTTACCCCGATAATGCTCCCAATGGAAAGAGACTGGGGTAATTTCAATGCGGAACCATGATTTGGCGAAGACCAGCAAAGAACTCCACGCATGAATCTAGAGGCAAAGATAAGACGTAAGGGAACAGTGGCCCGACGGAGCATATTTCCATATTAGATTAGGCTTTGTCTTCCACTTAAGGTAATTATGGTTGAAAGTGGGTCATACAGCCCGAGACAACCAAAGAATGTAGCTTCCCGGACTATGTTCCTTTTACCGCTCTCCTTCTCGGGCTGGTCTAAACGTCAGAACCTGACAAGCTAAATCCATGGCGCCCAATTATAAAGACCATGTCATATCCTTCTCTAGTCATAATGTGTAATAGCACGGAATCACATTCCACGCTCAAACAGTCTCGGCAACACAGTACGTTCCTATACTGATAGGTCCCACATATCTCATCAATATGGAGACACCTCAAACAATAAGGGTCGACTCCAGTCGAACAGCGTCCATTGGATCCGGATCGCCAGGCCTGGAATACGTTAATCTCCCTGTACGACAACTCACCGATGACGCCGACCTTCGAGAATTCTCTACCGAGACACGAGCAGGCGAGTATATCAAGCCTGTTAAGTCGAATGTCACCGGAAAGTTGGAAAACTGGAAGCTAGTCACCTTCCATATCGACGACCCCGAGAACCCCAAGAACTGGTCGAAAGCCTACAAATGGTACTGTACAATGGTTGTCGCATTCACCTGTTTCGTCGTCGCATTTGCTAGCAGTGTCATCACTGCTGATCTGACTGGCCCCATGGAGTCCTTCCATGTTTCTCGCGAAGTCAGTTTCGTGGTTATCACGGTATTTGTCGTTGGATTTGGTGTCGGTAAGTCATACCTCAACTTCATATTGTTTGTATTTCACTAACAATGTCCTAGGCCCAATGGTCTTTGCTCCACTGTCCGAAATGGTCGGCCGCCGCCCGGTATATGCAGTCACTCTACTCGTGGCAGTGGTCTTTGTTATTCCCTGTGCAGTCTCCAAGAACATCGGAACTCTCATCGTCTGCCGAGCGATTGACGGTATCGCCTTCAGTGCGCCAATGACCCTGGTCGGTGGTACCTTGGCAGACATGTGGAAGAACGAAGAGCGAGGTGTTCCCATGGCGGCCTTTAGCGCTGCACCTTTCATTGGTCCTGCCATTGGCCCTCTTGCTGGTGGTTATCTTAGTGATGCTGCTGGCTGGCGATGGCTCTATTGGCTGCAGCTGATTCTGTCCTTTGTTGCTTGGTGCTTGATTACATTCACCGTTCCCGAGACATATGCGCCAATCTTGCTGAAGAAGCGTGCCGCCAAACTACGGAAAAGCGAGAACGACGATAGGTACACCACTGAGACTGAGCTCGATTCTCGCCCTCTGGGACAGAAGCTGCGCATCTTCCTATTCCGTCCTTTCCAGCTTCTCTTCCTGGAGCCTATTGTCTTTTGCATTGCACTCTACATGTCAGTCTTGTACGGCTTACTTTACATGTTCTTCGTTGCCTACCCTATTGTGTATCAGGCTGGCAAAGGATGGAGCTCCGGAAGCACTGGTCTGATGTTCATTCCTCTGGCTCTCGGTGTGCTCATGAGCGCTGCCTGTGCTCCTTTCGTGAACAATCACTATCTCAAGATCTCGGAACAGTATGGTGGCAAGCCTCCGGCCGAGAAGCGTCTGATTCCCATGATGTTCTCTTGCTGGCTGATCCCGATCGGTCTGTTCATCTTTGCCTGGACATCCTACCCCGACGTTCACTGGATTGGACCAGCCATTGGAGGTTGGCCTGTGGGCTTTGGCTTTATCTTCCTGTACAACTCCGCCAATAACTACCTTGGTAAGTTCTATCCTGCATCACTCGATATATTTCATTACTGACCGTCTTGTAGTCGACACCTACCAGCACCAGGCCGCTTCTGCTCTGGCCGCCAAGACATTCCTGCGATCCATGTGGGGTGCCTCCACCGTCCTGTTCACCGAGCAGATGTACAACCGCCTCGGTTACCAGTGGGCTAGTTCACTTCTCGCGTTCATTGCCTTAGCCTGCTGTCTTATTCCCTATGTCTTTTACTACAAGGGCGAGTCGATTCGTCGCTTCTCCAAGTACGCCTTCTCCGATGATGAGGAGCAGGCCATCAAGGCTTGAAGGAATTGAGAAGAAATCCTTGATATTGGACCCCTCTGAGTCTTGCAATTTATCCCTAATTTTTGCATATTGATTTTGCATTGGAAAAGTGACTTCTCCTTGGTTCCGGCGATCACTGTTGAAATGGGTATTGGTGTTGGGAATACACACTTCCTTGATGCACATTGAAGCCTTAATACTAAAAAATAGATAATAGGAGCTACTACAAATATCAAATTATCCTAATAAAGTTACAAGTTTCATCACTGACGTAGAGTAAACTGCCGCATTTGGACAGTCCCACTAGAAATCACGTGCAGGCGCCAGATAAGGCGCGGGCGATGATGCACTCTCGGTTCTCCAACCGTCACCAATTAATTGCCTGCGATGCTGCGCCAACGCGAGTAATGGATGGATTTTGAAATTCTTTTTGATTTCCTCGATCACGAAGTGCCTGCGACATTCTTTCTCCTCGAACCGGTCCTTACTGTCTGTGGCGAGCCGCCAACGGTCGCCGACACCCGCAGTGCCCGACGCACGATAAACTCGCGAAGCCTACATAAAGCCCTCGGAGGAAATTCCAGAGCGCAATGACATCGCCGTACCCGCCGGGGCCTTCATTCTCGCCCTCCGACATGGCCTCGGGGCCGAACAGATCCGTTTCGGAACTGCCGCAGTCTCAAGTGGACGCCATCATTCGCACGAAGCGTAAAGCGCGCGAGCCCAAAGCTTGCTACCCTTGCCATGCGCGCAAGGTTAAGTGCGATCGGAACCTGCCATGCGACGGGTGTGTTAAGCGTGACCATGCAGATCTTTGCTCCTACGAACGCCCCTCCAAGAAACGCTCACAAGGTTTTCACGAGAGCCCTGTGGGTGGCGCTTCGACCGGCTCCACGATGGAGCATTCCGGTCTATATAACTACGACGAGCATCCGCATCCGCATCCGCCGCAAGTAAAACCTGAGCCCGCCCCGATGCGAGTGAATGGCAATAGTGCGAGTGGTCGTGTTTCAATTGCGCGAGAGGAATGGGACAATGTGCGCAACCGACTGCGAGAAATGGAGTCTACCATCTCTTCATTACGTGTGGGGCTTGAGAGAGCTGATGAAGGTCCCTCTACCATGCTGGACTCTGGCAGTGTGCAGAGCGGCGACGCGGGTTCCCGGTCTAAGGGCGCCTCGCCTGAACGCGAGGGCATCCACGCTGCCAACACTCTCGGTAAAGGCACGGTCCACCTGGGATCCCGTTCCGTGCTCGCCTATATTTTGAATAATAAATCTGGATCTGATCAGCTCCAGGCCCTCCTGGAGGGCGGAATCTTGCCCAAGTTAGGCCTCGACAACGAATCTGCAACCTACCCATTCGTCGATTTGTGGTCATCAGACATGTCGACCTTTGATATCAGTGCTGTCTGCAGTGCCCTACCAACGGATCAGCAGTGCAGAGAGTGAGTAACATCTGCTTAGGGATCAAGTCTTCAACAACTCTAATTCTTTCGCAGATTTTTCTACTATTACAAGGATATTGCGGGGGCGATCTACCCTGTGCTTGAAGACGTATCAGGATTTGAAAACACCTTGGGGCTTCTTTTGGACAGGAGGGCTGCCTCTGGTGGGGCTTACCGAGAAGATGTTGACGAAGCACAAAATCCATTTGGTGTGAGCATCGCATACCTCGGTCTACTATTTGCTGTACTGGCATCGGGCTGTCAATCATCGGATCTCGGAAGCAAGGAAAGAGAACTGACTTCTCAGGTCTATGGTAAGCCAAGTAAGACTAGAAACCTCCACATTAACTAACCTTGGTTCAGTCTGCTGTTCATATCAGTGTCTTCGCATGACCAATTTTTTGTCACAACCGACCATCGAAGCAATTCAAACGCTTTTGGTCATCGGCAATGTTTTATCATACAACATGAACCCTGGGATTTCATACGTCCTGCTCGGTATGACTCTTCGCATGGGGCTGGCCCTCGGTCTTCATGTTGAGTCAAGCAGGTTTTCGTCGGTTGAACGGTACCGCCGTCGCCATGTCTGGTAAGTGATCGTACAGCCTGTCAACCTCTTTCAATCAAGTCTGACTTCTACCAACAGGTGGTCCATGGCGTGGCAGGATAGTCATTTCTCCCTTTCTTACGATCGCCCCTCTACCACGGCAGTGAGCCAGCCCGATATCGCCTACCGAGAGGGTTCACAGCCTGGAGACCTCTCCTACTTTGAAACCCTTAGTCGAGTGATTTCTCTGGCCCTGGAGGTTGTTCGCATCCGAATGCTCAGCCCTCATTCTCAAATAAGCATTGAAAGCATTCAGGAATACAAAGACAGGATCCAGCAGATCATGGTGGAAGCAAAGCCCTATCTTCGGGATGCACAGTGGTGTTCCAATCCAACGGAACATCTGGAGCGACTCGTGCTGAAGTTGCACTCATCATATTTCTCATCCGAGCTCTGCCGGCCAGCGCTCAAGGCGAGCTCCGGGTCAAGTGACACCGATACTGCGAGTATGCGTGGCCACTGTGTGGCCAATCTCATGACGACTGTAGAGGCCTATATCGAAATGCACAATATCAGCTCGCATGCAGCACGGTCCTGGATTGCACTCCAACGCGCGATTAGCTCTGCATTCCTTCTCGCCGTCCTTGAAGAAGCCAAATCGGACCCGAATGTGTGGAGCCTTCTGCGTCAGCTCGAGAACATCATTGCTCAGCGTGCCAGCAATGAGCGAGATTACGAAACAGGCGACATGACCGGTGCTGCTGGCAGCATGACTTCTCCCCAAGGGATGACTACCTACGACCCAATCACCGGTGCGACGAATCCAGTAGCCGCCGTCCCTTCTGTCATGGATCCCAATTCCCCTGCTGCTGGCGTTCCTGACACTCAAAGCCAATGGGCAAAATCATTGGCCAAGACACACCGTGCTCTACAGAAATTGCTGACTGCGTTCGGCAATCAGCACGCACGCACGAATGGACGCAGCCCTGCCTTCCATCAGGCCAATCCCAATCCCGCTGGCGTTTCATTAGGTGCATTCGTTCCTCCTGTCTCGGCAAGCATGACTCCCAGTGTTGGATCGCTCCCACCTCCTACACCCGAGAGCTCGGGCAGTGGGGAATGGACCATACCTAACATCCTTGACCGCGCATCTGAGTACATTCACCCACCGTTGTGGAGCTAAGACGAATATACATGAACTTGGGGCGGGTGTCTTTCAATTTTCTTCCTCCTTCAGCGCGACCCTGGGGCATATTTCCGGCGTCGAATATCTTGTGTTCTGTCTACAAAATTCGCGGTGTTGATTTGGGGATTTTGGAGGTCTGTTTTTTTGTACTTCTTGATACTCAGTACTTCATACTTTTCCCATAATTTCTGTCTATTAATTCACGATATCTCGAATATTGGACTCCTACCTGTAGAGTACATGGGCCAAAACCTCATTCTTAGTAACCACTATTGAGTACTTGAACAATTGAGAGATTCTATAGACTCCGCGCAGGCTTCAACTCGCCCACACATTCCCCGAAACCAACACCCGAACCATCACCTCCAGCCACGGCTGTCATGCGAACCACATCACCATCCTCTAGATATGGGCGCGTCGATCCATCAACAAGTGTGATGGGCTCCTTCCCGGCCTTGGTCATTTCTATCAGACAACCAAAAGTTCCCTCATCCGGACCGCTGACAGTCCCGGTGCCGAGGATATCTCCAGTCTCGAGATCAGTACCCGCGCTCGCAAGATGAGCAGCCATTTGCCGGCCGCTCCAGTGCAGGTGTTGATGGTTTGATTCACTCACGGTCGAGATTTGGCCTGACGTAATGATCTCAACCTTCAAACCAATATCGTAGCTTGACACGGGAATATCTTCCAAATGACTTGCCAGTGTGGTCTCAGGCTTGGGACCCGGGACTTTGAATGGCTCCAGGGCATCTAATGTGATCACCCAAGGGGAGATGGATGTTCCGAATGACTTTCCATTCAAGGGACCGAGTGGTTTCATCTCACAACCTTGGATATCACGGGCTGGTAATTCAGTCAGGACTTGATTTAACAGATGATAATCAAAAATACTCACAGCTCCAATCATTCAGGATAACCATTCCGAAGATATGCTCGTCTGCATCCTTTGCATTTAATCCCTGGGAAGCGTCAAGCTCCTTTCCGACAATCAAGCCAATCTCTAGCTCATAGTCCATAGCTCTAGATGGGCCATAGATGATCGGCTTTTGCTCGGAAGATGCAGTACGATCATAGAAGTGGCCATTTGGTCGAGTGATCGGAGTTCCAGAGACAACAATGGTGCTGGTGCGGCCATTATATCCGATTGGAAAATGGAAGAAGCCAGGAGGCGGAGTGGGATCGTTGATGACGGCCCGCCCTGCGTTGCGAACATGGTGCAAACTACACGAGAAGTCTGTAAAGCTACCTACAGAAACAGGAAGATGCAATGTAACCGCGCTAATATCTTCGGTGAATGTCGTGGGTAAAGGCTTCTGCAATGCTTCTTGCAATGCTTCTTGCAACACTGCTCGCACGTGGCGATGTACAGACTTGTCTAGGGCCGCATACTCGTTGAGCGTGGGCTTTTCGAAAACACCCTTGGGAAGCCCCGAAACTTCGGAGAAGATTCCTGACCGATGTAACTCTGCGAGGAAGACAATGTTGTTTTCAAGCCGAGTGACACATTGGATCGCATGACTCTTAGACGAGGCTACTCCGAACGGGATATTGGCGATGGAGAAATGGCTGCTATAGCTTGACGAGGTCATATTGCGAGTAATTGTTGTAAAATAACAGTCATTGAACATAAATTTCTTTTTACAGGGGTGTGGTGGGAGAGGCCTAAGACAAGAGTGCATTTATTTACGTACAGTTAGGAAGCATCCCCCCACTATCCGAGATTGCGGGGAGACTCAAGATCCATGGAGCGAGCCCACATCCCGACGGACCTAAGAGCCCTAGTTCCGTTTACAGAGCCTCATAAGCCCCACAAGAGGATAGTTCGAGAGGAAGAGATGTAAGATTATCTCAGAATTAACCGAAAAAAATGCGCAGGAGAATCGCTGTCTGGAGTTCGAAACAAATCGCATGAAGCGAATTCCGGTGAATCCGAAAGTACGTGGTGGTACTGCGTCGAAGTCTTACATGTTACATACGAATATTCTCCGTTAAAATAACTCTCACCTCCTCTTCTCTTTCCTTCTATGGTCAAAAGGCTGCCATTTGAACAAATTCCTTTGCTCCTTCACCATTCACTGACCCTATACTTGCGGTCTAAGCCAGCTTGACATCCCATTAGATAGGACCATAACTCTGACGCCATGGCCTCAACCACCGGTCAAAACTACAAGGTGGGGGTGCTGCTTTTCCAGGGAGCAGATATCCTTGATTTTGCAGGCCCGATGGAGGTATTGTCTCATGTCTCTCACAACCGCGACCCGAACCAGCCAGACCGGATGTTTACACTCGAAACCATCGCCAAGGGCCCGACCATTCGTTCAGCCAGTGGAAGCTGCCTGGCTGTGCAGGCGGACAAATCACTGGAAATAGCTCTGAAGGAGATCCATGAATACGACATCCTTGTCGTTCCGGGTGGAACTCCCTCTGTGATTCAACCGCTTGTCGACGGAAATGGGTCGGAGATAGACTTCATCCGCAGATTTGCGGCCCTTTCCCTGCCGCCGTCTCAGAAGCCGCGCATTCTCTTTTCGGTCTGTACTGGCGCCCTTTTGGTGGGGGCCGCAGGCATCCTAGGCGGGATGACTGTCACGACTCATCATCGTGCTGTCGATGAACTGCGAGGGATTTGTGACCGCTTTAATGCACATGGATCGTCTAATGTAGTGCATAAGCGCTACGTTGATGGAGGTCTTCTCAAGCGAGGGGCTGTGCAGCTTCTTACAGCCGGAGGAATTAGTTCGGGGTTGGATGCCTCACTGCATCTCGTGCGTCAGCTCACCGACCCGGATATGGCCGCCTTTGTATCTCGGGTGATGGAGTATGACTGGCATGAGCTGGACAAGTGATATAGGATAGACTTGTAAGCCTGATGGCTTAGTTCGTGGTTTAGAATTTTCGAGCTTCCCTTCGCTTATTGGACCTGGGCCAAATGTTATTTTCTCTAAGGGCAATCATTATCCTTTCTTGAAATAGCATCTTTCAAGACTTCAAAGCCCCGTTGTACTCAACAAGCCAGACTTTGGCTTGCATCGCTACCGCTATACAGCCTAATGAACAACCTTCTGTGTCTCCAACTCTACATATGCCCAAATGACCCAAAGTTACACTGCCGAAGCATGGACACGGGTATTTGAGTTTAGCTCAGAGCATCTCGAGAGACCGAACCTGGTTGTCGAGCAGATCGATGATGATCCCCTCGCGTTAAACGGAACTAGGAAACCTATATACGAGCCAATCGTTGTACCCAAATGCAGAAGTAGTCATCGGGCATTGGACCTTCGACGGGGCTGCCGGTGACATTTTTGCGACATCCTTTATTCTCCGTTGACCCCCAGATCTTATACGGGCTCTGCTGACACCATCTCAGTAATATTCCATCATGCCGCTTCTCGTTGAGTTGGTTCATCGGTGCATTGACAATAGAGACCTACCCCCCAGCAGGGTTGTCCTGTTTTGTTTAGATATCTCGCTTCAAGACTTTGTTCGCAAGGAAAATAGAATGAGATCCATATACTCCATGTTGTACAGGACCAATAGAGCGATTCTCTTCGTACTTGAAGACTCAGCTTCATCCCCGTGGTCTGAGTCCGCAGTGACGAGCACAGTCATCGAGCCAAGTGCCATGATCCTCGATCACTAGCGGGAAGCTTTGCAATGGACGCCATAGCGAGTCCACCGTATATATATGGATGCCGCTCAGGCGTACTCCGCTCTATTTCGCTCTGAGTTTGTATTAACAGACCAGAACTTCTTCAGTCTTAGATTTGAAGCTGAACTCGATCAAAAGAGATTGTAATTTGGTGTGACCCCATTCCAACTCCCGTCACGATGGTTGCCCTTGCACCTGTTGCGGACATTATGCCTGTCCAATATCCGCACAAAGCCACCCAGAATGGCTTTGTTAATTCTGAAGAGGCAAAGCCCGTCGTTGATACTCCAATCAGCATCACGACTGTGGATATAGCACCGTCCGAATCTGACAGCGCCGATCAAATTCCGAGTGCCGCAAACGGCAATGCCGCTATAAACTACGCGAAAGATAATCTCAACGGGGACGTTGCACTGTCAAGTCACCCTGACAATGTCTCAAGCGATAGAAAGATGGCCGTCGATATTCTCAAGGTCATCGAGAGCTACGGTGTTGACTATGAGAAGAATGGTGGTTCTTGGAAGGGGCTCGAGTCCTTCATCCCCACCGTGGAGGAACGAGTCAAACGAGGAGAACCGATCCGCATGATCCTTCCTGCTTTCCCTTTCAAGTCCCCAAATGCGAGGGATAAGGTGTTAGGTAGCATGCCCGACTTTGGTGAAGAATTGGCGCTTGCTCATCTCAACGGGCTATGCGAGAACATCGCTCAGGTATACGAGCCTGGTGCCGATGTATACATCAGTTCCGACGGGCTCGTGTACAACGGTAATACCGCCCTTCTGAAACAATCCGAGACTATCTAACAGTTGTTTAGATATCCTTGGGGTTCCCGACGAGACAGTCTGGGACTATGGAGAGACATTGAGACAAATGGCCGTCGACAAGGGCCTTCATCACGTCAAATTTATCCGTCTTTTTGAGCTGCTTGAGCATCCCTGGTTCAAAACAGATGGCCCAGAAGCAGCCAAAGCATACTATCTAGCTCACGCTAGCTGTCTCCGCCGCGAACTCATGTATGTCCACGGCGATCCTACCTTCGACGCCGACGAGGCAATCAAGACCGACAACGATACCTGCTTGACATATCGCGGGTACATCAAATTCCTAACCAAAGACCTTGCGCACCAAGAGGAGACTCAAAATCTGTCAAAACGTGCAAGACAGAGCCAGATTTCTCAAATCGCGCGCCAGATGATCGTCCGCGGAAAAATGTTCGCAGCTGCCATCAAAGCCAACAGAAATGACTATGTTCGACTGTCCATACACGAATCAGCAGGAGAGAAGAAGCTCTCTGTCTCTCTCATCCCACAGCTTCGGGGCTCTCTGGGCTTTACCCCGTGGCATGCATCCGTAGCGGTGGGCGTGGATGGGTCATATCGCACCGTCCACGCCGAAGACGTGCGCGACACCCACGACCTGATCTACAGAAACGGCCAGCCGTATTACTTCCGCGAAAAGTCCGACATCTTCAACTGGACTGAAGACGGTGTTTCCGTCAAATTCGAGCATCTCTATCCCTGCGGGCTTATCATTCGCCCTGCCGACATCGACAATGTCAACCGGCCCCCTTCGATCAGCGCTCTGCCTATGCGTAAGGTCCGTCAACTTTCTAATAGCATGTCCCCTGTTATTCTGCGCGGCTTTGCAGAGACTCTCAAAGAAGACTTGTACGTCAAGGCTGGTGAGAAGCTTGGTAGTATTCTCCCGTGGAGCTTCGGGATTATTCAGAAAGTCCGCGATGCCGGTCGCACCGACAAGCTGGGCAACAACGTCACTTCGAACGAGGCCATGCCCATGCACTTTGATGGGATGTTCAAGTTTGAAGGAATTACAGATCCTGTGACCGGGGAAACAAACAGAGTCCAATGTCCACCAGGCTACCAATTCTTTACCTGTCCAGCGACTGCGCCAAAAGGAAGCGGGTACACGCTCTTCGCCAGCTCGCGGCTATTCTTCAGATATCTGCCACTCCCATGGACAGCAGAGCGCCTGGAGAAAATAACCTGGGCCATGGACAATGATGGGTTCTGGGACGCGAAATTGAAGAACCTGCCACTGATCGTGAAACATCCCGTTTCGGGGCTGCCCTGTGTGCGCTGGCACCAGCCATGGGATTCGAGCAAGACCAAGTTTTCAACTTGCGATGTCACGATTGAGAACGACCATCCCAGTCTGGTGGGGGTTGTGGATCGGGTTACTTATGATCATCGGGTGTGTTTGCGCTTCGAGTGGGAGAAAGGTGATCTGCTCGTCAGTGATAATACGGCTATGCTGCATACTCGTACGGGGTATAAGACTGATTGCGATCGAGAGCTGTGGCGCATTCATTTTGATTAGATGTCGATGCTACCTTCACATGTTAACACTCTGAAGTCATGTTCATGTCGCTCGTTGCCTTAGCTCAAGTTGCTCGTTGTCTGCGCTTATTGGATTCGTGTGCCTAGGTGATCAAACTGGGACAGCTTCAATTCTTTTCAATAAGGTAATTATTTATCATATATTATCAACTCGTTTGGGATCATTCATGCAACTTTTGTAGCTATCTTCTTTTTGGGTCTTCATCTTCAGTGGGACGTTGTCTTCTTCCACGTAAGCTTTTATAGGCGTATGCTCCTGTTTACCGTATAACCAGCCCACAAAATCAAGCTCACAATATTCAGCTACAATAATGATTGATTTAGGCGATTCTGCGAATTGATGTGGTCCAGAAGGGACCAGTCGTTGACCACTCAAAAGTAGGACAACCAGCCTATAAGCGGTGAAAATAGAAAACATAGAATCATAGAAAGCTCAAAGAGTTTATTACTCTCGTAAAATAATCTTGAACTAAGTAAGAAAGCTGATTCTGTCTTACACAAACCTTCGCGAACATTGAACCTCAAACCTAGATGTCAAAACGAGCGCTCCGATTTCATGGTGTATAAGTGCCAGCCCCATCTTCATAACGGTCTTCTATCGTGATACGAATCATCAAGTCGATTCTTTCAGGCAAAACTATATCCCGACATCTCACAACCTCATACCTGAAAACCCTCCGGTGGAGGAACTATGCGTCTTGTGTGATGGAAACCTCGGCACATAGGGTCCAGGAGCCGACCACGTCCCAGGTGCTAATTGCGTCTGGCACTGGCACGATGGAGCTGTATTGATGTGCGGTGGGGACAATGGTTCCATTCCATTTCCTAATAGCGTCGATGCTGGCGAGGGATATCCGGCTGCGGCTGCTGAGGCGGAGTTTGGGGGAACAATGACAATGATCTTCGATTGGGGTGATACGGTGCTTAGCACTTGAAGGATTTGAGGTAATGTTGTTTCTGTTTCCGAGTAAATTAGTTGAAATCTGTTCTTCTGACAATGTTGGGATAAGCTCACCCGTGGCTACGTAGTATAGAGGTTGGTTTGGGTTGTTGGAAGCTTCCGTTGAAAGAGAATCCGCTGCACAGGATAAATCCTGAAAAATATCTTCGTTGCCACGTCCTGGTGGCTGTATACCTGTATTGCCCGCCCAGTCTAAAGTTGAAGGTAATGAGCATATTGGCTCAGTGGGGAAGTCTCCATTTATGAAACATGTCTGATCGCCCGTGAGCCCCGTAGGTGAGAGTGGAGCCATATCTCGGGACCAGGGAGCCATTGGTATATATGACTGAGGGAATTGTGCAGACGGGTCAACGCTCAAATGATCTCTAGTGTTCATGTTGAAATGAGAGGGAGAGACATGACGATTCGAAATTAGAGGCGAAGGTGCATATTGCTGGTCCCAGCCATTAAGAGCAGCGGCAGCTCTAAGCTCATTCGCGATGACACGTTCCTGCAGCTTCGCAATACGGTCTCTGATTTTGCGACCTAGCTGATATGAGCCGTGCGTTATTGCTGATTTGGTCTGTAGACTTACGATGATTCCTCTGTGACAGTCGATTTTGAAGGCGTCGTCGTTCTAACGGATCCTCCTTCTGGCCAGACGAATCGTCACTGTTAGGTGATTCCGGGGGTTTCTCGGCTTTCATAATTGTTGTCTTTGATTGGTGTCGAGTTCATACGTCAAATACTCTTCTCAACGGTCGAGGGCATATTAGAAGAAAAGATATTGCTGCGCGGGAATTCGGCACCGACAGGCCCTTGCCGGATATTGAGCATTTATGATGGCGCACTTCATGTGCAAAGAGTATCAATCTCACGGTGACACGCACATGTGCAACGGGTGCCCGGGGGCCAAAGTCGGTCTGAAAACGACTGGCGATGGATCAAGGCTTTCAGCCGCGTGATGGGTCCATGATGGGTCCATGCGACTTTGTCTTTCTCAGCTTATTCTACTGTGGAAGAGTTTCTGGGCTGTGTATTGTTGCATCCTATTTGCTCGAAGTGTCGCGCTCGTTCCACGTATTGAGGATCTCGGGGTGATCCTACTGCCAGATATGGTGATTGCGCTGAATCTCCAACTACCGGCGGCCTGGGATGTGGCGTAGCACATGTTGAGATGGTGATCACTTAGGATATGCGCCATTCCGCGTTGTCTGGAGCCCCTTGGCGTGGCAAGAACTGTGTGACATGCTCTGGGACTGTCCTTGCCTGGTTCCCAGGAAGTACGATGGGCCCAGAAATAAGCCTTGCATAGTGAAGTTTTCGGTGAGCCGGAAAACTAAGTGCCTTATCCATGAGGATAGTGTTTTCCCCAGCCAGCTCGTTGTGGGATTGGAGATTTGGATGCCATGGCCCAAGTGCTTCCAATGCCAGGCGATGTTTACTACGATCTACACTACAATCCTAAACTATGGCCTCACGGCACCTTCAAGCTACTTGAATGACAAGCTTAGGATAGTATCTAATCTGACAGCTTATTTATAATAGCATACCATTTTGACTTCCTCTTCTCGGACCTTAAAAGCGCAATGATGACGAGACCCGAATATGTCCCGACAGCGCAAGACCAATGCCACGTCTCTACCTCCTACCTTATTGAAGACGTGAATAATCTGAATCTGGTAGGATAGCACTCTCGATTCACCGTTATTCATTTGGGTTTCGGCATGTATATATATCCCTGTCCTAGCCAATTTCTAGTACGTCCCAGCCGGGAGGCCCTAGAGGCAGCTTGAAGCCAGCAAAACCCTGCCACTGCCATGTGGACAAGTTCTGTGACTGAATCTCTTCTTACCGGAGGCATGCTTGTGGGATTTTGACCCTGGTGATGGTCGCGGAGCGGTCGGTTTCACTTTCCTATGGCTCTGGACTGATGGACCGATACACTGTGCGACACCCGTGGACCGATGTCAGTGAAGCGAGGTATCCCTAGGCATTTTAAGCATTTAATGTTGTATTTGAACACCATGTAGCCATTATTTGGGTAGACGATGTTGCGTATTGTAGAAGTGAGATAAATTCCGATTAGAATGAATTTGAGTGTACATCGGAGCGTACACAATGCGTAAGTAGCCTACCCCAACAATTTAAAAGCATCTATGTAGGGCCCATTGTATTTAAGAAAGTTCGAGCATAAACAGAGTCACTAAGCAGACTCAACTTTGTACGTTGTCTTTTCCCACAAGCCGTCGGCGACACCGAACATCATGACACGATGTTTAGTGTACGACCTACCAATCACGACCATCAATTTACACATATCCAACGGCCAACCAAGTCCAAATTCCACCGTGACAACCTACGATCAGCTCGAATCAGAATCCTAAACGGTGAGGTTTGCGTCAGCCGCCAAGCCCAGGTAAGCAGACAGCCAGGTTTGCTAGGGTATTTGGATCCAAAGTTCACCTCACTCTCGTGCAACCTCACTTGTCTCCTGCCATAGACTCTACGGACCAGATTTACTAACTAAACCCTTTGGGGTTTACACTCACTTGTCAAGTTGATCACTGATCAGCATAACGTATCAATACTCACCCCCTCAGCAAGATGGACGTCCTCAAAACAATGGGGAACCTCCTTCCCTAGCATCTCCTCTCATATGGAGCTCTTCTCGGAACAGAGGTGTACCAGATAAGCCCAACTATCTGCCCCATTTCAACCCAAGTCCTAAGACCTCACAGAGCTTCGTCAATACCAAAATCTGCTACCAAGCCCTTCCAATGCGCGAGTTCATCGCCCTAAACAAACGCATCTTCCCCGTCTACTTCGGCTGCCAAGTTGGTCTCGCCGCACTAACAGCCGCTACGCGACCACCGTTCAGCATCGTGTCCCTAGTCCAGGATCTATGGAGCGCCGCGCCACTAGGCGTGGTATTGGTGATGGGTTCTTTGAACTGGTTCGTTTACGGGCCTCGGACTACGACTGCGTCGCTTGTTAGGCGGGCGCTTCATGGTGAGACCTTCCATATACGAGCGTGTGGGGCGCGCTAATAGAATTATAGGGAATCAAGAGAAGTTTACAGATCCCGATGAAGGCAAGGTTCATAGGGCGAATCGGAGTTTTGCCGTCAACCATGCCATGTCTATCCATATCAATGCTATTGCGCTCGTGGCTACGGTTTGGTATGGCTTTTCGCTTTCTGCTAGCATTTTGAAGGGATTCTAGACATTGCGGGATTGGATCAGAAATACATATCTTGAGCCCTCGATACAATACAATTCTCAATTCTCGTGTGAACCCATCCATCACCTCTTGGTCCCTGATAATGCTCCACTGAAATATTTGTCTTCAAAGAGGATATTGAGGTAAAATTATCGAGCTGGCTTACGCTGCGATAGCGGCCTGCATGAAAATTCGTTCTCGCTATAACAGTGTCAGCTATACCCTTGATTGCCAGCGTAGATAGACTTACCTTCATGAAAAAGGATCCCACAATCGTCAAAGCACCCGCTGCGACAACTAGATAATAGGTGCGAGACATGGCATCGACCACAGCATGGAGTACCTTGGCCTTGGTCTCTACTGGTAGATGCTTGAGTATGTCGCTGTTGGACCCCGAGATGGCTCCCCGGAGTGCGCCCCGTGACAGGCTAGGCAGAATCTTCTGTAGCTCATCCAGTGCCTTGTTCTGAAACACAGCTCCGGAAATAGCCAATGCAAGAACAATGCCGAGATTCTGTGCCAGTGCAATGAAGGATGAGGCATCTGTTTCTCGTGATGGGGAGACTTTGGCTTGTGCTACTGAGAAGCTCGCTTGGATGAACATGCCAGCGCCAATGCCGATGAGAATAGAGTATCCGTAGATTAGGCTGTTGGAGCTTTGCTCGTCGATGGTGCCTGCATATAGTGTTAGCCTTTGTCTTGTCACTTGGCCAGGGTACATACTCATCAACGCGCCTCCGGATGTTGTCAATATGCCACCAGCGAAATACCAAGGCATGTAGTATCCAAACTTGGACATAAGACCCCCGTTCGCGAAGCCAAAGACAACCATGAGGCAAATGAAGGGAAGCAGTCGCACTGCTGCAGTTAAAGCCGAGTCTCCTCTCACGAATTGGAAGTAAAGTGGGATGTAGTAAGTTGGGACCTGCAGAACGTCAGCTAGTTCACTCTCGATCAAGAAGATCTCACTCACAAAGACGCAAGTAGAAGCAGAGCACATGAGTGCAAAGAGCAGCCACATAAGAGGCTGACGTAGGAAATCAGCCGGGAAAATGCGCTCCGTGTCCGTCGTGCCAATGGTGAATCGCTGCTGCAGAGCAAACAAAAGCAACAAGAGACCACCGACAACCCAAAGTGCAATCTCCTGTCCAGCAGCCCAATTGAAGAGATTTCCTCCAAAGTTGATCGCCATGATGAGAGCTGTGAATGCCCCGACATTCAATACCATACCGAGATAGTCTATCTGCAGCAGCTTCTGCTTGAGCATTATGCCTTTTTGGGGATCGCCGCGGGGAAGAAAGAAGATGTAGACTGGGGCGAAAGCAATACCGATACAGAGGTTGATATAGAAGGCCCATCGCCAGGTCGTATGTGGGTTTTCTGAAAATGCCCCCCCAACCCTATCGAGTCGTCAGTACTAGGTCTTTTCAAGCGGAAATGCAGAATTTTACACTGGACCAAGCACAGTCCCAGATCCCCACGCTGAAGCGATTGTTAGTATCTGACAGGCCACCCAAAGGCATCGAGACGTACTGATTCCAGTGAGCGCCATATAGTTAGGCCGCTGCCGAACAGAGGTAGTGAGTGAAAGCAAGGCAATGCAGCCCAGATACATGCCCGCACCCTATAACCCGTCAGATTGTGAGAAACCCCCGGAATATGTCCATACTGACCCCCAACCCCGCAAGAGCACGGCCAACAATGAACGCGTTCATACTAGGAGCAGCTCCACAGAGCGCACTGCCCGCCTCAAACAGAACCACAGAGGTCAGATACAGCCATTTCGCGCTGAAGATCCCGTACAATTTCCCCCTGCAGCTCTGTCAGTTGAATCCCCAATGCCTCTCGATGGTCCATACCAGGTGATAATCGTAGCCGATCCAGAAAGCACAAAAGCCACGCCCAGCCAACTCAACTTCCCGACCTCCCCAAAGCGATCAACAATAGGAGACTGCACATCTGCGACGATGGTATTGTCCAGCGAGAAGAGGAAAGTGGACGAAAGAATTGTCAGGACGATAAGGATCCACTAGTAGAGTCAGGTTAATGACGATACCAGTGCGCCAGTAGAACCAACTCACCAACGGCTTGGAGACCTTCGACTGAAGATCCTCCTGGACAAAATCCACATCCTGGATCGTCTCCTGAGCACTGTGCTTGCTCTCGGTATCCATTTGTGTGTTTGCGAAAGTGAAGCAAAGATGAAACGTGTGAAGCCACGCGGGCAGGGACGGTTAAGAACCAGGGAAAGAGCGTAAGGTAAGGTCAAGGGGCTTGGTGCTCAAGTCATCTGTTGTACAACACCCAAGAGATATCTGATGGCTGACTCAGTTTTGGGCATGCTTTTCTTTTTCTTTCAGGCTTCCTGGGGTCGGGGATTTGGGGGTTCAGGTTAGGTTTCAAGGCGGATGCTATTCCACGGGTTGTAACTTGCTCACTGTGGACGGGCTGGGTATCACAAAGACGTTTGCTGTTTCATTCATGTCGCGATGCTAAGACGTGCTTCGCTGGAAAGAGAAATGCAAGTATACTTGAACCCTTAATCCTCCGGTCTGCTTGTGGCGAGTTTATTTTGAGCGAGGTGGAGGAGGTCGTTGGGTTCTAAACTTGGATTGTCTCCTCGGCTGTTTGGAATCTGGCGTCGTTTCTTGTTACTTTTGACTGGAAAATAAGAGGTCGAAGAGGTCGACAGATCTCTGTTGATTCTGCTGCGTACGCTACCTACAAGATCAAGTACCTAGTATAGACAAATGTAGCATTTGAGAAGTGTGTAAGCCGACTGATTTAGACATCCTAGTATGACTGACTTGGTCCACTCTCCATTTCCGTCAGATTATACGAAAGGTAGACTTTATCTTGGATAAAATGTCTTCATTGGCCTATACTCTCCAGGATCCGACCACAGAACTCGGAGGTTTCGGAACAGATGCTCCACCGTCGAAACCTTACGATCCGAGAAGAAACCGCGGATCAACCTTTTTGAAGGCGGTGTTTTCTGAGACAAGGGTATAGCGTGCGTTGCTTTTCTCCAGGTAGTTGCCTAGATATACCCCAAGGCATCCCGGGCTCAGCTTAAAGCCGCTCACATCATCCCAGCTCATCCTTTCCATATCTGACGAAGCAATCGGGAATCGACATTGAAGCAAAAAGGTAAATCCTTGAAAGCAATTCGAATCTCCATTGTATGAAGCTGGTATCTGTATCTGCCAAAAATGCGAAGAAAAAAAAATGCAAAGAATATCGAAGTTGTGGTATCACGTATTTGCGCTGAACGCCTCTGTTGCTGATTTGACATCATTCTTCCCCAGCTTTTCAACTCCGCCCCGGCGGCACGAGAAAGATATTATCATTATGCTGTATAGATTAGGGTCGTGGCTCTCTAGTTGGTGTATATGAAGATCACAAGAGGGCGCGATCGGCCCTGAACTCGAACATTTTCGAACTTTCCAGCAGCACGAAGGACTCGTACCGGAGTCCGCGCTCTTTGCCGTCTCGGTCGGACCATGGATTCACCGTGCTATTCCACACGCTGCTGTAGCCGCTGAATAGCGAGCGCCAGTAGCATGCTTCGGCTGCTGGTGTGAGGTATCGTTCGCGGAAGGTTTTGACACTGTTATTGGCGATGCGCTCTGCGGCCTTGGTATTGCGGACTAGAGGCTCGATCTTCTCGCCGAGGTCACTGAAGTCGCGCTCGACTTCGACATAGTTCTGGTTTGGACCTTCGGAGACGAGGAGGTAGTGGTGATGTTGGATGTACTGAAGTTTGTGCGCGACGATGACTGAGTTACAGGCTTGTCGGTATTTGAGCGAGGCGGAGTATGATCGTCCTACGATTCAACGTGTGTCAGTTGTGGCTCACCAGGGAGATGGGATGAAAATGTCGCGGATCGAAACTCACCTTCGACGTGGGCAATGAACATGTAGTGGCAGTGGTCTTCCATCTTGAGCACGTTGGTGCCCGAAGACCATTCGACCTGCTTCACATCGCCCCAGGATTTATCTCGCGCCGCTTCCATCAATGCGCGGCGCAATTTCGGCGCAAAACTTGGCTTGCCGCGCCATACAAGTTGCGGCTTTTTCTCGTTCCAGGGCACGTCTAATCTTGTGATGCGATCGACCACCTGGTCATAGGGGCCGATATAGTTGTTCGGGTTATCCCAGGCCCAGAAGCTGAAGTCCGGCATGAGCCAGACGCCCTCTTCGGTCGGGGTGCGGGCGAAGACCCAAACGGGGTATTCCGCGTTCGTGACGTCCTCCACTTTATCTTCGACGGAAAAGACGAATTCGATGTCGCGGCGAGCGGCCCGATCTTGGTCGGCGGCCAGCGCACGATGGATCGAGCTCAGAACTCCCAGAACTTTCCGACGGTGGTCCTCACCCTTGGCGCGCGCAGCGACAATGTGCAGATGACCCTGTGAGATAAAGACGCGCGCCATGCCTGGTTGTAAGTGGATGGCGTCGAGGTCTTCGGTCACCAGGCCTTGCAGGGCGCGCCAGTATTTCTGACCGCGCGCGACATCTTCGAACAGGCCCGGAAAAGCAGCCTCGCATTGCCTGCCATCAAGAGCCTCATTGCGAGCGTCGCGAGTGTAGTCGAAGGACCACCTAGGGGAGGAAGGTATTTGAAGACTTGTGTCGGGACAAGATAGACATGTCGAGCATTGGAAGGTGGTCGATGTTTGACAGGCACAATGACCCGCGGGAATCAATTGTGTGAGGACGGGGTGGATATAATCGCGATCGGAGTTCATGCCATACCAGATGGCGAGAATGACGCTGCAGGAGAGGCAAGCAATGATACAGAGCATGGACAAGCCGCGACGCGGTCGTAGTAAGGGGTATTTCGCGGTCATCGTGGCAATCGCATAACTTCGGAGGTTGGAGGGGTAGGAGGAAGGAAAGGGGGGTTGGAGTTGCCACGAAGATCTAGCAAGAGATGCAAATGAGTGCGAGGCTCAGTTTCCAAGACGGTGGGGCCCCGTCGCCTGTCGCGTCATTCCCCAGCAAATGCTACTTTGCCGTGCCTGCGTTGCGCCCCCACTTGGCTGGACGCGTTGAACTCTCGAGCTTTGTTGCGTGGATGACTTTACTCCTACATAGTAGTCTCTACTTGCCCAGGTCAAGTAACTGAAGTTGCAAGGCTTCTTGTCGGATCCATTTCAGTGTCCGAAACTAGCGCGGCTTAGTGCTCCGCCATAGCCAAGAAACTCAGAAGCCAAAAGATAGCCTTGCGCCCCACGCAAAGGGGGAATCTGTAGCCACTCTCATCCTGGAGAAAAAGGCCCCCACGTAATCATCCCAACCCCAATACGAGGGGGGCCAAATTTCATTCTTAGCATGTTCCTCTCCATCAGTCTCTCTCGTCCGTCTCGTGCTGTCTTGGCTGTGGGGTGGGGCTAGAATAAGGTCCAGCAAGATTTAGCGGCAATCCACAGCCGTGGCGCTAGGCAACCCCTAAATCGAGGATCGGAGAAAAGGAATGAGATCAAGCTAGGTATCGTTTCATTTGCTAACTCGTGAATTCTGTTGCCTTCGTGAGCTCAAACAGCTCCGTTATGTATTATTTTTGGACAAGCCACAAGCCACACCGTTGGCAATCCACGGATCCGTGCCGATGTATAGGTCACGTGAGAACCTTGATTGACAGCGACACACGTGAAGAAGGAGAACCTCGTTAATGATAAAGAGCATTGGCTTCAGATGGCGCGCTCCTAGTTGGGAATGTCCATAAAGTCTATTAGGTGAAAATGCCTGGTATAATAACATGAATCTGCTCCGCCTATGCCCGTACAATTCTCTCCGTTTTCCCTCCATAACGCCCATAATGCAATATGAATTCCTCACTTTCGGGACGGACTCCGATGGCGTCTGCGTCTGCGCGCTGGTGTATCATTCATCTCCGTGTCTGGAGTGGCTGGCATAGCTGACCGGCGCTGTCGACCGGGACGGACGCGGCCCAAAGCCCGGCGGAGAAGTCCGTCTGCCTCTTCATCAAGGACCGATTCAACATTTTCTTCCGCGATTTCAGTATCCGCCGCATCGGGTGTATTGGCGTGTGTCACCTCGTCCGTCCATTCCTCTGCATATGGTTCGGGGCGTGCGCGACGCCGCGAGCTCTCCTCCTGCGCGTGCCGCTCTTTACCCCGAACCTCGCGGGGTCGATTCCAAGTCCGATTTTGTGATCGGCCTCCCTCTTCAACCATTTTACGGTCTTTCTCGCGACCTTCCAGGGCCCAGAGTTCGAGTGCTCGAGAGAGTAGCGTACCCGCAACGCCTGCACCGCCTGCGGCATCTCCGCCCCCACTTGCACCCAAGACTCGGACAGCCTCGTGCAGAGCGGCCACGGCTTCGGTGGTACGGCCAAGCTCCAGCAAAAGCAGTCCCCGTGACGTATGCAGGGATCCGACCAGACCGCGATCTTCGTAGCCACCAACGCCCGATGCCGTGGCAACGGCCGAGGAGCCACCTGCCCCACCGCCTAAGAAGGGCGAGTACCCCATGCTGGTTCCACCCGCTCCCACACGGAGGCACTCGTCGAATTCGCGAAGAGCTTCAGGCAGACGGCCCAAGCGCCGCAACGCATGTCCGAGATTTGCACGAGTCGCGACCCATGCGCCAGGCTCACAGTGCAGAGAAGTGGCCAACGCCAGGGCTTGTCGGAACAATTCCACCGCTGCGCCTAGGTTGGTTTGATGGTAGAATACCACACCAAGTTCGTTCAAAACGAGGGGGTCCCCGCCAAGCGGTGCAGCTGCGAGGTTCGGAGGAAGACTGGGAGTAGACCCCGGAACTGATCCAGTCGACATGGCATATGCAGCGCACAGATACTCATGGGCGAGTGACATGTTATTCAGTGCCAGATGCTGCATACCCAAGAATAGCTGCGGCAAATGACTGCCTTGGAACAGTCGTGCAGCCGTACTGTAGGCTGCGATAGCTTGATCATGTTCACCTTCAGCAGCAAAGGTGTGGGCAAATCCAATCCACGCGGGTGCCGAATGGGGATCAAGTAATGATGCCTTCGAGAAGAATCGTCTGGCCTCAGCAATTTTGGATACTGCAAGGTAGTAGACGCCGATGGCCAGGTACGTGTAGGGCTCTTCTGGGGCGTGGTCTGCAAGCATGTGGGAAAGCAGGAAAAGCGCATTGGTAGCTCCGGTCTCGTATAAACAGGCCAGATGGAGCGGATAAACCGCTGGAGCATGACCAAGATGGCTGTTTGCAGGCATACCAGAATTGCTCGTAGCCGTCATTTCACCTGACTGGGAGGTGGAGAGTATGGAAGAGGTTAATTCCAGGGCTTCGGCGAAGCGACACTGAGTGTAAAGTGCCTCCGCGCGCGACAGGAGTATGTCCGGGTTCTCCGAAAGGTTGTAATGTGTAGAAAGGGTCTCAGTCGCATCCGATAGAATGGCTGGCGATGAGTATTTGGACAGTCGGGTTGTATAGAGCATTTTAGTGAAGTGTGCTGCTTCTTGAGCGAGGGTGGGGTCGGGCGAGAAAACCGAGTCAAAGTCCAGGGATTCGAGGAACTCAAGCTCTTCCGTGGGCGACATCAAGGAATTCTTCATGAGCTGGTCGAATGCCTCAAAACATTGAACGTCGATTCGCACCGCGTCTTTGTAGCAGTCCCGGGCCCGGTCGAAGGCATTCTGCTTCGCAAAACAGAGACCCCTCAAATAGCACATGGCGGCTTCGAACCGAACATTGTTTGCATCATCTCTCTCGCGATCCTCTCCTACTCGCTCCGCTCCACGCTCGTTGCGCCCGCTCTTCCCATTCCGCAGTGTAACATGGCTTTGGCCGTTAAGGTGCTGGATCTTCCGCCGACTGTTGGTATTGCGCACCAGATCAGTAGGGTTATGTTCACCGAGTATCGACAGGGCCTGCTCGAATTGGTTCTGTTTGATATAGCAGTGGGCTGCAAGGTAACGGCAGGCGGTGCTTCGGGAGACAAGATCTTTGCGGGACAACAAGGCTAGCGCGCGCGTGAAATTGTTATTCGAGAAGTGGACTTGTGCAAGCCAAAATGCATCCGAGTCGCTGTCTGTAAATCACGGTCAGCCCTGCTGCATCGATCTAAAATGCGACGGGAAACTTACTGGTTAGTGCCAGCACCTTGTCGCCAATGTAGATGGCAGAATCATGCTGGCCACGGTTCAGCGCGTCCTGCCGCCAGGAACGGAGGTACTTTTCCATTGCCACAGTTCGGACGCGTCAGAGCCGAGAATGATAACGGGAGGGCATGGGCTCAGTGCCTCGGAGAATTTGCCAGTCGAAAGTCGCGGTGCTGCTCGCATGAGAGCGGGTCGCCGATCGTGGACAAACAGTGGCCCGTGCACATACACAGTATAGTCGTTGCTCAACTCGAGTACGCAGGATATTTTGAGAGGAGAGACGGGCGTCACGTTACTCCACAAATAGACTGACAAAGCTACTCGACGCAGTCGCCCTTCCCAATACGCTCAGCTACGCGACTTCCAGAAAGAAGTATATGTCACGTGGTCAGGGTCACGTGCTGATATCAGCATCAGTCCGCCACTTCCCAAGGTTCTTTCTCTTTTGCGACTTCCCCAACCCTTCCTTGATACCCTCAGTCCACCGTCAATATGTCCGAGCGAAAGGTCCTAACCAAATACTACCCACCCGATTTCGACCCGTCGGCGATCGGGCGCACGCCCAAACACCTTCGCCAAAAGGGACCGAAAGTCATCACCGTCCGTCTGATGGCCCCATTCTCCATGAAATGCACCAGCTGCGGCGAATACATCTACCGAGGACGCAAATTTAACGCGCGCAAAGAAAGCCTCGAAGAAAAATACCTCAACATCCCAATTTACCGCTTCTACATCCGCTGCACACGATGCAGCGGCGAGATCACATTCCGCACGGACCCGAAGAACATGGACTATGAATGCGAAAAGGGCGCTAAACGAAACTTCGAGGTGTGGCGTGATGCCAAAGATGACAAGTATAATGAGACGGAGGAGCAAACGCTTGACCGCCTCGAGCGCGAAGAGAATGAGGAAGCGGAACAGCTTGAGCGTGATAAGATGGCTGAGTTGGAGGAGAAGATGAAGGATTCGAAGCGCGAGATGGCTATTGCGGATGCCTTGGATGAGATTCGGACCCGCAATGCGCGCATCGAGCGGAACGAGACGAAGAGTGACGATGTAGCTTTAAGCTTTGTCCGGGACGAGGTGGACGAGGCCAAGCTGAAGCAGGAGAAGGAGGATGAGGAGGCGGCGCGCCAGGCTTTCATGACTTCAACCGGAGAAAGGGTCAAGCGCATTGTTGAGGAGGAGGAGGAGCCACCCATTCTGGCTGGACCGTCCGCATCGAAGCCTTCTTCGATCCAGATGCCACCGCCATCGGCTTCATTTGCCCGAGTCAAGAAACCAAAGAAGCACGCTGTTAGTCTTCTTGGAATCAAGAAGAAGCAGTCTTTAGTTTGATTTGTCCATTTGATACCATCAGCGCGGGCGTTTAAATTATCCATACAAAATTATAGAGTGATACTAGGCGTTTACCCTACATTAATGAATACTCCAGAATGAATACTCCAGGAGAGAATTTTGAACGACTGAATAGATTAAGCTATTGAGCTGGAAAACAGTAAAACAAAGTAGAACAGAAATCGGTATCACAAACATGTTCAAGCCAAATAGGGGAGGATGGTTTCCTCCTCGCCAAAGCGCCACGCTCAAAAGCAAAACCAGCCCGCAAAACCCATGCAGCAATGACAAAAAAGCCACTCCAGGATTTGGAGAAAAACAACACAGCCCAATCAGCAAAAAAAGAGCAATTTAGAGATATGGCATCCACAACGCATCGCCCTGTGCCAGGTGCTGGGGGTTGACCGCCCGGGAGATCAAATCGATCGAGGTTTGGTTGGCAGGCAGATTGCCCTCGGGAGGGCTGGCCAGACTGACAGCGCGGTTGGCAATGATATCGCTATTGTTGTAGACAAGCTCGCGCAGCTGCGGGACAGGCAGGACACCACGGTGCTGGGCAGTAGCCCAGAACATCATCTCGTCACGGACGAAGACGCTGAGCTGCTGCTCCAGCTCGTGCCGTGGCTCCGTCAGGCAGCGTGCGATTGCCATCATTGCACAGGCAAACAGACCCTCGGTAGCAATGGGACCCAACAAAGTCTGTATGTTGGGCGTGAAGCGGAAAGGCACATGCTCTGGGTTGTAGAATATGGCCTTGCTGGGGTTGATTGTCGGGATCAACTCTGCGCCCCAGATGTCGCCAGTCGAGCGAGAGATCAGGATCTTGTTCGGATACCGGTTGCCAATGTGCATGATGTAGGTCATGAACGCAACCGCGGCGTACTGGTAGGCGAACTGTCGCCGGAAGAGCCAGAAGTCCGCGAAGTTGGGGTAGGTTTGCTGGAAGTAGTCCAACACCACGTTGCTAGGAACCCATTTCTCCTGAATGGCGGTCAAAATCTCCGTGCGAAGGACCTGCTGCTGGTCGGTCGTGCGCTGGGAAGAGTTAGTTGGGTTCTGATGGGAATCAAATGTGGTTGAACTTACATTCTGCTTTGTCTCTGCCAGAGACCTCATACGGTCCATCGTGAAAAGGACCGGCTCATCCTTGTTCATACCAATCCGTCTACAATAGTCCTCGTAGATGCCTTGCATAGAGATGTAAGACGAGTCATCACGTACCAAGCGGATATGCGGTGCCAGAGGAATCATCAGAGGAAGATGGAAGTAAAGGTTGCGACGACGGCTCTCCTTGCGCTTGGCCAGCAGACCGTTGAAAATCCGGAACAGCTGGAGAATACGCTCCTCACGACGGCAGTGGCGCGCAGCAGGGTGCTGAACAGCAAAAGCATGAATGCTGCCATCATGTCCGCGAATCTTGAGACGGCGGTGGCAAACGCCAATACCCCGTACGAGGTCCACATCAGGAAGGAAGCGGTCGATGCGGACGAAGTCCTGGTTCTTGTCCTTGTGCAAAAGGTACTGTCCGGGGATCTCGACTTCATCGAACTTGAGGAAGCGGAACTCGCTGAGGTGAGGCGAGTAGGTCTCCAGGAAGCCAGACTGGGGCCTGCGGTCGAGCTTCTCCTCAAACTTGTCACGCCAGCGCCGCAACTTTTGGATGTACTCGTGCATGGTAGGCTTCTTGACGACAAAGTCCGCCTCGAAAGACTTGCGGATATGTGCCGGAAGGATCGTCTCGGCGAACCGAGTGATGTTGGCTTCGGTAGCAGCAGGCAGCTTGAAATCTTGCGCGTACGATCCAGGCATACGTCCAACGTAGGACAGACCATCATTCAGGAGGGCAACAATGAGTCGATAAGCGTCCTCGTCGGGTGGACACTTGAAATTCTTGTGGATCTGGTCGACCATGGTCTCCATGGAAAGAGCGAGCAAGGGGAAGGCGGTCTTGAGACCGGACATGATCTCGTCGGAATACTCCCAAGGCTTCTTGAGGGGTTCCTTCTCAGGCTGCTCCGTGGAGGCTGCGTTCTGGTTCTGTTGAGGAGTTCCACTCTGACCCGGCACTTGAAGATGTCCTTGGGCTTGAGCTGGAGTCTGACCGGCTTGACCCGGGGCCGGACTTTGCCCTTGTCCCAGGGCCGGAGACTGGCTTTGCGCCTGGTTCTGAGCAGGGGATTGAGCGGTAGGCAGGTTCGCAGCTTGGTTGGCGGGAGAGGCACTAGGAACGCCGGTCATAGCCTTCTGGGCAGGTGAAGCTTCTCCACTTGCCGAGGGCTTGGTGCTTGGCGAAGATGCCTGCTGATGCTGTTGTCTAGCTCGGGCGAGCTTTTCCTGCTTCTGGTCATGCTGCTTCTTGATGCTCAGCATGTCCTCTCGGTTCGTGCGGAGGAGGAAGAAGAGAGCCTGTGGGTATAGCTTGGCGATCTTGACAAGGACAGCCTTGCACAGGCGTGCCTCGCGATGAGACAGGCTGGTCAAAAGCTGAGGGATGAAGGTAATCCAGTACCAAACAGGAGTATCTCCCTTAAAGTTCTCAAACGCGCTGGCAATTTGGCTTTCTTCGTTATCCAAGCTGAGCAGCCACAAGATCCGGCTAAGCAACTTGCGCGACTTGGCGCTCTTGTAGAGACCGGCAGCCTCCAGATAACAGCTGACAGCATTGCTAGCCAACTCGTAGTCGTCTGGCTTCTGCTTGAATCGTTGGTCACTATACTGACCCCATTCGGACCAAGCCTTGGCAAGACGGAGGTCGTAGTACAGAGCAACTCCGAACGCTTCGTTGGCCTCATTGGTATGGTCGAGCTTAGCAAGGAACATGCCCTTGAGGGTATAGAACTCGGCCTTCTGCTGCGGCCCGAAGTAGTTGAGATTGGTGTTATTGATGACATCCAATCCACTGTTGAGTTCCTTCGGGTTCTGGTAATGGCACTTGGCTTGTTCGCGCAGCTTGAGGAACGCCTCCTGGATTTCGATGTTCGGGAGGGTGTAGATGCGACTGAGTTGGTTGATGCACACTTCAGGCATTTGATGCTTGCGAGCGACATGGGCGAAACGATTGATGATCCAGGCTGTCTCGTGGTATCCGCGATAGGCATACGAATTGCTGGCCACATTGTTTGTCTGGGGAGGAAGAAGACCAAGGTAGGTCTGGTTGATGAGCTGGAAGATGTGCTGTCGCCATGTAACAAGATCCTGCCAAGTATTGATGTCGTCCCAGAGATTTGGCAACCGGTCCCGCCAGGTTCCGAGGAGAAGCTTCAACTCTGCAGACTTGGTGTCCAAGTTGCGTTCATTGGTCTGAGCCAAGCTGCCGCAGATGTGGCTGGCATCGTGGAGTTCGACCAACAGCTGGAAATGTTGCAGAATCGGAATGTGCGCATTCGTAATACGCTTAGGCAGTTGCAGCCACTTGCGGATCGATAGCTGGATCGATTCATCACAAACGCTATTAAAGTCCTGCATGTTCTCCTTCTTCACATGGAACTGGAGAAGAGCCATAAAGGCCTGGAAGAAAGTGCGGCGCGGCGTGGGAGCATCAGAAACCGACTTGATCAAGGACTCCAACTGCTCACGGTTGCCCTCGCTCTGCCAGTTCTCGATGTTTCTCCAAGCAGCCTCCAGCAAGAGATCATTCAAGTTCTCGTGCTTGGCGAAATCACTCAAAATCTCCCATTGCTGAAGTTTCTGTGCACAAATGAGCCAGTGATCTTCCCATACAAAGTATTCACCCTGTGAGAAAGGCATAGCACCAGAGCGGGCCTTGATCTGTGCGTTCTCGTAGAGCTGCTGGGACTTGTCCCACATGCCCTGCTGTTCATAGGACAATGCTGCATTGGTTTCAACAAACTTGCAACGACGGCGCCACGTTCCATAGAAGAAGTCATCTTCTTGGAGACCGGCATAAACTTCAACTAGCGCGTCAAGGTTGCTCTCGCGAACAGTGGCGGTATCAATAATCGGGTTAATGGCACTTTCTTCAAGGTATGTGGCAGCGGTGTACCAGGCATCGTAGGTACGGCTGAGGTGCTTCATGACATGAGGAGGAACTTTGAATCGGGGAGTAGCGCGCACAATACCCTCAAGAAGAGACTGCACAACGTTTGGTCGCTTGTCCAATTGCCTCTGGTGATACTCACGGGTGAGCAAAGATACCATACCCTTCTCAAGATCGATACGGTCATCTTTGGACAGAGTTGACCAGAAGATAGGGAACAGTGTAGTCCACAACTTGTAAGAAACGTTCGCGTCGGTATGCTGGAGCTGGCACAAAGGCTCCATCAAATCACGAACACGAACATCGCCGATATCAGACATGAACTTCCTGCGCTCGGAAACAAAAGTCTCGAGCTGGCTATCAACCATTATATCAGACTTTCTTGAATCCTTCTCGCCGCTAGAGAAGAGGAATGACGAGGGATACAAGGTGAAATCGTCGGGGTGAAGGCGCGCAGTGGTGTTCATGTCAACACATCCAAGCACCAAGTGAGAGGCTTGGGCCAACCAGAAGGAGTCGGAGAGGGTATCCCAGTTCTGGCAGGTAAGAACATAGCTCAACCTTGAGCTAGCCAGGCGAGTCAGGCTGCGATCGAAGATGGTCATAAAGCGGTTTCGCATTTCGACATCCTGAGCTCTGGTACCAATGAGGAAAGCATGCTCTAAGCGGACGGTCAACTCCGTGCGAGTGATCTTGGAGTCCTCGTAGATGCGAATGACCAAATCGAGGAACTTCTTCAGCATGGTCTGATCAGGGCGAGACTCGAAGAGCAGCATCTTGTGAAGGACTGCGGTCTTCTCCTTTAAAGTAGGCCATGACTCAGTCGAATGGAAGATCCATTCCTCTGCCATGCCCAGAACCTTGCTGCACAGTTTGATGTTCTGCGACCGCTCCACAATGGAAGCTAACACGCTAAGGAACGGACGTCGTTGATCACCAAGGTGGGACATACGAACAGAGATTAACTCAATGGTCTTGTAGATGAGATCAACGCCGAGCTCGAATTCCTGCGGATCTGGCACTGCTTCGGCAGGTTTCTGGCCGTTTTGAGCAGCCTGTGCTCCATTTTGATTAGTGGAAGCCGCGACGTGCTCCTTGGCAAGCTTTGTTGAGAAGGCCTTCATGACAGCAGGAATATGAGTATCTATTTCGGCAGGCTTGATCTTCGAAAGCGTCCAGAGGGTATTCAAGCTAGACACATAGTTGTTGGCCGAAAGAGTCTCGGTAGCAATCGCAGACAGGTAAGTTGCGAATTCTGACGGAGCGCTTTCAGTATCCATAGCATCTTCATCGTCAGGTGTGTCATCTGGGATGGCCTCGAGAACACGGCGGACCGGAGGTGGTAGCTTAGGAGAGATCTCCATTTCATCCTCAAGACCATGCAGACAGTCCTGAATCTCCGGGTTGTCGGACTTCAAAGGCTTCTCGAGGAGCTTCTGAATGGTAGATAGACGTGCTGTGATCCACTCGTCCGGCTTGGTAGCGATAAGCACGCGCAATACCTGCAAAGCATTGATCATGGCGGTAATGTGTTTGTCATCGGGCTTGTCGGCCTTCTCGCCTGAAAGAATCGGCTCTGTGACTTTCTGGTAGAGATCGATATCAAGATCTCCCCAGTAGTCCTTGGACAAGAGCTGTCTGAGAAGGTTCATGGCCTTGTTGATCATCTCACCGGTAAACACAGGTGGTGTCTGTTTGGCTGATAATTGGCGGATCTCCGCGGCAGGAACCTGGAAGCGCTCAGGAATCGTGGTGACGAAGGTAATGAGGTATTTGACCAGAGCAGCGCGCAACTCTGGCGGCACAGTGTAATCAGACCCTCGGCTAGCCGGAGGGGGAAGCGAAGGAGATGCAGAGGATTCCGCTTCTTCCAGCTTGCGCTTCTTTGCATTGGGCGACTCGGTGACGCCATTGGACACAGTGCTATTGGAATCTGTCGTCAGAGCTCGTTTCTCTTCCCAGTGCCAGATCAACCCAATCAGGTTGAGGGCCAGTTTTTTGCTATCATTCGATGTGTTGGGAGGACCAGCAATCTTGATGAGCGATGGGACAATCAATGGCACGAAATGCTCCCGAGACTCATAGAATAGATCTGGTTGTCGCACCAGGAATTGGAAGATGCTCATCACTTGTTGCAAGTTGGCAGTCTCCTCGGCCAAGATACGGCGAGGCCACTTGGCCCACAGCGGATACCGCGCCTCTGCGCCTTGGTTTCCGGCTGTTCGTGTGGGCAGAACAGGGGCGAGAACGTCAAGGGCCTGTGTGACAAGAGCTCGGCCTTCGTTCTGGTGAGCTCTCAACAAGGCGACGTAGACCTGGATGACAATCTTGAAAGGAGTCTCGTAATGGGCGATGAAATAACTGATCAGGACGTAGGCACCATACTTGTTGATGATGTCCTCGAGACGGATGTAGTTCCAGGCAAACTTGATGATATCCTTGCGGGAATCCTGCACAGTCTGCGCATGGTATTTGATCAGCAAAGCGGAGAGCTGGAGCAGCTCCATACGAGAGTGATCTACACCCGCTTGGCTTGACTCCTCGCTGAGGTCGGCCAGTTGAGGCTTCCACAGGCGACTCTGGATAGATTCGGTCATGCTCTTATCCATTAGTCTAGGACCGCTATTTCCGCTCCTCCACGTCAACTGAACATCCATGGCGAAGATAGGGTTCACCAGGTGACGGAATGCGTATGTCTTGGTCCTCTGCGAGCAAGCCCGTTGGCCGTAGAGATCGAGACAGCGCATGATGACGGATCTTCGGTAGTCAATAGACTCATTAGTAATGATGTGATTGTAAATGAACTTCGGCAGAGCAAGTGTACGCTTCAGCTCATCGGCAGATAGGCCGTCAATGACTTCGAAGAGGAAATCAAGATCATGGCTAGCCTCAGCCAGGTAGATCGTAAACACGTCCATTAGCTGATCCTCGGCTTGTTCCACCCTGAGGCGCTCATCGGGAGGCAAACTGTCGCCGCGAAGCTTTCGCTCCAGTTCTCGTCCAGCGGTCAAGAGTTTTGACCTCAAGTCTGCGTGGTCGACCAACCAACGCTTAGTTGAGCTGTAGGAGCATACAGAGTGGACAACGTAGATTCCATTGATTGCAGCGGTGTTCTTGCCATCGGCCTCTGCTCCAAACGCATTGGTTGTGAACCCTTCGGTGTCAGCCACAACGGCATTGCGGAGCGCTTCGCTCTCAGGGTCAGCCAGAATCTGTCCGAAGAAGCGTCCGTAGCGCACATCCTTGAAACGGGCCAGGAAGAACGCCAAGCTCTCTTTTGGATACCGATTGAGGTACTTGACGAGAGGCTTTCGGAAAGGACTGTGGGAAGTCCTTCGGAGTTTCTGCTCAAGATCAAGAACCTTGTTAACAAGGTGGTCCATGAATGAAGTGGCCGCGGGGGGAAGGAGATGGAAAATATTAAAGATTGCGGCCACAATTTTCATGGCAGGGTTCTGTTCGACAAGGCTGAAAGAAACCTTTTGCAGAGTGGAATCGTCGGCAATGACCTTCATATGATCCAGAAGACGAGCACCAATCTCAACCTTGAAGTAGTTGGTCAACAAGGTCAACAGTCGAGCGAGTCCATCAAGACCTGCAACACTCAAGCGCTTGGGATCCTGCAGGTTCATGAGAATAGGACGTAGACCATTCTGAAGTAAGTCCTTAGGCAGCTTGTTAGTCTGCGTCAGAACATCCTTTAGACCAGCATTGGCTGCTTCGATAACCTCGGGAGATCGCGAGTACAGTGACTTGAAGAACACGGAGATGATGCGTGCACGGCTCGTATTCTGCGGTGTGTTGGCGAACTCAGGGAAGTTCATCGCCATAGACAAAAGACGAAGGCAGGCAACGCGCAAGTTGACAATCATCTCGGCATTCTTGAACTCATTGGGCTTCGACGCAAGTGACTCGTCATCGGCGTCAGCAAGAGCAAGCGACTCCAGCATCAATCGATTGAGCGGCTCGTTGAAAGTGACAATCTCGTTGTGCAGGCTTAAGCAATACGTGATGGCATCAATGAAGCCGATTTGAGTCGGGAAAGGTAGAGCGCGCAATGGTTTGTTGAAAATCGACTGAAGCAGGCGGTCCCTTACAGGGAAGATGAGTTCGTGAACCTCGCAGCCCAGCTCGTCTTTTAAGGTGTCAAAGCAAACACGGCAAGTCTCTCGAACGTGCTTGTTCATGTGTCCAAGTTCAAAGACGAAGAAGCCACACAGAGTAAACAAGCGACTCTTCTCATTCTTGAGATCGTCCTTGGGGATTAACTTGCCACACTTTTTCAGGATCAAGGTCATGGTCTCCTGGGACTGAATCCTTGTGGAGGCAGGGAGATCCGCAGGAGTATCCTTGATGACATGCAAGAGGGCGCGACAGAATTCGACATGTCGCTCATAGATCCAAGACTCTCCGAGGTCCAACTTGGTGGCAAGGAAATTGATGCCCAGGCTTCCACCTGCTTTAGTGAACCACTCCTCGCTGTGACAGCTGTGACAGAAGACACGTCCAAGATGCTGGAAGAATGGAAGCTTGGCCGCCTTGTCGGGGGCACCGAAGACAACGTCCGCGGCTTCCTTGATGACCAACATGGCCTTTTCAGCTGCCTCCCGTACTTGAATATGGTCTGAAGAGAGAGACTCCACGATTGCGTCGGCGAGAACTCGAGAATCAAGATAGGCAGGGCCTTCGCCATTTGCAACATCGAACGGCTTGCGGTTGTGGCGGGCTTGGGCCAGAGCACGGCCAACCTCCACAACAGTAAAGTGCTTGCATACATCGGCCACGAAAGCAGTCGCAGCGGGCTCAAGATCGGGAATGGTGGTAGCAAATATACAGGCCTTGAGGAGCTTCTTCAAAGTGGCTTCCTGCGCCATCTTCTTCGGGATCGAGGCTGATCTCTCTGACTTCTCCAAAATATCGGCCATGGCACCAGCTTTGCCTTCAAATAGGTCGTTTGCATGGAGGCGGATCAAAGATGCCAGGTCATCAGGGAGATTCTCGTATCCGATCTGGAGCTTAAGGTGGGAGCTGAGCATGCGGTACGCCTGCTGTTTGTAATATTTGTCTGACGCCAGAGCCGAATCCGAAGGCGACTTCTCAGAAGACGACTTGGGAATCTCCATCAACTTGCCAATTGCCAAATCAATGCCAACGTCCACAGGGAAAGGACGCTTCTCACTGGGACCAATGAGACGGATGTCAAAGCTTGGGTTGTCGTCGGAGTATTTTTGGAACGACAATTCGGGCGGGTGGTTCAGGAACTTGCGATTACGACCACCCAACTTTCCAAGGATTCGCATGGTGGTATGCGCGTGGAAGTGGTTATAAGGGTGGGGTCGCAGGTGATCCCAAAGCGCAGTCATCAGCTCGTCCATAATGGGTGCCATGATTGGATCCAGGTAGTCCGCCGTGAGATTGTCTACGCAAAGCTCCAGGGTACGCAAACCTTGACCAACAAGGTCAGAGTCCGCACGCAAGGCCACCACGATGGGGCGCATGAGATAGCTCAGGTGTGGCAACAGGTGGCTGAGCCTTGCGGGAACCGTGAGTGTGAGCTCGACGTAGAGGTCCCTCTCTTGAGGCTTGCGAGCAGCAAGCAACAGGTTGTTGAAGGTCTCAAGGAGCATCTCCAGGAGAGGAAGGATCTCCTTATACAGAAGCTCGAATCGGCCACCACCAATGCTCCGAAAGAGAGACCGCAGAAGCAGGAAGTAGTTCATGGGTTCTTCGGCCGTCACAGACAATTCGATACACTTAGTTACGATCTTGGTCACATGTGGGTGAAGAACCTGCTCATTTTGCACAGAGAATAGAGTCACTGCCATGAAGGAAAGCTTGAACATTCTCAGAAGAATTTTCGCTTTGGTCATGTCCGACGTGCCGACCTCATGGATACGCTCCATCAGATACTGCAACACCATGCCAGAGAATGCAGGTGAGGTCGCTTCACTAGCCAGGAAGAACTGCGGCAGATGCAGCAATGCACCGTGCTCGAACATGAGCTCATGTAGGTATGGAATTTCTGAGTGGAAGACTTCATGGAATGTCGCTGTATCGATACAGTGGAAGACTGTGCCAAAGCTCTCCAGAAGCTCCTTCTCTTCGCGCGACATGGGTGCCGTGTATTGACTCGCAAGGAAATCGAAGGGAGACGAGTAGTTCATTTCCGGAGGGGACTGATCTACACCGTAGTACCGGAAAACGCGAGCACCTTCGTGGAAGAGCTTCTTGATAACCCAAACTTCCTCGGCATTATATCCATATGACACCTCGGACCAGTTGATGGGCACACTGTTTGGGTCGATCTGGATATCATCAGGATTGCAATTCTTCAGCTGGTGGAAGATGTTCTTCAATCCATTGATGAGATTCTTGAAGAGGAAGATGTTATCAGAAACAGGATCTCCACCTCGATCGCGTGGGCTAGAGGTCTTAATGGGAGATGCGGAGAAGATATCAATATCATCCCAGTCCGGAGGTTGGTCCTTCTCAGCAAGGTAGTTCTCAGCGGACGGCGTAGTGTCTTTGCGGCTTTCCTTGTAGGCTTTGGAAACCTTGACGGCATTGTTGAATTGGTGGTTCATGGAAGCAAACTTGTCACCAATGGCATCCAAGATCATGATCAGGAAATAGCGAGCCTCTCGCTTATCTTCCAGCTTGGAAATCTTCTCGGCCATGTTCAAGAGCAGTTTGGCGCTCATCGTCTGGAAACTAGTACCAGGGAAATCATCGTGAAGATTCTTGGTGTAGACTTCAACGGTGCGGCGAATCTGATCGCGGCTGAGGTGGTCACGAACATGGTGAATGAGATCCGCCAGCATGCTGTACGCCAGAGGCCTCATAGTCTCATATACCGTCAAGCCATCACCAATTAAAGTTCGCTCGTCCAAGAGCTCGTCGATCTTCTCCAGGAAGATTTTGCGATAGTTAAAGTTGATAATGTGTCGAATCGCAACGAGCAACTCCTTTCGAGCACCGGATTTCTCTCGGGGACAATCCTGGAGAAGACGGACAACGACAGAAGGAAGGGTGGGGAGGAAATCTTGCAGTTGGTGGGCATATAGTCGCAGAAGATACGCCAAAAAGCTCATCGTCTTGACTTGAGCAGTGATGAACTCCCCAAATGCGGCCCTATTCTTGATCTCCTTGCAAACTCCGGTGAAGATCGTACCTTGTGCAGCGGCATCCGCATGTGCCTTTTCTTGGGGTTTTGCTTGCAATAACAAGATCGTTTTAATCAGCGGTACAAAGAGCTTGACATTCGCCGCGACCGAAGCGCGGTGGGTCTGGAAAATTGAGACCACGATGATGGGACACTCAGCAAGGACCTTGAACGACTGCATCCCCTTCAAGATGACATTGCTAGACTGCTGCTCGGGTCCGAGGTCTGATACCGAAGTGGCGGGGGAGCTAGGTCGGGGTGATTGGAAGTTCTGAGCGCTCGCGTTCGGTGTTGAGGGCATTCCAGAAGGGGTCGCTTGGTTTGGTGCGTCGAATGTATCCCGCACCACCTGCTCCATGGTCTGAAACATCTCCTGGATCAGCTCCAAGAAAGGTTGCACGCGTGCCGATGTGGCCTTCGCTTGATTGCGCTCCAGGTCCATGATGGTCTTCATGCACAGAACAGCATTGTCTTCGTTTTCGATGCGCGCAAGATCCATCAGCAAATCGACCATATCCGCAGCGTAGGGTTCAACATCGGGCGAATTCATTGGCAATCGGTGTAGAGTCTCGAGTATACAATTTCGTAGTTTCTAACTCGCGTTAGGGGATTAGGGCTCATCTTCAAACACGCCCATTGGGAACGCTGCTCATCGTAAATCTCACCTGCTCGTATGACATGCTGAAGAAGACAGGATCTCCCTTCAGAATAGTCTTGAAGACCGGCCATAGCTTGGATAGGAACATGGGGTAGCTTGCGCCGGAGCATAGCGGCTCAATGCTGTCTCGTAACTCGGTTGCGACATTGGCTCGGACTTTCACATCTGCGACGGGAAAGAGACGGTTAATCACGTTGCTCAATAGTCGCTCATGTTCTCTTCATCCAAGCGCACATACCCAGCTTCTCGTCGCCCAGCTTGCTGGCATAAATATCGATATTCCGCTCCATATTGAAGCGGAGATCCCCTCGAAAGGGCCAGTCAAAGGATTAAGGCTGTAATTAAGGCCTGGCCAAATGGCCGGCTGATGGGTTTCAGCCCGCGCAGATATCTTCGGTCAAAATTGGGGGCGCATATGCGAGGACGTGAAGTGGTCGAAGCTCTGCGGAGTTCGAGCGATTAGGTCGAAAAAGATCGATCGGAGAGGTGTAGGAAGCGAAGAATTCGTCAAGTCATTTAATGAAACACAAGGAAGACGCCTGGTCCATGTAAATGAGAGACTGGACGGCAAAAGAAAAGACGAAGGAGCCCCGCGGGGGAAGAGTGTAATTGGGAGGGTAGAGTAGCGCGCGAGACCTGGCCCCGAGAAGAAGGGACGGACGCGGGCTATCGCAGAGACCCCGAAAGAAACACTAGACCGTTTTGGGTAACCCGGACATGGTTGTTCCGTGCCGACTCACGCGCGTGTCACAAGCGACTAAGCGCGCGCTTACCATATGTAGTCCCTCTCAAGTTCTAGTACTTATGTCACTATGCGTGCCCCCAATTTCTCTGTCGAATGGGGATTTCCCTGTTCTAGCTACCGCTATTTTTGTGAGGGCACTTATGGTCAGGCACGCTAAGTAAATTTTCAGTCCGGGCTCAGGCTCACTGAGCTGCTCAGTGTCAAGCATGCGATGGTTTAGTTATGTGTATAACTGAATTCGAATGTATCGTGCTGTACGTAATGTAGTGCAAGAAGTATGTCTGGCTGTGTATAATACATGTTCATAGTGGGCCCGGCAGAGGTTATTGTAATATTCCTTCAAATCCTAGAGAATAATGAATGGCCAATTATGGTTTCGCCCATAATATTATATGAGAATATCCCATTTTGTCAGGGATGCAGAACTCACTAAGTCTAGTATGCCAGCACCATAGTCTCTTGCACGACCAATTTACTACATTTGAACTGACCTGTGATTTCGCCTTGATCTCGAGCCACGCTGTAAGCCACTACACAACTCTAATGGTCCGGATACTACACTAGACGGTTAGAAAACAATCTTATGGTCCCGGATTAGTTGAGAAAGAAAGGCCTATAGATTGATCACAGTTCCACCTATTATCCCAAAGATTTTTGACTAGCTATTAACATAGCATGCCAAAGATGCCTTTTGTTATCCATTATTTTTCGGCGTGTCGTTGACCACCTGTAGGTACTTACCCTAGACCTTTCAGTATTCTTGGTTTATAAGAACAGGCTAGTTAATATTAGAAGCACCTTTGAACGAAAAGCGGATACAATCCTGAGAGCCTTGGGCCATCCGTACCGGGCTTGAGATATCGCCACACTTGGTAAATTACTATATATCACTGAGCATTCTCGCTGCAATGAAACTATTTAATGGCTTAAAGACCCATCTCGGCCGATGACGAAGAAGTAGCCGGACAACACAAATGTCACACAGTTGCCAGTGATGTGCAGTCATCGTGAACAAGTGGCTCCTCGCCTCTCTCTATCCGCCATCGATTTGCGGCCTCTAACGCCCCCGGCAACCCGTTAAATAACCACCCCCATTTCCTCAGAAACCCTTCCGACATCTCCCACCCCGTGATATCCCAGGGTGGCGACCACGCAATGATGCCGCGTCGCTCGATCTCGTCGTCGGGAAAGCCCTCGTACAGTCCGCCGATGCAGTCGGCCCACAGCTCGTCCTCGTCAAAGGTGCCGGCGGCCCGGATCAGGCGGTCTCGTCCCTCAGGACACGGAAAAATATCGATCCAGTCGCCGTGCGGCACCGTTTGTTGAAGGGTGGTGGGCAGGAGCGTTGAAGGGAGTAGTTCGGGCTTAATAGGGTTGGGGATGACGTGGACAACTTCTTTATCACAGTCGAGCGGCATAACGAGGATGCCTGAAATCAGAGTGCGGTTGACGGTCAGGGCGCGGAGGGCGTTGAATTGGAGGAGCGTGATGAGATGGTCTGGACAGAGGGGGAACACAATATTGATCGGCTCTTTTCTAGATTTATCTGGCAGCAAGGGCTTCCTAATATTGTATAGTTGCTTGATACGGGATGCTGGAACGATAGAAATTGACTGCTGCTTAAGGTCCCAGCATTCCACCAGCGCTTCTGAGTTGATCGGTGTCTCGGTTGCGGCACTGGATGCTTCGGCATCCTTTGCTAGGGCTCTGCGTTTTCCTTCTAGACTATTAGTTTCGACGATTAGGTGCCCCCTGATCGAACTAGTCCTGACTCCTGATTTGGACAAAATAGAAAGGAACGAGGTCTTACTAACGGTATACCCTTGTGTTGAGTCTAGTCTGTGCCCGTCTGCGTGCTGCGGCATCCTTGGTCCCAGTCCAGTCATCTTCCTTGCTTATCGCCTGTGCGCGGTGAGCAAGTCATGTTGTCTTAGTTATTAAAGGCGACCTGGTACCTACTTCGGCCAACTGTGGCATCGACGCGAGTTGGATATGCAGCGCTGTTGAATTTGCAGGCTGATACATATTGATCGTGATGTAAGCGGACTTCGGAATCGCGCTGAAAGATGAAATTGGTGGCAAATGATGCAAGTTACTTTGGGCTGACCAAGGCGATTTATATCGCCTGCTCACAATAATCAGACTGACACTCGGGTACGTAGGAATTGATATGCCTCTCCGCAGCTTACGCAGACGGACAGGGTTAGTGAAATGGCACGATAACAGTGGCCACTGTATGTCTAACTTGAACAAGTCTAGCGTCCTGCAACCTGCTCACATCAAGGACTCGGACCACGACTTCCAGCATCATATATGCACCACTTGATTGACAAACGTAACGTTATGATTTTCCTAGGGTGACTCGTTTGGACAATCGCTAGAGTTTCAGCAATGAGCCCCACGCTTCATGCAGCTGGCTCACTCTATTAGTCCAAGAGCCAAGGTTCACGGGCCATGCAGCTTGCTCACAATATTCGCTATTCGGAACAACATTCAAGACGCGAGTATCTCGGAAATTATTTAATAAGACCAATATAAAGATCGTAGCGACACCTGAAGTTTGACGCATCTTTTCGTGCATTCCCATAGAACTCGATCCAAGACCTTATATTATCTGGTTCTGAGTATCACACCTTCACACGCTGACTCATTTACTCATTAAGAACATGACTTTTCATCCCGACACTCTGCCCGATCTCAAGGGCAAAGTATTCATAGTCACAGGTGGGAATTCTGGCATGTAGGTCTCCCCTCTCCCCTCTAACCACAACGCCTAAATCCCTCATCTTACCAAACCGCAGAGGCTACTACACCGTAGTCCACCTAGCAGAGCACGGCGCCCATGTTTATATGTGCGTCCGGTCCCTTGAGAAGGGCACAGCAGCCATCGCCAACATTAAGAAAATGCACCCCTCAGCCAACATCGACCTCCTACATATGGACCTCATGAACCTCACTAGCGTCGTCGCCGCTGCCAAGCACTTCCTCACTCTCGAACCAGTCTTGCACGGCCTGGTCAATAATGCAGGCATAATGGCGACGCCCTTCGAACTGACCAAAGACGGCCACGAGGCCCAATGGCAGACCAACTACCTCGCACACTGGGTTTTGACAAAGCAACTGCTTCCCCTGATGCTGCGGACAGCCAAGATGCTTCCTCCCGGCAGCGTGCGCATCGTCAACCTCACTTCATCAGGCCACTTGGGCGCACCTAAGGGCGGCGTCAATTTCAAGGACCTATCGCTCAAGAAGAGTGGCACGTGGTCGCGGTACGGACAGAGCAAGCTCGCCAACATTCTGCACACCAAAACCTTGCACAAGACGTACGGCCCTGGCTCCCCCAGTGCGCGGAACGAGGAGGGCGAGATCTGGGTCTCGTCCGTGCATCCAGGTCTGGTTGAGACGAACATCTCCAAGTCAGTGGATGAGTCGTCTTCGGGCATGATGGGCGTTTTCTCGGTCTTACGCATGTTTGGATTAATATGGCCTGCCGATAAAGGGTCCTGGTCCAGTGTGTTCTGTGCGGCGAGTCGGGATATGAAGGCGGAGCAGAGCGGCACGTATATCGAAATCTTCCGGCGGTTTGGGGAGCCGAGGTGGCAGAGCGCTACGGCGAAGGATGTGAAGCTTGCAGAGAGGTTGGAGGAGTGGACTGGGGAGGTGATTGGGGAGGTGATGAGGAAGAGTGATGGTGAGAGAACAAGCTATACTATTCAGCCCTATAGAGGCATTTTCTAGTATTCACTGCCTCGGAGCGGATTGTGAACCTCCTAGTAGATTGATCCAGTTATCTCAGCATTAGTAGGGATATTCGGAATCGCTTTATGAATGAGAAATTACATTCCTTCTTTGTCCTTACATACTGTTGTCTCCTATAGTATGGCAATTGCCATAGGTTTCCTACCCGCTGTATTTAGCGAATGAGAAGAGTAAAGTTTTTGATATTTTGTTTAATTTTTCTTTCATTTTCCAAACTTGGTGCTCTGAGGAAGAAAGGGTGTGGGCGCCAATCCATCTAGTTTGACAGCCTTAACAGCGTGGTTGGAAACTTTGGGCGAGTGTGGGCTGTCACGTACCTAGGGGCTAACCAAGGTAATCAATAGGGGAGTGATGGCCCGACCTGTCTCTAGCAGACCTATCAAAGTTTAACTTGGCGATAAGTCGAAAGATTGTTGCTTGTCTCCGGACTGCCCATACGAAACAGGTACCTGGAGAGAGGTAGGACTTCTTTAGGGCAAAAAGTCACAGCACATGGTACCAAGATACATACGAAATGTTTACCTCCTGCATTATCTCAAAGAAGGCCAGAGGTTATCACTCAGTATTGGTCTAAAAAGGAAAACTGGCAACACATAGTAAGCCACCGACACTCGTCAGCAGATGGAAACGCCATTCGCACCCATTTTCCATACCCGAACACGGTTCTAAGACGGATTCCAACTCAGAGGTCCGTTCAGTGATCTCATACTTATTAAGAGTCGAGACACAGAAGGGGAAATATCAGAAAAGCCATGTACACAAAAGAAAATGAAGGGAGAGATAAAAGGCAAGGCGGCACTCGATAGGGGAGGGAATGGGAAAAGGGGGAAAGAAGGGCTTAGCCCGGGCGAGTCGAAATCAAGACATGAAAACATTCGTCGCAGCCCGTATTCGCTATGCCATAGTCGCAATATCAAGGAAGTCACATGTCCATTGGAAAGAAGGGAAAACTTCATTTAGTCGAGTTGCTTCGATGCAAGATCTGTACATTTGTTGCACTGGTCCCGCCGACCGATCGTCGTCGCGGCCGAATCTCGCTGCCGCTACCGCTCCGTCGCCTCCGGGTACCGCGAATGGAGCCACGGCGTCGTGTCTGGAGCAGAACGGACGTTCTCACGTTAGAATCAGGCTGGCTAAACGGGTGGATGGGTCTTAGCAAAAGACAAAATCAAGGATTCACAAAGCCAAAGGGTAATAATCTAGAAGGACTCGCATAGGAATGCACGAATCTGGACAGCATAGTGATAAGTTGTCAGAGATGCACTAAACTCACCGAAGTTGGGGTTCCTTCCCGAGCAGGTCGCTCCTTGGAGATCTCGGTGTCCTCCTGAAGCTTCAGGGTGTTCAATTTCTTCTGACTTTCATGAGTCATAGCTTCCACCTCATCAATAGGCTCGGGAACGTCGAGAACGGGCGCAGGAGGAGGAGGAACACCGTTCTTCCTGCTGGTCGCTTGCTGTTCGATCGTGTCCCATCGGTCCTGACGGGACCGCTCTCGCTGTTCGGCACTGTTTTGCTGTTCGGTGTACTCGTGAGAACACTCGTCGAAGAGCTGCGGGTTGATTTCCATGAACATCTTCATGGCATTGTACACCATGCTGTGGATGGTCCTGTAGCAGAAAGTCAGTTGTATGACACAGGAGGGCCGGCAAAATCATAACATACCGGTTCCAATGTCCCTTGGAGTTCTCGTAAAGCGGAGCAAACATGATCGGAAGAATAGTTTCCACGTTATCGCTAACAAGATTACAGAAGTACTCGTTGTTCCAGAAGTAAAGAGCGCGCTCAGCAACCTGGAAATGAGGACTGGCCACTGACTTGGCCAGCTGGTTGAAAAGAGGCTCCTGCACCTTCGCGAACTCGGCTGGGTCCATAACTTCGAAGATATCTTCCACCTCGTTCAGGTACATGACTTCCTTAGTGCTGTTCGTCTTCGGCCAGTAGCGCAACAAGCCAAGAACAACCTAGATAAAGGTCAGTTTATGATGCACAGCAGAAGAAAACGTCTCAACACATACATCTTCAGTCAGTGTTGAGTCCTTCTCCAAGAACTGAACAATACAGTAGGCCAACTGCGGGTGATACATGCTTAGGCTCTTGACCTTGTGCATGGGAAGCAAGACCCGGGTCAAGAAGAGCTTGTGCTCCTCCTTGAGTGGCAAAGCGAAACCGTTGATGATGGAGCCCAGAATCTCCAATAATTCGGCAATACCGTTGTGTCTCTCAGTCTCATACATGAATTGGAAGAACACGTTGTTGATCGATCGCCGAATGTATGATCGCAGGTTCAGGAATTTGCCGTAAATCCGGTGCAAAGTAGTCTTGAGGAAATCACGCTCTCGAGGATCTTCTGAGTCGAACAAATCGAGCAACTGTATTGTTTGTTAGCCATTCAATTTCTGAGTTCCTCAGGAACCTCAAACACATACACTAAGCACAAATTGATGATCGATGTATTGCTTCGCAACGTTTGTGTTGAAATCTTGGCTCTCGATGAAACGCAGGAAGAACTCGTAGACGACTTGAATGTGTGGCCAGGCAACTTCCAAAACCGGCTCATCTTCTTCAGGATCAAATGCTTCGCCTTGCGGGGTCATCGGTGGGGGGATAGGTCGAAACAGGTTCTTGGCGAACATCTCCACCACCCGAGGGTACATAGGCTCGGTGATCACGGACCGATTATTGGCAACGTAATCTAAAAGCTCGTGAAGGGCCAGCCTCTTGATCTCTTTGGACTTCATGTCTGCTGTAGGATCATTGAAGTCGAAGATGATGTTGCACTGGTCGATCTTTTGCATGAACAATTCCTGGCGCCTGTTAGGAGCCACTTCATGGAAGCCTGGCAATTTCTCCAGCTCTCGTTGACGCTGGTCAGAAATGTCGAATCGCGACGAGTGCTGGCGCTTGGGGGTCCGGATTCCTTCCGACATGTCCTTCGGGGTGGTCTGGAGGCGATCGAAGACATGGGACTTCCTTGGAGGTGCGAGGTCTCCGGGCATCGTCTCGGCAGCTCCAGGAGGGGGAACATGCTGTGGGAACGCAGAGAATGAGTCAGGTTTATCGATATCACCTTCATCCGAGGGGGAAGGCGATCTTACCGGAGCGCTGGGGCTAATGATCACACTGGGAGCCACAGACTGTCCTTGTCGCGTTGGGGTACCCGGTCCATTGTTTACGGGCTGGCCTGGGATGCCGGCTCCTTGGGAGTTATAATTCTGCGCTGGGGCGGCGCCCCCGGATGGGGTCCCCGCCGGGGAAGCATTGTCCGGCGATTTTCGCGCATCATTGAGAGAAGTTGTAGATGATGTCGGGGTACCTTGATTGGGCGACGTCGGCTGCTGTGTGTTGGAAATGCCGAGGGAGGCCTGGCCTGAGGATGTTGAGTTGGAGTCTTTCTTCTTCGACGACTTGTTGGCGTCTTTCGCCCGCGACAACTGCTCGTGCTGAGATGAGCAACGAGATCAGTTTGGATTCAGATCTGGCTTAAGGGAAACACCACTTGCATGGTGGGGGGGAAGGGGGGGGGAGATGCTAGTGTGGTGAGAAGCACACGGACAGGGACACCTACCACTCTCTGTCTGAATCCCTTCATCTTGAAACCAGTATTGACAGCCACATAAACTTCGCTAGTTTTCTTCGTGCCAGTGCAGCCAGGCGCTGCACTCTAGCCAGGATGACTTGGGCGAGGGTAACGTAGGCGGCCGCTCGAGAAAGCCACGAGGGGGGGGGGGGGTGGAGGCTGGCGTATTTGTATCGACCTAGTAGAATCTTGTAAGCGCTCCTATACACCCAACATGCAAAGTGCTTTGATTATGGTATGCGGCTGCGATATCAGATCAGTCGCAAAGGGGCGGTCATCACCCAATGGCGGCCGCTCCAGAAGACCAGGACGGGGTGTAGCAGCACGCGCACGGGGCAAGACGGTTCGGCATCGAATGGGAAAGGCACGACGATGACAAGGTGGAGGGATACGTACCTCTTTGACCTGAGATAGGACAATTGGTGTTCGAGGTGCAAAGAGGATTGGCCGGGCGGCGCAGAGGTCGAGATGGGACCGGCGTGCTTGATCCGCTCTGGAGGATCTCCGTGTCGCTTAGTGGCAGGCTGGGAGCGGGGGGTTCGAAAGCGCCAGGGCCACCCGATTGCGATCCACGACCAGAACCTGAATCAAATGGACGAACAGTATTTTGGCCTAGGCCAAGGAATGTAGAAGGCTGAAGACCGGGTGTGTGGTGGGGGATGGTGGGAGGAAGAGGAGTGTGTTGTTCAGGTAAGGTGAAAGGCGGCGGGATCTCCTGGCTCTGATGGTGATGGGAAGAGGGGGAAGGGGTCAAATCTAAGGTCAACGAAGACTGCCGAGGAGTTCATCTACAATGGCGAACAAGTTTAGGCTACCATCAGGAGAGCTTTAGCAACTGCTCATGTTTACTCGAGCTCTACGTGTCGCGCATCTCCAACATCCTCTTTGTCCATGCTATTTTGTATGCGTTTTCCCGCTTCTTGCTGGGCTTATGTCATCTGTCACGTGCGGGTATACCGTAGGCCACTCGTTTCCGAGCATAGTGTTCGGCGTGGAATATAGCATTGTATTCGTGTTATTTGTATCTCTTCTTGTATTTTCCACTAGTCGGCTACCCAGGCGTGGCAGTGACGTTGATATTTGAGAGCTGTGGAACTACACATAAAAATAGGTTGCAACATATAGTTCAATGGAGGAACGCCCTCCGCCTGGGCTTATTTTAGATACCTAAGGATCCTTTGCAGGCAACAACCTTCTTTGGAAGTTCTAGACATTTTACTTCGAGAGTGCGACAATGGGGCTGGTAATCAAGCAAGGACCTAGAGACCAGTTATAAGAGTCACTTAATCCAAGCAAACCAGATCCAATTGCACGTTGGATCCGGGAGCTTGGAAGATGATTAGTCATCATATCCCGATGTTCAGTGGAATGCACCTGTTCAAGTGAAGAGGGCCCAAATATAGGATTGATATCTCAGTTTGAGGAGAGGCAGGCTGGGACCCTCAATCTGGTGTACATTGAGCCTAGTGCAACGCGACTCGAGTCCCACGCCGGTGATTCCTGCTTCGTTCTGATGGTCTTTTCATCATTGACCCACCCTCAAACACGAGCAGTCTGAACCACATAACCTAGACCAAAGTCTCCGAGACCCTCTAGCCTGTGTTGTTCATACTATACCTGTACGATGGATCAACAGCGTGATTCCAGAACTGCACCGTTCTACCCGGTCCAGCCCCGACGTCTGGTCAGCGTCGAGCACCCTGCCGTAATCCGAAACCTCGAAAAGGCCGTGGACACACTCCAGGGGAACGCGGGAATCCAAAAGGTGAGACTTGCAGCCCTTGCCTAGACTGATCAAGTTTCAATCATTCTGACATGGCATAGATCCTGAACCCACCCAAGGCTGATACCCCAGCCCAGCTATCACTGAGGCCAGAAGATGTTATGGCTCGCCCAATACAGTCCATGAGCTGTCCATCGAACAATGTACTGCTCAAAGTCACTGTCCCGAGACGGACGGGTCGGAAGCGCAAACGAGGCTCGGGCGAGCCCTTCACTGGGGCTGTTCCAGAGGATGAACATCCCACGCGACGAACCTCAAAGGACTTACTGCGCAGTCTACAAGATAATGCCTCCAAGTACCGGCTTGAGACGGTAGGAAGAGTGGAACGCACACATCTCTTTCGAGGTATGTATGGAGCCATTCTTGAACATCTCTGAGTACAATTTAACAATCTCAGGCCTGCCGGATTTCATGTGGTCTTCTACACGCAGTTCCTTCACGAGTCAATTCAGCCAGTATATCACTCCATATGACTGTAAGTGGACTGCAAAGGTGAGAAAGTCACACGTGGTTGACACGATTCTAGTGGATAAAATGAAGAAGTGGCAAATCAACATGTCCAAAGGAGCCATCACAGACGTGGATATCATTCCACCGCCCTCATTCAGCCAGGGCGATATTCCGTTCCAGTATATGTACGCGCCCCGCCTTGTGAGCAATATTCAGTAACTTATACTAACCTCTCACCGGTTGAAAGGTATCGCCAAAACCCAACAGTCAAACAAGCCGTCGACGAATCCGGCAAACTCGTCACAGTGAATACCCAGCAACCAACCAAGATCCGTAGCCACCTCGTCTCGTTCGATGTTCCTATCGTACCATCCAAGCCCCAAGAAGACCTCGCTCCAATCGATACTCTCGATCCGGCTCTTCGCGGAACCATTGAAAAGGTCAAAGAACTCTTCGAACAACGACCAGCCTGGACCCGACGTGCTATCCGCAGCTACCTTGTCTCAGATGAGCAGCAACCCCTCCTCCGCCATGCATTGCCCTATGTTGGGTATATCTTCCGCTCCGGGCCCTGGCGCGACGCTATAATCAAGCTGGGAGTGGACCCGCGGACTTCCTCAGAATACCGCCACTATCAAACCTTCATGTTCCGCGTCGCAGAGTCCAACGAGGATGACCTGGACAACCCAAATCCCGGCTCGGCGCGAACAGACTCACACATATTCACTGGCCAACCGCCTCTCCCTCGTGACGGACGTATCTGGATGGCTGGGGATATCAAAGACCCAATTCTAGCATCAATCCTCTACCCTTCCGATCCACCACCACCCGGATTCCTACGTTCAGAGTGCGTCTCCATCAGCGATGGCTGGTTTGGTAATGGCACAATGGCTAAAGTGAAGACAATTATGCGAGCCAAGATCGGAGCTCTCGTTGAAGGCTACGCGGCGCCGGACTCTGATTTCCAGCGCATTGCTAAGTTCCCAGATCATGCGAATAGCGAAGAAGACCTTGCTGCTTACTTTACGGTGGATCCTGCGACGTCCTCTAGTAAAGAGATTTCTTATGCGACAGAAGTGAGGGCATCTATCAAGGGGGCGCCACTTTGGAGGAGACAGAATGAGAAGGAGTCGTATGGACTGGAGAAGAGGCCTGGGCGGGGTGGACCGAGGAAGAGGGGGAAGATGGTTGAATTTGAAGGGGTTGATGCGAATAATGAGCCAGAGCAGAGCGAGGGTGAGGAGGAGGAGATGCAGCGGAGAGAGATCATTGAGGAGCGAGTTGCTGCTGCTCTGGCAGTGAGAGAGGCCGCCGAGGAAGGGGAAAATGAAGGGGATGAAGGTGAGGATATGGAAGAGGACGATGAAGACAGTGACGGAATGGCTTAAAGTCACACTTAACAATGCTATCTATGTATTCACCTGGCCTCAATTTCAAATCACTCCGCGCCTTTAGAAAAAATGGATAGAGTCTGTATCATCTTGCACGAATAATTCCTTCCTGGTCACCTTGGCTGTTGATCCGCCCGGCGTGTGACCTATAATTAGTCTATAACTGAAGTCGAGAAGATTCATCGAAGAAATATTTATTCCAATCATAACTAAACCTGCGCGTATAAATCGTGAACCAGCATCAGATATGACAAACATTCATTAATTTAGGGTGGAAACAAGCCAATGTGCAACCATAAAACAGGACGAATAAACGACAAGAAAAGGGTATTCAAAAGCAGAGTAGACCCAGTACCACCAATACCATAAACACCAGTGTATCCAGAATAACGCCGTGCAAGAAACAATTGTAAAGCCGAGGCCAACGCCATGGCTCGAGAACGCCGAGGACCATGCAAATGCAAGTTTGTTCTTGGGTGATCAAGGAGAGGACTGTGTCTTGTTCTCGGGGGCTTGAGATGCTTCTTCGGTGAAGCTCTCGCTTTCCCAGATCTCGATCTTTATATCAGACTCGGTGGCCTCGGTGGACTCAGTGGTCGGCTTGGGGGGGATGACAGTCTCCAGCAAGGAGGCGATAGAGGTGGTGATTGCCGGAGGAAGGAGAGTCGCCTGGGTAGGGACGGAGACCTTCTTTGACGAGGGGACATTCTCGTTCTCGTCGTCATAGACAACAGTGTAGGAGAAGGCATTGCAGTCTTCGGGGTAGTAGTCGGAAGCAGTGAGCTCGCCTAGGGGAGCGCGGTCCTCTTCCATCTTGGAGGCTTTGCGGGCGTCAGCGGCAGTTGCAAGCGCAGTAGCCTGGCGAGAGCGAGGAAGATCAATGCCCAGCTCAGCAGGGGGGACATTTTCCTTGCCGCGACCATCAATAACGGAGGATTTGCCCTCGTCGTCGCTGATATCAAGTACGCCAGTAGAGTGCTGCATGAGGTTGGTCATCTCTTCTTGCTCCGAGTCGACATGGATATCGAAGAACCAAGAAGACGGGCCCTTGGGCTTAGGAGCAGCGGGCTTGTTTTGGGCAAGGGCGGTAGCCAGAGAGAAGGGGCGAGTCACCGCGCGCTTGCTGGGCTCCGGACGAGCCTTGGCGATGGTCGACCGGCGACCAAATGCCTTGCAGGACTTGGGTGGCGGGGTTCGACCAGCGGGCTTGAGGAGAGGAGCGGATCGAGGAGTAGTGGGAACGAATTTCAGCGGGGTCGAGAGTCTAACATTATCGTCTCGGGTGAGGGACATGCGGGAGGACTTGAGGGGCTTAGGAGAGCCCTTGGAGATATCGTCATCGTCGAAGCTGCGCTTGCGCTTGGCAGATGAGCTGAGGCTGCTGGGGTCGATGTTCTCAGAATCGTCGATGAAGATGGATTGCTTCGCAGATAAGGCGGCTCCTGGTTGATGTCAGTTGGTGTACTTTTGGTACTCTTTCAAGCAGATGGGAGACAAGACGTACCATTTTGCTGGTTCTGACGGTTCAGCTTAGACCGCATCAAAGTATTCATTCTCGGTGTATCCAGACTCGCAAAGGGCTGGCGAGAGGGAGTCATGGTGAGTGTGGCCATGATGCAAGGCGCGTGAGATTCGGTTTGTTTTGACGTGTCGGCGCTAAGTGGGGAGATTGGCGGTCTACACTAACTCGACCGCGAGATCGAGCCGGACAATAGTTTCGTGAGACTCGAAGATAGAATAAGGGAGAGATAGAAATTAAGAAAGGAAAAGGGTAAGATATCAGGTCAAAGATAAGTTGCGGTCGGGTGAAGCCTGGAATGAGAGGAAAGTGGATATAGGGTCCACAAGAGTGTATAGTCCTAAAGAGAGGCACGGCTTGGAGAATGGCAATGGGATGTGGGATCAGTAGTTAGATATACACTCGAGTAGATGGGATGTTAACTTTCAAGGCCAGGCAAGGAGAAGAGGGCGGAGGGGACTATTTCAAGGCCTGCATTGCACATAGCACAGAGAGCGCGACCGCGTTCGCATGCAAGGCGCCATGCATTTGGGGCGATTGGATCATACCAGGCCCAGCGCTCGAGGTGGCGTTCATGTACTATCTACTCGCATAATCCAATTATCATTCCTGCTTTTGTTCCGCGTGGGAACGTGTGGGAACAATGAGGGTGGAATGCCCGACGCGGGTACGCGCTCTATACTGTACGTTTACCATTACTATACAACTATGCAGCTATGCCATCAGTAACATCAGTAACTATTTCAATCATTCCATTGACTGTAGATGATAAGAGAGTTCAACTAGGAATAGCAAAGCGTCGGTGCTAATGCCGATGCATCACACTCTACACGCGTATCCCTGCGACGCGCGCGAAGTACTTGGTACCCGCCATTCTCCCGCCTCAATGTACGATCACCAAGTACTGGATACTCTACGCGTGACACGCTCGCGTTCGGCCCCTCCCTTACACTAAAGGCGCGACTGTCGAGCACACCCCACTCGCCAACGTATCTGGCCATTACTCCGTTGAATCCCAGCCTGGCGCTGGAGCAGGATGAAACTCGCATACGATCACTGGCAGGTTGAGAGGTGCAGCTTGCAGGTCGCAGGCCGCGAGGGTCGCGAGGGCCGTGTACTAGAGGGCTGGAGAATGTCCGATGCCTTTCCCAGGTTCCCTCCCAGCTATCCAGGTTGCAGAACTCAGGGTTTGCCACAGTGACCGTGTCAGGTTGAATGTGAACCTGTCATGAGCCCCGAGAAATCAGATTTAGATTCCTTGAACAGGGAGATAACCCCCTCTTGCTTGTGGACTGTGCCATCCCCGTCATTGCCATGCATTCCATGACAAAAAAAAAAAAAAGGGCCGACTTCCTGTCGCACGGTCTCAAGTTGCTTCAAGGGGTAAGCCAAAGGCTAAGCTAAATCGGAGAGATCCAAATCAAGTCGATCTCCTCTATTCTTATATGATATAATTACATTTAATAAACTCTAACTCTATAGTCTTGATGCCCTAAACCTCGTCCTCAAACGGAATACTATCCATGGCACCCTGGCGCTCCACGGCGCGAGCTGAAGCGCGCGTTGCCAGTCGCATCGCCTCGTCCATAAATGTCTGATACCGATGCGGCTTCTCTGCGTCGGTGAGATCCTGACCCGCTTTGCTCTCGGCGCGGCGTTGCTCCCGCCACCGCGCAACCTTGACCGCATATGCTCCAACAAATGTGTCGCCCGCCGCCGTAGTGTCTAACACTTGAGACACCGCCGCTGCAGGAATCTCGTTCGTGAAGCGCTGCACCCCATCGCCAGGCCCAGTGGACCCTCCATCTGTAGCACTGTACCAGACGCCCTTGGCTCCCAGCGTAATGAGTAGGTACGTCACACCCAGCTTGTGGAAGTATCGTGCCACCTTCTCCTTACCGTCCAACCCCTCGGCATCTGGCACGACTTGCAGAAGCTGTTCGGTCGGCGGCGTCATAAGCTCCGCTTCTGTTTCATTCAAGATCAAGTGGTCAACCGCCGCATAGACGTCCTCTGGAAGACCTCCCGGCGGTGCAGGAGCCGGATTGAGCACAACGTCTGGTCCACACTCAATGCCGCGCTTGCCAGCAGCGCGGTTCTTTTTCTTGTATGCTGCGACTTCTCGAAGGATTCCAATAACAGTGTCGACTGGAATCTCACCCTGCATCACGATCACGTCGGGCACCGGGGCACTGAGAGCGGTTCCCAGAATCTCGGGCTTAGGCTGCATGCCTGTGTAATTCGCACCGGGTGAGAAACAAATGCGGTTCTCGCCTCCAGCAGACGAGTCAACGATGATAACTGCCACTCCAGTGTATGCGTTCTCATTGACACGCACCCGCGATACGTCGACTCCAGACTTCTCCAGGGTCGGTTTCAGCAGGGCAGAGAAGTGACCGTCCAGGGCGCCGACAGCACCGACCATCTCGACATGAACGTCGCTTTTGTTATTCATTCCCTCTCCAGTGGGTTGTGGTCGCGACATCCGGCCACATGCGACGGCCTGGTTTGCGCCCTTGCCGCCGGCACTGGTAAAGTACTTTGAAGCAGTGATTGTCTCGCCGGGATCGGGAAATCGAGGCGTGACCGACACCATGTCGGCATTCAGGGAGCCGATCACTCGAATGAGGGGAGCCATGGTTGGCGTAGATTGTGGTTAATTGTCGTCGTATTTCAAGTGTCGGTAAGCCGGTATGCGGGGTGTGGGGTAGGAAGCTTGAGAGCGATTGAGGGCAGACGCTTGATTCGATGTTGCAGGCAAGACAGAGAGTGGTCTCAAGCTTGAAAGTTTCAATATTCTTGAAATAAAATCATTTCCTGGAAGAGTCCAAAGCGGACGGAAAAATGGAGTGACGTGAGGGCGCGGGGCACATTTATCCGGTTGTGGATGCGATATCCACTCGAGCCAACTATACAAAACCCGCAATGGACGAGACCAAAATTCTAACCCATGAAAACGGTGAGACTAACCCCTTCGCTGATCCAACAATGAGTCAATTATGCTATACCCTTTCTAAACACACAACGGAGAGAACTGGTCCTCAGACGCTGTTAGAACATTCTTCTGATCCGGCTGTACATTCTTGAAGACAATCACTGAAGTTTCCAGAATTCCATGCTTGAAGGGGAATGAAGAACAATCTTTCACTTTCAGGATCCGCGAAGACAGACCTAGTCATCCGGACTCAACCAACCTTCCTCAAGATTTATACATCTCGATTCCTTTCCAACATTCTTACAATTTTGCCAGTCAGAATCAATCGTAATGATCACTGGCTCAGTGAACGGCGGACTTGAGTTCTCAGACACCGGGGTATGGCTGACAAAATTCTACTGCCTGTGGTGGAGGTAGTTCAAAGGGTGGCTCTTTCTCGTTGTCACCGGCGTTATCTACCCATTCATCCGCCTCTCTGTGACCGGCAAGAGGGGCTAGCGTGAGAGTATACATAGTCCGATGTAAAACTCTCGTTCGACGAGAAATTCTCCGCTCAGTCTTCTTACGAACCGAGTCCAATGCCTTATTAACTCGATGGGCGACGCCGCTCTTGGCCAAAGCCATTTCGCATGCGAGAGACCGGGCGGTCACACGTGCGAGTCTGTCGGCTTCCACGTTACCTGGTACACCCTTGTGTCCGGGGACCAGGTGTAACTGGACTGTTGCCCCAAGTCGCCGAAGCTCATCGTAGTGACCGACACACTTGAGAGTGTAGTCATCATAATAGCTTCTGTCGGTGATGCGCCAACTATAACCATCCCGAATGGCCTGAAGAGCCCCGGCACTGTCCGTGAAAACAAAGACACAATACTCTGGTTGGATCTTGAAACTGTGATCCTCAATGCAAAAGGCTTTGGATGCAAGCTCCTTGAGATCTTTCACTTGATTAACGGCAACGTCCAATGCATGAGCGATTGCAAAGAGCTCCACGATATTTGCGTTGTCTGTTGCATATGGTAAAGGAAATCCTCTGCCACCCCAGCTTTTAGCAGGTTCTTTCTTCCATACCACCGATCCTGCTCCGCATCTTTGGATGATAGATCCATCAGTCCACAGAACGATACGGCGCACACTTTCAGTCTTGTACGGAAGTGTGTGCATCGTCATGGCGAACTGTTTGGCCTTGGAACGATCCTTGATCACGATAGGGCCTTGATACATATGGCCAGATAGCCCTTGGCAGCGACGAGAACGGGGAATTTCTGGGGAAGATGATCGTTTTCGTTTGAGATTGTTGATATCCAGCTTCTTTTCCAGTTCAACGGCGAGGGATGGGCTACTCGATTTCTGCTCCATGGGCGAAGGAAGTGCTTGCTGCTCCGAGCGCATAGGAGGTATTGACTGGTTCTGGAGCAAACGAGGTAGGTCTCGTTTTATCTTGGCCCACTCTTCCCACTCTCCTTTTGAGAATCCAGTGACTGCATTCTCATGGATGACATCCAACGATGGCGATGGAGGCACATCAGCGGGTGGCTTGTTGGTCTCATCACCACTGTTTTTGTGAGAAAGAGTACGTCGAGCGGCACTAAGAGAAGTCAGATGAGGTTCAAAATCGAAAAAGTTGTCTTGCAAGAGTATAGGATCATACTCTTGGAATCGCTCCAGCCTTTTCTGGACGGTCTTGTAGTAAACAGTAAACATCGTGAGGACGGATCTTTGGAGGTACGCAAGCCTAAACAAGTCTGCGAAGATGTGTGAGGGGAAATGTAAAGTGAGAATTTCTTTTGAGTCTCTCTTTCCTTGTTGGGATGCGGAGGCTCGAGGAATGCTTCGTTCGGGAGCTGCCCCAAAGAGTGAAACTAACAAGTCGGAAAGAAGAAGGAATAGGCCCAAAAATACAATGAAGAGGAGATCAAAGGAAGTAGAGAAAGAATGTTTACACCTGTTTGAATTGGCTTCGTAGTCTTCCTGTAAGCCGACCTAGAGTGAAATTTCCTGTAGCACAGGAGCAGCTAAACATGTAATCCAGATGAAACCCATCAAACAAACACCAGATTTCCATTATCGTTTGAGATTCTTTCGGCCAGATTGATATCAGCTTCCACCTCCTCCCCATCGACGTTGTTCAATTTGGCTCGAAGGATAGGAAGCTCCTCGTCTCCTTCGCGGTCAAGGGGAATATCACTGGCACTCTCCTTGAATTCGCAACCTCCCCATTCGAAAGAGCCTGTTGAGTGATTAGCCCTTCTTCTTGAAGGATTCAAGACGCGGGGGACAACGTGCCGTTGTCATTGCCAATAATATCGTTCAGATCCAGTTCAGAATCTTGTTCCCCACCATCTCCATCTTGAAGAACAGCTTTGAGGATATGGTCGTCGTCCAATTCGAAGCTGATACAGGACTCGTGGAAGCTCATTATATTGGATTCAGAGTGAATGATTTGGGCTTGGTAAATGTATGAGTTTTTGGAGAATCTACCTGGAGAAATGAGCCGTCTTTATATGTTCAATGACCTGGGTTTTATCCAGACACAAAGGAATCTCTGCAGCAGCCCGAGTCCCGGTCTGACACCTGTCCCAGACTCATTTGCTATCAGTTCCGATGTGGGCTGTCTACTTGCAGACGTCCCACACTAGGCGCTCGAACAAGCAGGGTTGAAGAGACAGATGTCACGCTATGGATAGGCTGAGAGATACTCTAACACTTGACTGATCAGTACATACAGCGCATCAGACCTTGTATGGGGCTAGCCTTTCACTGATTCACATCATTTGCGGAGTCGGGTTTGTACCGCGCGGTAGACTATACCGAACCAAGACTTCTCAGGAGTCATGCAAAACACGCCACCACATCTCATTATCGTGGCGCATGATGCAGCCCAATTTCTCAGCCACAGGATTGAAGGAAAGGCCTACGATGTTGCATTCGCCATGCAGGCCAAGAGCCCCGTTTTCGCCCCGCTTGTGGGATAAAACGCTGTCATCTACTATGTATACTACGGACCATAATGTGCCAAGGGGGGAATTCTGGTGCCTAGGAGCCCTTTAGTCACTATGCATTACCTCCATGCAAACCAGTTGAGACCCTAAGCAAACACTTAGCTGCTAGACTAGATAAATAAAGGATTCTAAATAGTCAGTAATGGGTTTTTATACGTTTTACTGTTACCTTTTAGTACATAGGGAATAATGAAGAGTAAGTCAATTTCAAGTACAGACTTCAATTAGGACTCCGAAATGAATATGATTATTCTTGAACATTCATGAATATCTGCGAATACGAATAATAGAAATTGAATAATAGGGTTATGAATAGTCCCTTTCTTCATAATTCGCCTTATAAGCTCTAACAACCGCCCCTTCGAGGACCCGACCCAGGGCCCACCTTAGTCAAATATAAATAAACAGATTAGTGGGTCGATCGAAATCAGTTTCACCATTCTATTCACACATTCTTCGTAAGCTATAGTACAAATGTGAATAGTCGATCAACCAAATTAGTGGTTGTATCACTATCTCGTTTCCTAAAGCCGTCAACGACGAGGCCTATCATTCAGAGTTTCTGAATTCACGTCTTCGTCATCCATGGTAAGCAGCCTCTCTATCTACAATCCAGGCATTGGCGTGGTTAACAGCTAGAACTTCCGTTTTTTTTTCTCTTTCTTTTTCTTTTTTTATTAGGATCCTAAATTAAATTGAAGCCGGAGACTGAGCCTATCTGTGTAGAGATCCTCCACATTTCCTGACGCAGTAAGGGTAGAGAATGTTATGATATTTCTGGTTTCTGGAATGGATATTGAAGAACAAGTATAAGCAATAGAGCTCAAACCCACTGTAGCTGGCTCCAAAAGGTGGCCGGATCACCAGTCTGATACACCGAGGTGCCTGATTCCTCGAACAGTGAGGGCCAAGGCCAACCTAGCGGAAATCCTTGATTGACTTCTCTACCTTGATGGATTTCCCAGTATTTCTCTGCAGGGTCCTCATTCCGATCCATCTCCTGCTCTGCTACCATGTTCAGGGTATGTGATGGCATAGTGTGAAGTGATGGTGCATTAGACGGCCATAATGAGGTGTTGTTGATGTCAATCGCGTCCAGGCGTGGTGAAGAGGGTATCGACGGTTCGGCTGCGTCCCCTCCTACTGTATACTCGAGCAAAGCTTCATCTCGACTTCCACTCGTTGTCAACTTCGCGCCTCGACGTAGCCGCTCTAGCTTGGCCCCGCGAAAGTCGCGGAAATCGAACTCTGCCGCGTCCTGGCCGACCAGGCGATACTCACTTAAGATCATGTCAGCCCAGTTATACATTATTAGAGCTTGCTGTTGACAAACCTGTGAAAAGCAGTAAAGTCAACCTGATTCACAAGATGCATGCAATCGCATCGTAAGAGCCGGTGGACCGCCTCGATATGCTTGATCTCGTCAGCGCCCGGAATTCCATTAATTTTATATACTTACCAGCTGCTTCACAAGTTCAGATCGAGCCCCGAGGTCCCGAATCACAGCCAGCAGGTGAGGAATTGCCTCCATAATCTCTGGTGCCTTTATATCGATTGATTGATCTATCTCGGCCATACGGCGTGGCTCAAAAAGAAGGACTGTGATGTTTTAGGTTAGCACGTTTTGCAAAACATTTGGGAGATTCGTACTCTCTAGCGCAACGTATGCATGTACCCCGATATGTGTATCAAAAGGAATGCCTGCCTTGAGACCTTCTGAGATTACCGCAGCGATAGGTAGAGCATGGGAGATCCTTTTCCTTCGGACTTGAGCCAAAAGATATACTTTCGTTGGGTCGCGCTGGTAGATGTGCAGCGCAGCTCTTCCAATGATGATAAAAAGGTTGTGACGAAGAACATGCAAGAGAATAAAGGTGATTAGTTGATCATGGTGGATATATATGTTGTCTGTGTTGAATTGGAAACTTTTTGGCAAGGCCCTGACAAATTCCTCGATCTCAGCCTCAATTATAGCAAGCTCAGACATCATTTCTTCAACTGTCTGCTCCCGGTGCGAGGCACGGAAAGCAAAATGTAAAGCACGGCGGCGCACTGCTGCCGTCCGAAGAAGATATCCTGACATATCGAGAGGTGCTCGCTGAAAGTCGTCAGCGTTGATATGTGCAGACACGTTAGGGTTGTGGCATAGCGGCTGTGTCACGATCGCCTGATTTCTTAGAAAGCTGGTCTGATCACAAGGAAGTTGAACACGATAGGACTTTTCGTCCACAACGTGGAACCCGTATCGGCCGGCTTCGAGCATTGTGTCGGCGTAAAATGTGCTCCATGCCACCCGGCGGAGGGCCTCGCCGGTCAGAAGGGGCGAAAGGCGTGTATTGGAAGGAAATTTCACTGGAAACGTTCGGTCGAATACATGCAAGGACATCATTTGCATCATCCTGGGGATGTTAACATTCGGCAAGTAATGACACGGCTCCCAAAAGTAGCAATGTAGCCCTTACCTCGTGCAGTTAGCTCCGAGGAGCCAGGCCGACGTGAAGTTTCCACGATTCAAATCGTAATGCTGAGCTAGCAATAGTGTCTACTCAACCCGTTAGGAGCCCATTGAATCTTTAGTGAAATAAGGTAGGTATTTCAAGAAACATGCCATGAGCTGGATACCCCCAAAGCCTTGATAGATACGAGGCACCGAGGCCAATGCTGTATCTGCCCATGCATCTGCTTTTGCAAGATTATCCGGCGAAGGTTCTGCGGCAAATCTACACACCACTGGTTAACGGAGATACTCAACACGAAATTTGCTATAAATGCAACTCGCCTCATTGCGCTCGCAATCATCATGAGGGTAAGTTCACGCGGTGCTTTGCCTTTGGCTAACAGGCGATTGAAATGTAGTTGATGAATGAACGATAAGTATCCAAAATCTTATAAAGTGTCAATGAGATTGCTTCAGATACAAACGAAACAAAATAAAACTCACAATGTACAGTTGAAAAATACAAATTTACCAGATCTTCCAGTTCTCTGCGATCAGGCAGCTGTCCGAGAGACCCTGATTCCACGTGTTGTCCCTGTGACGAAGCCTCTGCCGCTTCATCACTGTGGTCGGTAACATGCCGATAGTGCTCTCGTTCAAAACTGCTGGTAGGCAATGGTGACAAAAATGGAGCTTGTGGTGTGGTATCGTTCGAAAGAGGCAGGGGTGGGTATCCAAGCGATGCTGACTCGGCGCCATTCTTTGGTCTTACACAGGTTATACCAATGCTCCGGCATTTCTTGCACGCATCCTGCATGTCTCCAATACATTTGAGCTACAACAAATGATAGTTAGATATGTCAATTGCAAACCCTGCCACTCTAGAGATACCTTTTTCTCTCGGCAAAAAACACATGCTGTTGAGTTAGGTCTTCTGGTGAGTCTTTTTTTCTTATTGTCTGTCCCTGCCCAATCGCAAGTCCGCTTTCCCCTATGGCATTGGGAACAGACGGGTTTCTCTTCGTCGCATTTAACCTATCATGTGTCAAATTGGGGTCCTCACGTCAAGTTGCCAGAAGCAATCTGACCTTTCTAGATCTGCATGTACGACACCCCGTCTGGCTTCGGTGAATCATTGTTCTGGCCATAATGCGGGATTTCTCGTAGTGCTGGATTAGTTATCTGCTCTTCTTCGGGATTGCCAGAATCATGAGCCTTCCCTGACTTGAAGAACGAAGTGGAAGAAGCGAACCGAGAAGCCCCGCATTATTAGGGCGAGATCTTTGGGTGGATATCCGGAATAGGCAATTCGCTCGGCGCGGCACAACCCTCGCTCGGAAAAAGTTGTATCATGTCAACCGTGAATCACGCCTTATTCCGATCCACCACCAGCCACTACCCGTATGAATTATCAAAACCCTGTCCTATCGTGTAAATAGGGGTAATTGGACTACGTATTTCCAACTCAGACGAGTCGAAGCCTCACACCAAGGCGACTGGAGCACCACATTATTAGTGGGAACCAGAAATCTCACTTCCGACATATCATTCAATTCTAGCTTCTAACAGTTATCATAAACATGTTCTTGGTAATTAAGCATCCTATTTCACCGACAAAAGGTCGGAAATTCTCCTTGCCGAGCACCCATCCAAGACTTCTGCAATTCCACCTCATTCTCCCATAGCTCGGGTGCCTCGCCGACGCTCAATCCTGGGTCCAAAGCTGCCTCTCCCCAAACAACTCCACACTCAACGACATACTCGTCCCAGCACGCTAGAAGATCTTCCATCTTCTGTGGCATATGCTGAGCCAAGTTTTTCGTTTCTCCGGGATCATCAGCCATATTGAATAGCTCCCACCCTTCGTCTCCCACTCCAGCTCCTCCATGGCTTTTTTCGATATGAATAATCTTCCAGTTCCCCTTCCGCAGTGCACCCCGGGCAAAGAGTTCCCAGCCAATAGGCTCTGATGAAGAGTGGATGAACCACGTCTCATCATCTTCAACCTTCATTCCTTGACTGAATAATGGTACCCATGACTTGCCACGTATAGCGTGGACATCCTTCCCCCGGAATGTGGTCATTTTCCGTGCCGTGGTGCCTTTGGCGGAGGCGAGGGGGAGAGGCAACCCAGCCAGTTCCAGAAATGTGGGGACGAAGTCCATGACAGTTGTGAAAGAACGACTGAATGAGCCTGATGGATAAGACGGAGAGAAAGTATCGACAGGTGGTTTGACGATGCACGGAACGAGAATGCCCCCCTGGGAAGGAAAGCACTTAAACAGTCTTAATGGCGCTGTCGACGCCTGGGCCCAAAGGGGTCCGAGCCTATTGTGGCAATGTTAGCTTCAAAGTGAAGGGCAATTGGCCGCATTGTAGAGAACGTACCAGGTGAATGAGTTCCAGGAGCCAATATTGTCGTACGTGTTGTCATAGAACTCGTGAATGGCGCGTGTAATGTTGTCTCCCATGACCGCTGCGAAAGGATGATTAGCCCGAGTCTTGATCTCTTGTTAACTGTAACTCACGAGCGGCTTCCATTCTATATGCCAAATTTACAATGTTAGCAAAGGCCTAGGGGGATTAGCTTAAAGTTACTCACGCAGCTCCCTCTGCTCCATTGTCACTCATGAACACGATCAATGTATTGTCATATTCCCCAGTTTTCTTCAAGTATTCAACCACCTTGCCGACGTTCTCATCTATCGAGTCTATCATACCCGCATACGCCTCCATCGCTCGGCTAGACAACTTTTTCTCTTCTGGGGTGAGTTCCTCCCATTCTCCAACACCCTGTGTAGTTGTCTCGACTTGATGTGGTATGACAGATTTGTCGATAATGCCCATCTCGACAAGTTTTTGCAGGCGCCTTTGCCGCAAGGCATACGGGCCATCATCGTACATTCCCTTGTACCTAGAATTCAGAAGTTAGTCAATTCAACAGCAAAATAACTCTAGGTGATAGTGACTCGTACTTGTCGCGCTTTTCTTTCGAGCATTGAAGGGGCCAATGGGGCGCAGTATACGGCAAGAATCCAAAGAAGGGCTTTGATTTGTCATCCTCTGATCGCTCCTCGAAGTACTTGATGAGTTGATTGGTGTAGTAGTCTGTCGAGTAAAAGCCTTTAGGATTTTCTGTCTTGTTCGCTTGACTAGGTTAAGATCCTTTGTTAGCACACAAAGCGCCCGCACTCTGCAGCAAGAACCAACATGTCAACTTTGCCCCCGTTCTCCGCGTGAAGCGGCGATCCGCCAACCGGAAACCGCTCCTGCACTGGTTCCCAGCCGTAATGGTTGCAACAACCTGGAAGCATGGCAAATGCCTTTTGAAACCCACGTTCCCAGGGCCCTTGACTGACCCGTAGCCCTAGATGCCACTGCGTTTGTCAGCCTCTATATTCAGATCGTAGGAACGTCAAACCTAGGATGGAAGCAAATGTACCTTTCCAGACATAGCGGTAAAGTACCCATTGTCCCCCAGGATCTCAGGCAATGTCGCCACATGGTCGTTCAGATACCCTTCGTATCCCGGTTTACCTGCCCACCGCTTTGCTCCATTCTCGTTTTGCTTGTACTCTATTAGCACGCCCAGCCCACCGAGATGCGCATCAGTTCCGCTAAGAAGCATTGCGCGCGCAGGCGAACACGCCGCAGCGGCATGGTGGTTCAGCATTCGAATGCCCTCGCCAGCCAATCGATCAATGTTGGGCGTCTGGATCTCGGAGCCATAACATCCCACATCAGAGAAGCCCTGTATGCAATATATGTTAGCTTGTTATGTATACGGATATAAGAAAGAACATGCCAGGTCGTCAGCGAGGATGAAGAGAAAGTTAGGACGCTTGGGCGTCCCGTCAGGAATACTGCCCATGCTGCTTCGGCGGATTTTGAATAGGAGAGATTTTATGATCAGAAGAGGGAGGTGTGGTCAAGCAAATTCAAAATCTTCGAGTGAAGGTGGAAAGCACTTAAGAATATTTGCTGCATTAAGTGACCGAGCCTTCCTAGTGCCGTGTTCTGACATGCCGGTCGGCAACTTATTTTCGGAGTAGTCAAGCAATAGTGGGGACTCGCTCGGAACCCTCTACAACCATTCATTAACTGCTTCCGAGCGAGTGCCTCGGCAAAAGTTCCAGACCGACGCTTGTGCTCAGACAGGATTTGACTATACTAGCCTGGAGACGATGAGAGAAACAAGGAACGGATAGGCTTGGATTATCTAAGCAAGAGAAGGAGCGAAAAAACCAGTCCAGGCCGCTGGACGCTGGGCCTCTAACTACCTAGGCGTACATACACCTGGCCTTCCACGCTGAGCTTATGCTCTATTTCTTTCACTCCAGTCCACTGTCTTAACATCAGCATTGAGAGTTGAGCTGAAGCATGATGACTTCGGAAGCCGCAATCGTGATTGATGTGCCCTCGAGGGCTGCCTCAACAACTTTCCCAGATGGTGCACCATTGTCAGTCTCAAATGACTGGCCGGCCCATGAACTAGCCGATTCACGAGTATTTAGCTTCTATCTCCAGTGAACAAGGGGAGATAAGATCAACTCACATGCCCTCGGTGGCTGCAGTGTAAGGAATGTGCAGACGCTTGACGGTGGTACAACCTCCCGTGAACCCACCGCTCAGTGTGACATTCAAAGCAGATCTAATCGTATTATTCTGGTCGAAAGTATTCGAGTTGATGAGCGCTATCTTGACCAGCTCGCTGTTCTCCCACACACCATAAGACGCGATGGCGACATTCGAGTTCTCGATCTCAGCCACTTTGGCATTGCCGGTGTTGCCGATAATCTCATTCACGACAAGTAGACCGTTATACATTGGCATTATATGGGGGCGATTAACGCCAGTGCCATTGGTGAATCCCCATCCGGGCTGGAAGACTGAGAACAGCCGATTGGGGGTACTGTGTAAATAAACTCTCTGAACGCCTATCGAAGCGACTTTGAGCATGTAGTCAACGGTCCAAATTGCTGATTCTCCCGTATTTGATAGCCCAAAGATTGCTTCTCTATTTATCCAAGAAGCATATCAGTCAATCTTGGCCCTGGTAGATTAGATGAAGGGGTCCATACTCAGCATAAGTATTGGCTTCTCCCTATAGACCATTACAGGGATTAGCCACACTGCACATCTATGAGTCGAGAAGGGAGACACTTGCTTACCAAGTAATATGTCTTTTTGTAGCTTTGTGCGTTCAACATTCCATTATAAATCGTAGATGCGTTACCCCGAATAGATAATTTATTCATCAAGGATCCAGGGGGCGGGCCACCAGGAATTGCGCCAAGGCCCATAGCGCCAGAGTACTGATGCTCCTCAAGGACATAATTGGCATAGGATATCTCATAGTTATCCAAGATATCTGCTTCGAGCGTCCCCGTCAACTGAAAACCTTCATCGATAACCTCGGACCCGATCCAGAAAGTGGGTTGGTCTTTATGACCCATTTTGATATTCTGTAGAACTGTTTGAGCAAGGGTCTTCCAGTGTGCTACAAATCCCTCGGCGGAAGGAAAGTAGAAGTTCGGCTCGTTGCCAACCTGGATAAATTTGAGGGTCACGTCCTTTGTGAGATGAGCACGGGAGCCCTGGAAAGCCTCTGCCAGCATCTTAGCCTGGTTGGCAACTTGAGACTGGTCGTACAGGTTAAGGCCAAATGTGAGTTCAGTCCCGGCGGGGAGATTACCCGCAAGGACATACCAGTCCTTACCAATGGTGGTATTGGCGCGGTTGATAAAAGAACCGTAGACTTCCTTCAGCTGGCTAGAGTTCCATAACTGAAACGAAGTATCAACATAAGCAGTGTTCTCGCTCGTACCTATTATACGCTAGCAATTAGAGACGGATAAATGGTGCCAGACAACTGGTGATCTTACCCCCGACACGAACAGCCGGTGTTTTCCCGGTTTTCTGGCCCAGGTTGTCCAACAGTTGGTTCACATAATGGTTCGGCTGGCCTGTCGCATTTCCCGCATAAGTCGGCCAGAATTGAAACTCGAGCGAAAAAGATACCAGGGCTGGATCCACTAGTTTGGCAAAAGGCGGCTCTGAGCTGGGCACCGTGATGGCGATATGATCCGTGATATTGATTACTGGCCGCGACCGCCAATTCAATGAGAATAATAAGAGCACTGGGGAACTTCATGGCAGTGCAGCTCCTTCTGATGGGACCTTTGAATTTTAGTATTTAGGTATCTGGGAGAGTGTGAGTGTCAATATGGCCCCTCAGTGTTTTGGATGTGTGACTGGATCTTTCTGGCTCGCATCTTGTGAATTGTAGGGAACCTTTTATCTTCGCACGGAGATCATGTAGCTCATAATTTAATACATTACACAATTTCGAGCGAGACGATGCCATACCACGGACCTGAAGCATACTGACTGTTGTTCTACAAATCGATTGGTCCATGGAGTAGAATGGTGGAGCGACTCGCTCGGAGCGCAGCCGAACAAATCTCGCTCGGAGCGCGCCCCGCAAAACTCGAATATGATCTTGCCCCAATTTCCGAGAAACGACATACAGCGAGAGGATGAGGAGATCAATTAAATCAGCGTATAAACGGGAAGCCAGGCGGGTATCTTCCCCGGTCTGTTGCATTACCTCACCGTGATTCTCACCCTGACGTTGTCATATTCCTCTCATTACCAGATAGCTTGACCACCATTCAGAGGCCTCGAGACACGATGGCAAACAAGAGTTCCACGTCGCGGTCTTTGCTGACCCCTATGCTGCTCTTCTCCTGCTTCTGTCTGCTGGTAGGGGATGTGCTGTTTGGCTATGACACGGCCAGCTTTGGTGGTATCCTCGCCAATCCCGTGAGCTTTGTCCTTCATGCTTGCTTGGAGTTCCCTTTACCAAGTCGTTATTCATTTACTAAATCGATGGTTGTATCTAGGGCTTTCTGAAGCAGTTCGGCGAGTATGATCCCAGCACTCGGAGCTATGCCCTCGACTCTATCCACACATCGCTCATATCATCGCTCCCTTTCATCGGCAAGTTTCTCGGTTGTTTTATTGCCGGCCCAGCCATTGAGAGATTCGGCCACCGTGTGGTTTTCTTCGGTCTGTCTATCATTTCATTCATCGGCATTATTGGTATGTTTCTTGGCTCCCTCAAAGTGATTGCCGGCTAACTCCCCTCCGTAGTTGAGATGACTGCTACAAGCACTGGCGAAGGCCCCGGGCGTTTTGCACAGTTCGTGGTTGGTCGAATCATTGTCTATATCTCGGTTGGCCTCGTCGAAGTAGATGTGACGTGAGTTCATATTGCCTTTTTCTAGACGGGAAAAACTGACAGGTCTACTACCTCAGCACGTATCAAGCTGAGATTGTTCCGGCGTCGTTCCGTGGTCTCGTCGTTGTTTCCCTGCAGCTCTTTCTGAACGCTGGGACTGTGATTGCCACTGGCATTAACAAAGGCTTATCCACAAGCACCGATTCCGTCGGGTGGAGGACTGTCACGGGTATCCAGTTCGTTTTTCCTGTCCGTAAGTAGCCGTCGCAGCGCCCGCCAAACAATGTCCCGATCAAGAAAACCAGCTAAGCGCTCATTTTTCTAGTCATTTTATTTTTTACACTCTTCATTCCCAGCTCTCCTCGCTGGCTACTCTCCAAAGACCGCGAGGATGAAGCCATCGTTGCCCTCCGCCGCATCAGACCTAAAGCTGATGTCATTGAAGGTAATTGTGAAGCAGAGATTCAGGCTATCAAGGAGGCTCTTCAAGAAAATGTCCGCAAAGGCCCTTGGCTGGACCTCCTGCGCGGCCACAATCTTCGTCGAACCATTCTTGTCATAGTTTACTACTTTTTCCAACAGGTGAATAGTTACCGCTGCGTTAATTCTTTACTAAATGACCAATGGCCTAACTTTCAGCTTGTACTACAGACCACCGGTCAAGCCTTCGTCTCTACCTACCAAACGACATTCTATAAACAAAACGGATACGCCACCAAGGCTTTCATCTACCCCGTCATTAACAGCTGCCTTGGCTTCGTCGCTGTCCTTCCAACCATGTACATGGTCGACAAGCTTGGGTAAGTCGAAGAATATAAGAAGAATATAATAGTACTTGAATTAATTTTAACTGACCTATATCCCCATAGTCGTCGGAACACCCTATTTATCACCTTCCTCTTCCAGGGCTTATTTATGTTTCTGTTGGCCGGTATCGGCGAGATGGCATACAAGTCCCCTACTGAGAGTAACGCCATTGTGGCTGCATTTATGCTCTACTACTTCAGTTACAATGTGAGTTTTAAATTTAAGCATATAAAAGACAAGCCTTGAAGTCCTGATGTGCTTTTTTCCTCTGTCTTCTAGCTGGGTGGCGCCTCTATCCCCTACCTGCTTGGCACTGAGATTCCGAACGCCGCTCTACGTGAGAAGACACAGAGTTTGGGGACTTCATGGAATGTCCTGTGGGCGTTTGTGACCAACTTTGTCATCCCATACCTCATCGACAATATCCACTTTCAGGTTGGCTGGGTGTTTGGCAGCATCTCAATACTGGGCCTCATCTTCACCTTCTTTTTTCTCCCAGAGACTAAGGTGAGATTACTTTTTCCGGCTTATGACCATAATTGTATACCTAAGAAGTTGACACTGCATGATTTGTCAAGGATCGTGCGCTTGAAGAAATTGACGCCATCTTTGAAGTCAGGTTTAACCCTTTCAACCGTATTGAGATCCCATATACCAGCGCCGAGCTTAATGTTGGCCACCTTGAAGAAGAGAAAATTGGTGGACCTGGTTTCAACAACATTGATGACTATACCGGCAGCAAGCATGATGTTACTCATAACTGAGTGAGTATATAAACAGCAAGCAGTATTCTTAGTGACGGTGAATGGAACGCTGGAAAAGGCGCATTTTCCTCAGGTCACTGTACTGTGACCGTAAGGTGGGTGCCTAGGGAGGGTAGCCGTTTCTGGCGCCTTGTCCTGAGTCTTTTCTTTGTCTGTCGCTGGGGGATGGCCAGGTACTAGGGTTTGCACGTGACATAGGGCTAGCGTGGTGTTGGATCCCCTGTACTGATGGTATTGTTCTGTCACCCTGATACACACTACTCATGCATTAGGGTTAGACCTGTATCTATAACACTGGGTCGTGACCCACCGAACTCCATAATAATACAACTACCATACACATACTACAAGAATATCCGTAAACGTTAAAGGAAACATACACATGCTCATGTCGTGGAACACAAAAGACAAATGACCAGCGGTGAATGGCCAATGAAAATCATATTTTTGATTTTTTATTATTGTTTAACCTTTTTCGAAGATTTTAAATATCTAGAGAGCTACGCTCATTGCGTCAAGCGACTTTTCGGCCCGTTAATATCGATATAGGAAACCATAAGTTCGATGTTTATTCCACCGTTAGATTCTAAAGATAATTATCTAGATATAGGCTAAAGTATTATTCGGACTTCGCAGTCGGTGCCCGGAAGGCCGTATTCGGCCGCCTTTGTACAAATACAAATTCTACCCTTGTACCCCGAGTCTTCTGGCCTATGCATCTTACGGATTTGGTTAAATTGCCATGAGTTATCTCTTCTAGAAGTATAGAAGTCTAGTAGTATCACCTAGAGCCCACTCAACCGTCTTCTCAATCGTACCCGGCTCTTTCACTTGAAGAAGAATGTCTTTGATCCATTCCAACTGCACCATCCTCTGTTCATAATCCTTTCGCATGCCGTCCACCTGACCCTCCATCCCATGCCAATTGCGACAATTATTCTTCTTCCCCCCATTTTTCGTTCGGTTCAAGAATTTGATCATGGCCTTGTAACAAGATAGCATCCCCGTCGAAAAAAACTCATCGCTAGATTCACTGGATCCGCATATTCCACGATATCCACAAGTTACGTTATATGCCTCATTCCTCCATTTGGAAGGACATAAGTATATTTCCGGAAGGTTGCTCAATTTCTCATGTATGCCCGCAACCAGCCTTTTCTTCTGCCGCCCAATATATTTTTCGAGCAAAGGGATGTAGAGGTTTCCGAGCTCCTGTCGACCATGGGCTTGTACAAAGCAGTTGTTGCAGCGCATATCGTCAAACATCTCTTGGTCTTCCGAGGTGTGGTGCCACTTCTGAAGCTCCTCTTGATTATTTGTTTCCTGTGGACCTATTTCTTCATCTGTCATATCTGTGCAATGCACGGAAGGATTACGCCGATAGTCGCGTTGCCAATCCTTTCCAGGCCGGAATGAATGTAACTCTTTCCAGTTCGAGCAGCCCGGGCATCGAATCATGTACGTTGTCAGATATGAGTGTTCATCATCGGTATCACCCGGCGAGACGGCAAAACTTGGTTCGTCTAACGATTGATTCTTGATATCCAGACATTTCGCTAGTCCTGGAAAATAGCTGTCGGCTTTAGATTCGCACCGTAGAAGGCGACTTCGAACGGCGGGGGTTTTGGGAGAGCCCATGCATGGGGGTCGAGTATCAAGCTCGCCTTGTTGATACCGACATTCATTGCATTTGCGTCGGTGACGCATAAGACCACAATGCGCAAATTCGATGAGATATGCTTCTTGGCTTAGGAATTCGTCTCTTTCGTCCTTTGATAAATCATCAAAGTCTTCGACCGACATCTCCGCAAAGGCGGCCATTCCGCATTCTTGAAATTGGGCTAATCGAGCTTGTCGCTCACCCCAGCTTATATACTTGTTGATATGAGTTATCGCAATTCTGTATCTCATTTGGAATACCTCAATCTCATTCTCGATGCCAGGGTGTCTTAAGCGCCAAGCTTCATCTGCAGTGAGGTCTCGTCCTATGCTCGCCGGTTCCCAACTCGTAAATCTGGTGACCATAGGCGAGCCAGGAATAGGTTTTCGGTAGCCCAGCCCGAAAATGCGATGGTTGTCAAACGCAGTATGAGGCAACATGCGTAGACAGTCGCCACAGGCCCATAACATCGATTTCCATTCAGTTTTATTGGAGCACTCGGGGTGGATTGTGTTGATCCTTGAGTCGTATACCGGTACAGTGTTCCCTCCTTGTTTTGTGGATTCGAAGAACAACAACCGCTCACAGAAATCCAGCTTCGTTGGTTGAATGACCCCTCGCAGATGGAAATTTGTTTGGCTGAGCGATATTAGGCTGGCTGGGTCCAAGAGTTGGAAGATCGGGATCAAAATTTCGGGCGGTAGGTTGGATATCGATGCAACAATATTGGGTGCCATTTTACCTGTTGCTTCATTCAAAGAGCTCTGGTTTTCTGTCGAAACTTTGAAGGCTTTATCACCTTTTAAGAGAGTGAGACAGCCGAAATCTCGAATTCGGTTAGTGGCCACAATTGGGAGACAATTGGCCCCCAATTGCTGCCGCTAGTTGGCCAAGCCTCAATTATGACTCATTATACGAGTATAACCATGCAGTTGACTTCTACTACGGATATGCAATATAGAAATGGGAATTTTTTTTTGGTTGTCACCTGGGCAGTTATGCAGTGTGTATTTAGGATATTCCTCAATCTCTCGGGAAATCCACTTTATTAACCCTGCGAGTCCCCTCAGGATCTGGCTTCCGATTTCCCATAAGTCCGACTATTCCAAAACTCTTCATCTCATTATTTTATTAAGTTTACTGTACCATTCACCACTGAGATGCTATTGCGGTAGGATATTCTTCAGTTCAGAAATCATCGAAATCAGCACCGCAGCCGCTGTGGGTACAGTATGACTCATTGCAACTGCAGTGTAGTTGAAAGACTGATTGATTAGCTAAAAGTTCGAAGACTAAGCCAAAAGTTACTATAGCGCCGCGAAAATACGTCATTTCCTAGCTCCGCTCCTAGGAGCGCGAGTAGGTAGTAGTGCGGGTATTATCGGAGTATATGAAAGAACGGAAACTTAGGATGAGATCGAATAGGCCGGTCGGCCTGAGCATTGGGGTGAGCGATCAGGCTGCTCAGGGAGCAGCTCAGGGCGGCGGGGTGACTAACTCACCCTGTGCTCCGGGAGCCGATCACTTCCCGAGGCGGCAGTTTTACCGTCACCATTATTACACTTGAAGAAAATTTGAGATTTATGAAATATACCGTAAGAAAGGGGAATGGTCGGAGAATAGAGACAGCCCCGTTAAGGGCAGCTGCTTTGTACTGCTTGGCAGTCTACCTTGTGACACTTGAAGCGAGATATATGGATCTGCCCCCACTCACTACGATGGACCGAACGTGTTGGGCCACACCCTGGTACCTACAAGAGTGGATAACAAGCTCGAAAGGTCAATTGGTAATAAGATAGATAATGCACTCGTGCTCATAGAAAAATGTACCGTCAACCATGATATCATACACGCCAAACACCCCATGAACTCCTTCGCCTTGCGAGCCGATGCATAAACCTAAACCGTCACCCGTAGCACATGGCGTATCAAAATCAACATGTCAAAATCATCATAGAAAGATCACGGAGCATTACGGTAGATCTGCGAACCACCGGAGCGGATCTGGACAGTCTCTCTGCGCTGCAAGACCACCAGGGACCGGTTAAGTGCTTGCTCGCTGTAGCCCTTTCCATCAACGAACTCGCGGCGCAATGTTGCCAAGCTGGTGCTCCAGCCAAGAGGCAAGCGGCGCTTTAGCTCTTCTTCGATCTTGTGTGCCTCCTCCATGAGCTCCTTGCTGCCTTGGCCTTCACCCTGGGTGAGGGCGTCCATGGTGGACGCGAGGAAAAGACGGATGGCCTCGTCGACGTGGGCCTCGGTGGCGATGGGAGAGAGCTGGAGCTTGGCGAGAGACTCGGTGATACGGACAATGGCTTCCAATTGACGAACGGTAATGGGGATAGATGAGCGGGTGTTGGACTCGAGCTCGGTTCGGTGGACTTGCTTCCGAATGGAGACAAAGTGAGAAGAGAGCTTCTCGGCGGCTTCAGGGGAGAGACGAGGGGCGCAGCGACTGTAGACATATGTCAGTATGAATGGAAATAGTAGCCGGGATTGTCCAACTTACCTGCGGCAGTAGCTGATGTAGCGCTTCATCTGGTCAACCGGGACCTCAGCCTCAACCTGCTCCTCCATACCACGACCACCCATGTGAACGCCCATGACGTGGCGAGCAATCCTCTCGTCGCGGCCACGCTCGTGATCATCACGAACAATGAAGATCATGTCGAAACGGGACAAAATGGTAGTCTGGAAATCGATGTTCTCGCCTGGAGTCTTCAGGTCATCGTAACGACCGAAGATCGGGTTGGCCGCAGCCAGAACGGATGTTCGGGAGTTCAGGATCGTGGTGATACCGGCCTTAGCAATGGAGATAGTCTGCTGCTCCATGGCTTCATGGATGGCCACTCGGTCCTCGTCACGCATCTTGTCGAACTCATCAATACAGACAACACCACCGTCAGCGAGCACCATTGCACCACCTTCCAGGTAGAACTCGCGAGTAGTGTGGTCTCGCTGCACAGAGGCCGTCAAACCCGCGGCTGACGAACCCTTTCCGGAGGTGTAAATGGCGATAGGAGCAGCCTTCTCCACGAATTTCAGCAGTTGCGACTTGGCAGTACCAGGGTCACCCAGCATGAGCACATTAATGTCACCACGAAGTTTCATGCCATCGGGCAGGATCTTCTTTGAGCCACCCATCAAAAGACAGACAATAGCCTTCTTGATGTCAACATTGCCGTAAATGGAGGGAGCAATACTTCGAGCCAATGCATCGTAAAGGTCAGGGCGACGACTAAGCTCCAAGAATTCCTGCTCCTCCTCTTCAGAGAAGACGGAGTTACCCTTGGCGGTCTGATCCATATCGGTGTTGAGACCTACTGCCCGGAGGTAGGGATTACGAATAGCCACCGCAGCCTCCTTCTTGCCACCCTTGGCCTGGTAGATGGAGAAAATACCCATGACAGTGCAGCGAGAACCAGGGACGACTCGGTTGGCCAGATAGCGATCCGCAGAAATAAGGACGTGACGGGGAAGTTCACCGACTGGTACCTGATCAGGGGCCTCCTGAAGCTTCAGAACCTGTTGGTCCACAAACTGGCACTTCTCGTGGTGAACAACATAGGGATCGAGAGGGCACTGTTCACCGGGCTGATCACCGGGCTCCTTAGAGCGACCGCAGCGCCGTGGGAGCGACAGGCCAGAGAAGCCACCCTCGACATGGATATTTTCACTGTGGTCGCAATTCTTGCAACGAATGTGAATCAGGGTCGACTTGGACGAAATGGTCGAAGCACCGATGACGATACCCGGGATTCGAACGAGATGAGAAATGTTGGTGGCATTCAGGTCACGGATGGAAATGTGCGAGGCTGAGGAGTGCAGGAGAAGCTGGTGTGATGGAAGAGTGATATCCCGCTGACCGGGGTAGACAATTCGCCGAGTGCAGTCTTGAAGTGCCAATTCAAACTACTCTGGTTAGCTGGAATGGATGGACAAAAGATTGGAGTTGCGCCTACCAGAGGAATGATATCGGCGGGCTCAGTGGTGAGTTTGTGGGCCAACTCCTCATTGTAGGAAATTAGATGGGCGATGTCAACGTCGCAGTAAAATTGCTTCACAAGCACGTTCTGCCGTAATTGATCGCTGTTGCACCAAGTTAGCTTTTGGGAACAAGCCTCGCGGGTCAATGAACGTGGGATGCCGTACCGGTAGATGAATGCATTATCCAGCTGGAATTCAAGCACAAAGTCTCGCAAACGATTTTGAATTGTTGTGCGAGACTCATCAGCACCGTCGGTGCTAGGCGCAAGAACGCTTAGGGTATAGGGGGTGCGTCTATCCATGGGTGCGGTGTTTGATGGTGAAGGACAGGAAGGGAGAACTTTTTGGCTTTGGGAAACACGCAACGCGTCGCGTCGAGTCCAGTTTCGCGCGTTAAGTGGTTCTGCCTGAGGCCGAAAGGTACAGCTGGCCGGAAGAATAGTTGATCCGATGGGTCCCTCTCCGGTTAGCGCCTTTCCCGATTGGGTGCACATGCGCATGGCATCCTGGAAAGTAAAGCCACCTCGACAACTACGCTTAACTCTGGCCTGTGGACGATCTCGGACCAAAGCTATACAGTCTGACGAGCTCGAGCGTTGAGTGTGGTTGTTGCTGCGCCGAGCTGACAGCCCCGCCCTTCAGACATACATTTGTCATGATCAGATAACTCCGAGCTTCCCCAACGATCGACCTCGGGCTGGCGCATCCGCATCGCGGACCTGCACAATATGGCGCCATCCAGTCCGCGCAAATCAATTGATAGCCTGGCTTCAGGCGCGTCGAATCCGTCCATCTCTTATTACTCCACGCCTCAGTTGGAATCTCCGCGGGTTCCTCCTCAACGATACCCCCTGAGGAGGGGATCTACAGCGAGCTCGATTGTGAGCATTGGAGGAGCTCTGGACACATCTCACCATGGCTCAATCGCCGAATCGGGACAGAATGGTTTGTTGAGCAGTCAAAAGTCGCAGCATTTTGATTGTTGACATGCTAACGCTCTATAGCTATCTCCACCCTGCTCCAACCACCCATAGTCCGCACCGGCTTGACACCTCATACTGCGGCAACTGCCACTGGATACAAACCCCCCTCGTCCCGTGACATCCCTCCGGTTACCCTCACAAATATCACGCATGTGGATGCGAAGGTATTCCAACCATACCTGTCGCAAGTCGGCGGTCTGTATGATGCCTTCCAACAATCGAAGGAAAATGCTGGAGAAGAGAACCAGCAGGCCCAGGGAATGAAATCTCCCAGGCTGGATGATAAAGAATCCTTGATGCCATGGAGTCCTGAAAGAAGATCTTCATTCATGTCTACGACTAGTTCACGACCCACCTCGCCTTATGACCCCCGCGGAAGACGCTCCTCTGCTGGCTCCCGGGGCCGTGGACCTACCGTGACGCCCTTGTCTACCATCCCGACTGTTTATTTTGATGAGTCCTTCCGCTTAGAGAACCCCCGCACGTTCGATATTGTGTCAGAGAAATCAGAGGTGGTTAGACCGCCAAGACCGCCGACAAAGGACGATAAGCACTCGAACGGCGGCGCGCTTGAGCCTGTGCATACGGGAAGAAAGGCTTTGGCTACCAATGCCATTCTCCAAGAGAAGCTCTCTTGGTATATGGATACGGTGGAAATTCATTTGATTTCGTCCATTTCGACCGCCTCCAAATCATTCTTTACCGCGCTAGGTTCGCTGCGGGAATTGCACGCGGAAGCTGCTGATTCAGTAAACCGCATCCAGGTTTTGCGGCGAGACCTGCAAAAGATTGATAAAGAGATGGCTCTGGGTGGCCTAAAGATAGTGAATTTGAGACGGCGAAGGGAAAACGTGCGGATGCTGGCAGCTGCAGTGGCTCAGCTTCGTGATGTTGTCGAGTCCGTCTCGCGATGTGAAGAGCTTGTTGAACAAGGAGATATTGAAGTCGCGGCTGAGGAGCTCGAGGAGGTTGATAGATTGATGGCTGGCGAGAAAACTTCCGATCGTCCCGCCGAAGAGAACGAGAAGGATCTCCCAAGGCGAGCCATTGACATACGAGGTCTCAAAGCTCTTGAAGGCGCGTCCGATGACCTTGCAGTGTTGCGACAGCGCATTGGAATGGGCTATGAGAGTCGTTTCTTGAATGATCTCCTAGGAGACCTGCGCCAACATGTTCAAAACGTGTCCTCCAACGTAACTTTGCAGCGTTGGGGAGCCTCTTTCCAGCGACAACGTGGTGGTCAACGTCCCGCATCTATGATTTCCCCAGCATATATGAATTTTGATAGCGAGCTCCGGTCTAGATTGCAGACCCAGCTCAACGGCCTCGCACGAGCTCGTTATACAACACCTGCGGCAACCTCATTCAAAACTGCTGTTCTAAAAGAGATGAAAGGGTTGATTCGCAAACACTTGCCCAGCTCAAGTGATGACGACAATGAGTCGATGGTATCAGTATCGACACACAACGACCGGCAGCGAAGCCAGCAGGAAAAATCCTCAACTCTTGCGCGCAATCTTCGTGCACTTGAGCCAGAGGATGCCTATGCGATGCTTGTCGCAGTATACGCAGGCATCAGTGAATGCCTACGTCGCTTGAGTGTGCAAGTCAAAATCCTTCTAGATGTGGCCAGTGGTCTTGGAAGCTCTCCCACTGCCGGTGTCAAATCCCCGCTGAGCCCTCGCCCAGGGAATGGAGACGATGGATTTTCTGCGTCTGCTATGGCGCAGGATGAAATCTTGCAAGTCCTGGACATGTCGAGTCTACTCGGCCAAGCAGTGGACATTGCTCAGTCTCAGGTCACAAAGGTTCTCAAGGTTCGATCTGAACAAACATCCCAGCTATCAAAGGAAGAATTCCTGAAGTACTTCATTCTCAATCGTCTCTTTGCGGATGAGTGCGAGGCGATTTCCGGCCGAGGTGGCACTGCACTTAAGACTATTGTGAGCAACCAGATCAAGGAATTTATCTCCAAGTTTGGTGAAAGCCAGCGGCATCGCATTGTCAAAGTCATGGACGCAGACCGATGGGATGCGCGTGACTTCGGGGATTCCGAGGTGACTTCCCTTTCGCGCATCCTCGAATCCAGCACCAACGACATTGAGGCCTGGGTCGAAGTTTCAAAGATCTGGGTACCAAATGACGGTAATGAGAAACTCGTGTCTCCTGATACAAGCGGCGACGTCAACGGGTCGGGCAAAGAGAAGGTGCGCACTGCCGTTATTGACGAGCAAAAATACATACTGCCGGACTCAGCTGTGGAAATTATGCGCATTATCGAGGAATTCGAATTCCTCATGGCCAATCTTCCCAGCATGATCCAGGACATTGCTCCGCAACTGCTGGAAATTTTGAAATTATTCAACTCGCGATCCTCGCAATTGATACTTGGCGCTGGCGCTACGCGCAGTGCGGGCCTAAAGAACATTACGACTAAGCATCTTGCCCTTTCGTCGCAAGCATTGAGCTTTGTCATTGCTATGGTACCGTATGTACGAGAGTTTGTCAGACGCCATGGGCAAGGGAATCAAGTCATGGCCGAGTTTGACAAAGTAAAGCGGCTGTTCCAGGAACACCAGTCGGGTATCCACGAGAAGCTTGTGGATATCATGAGTTTGCGCTCAACTGTTCATGTGAATGCCATGAAAAAGATTGACTGGGACGCGGACAACTCATCGGGCGTTCACGCCTACATGGAGACATTAGCCAAAGAGACGGGCACTCTACACCGTGTTTTGAGCAAGCATCTCCCCGATATGACAGTTGAAATGATCATGGGCCCTGTGTTCAACAGCTACCGAGACCAGTGGACGAGGGCATTTGAAGGAGCCCAAGTTGAATCAGAGGCTGGCAAGAAGCGGTTAGTCTTGCCCATTTATCTTGCCTGGCGATATACTAACTATAACCAGGATGCAAGCCGATATCGACCATTTCCGCACAAAGCTGGGCAAAATCAACGGTGGTGTCGAGGTCGGCGATAAGCTGTTAAAGCTTGTCCAAGCCAAAACCACTGCTGCCCCTGCCCCTGCTCCTTCGCCCGAGCCTGAGCCCCGGAGCGAGAATCAAAGCCCAGGCAACAGGTCCGAATCAGGTGATTCTTGATTCTCATCGCCTTTGATCGATGAATCTACACTATACATATAATTCCTTTCCTGTTATCGCAGTCCTTGCATGGATTTTAGAAGTTGTACAGAAGCGCACCTGCGATTTGCTTGTTCAACCATGACCAACACATAGCCTGTGTGATGAGTTGCATTTATAGAGTCAACCTGGCGTTTCTTGTGAATGTTGATTGAAAGCATTTGTTTCAAAGGATTCTATACTTGATTGATGTGAAAAATGAGCTAAGTAGACGAGCATTCTTGTCCAATCAAAGCTCTAGTGCTGCAAAGATCGAGACAAGAAGGTCGTAGATTTGCATGGATAATTTTGAGAATTTTCTTGTAACTCTGGTGTCTTATCGGAACGCGGAATAATAGGACTGATTTTCCAGATTTCTAAGTAGCTCCAGATGTAGACCAGGGCCACCTTCCCCCTCCTCCTCTCTCCCGGTTCCTGAAGATACGGAACCAGAACTTACCTTCCGGTGGTAGGGGCACCATACCATGCACCAGCATTGGAAGATCCAGATCGCGCGCATAATCACAAATTGCCCTCATAGCATGTGTGCCTTGCCACTCTCCACGCTGAAAGATTTTCTTCTCGAGATGACTGCTAAGCTTCTGACACTTTGCAGCAGACACACGCCAAGCATTCTCCCATTCTTTTCTGTGGGCAGCAGTGGGCTTAGGATGTCGGATAGCCAAGGTCTGTCGTGTTGCAACAACGGTGTCGCAGATCAATTTGAAAATAGAAATTGAGTTGTGCATGTTCTCGAAGTAGTCTCGGGGCATGCGCGTCATTATACCGCGGAAGATGTCTGGACTGTTTTCTTCCATTGACTCTGCAGCAAGTCTCAAGGCATATGCTGGCTCTCCTTGACCTCCCTGTGTCGTAACATCAATCCAGGGTTCCATCGGGTCGACATAGCTGCAGAGCCATTGTATAGATGTGACTCGATTGCCCTTAGCCGCGTGCATCAGTGCATTGTTGCCTTTGTGGTCTCTGATGGTCGGCTCTGTTCCTGAGCGGCTTAAGAGCCAGATCATGAAATCCTCGCCACGGGGGTTTCCTTGTGCAGCAGCATGCCACGAAGTTGTTCCGAGCTCGCTCTTTGCGTTGCCAATGTTCAGGTCCATGACGAAGAGTTGTTCCGCAAATTCCGGTGTGACAAATGCGCACAACTTGAGTTTGAGCTCAGCGTCGTTAAACAAGTCAGCTTGGTTGTAGTGTCCAAGGAGCTGCTGCAGGACTATTTCAAAGCCGCGTTGGTTGCGCTTATCGGCCAGTTGAATGAGAGGATGCCCACTCATTCTACTGAGGTTGATATCTGTGGTCCGATCGACTTCTGCTGGGCTCAAGATGTTGAGAAGATATTGCAGGCAGTCGTTGTTGTCGTTGTCGATGGCGGCGTGGAGATAATTCCTCCCCGTCTCATCGTAATATTCGATACCGATGAGGCGAGTCTCGACAAGAAACTTCAAACACTCCACACAGTTTGCTGCAGTATCATAAGCCAGCGTGTTTTCTCTTGGGACGCGGAGGGAATCGGCACTCTTTCGTGAAAGTTGCATGGGGCCACGAATGAGGATGTCATCTTTGATTGTTCGGAGAAAGCCTTGAACTTCCTCCCGCTCAATCCATGAATGAACGACGTCGCAGATATCCCTGCACGAGGATCTGAGAAAATGCAGGGAATGTATACCGCTGCAGGTTAAGTGGGGAAACTCAGTTCCTATGAAGAAGAGTCTGTTGAGGACGGAAATGAGGATATGTGCCGGGACTTGAGCAAGAGAGAGGTGTGAAGACCACTCATAGAGCTCGTCTCGTGTTCCGGTGGAGAAATCAAATGTGCCAAATGTGCTGAGGGGCTGGAACGGAGGGTCGACAGCGAGGCAGAGGGCCCTTCCGTGCAGAATTTCAATGAATATATCGGCCAGAGGCATTTCTTCCTTGACTTGGGCCGGCAAAGAACTTGTAGTCCCATTCATGATGCTGCAGGGAAAGTGACATGAAAGTGAGTGAGTCTGTAGTGAAAGGTCAAGGCCAATCCGTTTATTTACATCCTCGACCTCGACCCGGCGGGGGTTCACCTTTCATGGGGTAATCATCTAAGATTAGGTCAATGGGCTTGAAGATAAAGAAAACAAGAAAGATGACAGAACAAAGAGTCTCGAGGCCAGCCATTCATTCTTGAAAGTGACGAGAATAAATCCAACTTACCTCAACAGTCCAATTAACTGGTCTGACAAGAGTAGACAATGTTCTTTGTTCAGACGGTGTCTAGCCTATTTTGACATGACTCCCAGAGGTAGGCCATCTCAACTGATTGAAAGAGACTCCAAAAGCATGCAGAATGGATGAGAATCTCAACTCTCTCGTGTGTTGAATTCTGCACATGTGATGACAATGTGTAGCCATGACTCTTGTTTGAAGCGATTCTGGTGGTAGTATAGAAATAAAGAACAGATGGTTCCAAGGTTATCCATGGATAGAGAATCAATGGCTGTCATCACGCACATGTGGCCGTTCAATATGCAGGGAACAGCGGAACTCTAAAAAAAGGATATATGACAAAGAAACCCTGGAAGCACAAAGTCAGCATTGGCGAGGGGGCGAGGTCTGTCTTGAGTTTCCACCGCGAATTTAGACTCTGGTTGAGAACGCTGGTTGAGAACCTAAGTCAAAGTCAGAGTGATTGGAGCGATGCTCACTTGGATGGTCTAATACGTGCATCAAGCCAGAAATTGCGATTATGGCAGCGGATAGACTTTTCATATAGTCAGGCTTAAATGGTTTCATAAAGTGGTCTGCCCAAGTGGGCATGATTATACCTTTACTGAACTAGCTGAGCCATGAGTAATTTCCCTTGAATAAAGAACCTTCGAACTTTCCCAAGAGGTATCTTCCGCTTCGACAACGAAATAAGAGTAATATGACTGAAGTCATTAGCAAATGAAAACGAGAGAAGAAACGAAGATAGTATATCCTGGTTTCAATCCAGGGATTTGAATTAGAGAGTGTGCATGAAGTTGTTTGTTCGCTGTTGAGAAGATGCAGGAGCTCATCTTGCCTGCGGGATATGACGCCAACACGTTTCCTTTCTGCCAAGGTTGCCATGTTATACATTAGAAAAAGAAATTTGGGTGGGTAGTGAGATATTGACGAGAAGATGGCCGCTGATGGTTCACTGGACACTTGGGGTCAAGAGCCGCTTTCGTGTCTTTGGCTACTGGTTTCTCACACAGGACATGCTTGCCGGCAGCGAGACATTTTCGGACAACTTCTAGTTGAACAAGAATTGGAAGTGCAACGATCACAGCGCCAATATCTGAGCGCTGTAGTAGTGCTGAGAGACCACTTCCCTTACAATCCAGCTCATCGGCATAGACATCGATTTTTGAAGTTGATGCTCGCAGTTCATCGGCCACTGCGAGGACAGACTCTGCGGATCGAACCGAGCGCGAATAGACAGCCACCAAATTTGCTTGCAACTTCGCCAATGCCGGCAGATGAGCTAGAGGCAACCATAGTAAACAGAAAGCTCAATAAAGCCGAGAAAATAACTTGAAAGATACGTACCCTGTTTGGCAAACAGGCCGGCCCCGAGTAAAGCAAGACCAGTCATTGTTCTATGAGGTGTTACGATTGAGATGTTTGAGGATAATAAGGCTTTGTATGTCACTTTGTATGTTGGTCACAATAGGCTTTGAAAGCACCATCAGGCTGAGAGCTATTAAGTCTGACGCAATTTTAGGGACGAGTCCAGATTCGCGAACCGCAGAACAGCAGGCTCAAGCGTTTTAGAAATGTATATCCATGCGCGGGGGCTCCAAGATATATTACATGATTCTTGTCTCCCGTACATTTCAACACTCGTGGACCAACGACCAGCGGACCCCGCATTCCCAACCAGGAACGGGAGAGTTCCCGGGTCGAAAAGCAACATTGGAAATCCGAGCTAGTCGAAGCTGAGCTGGCAGCCCCAAATCCTTGACTCGTCTGGTCTAGCTCCCGCATTGCGTGGGGGGTTTTTGCCCAACTACAACGGCCATCGTCTCCGTGTCAGGATTTATTGAAACAAATTTATCTAATGCATCCTACAACCGAAGCAAAAATCGGAGCTCAAAATTTGCCTACGATCTCCAGTTGCAGTCTTTTCCAGATGTAAGGCTTAAATCATTCATTCATAGCTATGCCAACCTAGCCTCAAAAAGCCGAATCCACAAAACTCCACTGATACCAATACAGTGTACAGGAAACGTAATGCGTAGCTCATGCCACTACAATGGTTGTAAAAGGATGCCAGCATCACAATTACTGTCCAGGCAGGGCACCGAGGCCCTTCTTCTCACCCAAAGTCTTGGGCTCATGGCCGCCCTTGCCGCTGCTGTGGCCGGGGGCACCACTGCCGCTGTAGACCTCGCGATCAGAGCCAGTCTCGGTGGGCATGGGGGCGACCTTGCGATCGAGGGGGCCGTCCTGTATAGCTGTTAGATGCGAAATACTTAAGACGAGTTTTGATGGATTGGGGGTAAACATACGTCCTGGCCGACACCGTGGGCCTTGTTGGGGCCGTTATCGATGGCGTTGTCGCTCTGGGGGACTCCGTTGTCGTATTCAGCGCCGCGAACCATTTTGAATGTGTTGTGTGGTTGGGAGAGAGGAGAAATTTATAGAGTTGTTCTGAGTCAATTGTTAACAACCAATTCCCTGCGTGTTCTAGGACTTGAAAAACAAATCTCTTACCTTGTGAGATGTTTGAGTTGTTGATTTGATTAATGAGTTGTAGAAAGATGGTGCGCATGGAGGTCTTTAATACCTCTCCCAAAGTTCTTGTTGAGAGCTTGACCGGATGCGTGACAGCATCATGAAGTCATGGCCCCACAATGACTTCATCAACGAATCGGCATCAATTTTTGGTTGAACCCTTGCAATGACGCCGAAGAGGGTCCATAGTGGACTTAAATGACATAGAATTAAGTATGTTCTAGAAAGAATGTAGATTGTATTTCGCACTAAACTCAATGGGTGGGGTGTCGGCACGACCACGTTGTGCGGAAACTAGAAGCGAACCCGAAATTGAAAATCAACATAAATTACGAAAAATCAGTACACGCTTGAGAATAAATAAAGTACGAATTAGTGAAAGAAATCCGGTGATCGCCTACGATCACGCGCGACTTGGCCTGCAGCTAGAACTAGGCCTGCCACTAGATCTGCTGGTACGGGGGAGCTGTTGGCGCCGGGTGGTCCACGCCAGGGCCAATTCAACCAGGGGTTCAGCAAGGTGAGAGACGGTGTGTTAGACTCGGGGAGGCTACCACATGCCCAGCTTCTTTCCTCTTGTTTGATCAATTCTACCAGATCTACCATTCTTTTAATGCGGCCGCTGGGGACGCTCGTTTCTGTGATCTCGACTTCATCACGACCAAAGTTGAAGTTATCAGTTAATTGCGGCACCTGCTGTGAACTCAAGCTGGAGGGATCGCCTAGAAACATCTCCGATGTCTGGCGTCTCACACTAGTTGAGGTTCTTGGAGATGCAAATAGAGGACGGGGATAAGAATCTCGGGATGAGTTGTCGATCACACTTTCCAGCTCAGATGTAGGGTAGGGAGGGCGTCCGATACTATCAGGCACATGGGTCTCCAGTGACACTTGAGTTCTAGTCCTTGAAGCCCGAGGCTGGCAGTAGTCACGAAAAACCGGAAGTATGCTGTGTGTCCCAAATTCAGCCTCACTTGAAGGATAGGGAGGTAAAATGGGCCTGAGAATATGGAGGTTCAGCGAATTGGAAGTACGGTGTTCAGGATGCGACGGTCGAAGAATATGGCTGTTGATTGGAGAAAAGCCGTAAGGCGTACCCCCGAACTTAGAAACAGGGGTAGACACGCATCTAATCTTGTGAGACATAAGTTCCCGTGAGGATGGTGGAGCACGGGCGATGATATCCGCAACAGGCGAAGTTACTGGGCAGAAGGAAGAAGCAGGAGATACAGATGACGCAGAAGACTGAAGGGGCCTGGAAACCGATGAAGAGGTGGAAGAACCGCTGATAGAGGCCATTAAATCCGGATTCACCACTGCAAGACTGCCTAGATGCAGGCCATTCTGGGTTACTCGGCTACCAAAATGGCCCTTTTCTGACATGTCCAAATAGTCACGGGGACTGAAAGGCGGAGATCGAGGATCCGGATTGACGACTTTGAGCTGATGTAGGTGACCAAGCGGACGTGAACTGGGTGAGCCTACCCTCGTCTTACTGAAGAATTTGTCCATCTGGTAAAACAAGAAAGGACGAACAGGAGAGTGCGTAGAGCTGGCGCTCGAGTATGAAGACCGCGTGGAATCAGTCATCGGATCACAGGACTTTATCCTATCCCATAGCTTTCGAAAGAGCTTTCGTGGTGCCCGGCGCAGTCGCCGAACAGAATAACGTGTTGACATGTCCAAGTTGAACTTACTAAGTGACCATTAGTGACCGAACTCGATGGGATTAAAAAGGCCCCTACCTACCTAAGGTATCTAGGTAGGTATGGTGATGTTGCCCTCGCGGGGTTGGTGTATTGCAGGTGCGTCTACGGGTGAGCAGGGGAAACATTGGGTTTCACTCCCTGGTGGACACCAGTCGAGGTATTTAAGTTCACTCTGTAAAGCGTTAGCAAGGTCTTGGATTATGCTGAGCAATCAATGTGTCTTTGTGACACTAGCATTGATTTCAGCGTTCAAGGTTCGTGGCTGTTGAAGGTTATGTTACGTAATTTATGATCGACGGAACAGACAAAGAACTAGGTCTTTTGTATTCCGATAGTTTCTTTGGGGAAGCGAGTTTCAAGCGATTCTCACATGTCTCATAAAGATTGTTCTTGTTAGGGGGTGGTTAGTGTGCGTGGTGATAAGGCGATAAGATGTAAAAGGTGAGATGAAGCGTAATCGTGTCTGACGGTAAATCGAGCATGGTTGGAGAATAAATTCTTTGTAACCGATAAATTCATGATATCAGGAAACGAGTTACAGAGGGTCAGATAGATTGCCCTTGATGTACCTAGTTACTACGGTAGTGACTAGTTACTAGTGTAGCTAGTGTGGCTAGTGTAGCTACTTAGTGTACCTCTTAGTCAGACACAGCGATGACCAAGTTTGTTAGCGGAAAGTGGGGGCATAACCCACCATGACGTCATCCAGCCAGCTTTCCCCAGAATCGAGCTCCGTGAACGTGCACCGACTGGCTCTGCTTCTCTTAGACCTGGCGGACCAAGGATTGACATAGCGCCAGGGATGAGATTGGAGGCATTGACTCGGATCGACACCGGCAATCAGCACTAGGTACCTAGACTGGTGAATTTGGGGGAACCCGGGGCAAACCAATTCGGTTAGTTCCCTCTCCGCACACCTAAATCGTGGGGATACGACAATCGTCAGCCTGGAGCATTAGATAGGAAACTAAGGGAGCTTTAAAATGCAGTGTACCCGGTAACAGACTGACCGGGAACCCATTCGGGATCTGTTCATGAACTAGGCTAACGGGGTCGGAGCCAGAGCGTCGTACCGTGCTCCAACCCGGACAGCCGCCTCGGCCAGCCCCGGGAGGGAAAAAACTCGAATGTAGGATCATTTACTTTTTTTTCAGGGGAGAATTGCCACACTGTTTGGGGGTAAAGAACCTCGAGGTGTATTTCTTTCAATCCTTTCATTCCTTCCATGTCTTGCATGTCTTCCATTTCTCCTATTCCTTCCTGGCATTAGAATCAATTGCTGCTCGTTCCTGTGACATGCAACCCAGCCTCCACGGGGAGAATCAAGATCCCGCCCCCGCACAGACCGAGTCCGGAGCTGCCAACCCCGTTTTCCAAGGTCCAAGTCCCAAGTCCCCAAGCTTGCCACTGCCCCCTCTTTTCGTTTTTTCTTTTCAGAGCTTCTTCTTCTCTTCACTGAGCTTCAGCTTAAGCTTCTGCCATGGCCGACGAGAACGGGACTGAGCCCATCAAGCGCGATGTGCGCAACCACATGCTGTTCGAGGTGGCCACCGAGGTGGCCAACCGCGTCGGTGGTATCTACTCTGTGCTCAAGTCCAAAGCTCCCGTCACCACCGCCGAGTACGGTGAGCGCTACACCCTGATCGGCCCCCTCAACAAGGCCTCCGCTGCTGTTGAGGTCGAGGAGCTCGAGCCATCCAACCCGGCGATGCGCGAGACTATCCAGTCCATGCAGTCGCGCGGAATCGAGATTCTGTACGGTCGCTGGCTGATTGAGGGTGCCCCGCGCGTCCTGCTCATCAACACGGGCACGGGCTACCGATGGTTGGATGAGTGGAAGGGCGATCTGTGGAACACCTCCGGCATTCCGTCGCCGGCTGCCGATCATGAGACCAATGAGGCGATCATCTTTGGATACCTCGTGGCCTGGTTCTTGGGCGAGGTACGTTCGAACTACTTAAAAATGCGAGAAGGTTGGAATCTTTTATTAATAGCTGTATAGTACATCGCCCATGAACGTCGCCGGGCTGTCGTCGCCCACTTCCACGAGTGGCTGGCTGGTGTGGCTCTGCCCTTGACCAAGAAGCGCCACATGGACCTGACTACCATCTTCACCACACACGCTACACTGCTGGGTCGTTATCTCTGTGCGGGATCGGTTGACTTCTACAACAACCTCCAAAACTTCGACGTGGACGCCGAGGCCGGAAAGCGCGGTATCTACCACCGTTACTGCATTGAGCGAGCTGCCGCCCACAGTTGCGATGTCTTCACCACGGTCTCACACATTACCGCATTTGAGAGCGAGCACTTGCTTAAGCGCAAGCCCGATGGCGTCCTTCCCAATGGTCTGAATGTGAAGAAGTTCTCTGCCATGCACGAGTTCCAGAACCTGCACTCCCAGGCCAAGGAGAAGATCAACGACTTTGTGCGCGGCCACTTCTACGGACACAACAATTTTGATCTGGACAACACCCTCTACCTCTTCACCGCTGGTCGGTACGAGTTCCGCAACAAGGGTGTCGACATGTTCATTGAGGGTCTGGCTCGTCTCAACCACCGCCTCAGGGCGGCCGGTTCGAACATGACCGTTGTTGCCTTTATTATCATGCCAGCTCAAACTTCATCCCTGACCGTCGAGGCCCTCAAGGGCCAAGCTGTGGTCAAATCCCTCCGCGACACCATTGAGAACATTGAGAAGGGCATCGGCAAGCGCATGTACGAGCGCTGTCTTGAGTGGAAAGAGGGAGACAACATGCCCGATGAGAAAGACCTCATTACCAGTCAGGACCGAGTGCTCCTCCGTCGCCGCTTGTTCGCCATGAAGCGCCACGGTCTTCCTCCGATCGTCACCCACAACATGGTCAACGACCACGAGGATCCCATTCTGAACCAGCTCCGTCGTGTGGAGCTCTTCAACAAGTCTTCCGATCGGGTGAAGGTTGTCTTCCATCCCGAGTTCCTCAACTCCTCCAACCCGGTGCTGCCCTTGGATTACGATGACTTTGTTCGTGGAACCCACTTGGGTGTCTTCCCGTCCTACTATGAGCCGTGGGGTTATACGCCGGCCGAATGCACGGTGATGGGCGTTCCTAGTATCACCACTAACCTGTCCGGTTTCGGTTGTTACATGGAAGAGCTGATCGAGAATTCATCCGATTATGGTATCTACATTGTGGATCGTCGCACCAAGGGAGTTGACGACTCGGTCAACCAGCTGACCGAGTTCATGTTTAACTTCACCGAGAAGAGCAGACGCCAACGTATCAACCAGCGTAATCGCACAGAACGTCTGAGCGATCTGCTCGACTGGAAGCGTATGGGTCTGGAGTACGTGAAGGCCCGCCAGCTGGCCCTTCGAAGAGGTACGTTTTCCATCTCGCCTTGTCTTCTGAAAGCAATGCTAACTATGAACCACAGCCTATCCCTCCTCATTCGACGGAAACGAGGAATACTTCAACATCATTGGTGGAACCGATCAGAAGATCTCCCGGCCTCTATCGGTTCCTGGATCTCCCAGGGATCGCTCTGGCATGATGACCCCCGGTGATTTTGCCTCTCTCCAAGAGGGCCGCGAGGGTCTGGGCACCGAGGACTACATCGCGTGGAAGCTCCCGTAAGTTAACAACACACCACATCGATGTTTCAAAGCTAACCCCATCAAGTGAGGAGGAAGAGCCAGATGACCACTTCTACCCGCTCACACTGCGACCTCGCAAGACAGCGGACCGACCCCAGTCTCCACTCGACAGCATATCGATCAACGGAGACCAAGCGGAGGACAGTAGTCCGAAGAAGCAGTGATTAGAAAGAGGCTTGAAGCTGACTCATTGGTCCATGGGTCCATGAGGGGCCTCTATTCTGCATCTGGTGTTTTTGTTTCTCGTCCGGAGTGGAGTAACCCCTCCAGAGCCTGACGTCACGTTGTAATATGTGTTTCCTTAACTTGACTTGTGCCTTATCTGTTGTCTGCATTTGGAGCCTATGACGTCCTATGGAATTTGATTCAATTGTTACCACTTGATCCTGAAGTACTGTAAACCTCCCTCAGAGTGTAGAGCATGGACGGGGTCGGGCGTATTTCGGAGCCTGGACCGGTTGGGTTCGGAAGAAGTGTGGATTACTATTCGAATAGAGTTACGAGCCAACCCCAACGTGCAGATCATTCTGGTGCCGGTGAGCCTTTTTCCCTTTTTACGTGGTGTAATCATGATGAGCAATGCCCATGGACCGTGAGAGCTGCCCCGCTCCGCCTTGGGGTATTTCTACCCCTCTATTTTCTTTTCCCTTTTCTCCTCTTCAACTACTTTTCTACTCAATTTACTCTCCTACTACTCTAGCTTCGAGTCTACCATCGGTACGACACTCTATGGAGCCGCGCACGTCCTAGCCTCGACCCCCCGCGCCCCCCGGCGGGGGGTCCCAGGACTCTCGCTACGATGTTCATCGCGGATCAAGGTATTTTTCATAGTATAACAGTCAGTGCTACGCATGACAGGTGTTCGGTCAGATCCAGCTCTCCGGAGTGAAGTCTGGCTGTTCTGAGATTATACTGTCAAAACTTGATCTAGATAATTCTAGCGAAAGGACATGCGTGACTTTTTGATTGTTTCCCCTTTGCTTTGCCCCCTCCGTTGACTTGTGTCAGTCGAGGGTGCCATTCTCTCTGGGATGCTGACCTTTTCAAGTATAAACAGTTGAACTTGTTCCACCGTCACTATGGCCACTGACAAGATCACCTTCCTGACCAACTGGTATGACTATGACTGACTAGACAGACTTAAACCAGTTGAAATTAGGCTAAGTATAGTTCGCAGGCACGCGACCCCCTACCACGCCCCCTTGTTCCTTGCCCAGTCCCGTGGCTACTTCAAGGATGAAGGCATCCAGGTTGCTCTCCTCGAGCCCAACGATCCTTCCGATGTGACCGAGATCGTCGGCAGCGGCAAGGTCGACATGGGTTTCAAAGCCATGATCCACACCCTGGCGGTGCGTTCATATACTTCTCCATTGATGACTTCCATCTAATGTAATGCAGGCCAAGGCTCGTAACTACCCCGTCACCTCGATTGGCTCTCTTCTCGACGAGCCCTTCACTGGTGTCGTTTACCTGAAGGACAGCGGTATTACCGAAGACTTCCGCAGCCTTAAAGGCAGACGTATCGGCTATGTCGGCGAGTTCGGCAAGATCCAGATCGACGAACTCACCAAGTACTACGGCATGACCGCCGATGACTACACTGCCGTTCGCTGCGGCATGAATGTGACCAAGGCCATCATCCGCGGTGACATTGACGCCGGTATCGGTCTCGAGAACGTGCAGATGGTCGAGCTGGCCGAGTGGCTCGCCGAGCAAGGACGTCCCCGCGACGACGTTCAGATGCTCCGCATCGACCAGCTGGCCGAGCTGGGATGCTGCTGCTTCTGTTCGATTCTGTACATTGCCAATGACTCTTTCCTGGCCGCCAACCAGGACAAAGTCCACAAGTTCATGCGCGCCGTCAAGCGTGCCACCGATGCCGTCATCGCCGACCCCGCTGGCACCTATGAGGAATACATTGACTTCAAGCCCATCATGGGAACCCCCGTCAACCGCAAGATCTTCGAGCGCTCGTATGCCTACTTCAGCCGTGACTTGAAGAACGTCAAGCGTGACTGGGAGAAGGTTACCAATTACGGCAAGCGTCTTGGTATCCTCGATGCCAGCTTCGAGCCCAACTATGTTAACAGCTACCTTTCCTGGACTCTGGATGAGGACTCTACCGATCCCACTGGTGACCAGAAGCGCATGGCTGAGCTGCAGAACGAGGTCGCTGCCAACGGTGGCTTCAAGCGTCTTGCCGTCGGAGCAACTGCTTAAGAGTTGTGGACTTCAGATCTTTTACACTCGAGTATGTCGGTTCACTCGTTAGTCCGACTTTGCTTAGCAGAATAAATGAATATGCTTGATATGTCCTAGATGCAATTATGTAGTCCCAACCATCCCAACGCCGTGTATGCAATGTAATGTACAATCCCGAATCACTCATCCTCTTCTCTTTTTAAGAGGGGATCCTGCGCTCGCTGTCCAGACTCCAGATCACTCAGATCGTCCAAATCATCCAATTCCTCTCCAGGATTCACAGTCTGCCACTCAGTGGTACTCCGATCCTGGCCATCTTTCCTCCTCCAAGCACAGAATGGAACAAATCTCCACATAAGCCACACACTGACCACAAACACTGTAGCAGTCAGGAATCCCATCACAAACATAACAGGAGGACGCATATGCCCGTGTATCTCCACATTCTCCCCTACATCTTCTCCATCATAAACCGCAATCTCGTGACCCAATTCCTCCGGATTCCCCCAATCCATCAGTGTCGATGCCCCAAGATATTCACCCATCTTATTCAGCCCAACAAGCCTCAACTTAGTATACAAACACCCCTCAGGGATATAAACGACAGTCTCAAATCCAGTCTTTGGCACAGCCAAAATGAAATCAAGCTCGAACTCCTCATCCACCTCATCCAAAACCCTCCTCGTCTCGTTCCTTGGAAACGCACCCTGCAACAGCCAAGTCTTCACCTCCGTAGCCCCATTCCAACTAACAGAAGCATGGGTATCTGAAAGCGCGACATCAGGTTTCGTAAGCGGCAATCCAACCCAATCCTGCTTGAAAACACGATACGACATGACCTGGCCTGTATAGAAGAAACTCTCAGAACCGAAATGTACGTCGCAAAGGACTTCGCCGTCGGGTCCGAACTCGGTATAAGCAGCGTTGTAGCCGTAACCGACGAGCACATTGCCGTTGTCTAAAACTTGTACTGAGCCTTGAGACTGGCTGCTGATCGGGAGTGGGTTCCAGTATTGTTGGCGGACGGAGGCTGTCATATTGGTTTCGTTAATATCAATGAATAGACCTCGGCTTGGGTTCTCAGGTGCGCCTGCTCCGCGCGATGCATTGTCGAAGACGGTAATCGCCCGTGTAGTTGAGGTCGAGTAGTCATTCTGGAAACGGGCATGATGTTGCCAGCTGATATTCGTCGCTGCGCCATCGGATAAATCGACGAAGGAGTTTTGTTTCCCGCCTAATATCCAAATAATTTCACCCGTTCGACCATCGACATATGCCAAGCAACCCATATATCTCGACGAGACTAGGAAATTGCCCTTATCATCCTTATCAATGCTGTTGATATGGAATAAATCCCATGGCTGGTTTTCGCTATCACCATCTCCTTCACGGTCTCGCTCGACCTCGGTGAAAGAAAAGTGCTCCGATGCGCGCCATTCGAAAAGTTTCTCGTTGGTCTCGACGTCCACTTCGACGAAGATGCCGTCCCAGATCCATCCTTCTTCGAGCCCGCCTGCGTCGCGTAGATCGGCGGGGGTAATCTCATAGGCGATAAAGATAGCCGTATCGTTTTGCGTGATATGGAACTCATGAATATCAACGTCCAAGCCATCTACACCGTCGATTTTGTAGACTTCTTCGTAATGCGAATTGAGCTGTACATATCAGCACCGCATACACAAACACATATATCCAAGACCCAGATCAAGACCAAGGAAACTCACCATATACCCTGACCCAGTCGCATGCCCCCCATCAACATGATTCCCCGTCCAATAAGTCAAGTACCTCTCCCCCTTAAACATATAAACATTCAAATTAAACGTAACCCAATCATCATACTCCTTGAACCAAACTAAATGGCCATCAGAATCCAAAATCATAGGACCAGGCTTCTTAACCGCCGGCCCACGCGGCGCAAGCATGACAAACCCATCACTGCACGCCTCGCTGCGCTGCCAATAATTCAAAATCGGCCCTCGCACCCCCTTCGACGAGTACCGCTGCATCGGAAACGGACCATCGTAGCCGCCTTTATACCTATGGCTGCGCCAGTGGGCTTCTCGGTCGCCCAGGACGACTAGGAGGAGTGTTGCGAGCGTCGCGAGGCGCGCGAGCAGGATCATCGTGTGTTGAAGAAATCATAAATAGAATCATAGCTACGGGTCGGAGATACATGACGGGGTCTCGGCTTAGGATGCCGTTGGGAATGAGTCCACGCGGCCGGAGCTGAGGATTGGGTCCGCTAGTGCCACAATAGGGGGGTGGAGAAGGTGGTTTTTTTCATTTCTTTTTTTTTTTCTCGCATCGGGCGGAGAGAGTCGTTTAGCTTCCAATTTGGGGGATTTCATGGGGGTTCGGATGAGATCTTGTACCCTGTTGATCTTGGGATCGGTTGATTCCTTGTCTTTTGTCTGGTGTCTTTGTACTTTGTTGTTCTATATAGTGCTCGGCATTGGTGCTTCCGAGAGGATTACGCGGTCGGGAAGTGGCGGCTGATACCTGAGATAAACAATATGATAGACCTGACATCTGCCGAAATACATAGACATTGACTCTTGGAGTATGTATGATTGGATGGGCTAAAATAGCCCTGTTCGGCCGTGGCACATACTTTGTTAGCTATCCGAGGGCCAAGCCTCCGCCACAGTAGATTCTGTAGCTGAACTAGCCTCGGAGCACTCTATATCGACTATACGGTACGGGTATTCTCTACGTTTGTGCAACTGAACTCGAATGCAAGATATACAGTCAAGTGTGTGCATATCACCCGAAATCGATTGCTAATGCCAAATGCGTATTATTCACAATATGAGTCGAAATGAAGCCTGCATCGTCATCATCGCGCATCGAAGCGCCGGGTATCAAGTGTTTTCGGCTATGCCCAATGCGCCATGCCTAATTTATCTATCTGGTCCGCTTGTAGATCTTGCCGAGGAAAGCCTCGAAGACCTCCTTCTTGAGACCCTTGGACTCGTCAACAGCCGCGATCTTAGCACGCAGCTCGCCGACCACCTTCTCCTCGTACTCTTTGTAGAGCTGCTCCAGCTTGAGCTCATCGAAGATCTTCTTCACCTTGAGCTCCTGCTCCTTGTCCTTGCGGCCGTAGGCGGCGTCCAGAACAGCGCGCTGCTCAGGGGTGCAGCGCTGAATGGCCTGGTTGACCAGCCACGAGCACTTGTTGTCCTGGATATCGGTGCCGATCTTGCCAATGACCGAGGGATCACCGAAGTTGTCAAGGTAGTCGTCCTGGATCTGGAAGTACTGACCGAGAGGGATCAGGATGTCGTGGGCCTGCTTGAGGTTCTCCTCGGTCGCGACCTGCAGGTAGTGCATGGCCAGAGCGACGGGCAGGTAGAAGCTGTAGTAGGCAGTCTTGTAGGTGACGATGAACATGTACTTCTCCATAGAGAAGTTGTCCAGGTTGACGTTGTCCTCCGGGGCGGTGATCAGATCGCAGAGCTGACCCAGCTCAGTCTGCCAGGTGACCTCATGGAAGAGCTCGACGATGTCGATGTAGGCGGGGTGGGAGCGGAAGCGCTGCTTGAGGATGAGGTAGATGGCCCCCTCGAGCATGAAGGCGTCGTTGATGGCGATCAGGCCGACACCCTCGTTGCGGTACCAGCAGGGCAAACCACGGCGGGTGATGGAGCTATCCATGAGGTCATCGCTGACGAGGAAGAAAGCCTGGAGGAGCTCGGTGAGCCACCCCAGGATGCTCAGATGCTCGAATTGCTCATCGGTCAGGGGCTTCTTTAGGAGGGCGAGAGCGGTGTCGGGGACCGAGAGGCCGCGGTTCAGCTTTCCTCCCGGGACATTGGTGTTCAGGGACTATAGTTTCAAAGGGTCAATTCACGTCCAGGACTGGTTGTTGTGTCGTTCCTGAAAAGAGGGGCAATTACCTTCTCGAACCACTCGAGGGCATTGGCCGGGAGATTGTACTTCTTCGCGTGGGCCAGAATATCCTGGGCCAGCGCGGGAAAAATAGCCTCGAAGTCGGCACGCTTGGTAGTAGAAGCCATAATGACAAAGGTGGGAGGATCAAAAGTGACAGAGAGACCAGAAGTTGTAACAATCGATAAATTGATTTCCCCCGCGGAGGGTCCACTTGGCGTGTTTGTTGTGTTTGTGTTGACATTCGCAGTTGCTCCGCGTCGGTTGTCATTGCTTCTTGGAATTGCGCGGGACCTGGACAGATATTCGACCGGGAGTGGATTACTTCCCAAAGAGCTGTTCGTTAATTGTTCCATTTGTCTTGAAACTATCCACCGACAACCGATCGCGTCGTCAACGTGCCGACTCCGAGAATTTGTTGCGGCCGAAGTTCCAGTGTTGCTCGAACCACGACTCGGTGCTACCTTGCGAACAAAATATCGGTGGTCAATTGCTGGATGTAATCTTGTCGCATTACCAGTCTGACACAGGGAACGTGGATTTCTCAACAAACGGCCAATATTTGCGCGTGCGGCGCTCGAGATAGCCCACCATGGAGTTCACCGAAGACACTATCCAGGACCTCAAGTACCGATTTGAAGACGCAGCTATCAAGTGCTCAGAAAGATGTCTATATCAATCGGCAAAATGGTATGTGCAAGTAGTGACAGTATCGAGGCGCCCAATTCACGGCTCACACGGCTCATGCATTGATTAGGGCAGCAGAGATGCTAGACTCACTCCTACCGGTTGACCACGAAGACACCGATCCAGAATCCCCGATGGACGTCACGGACATAGCACCCGCCATAAATCCGTACCTGAGCGCAAAGGATCCCGCAGAAGCTGCCCTTGAAGCTCAAGAAGCTCACAAGTACCTTCTGGCCAAATCCTACTTTGATACCCGGGAGTATGACCGTTGTGCAGCAGTCTTCCTGCCTCCCAAAGCTCCCCTCGTTCCTCTCTCCATGACATCACCCAATTCAAAGCCCAAACAGCATCGAAGCACCCCGATGAAAGGGAAGGACAAGACCTCTCCATTCCAAGGATCCAAAGGTCATGCCACAAAAAACCCGTATCCCAAAATCAGCCAGAAGTCACTCTTCCTTGCTCTGTATTCGAAGTACATGGCCGGAGAGAAACGCAAGGACGAAGAAACAGAGATGGTGTTGGGTCCTGCAGATGGCGGAATGGCGGTCAACAGAGAATTGCCTGATCTTGCGCGGGGTTTAGAAGGTTGGCTTGCAGAACGAACAGCCAATGGACTGGAGGAGCAAGGTCAGGGCTGGCTGGAGTATCTCTATGCCGTTGTTCTACTGAAGGGCCGGAATGAGGATTTAGCCAAGGCGTGGCTCATCCGAAGTGTGCACCAGAATCCATTCCACTGGGGCGCATGGCAAGAGTTGAATGATTTGCTTGGAAGCACAGAAGATGTAAGATATTAAGCTGATATGCCGAAAATGTCTCGCCTCTAACCCGATGATAGTTAAACCAAGTCCTGCCTCATCTGCCGGAGAACGTGATGACCCTGATCTTCCACGTCTATTGCAGCCAGGAACTATATCAAGCTACGAACGCAACAGACAAAGCTCTCAATGAGCTAGAATCTCTCTTCCCAACCAGTGCGTTTTTACAGACTCAACGAGCGCTGCTCTACTACCACAACAAAGGTAAAGCCCTTTGCATAAAACTACCACTTGCGATACTGACAGATAGCAGAATTCGACGAGGCATCCCAAATCTTTACACAAATCTTGACCACATCACCACACCGACTCGACAGCCTCGATCACTTTTCTAACATTCTCTACGTGATGGGCGAGCGACCGAAACTAGCCTTCGTTGCCCAAGTAGCAACCGCCACAGACAAATTCCGACCTGAAACCTGCTGTGTCGTGGGCAATTATTACTCTCTGAAATCAGAGCATGAGAAGGCGGTCATGTACTTCCGCCGTGCTCTGACCTTAGATCGCAATTTCTTGTCCGCCTGGACATTGATGGGCCACGAATACATTGAAATGAAAAACACCCACACCGCTATCGAATCTTATCGCCGTGCCGTCGATGTCAATCGCAAAGACTACCGTGCCTGGTATGGTCTCGGCCAAGCCTACGAGGTCCTCGACATGGCTTTCTACGCATTATTCTACTACCAACGCGCTGCAGCTCTCCAGCCTTACGACCCTAAGATGTGGCAAGCCGTGGGGTCATGCTACGCAAAGATGGGTCGAGTGGAGCAGAGTATCCAGGCGCTAAAGCGCGCCCTAGCCGCAGGTTCCTACTACGCAGACGACGGGGCCCCTGGCGCAAGTCCCGGCTCTAACACACGAAAGATCCTGGACCCTGAAACCCTGCACCAGATAGCGACGTTGTACGAGCGTTTGGAAGACGAAGAAGAGGCGTCCGCATACATGGAACTGACCCTCCAGCAAGAATCCGGCGGTGCACCTGTCCAAGACGAGAGCTCTGACGAGGAAGAGTACTCATCTGCCTCTGAGAACGCTGCACACAGTGATGAAGGCTCTGATGACGATGACGGAGCTTCTCGTCGGCGTCACCGCAAGCCTCGCCCTAGGACCTCGTCATTCGGCATGCAGCCCGATGACTCAACCGCTAGTGATGCCTGGCACCATGGTACAGGTCCTACAGCCACTACATCCAAGGCACGCTTGTGGTTGGCGCAATTTGCCTTACGGAATGGGGATTTGGAGCGCGCTGATCAGCTGGCGGGCGAGTTGTGTCAGGATGGAATGGAAGTTGAGGAAGCGAAGGCGCTGATGAGAGATATCCGTGCCAGAAGGGAAGATGCGGATTAACTTCAATGCTTGCTGTATGTTGATTCCCATGATAGCGCGGCGTTCATTTTCATTAGGTCATTATAATACTGCATGCACGGTGAAGATTTCGACAGTCATTAATCATTAATATTAAATACTTTAATCATCGTAGTATAGGAGCGGACTAATGGACTTGTACTCTCCCAAAGCCAGAATCTCGGTTTGGGCAAAGCTCACAGCAACCGGAGGCAATCGACCTGGTCCGGAGCTCTTGTAGCGAATGTCCAATTTAGCATGAGAGCCAACATGTCGTCCAAGGTCTCTACTGCTTAATTTTGGACACAAGTCCCAATGGAGACAAGCATAATGGTACTTTCGTCCTAGATCGGCCCAAGTGTCACGCAAGCAAAAGCGACTATCTTCAGGTTGCACGTCTTGTTTCACAATATCAGAATTGAGAAAGAAGATTTTTCCCGACGGTGGACATTTTTGATTGGCCCTGAACCGCTGGAGAGATTGAGCGATTTGATGGATCTCTTGGCCGAGAATTGATCCACGGGGTTTGAAGAGCACAATACCGAGGGCTATTCCCTTAGAGACGGCCTTGGGGTTCGATTGTTGGAGAGTGGATCTCGATTCGGTGGAGCCTAGGGCCTGAAGGAATTTGTGGAGACCAGGAGACTCTTGTTTGGGAGAGAGGTCAGAGGGGATGCCCGACAAGTAGACAGGGACCGTCGTCAGAGGGGATCGAGGGAGTTTATTTTCATTTGGAGATGGAGCCATGGAACCTGGATCTTGGCCTTTTACGTGGCGCGTGGAGACGGCGTCGGTTGGTTGTGAATAGGTTGGAATGGCGGCTGGCTTCGCTTTCAATCTGACGATGTCCGACGATGGTTTGCCATGTTTGACGGGGGTTCGAACAAGAGTGACTTCTGCCTGGCTTGAAGTCTGTCGAGATGACAGGTTCTCATTCTCGGTCAGGACGCCGTCGCGGTTTATACTCTCAGACTCCTCCGGAAAGATGGTCTCATCAATATAAACAGCAGGGACATTTGCACTACTGGGAATTGAGGGACAGCCAGTGTCCAGACGGTCTTTTGGCGAATGACCTCCAGCTCGAAGCAGTTTGGGGACATCTTCATCCTGTGAAGTATCAGACAAGTCAGTCGCTTGCGCTTCTAGGTATGATCCAACACTGGAACTTCTTGAAGATGGACTTTGCGATCTTTGCACAATGTATTGATTACGTCCATTGCCAACCTTCAATCGCTTCCGCCACTCCTCTCTCTCTTGGGAGAGATCATCTTCCGGTACAGACCGAGCATCCTCTGCCAGAAGTTGAAGTTCTCGATGAGAAGCTGCATCTAAAAACGTTCTGTCGGTGTGGACTTTCAAGATGCGAGGAAACCGCAGAGTGAAGTATCGGGCATTGGATGGCTTTTCAAATCCACTGCCCATCATCTCAACCACAAACGGCTTTTTGAACAGGCTGGATGCTCGAGGAAGGTCGCTATGTCCGTATTCCACGCTGAACCCTTCGAACTCCTCTGGGTTGCATGCGTAGAACTCTCCAACTTGGTTGAAATACTGGAGAATGTCTCGGTGCATACAATGGTGGTTGACAGCATCGACCACTTTGAAGTGAGGCACGGCTTCGGAGAGCTCGACTTTTTCTTTATTCAGAAGGCATCCAACTAACAGGTGTGTCCACCGCAACCGTGCGGAAGAAGCTGCAGCATCATGAGCATCATAGTATCCACCGATCAAAGTAAGATCGACCGTGTCTCCTAGACCGGGGATGTAGTCTTTTTTGAGCTTGATCCACCGGCCAAACGTCTTGTCCACGCCAGCGGAGTACATGGGGAAATATGGTTCCCCGCAGGCTTTCAAGATGCACCCTTCCCATCGTTTAGAGATGGCATGGGCAAAGTTGACCTCGAGTCGATTTAGACTGTCGGATTGATTGAAATCCAAAACTTCTTGTTCAGAGATAGCGGCTCGTCCATGTATTTCTTGGACCACGTCTTGGAGTCGTAGTCGTCTTTCTCGATGAGGTTCTTTCAAGCACACATCTTCGTCAAGCAGAAGGATGTCGAAGAAAACAATCATCAAGTGCTCATAGGGCTGAGGCCTGTTCATGTTAGCGAAGTTCATGGGTTGCGAGCACATGTAGCCATACGGAGAGTCACTGTCAATACCAAGATATGTCCCAGATCGAGGGAGAAACTTTCGAAGCTTGTGAAAGTCTGCTATTGCGCCCTTCTTTTCACTCCACACAAGCAACTCTCCTTCAAGAATGCAGTGCCGTGCAAATTTACATTTGGCGGTGCCCATTTGAAGAGACTCCTCAAGAGTGGGAATGATACCAAATCGATCCGCTGTTGAATCCTTGCCACTTTTTGAGAATATTTGTACCGGGGTTTGCTTGTTCGTAAGATCGATATGAATTTGACAGTACTCGCCATCATACTTCCGCTCGATGCTCATACGGCGGCCCTTTACCATCTGATAGCAATGTTTGATACTGCGAGCTTTGTAATACTCGGGTCGTCCTATCTTAGTGCCCGGGCGTGGCCGTAGATATTCAATAGCAATTGAGCACAGACTCGAAGCCAGTCGAGGATCTGGACGAGTTGGGAACTTGTTGATTGGTTCGGAAGAAAGGATTTGCAAAGCACCTTCGAAAGTGTCTTGGAATTGTAAGAGATATGGGAGCAAGAAATGGAACCGGTCTAGAATATACTTCTGCGGAAGCACGACGGGGTAGCTCTTCAGAATCATGCGAGTAAGCCACTTTGCATCACGGCTGCTCAGTCGACGATACAAAGGTAACAGAGCACCTTCGACATCCACGGCGGTTTTCTGTCGGCGTACTTCGGGACCTGAAAATCGGCATCGGGATGCAATCATGCCAAGGGCCAGATCGATTTCTTCCACTGTAACTTCTCGATTAGGAACGATATCATTCTCAGCCTGACGCATCACGTTCTCCACACATTGGCCAAGATCAGGGCCTCCTGAACTGCGCCATTGATCCAGCTCTGCCAAGCGGGATGATCCCAAGCCCAAACAACGGGCGATCACTCTTGCTAGAGAGGTGGCCTGGAGCCAGTACACACGATCGGTACGTTTGTCGGGGAACATGCACGATAGCAAGGCCAATCTGTCTGTATCTGTGTGATGAATATGTCGGTCATGTCGAGCAAACCATTGTCCGATAGTTCGGATGTCTGGTCCGTCCTTTTTGACAGCCACGACCTTGGCGGCGCGATTGTCATCGAGATCGGACAGAAGATCACACAGGAAGCTGAAGTTGAACCCCATAGAGCATGATCGCAGCAAGAACAGTTCCCTCTCGATAGAAATAACACCCAACACTCGAAGGGAGAGAGTGGGACGCGAAAATTGGCGAGTGGACCTCAACCACGGAACGCGAACCCACGTGACTACGAACTATACAGAAGTGCAAAATGAAGTATATTGCAAACCCTCTTTATTGGTATATCGGTCTACATAGACACTGTTATGGTATTTCGCCAAACTCCGAGCTTTTAATAATGACACGCCGTCCCCACCAAAACCAGCGAAAGAAGGGACAGGAAATGGAAGACTCCGCTGAGACTAGAGAATGCCCTGCTTTTGAAGACTGAGAGCTGTTAGCATACATCCTGTAAAATGGATGGTAATGAAGGGATACTGACTCGAGATAGATCCTCTCCGGCATGACGTTGCCTTCGGCATCCTCCATCTGTACAACGTTGTCGCGGGCATCCCGCTCCTTCTTGCGTTCGGATTCCAAGGACTCCCAGAGCCGTATGGCCTGGTCGATGCTGGTGATCTCGCGGAAGAGGTTGGTGTTTGCTGTGATTCCTAGACACTTCAGACCGTGAATGTGCGTAGCTTCAGAGAAATGCTTGTCAAATGCCCGACGACCCATGTAGACATGGTTGCCGCAGATCTCACACTGATACTCAACCCCAAGACCATGGAGCTTGTAGAGCCAGTAGGGAATCGGCTTGCCATCCCAGGCAATAGGAAGCTTCAGCGGGTTATAGATCTTCTCGTCGTCATCTTCGTTGTCGGACTGATCTCCGGTCTGGCCCTCGCCGAAGCTCTCGGGCTCGGCCATCAAGGCCTCGAGTTCCATTTGGCGTTCTCGTTCCGTCATACCAGCTCTCCGCTCCACATTTGTCCTGGTGGCTTGTCGCTTGTCTTGAAGAGCCTTCGTCAAGCATCGCACGCGGTGTTCACGTTCAGCAACAGCACGCTCCTTCAAGTTGCCATTGCTCGTCACTCCTGCGGGTCTCTCGCCCGATGCACCCGAGGCTTTGCGAGCCTCCGCGGCACGAATATGTTTCTTGCCCGTCAAGTGATTCCGGTAGACATTTTCATTCTTGAACTCCTTCTCGCAGTCCGGGCACCATATTCCTTCGCCTGTGCCTTCAGTCTTGGGTCCAGAGGTTCCGTTCTCGACCTTCTCTTCTGTCCATCCAGGAACCTCCTTCGCCTCCCACTGCTTGTCGAATTCCTCATCGAAGCTCCCAAACAACTTTTCGAGGTCCTCAAGGGGCTTGACACGCTTGATAAAGCTTTCCAAATAGTTGGCTAGCTCGCCAACATAGCGGAAGTATTTGTCGGACAGCTTATCTTTTCGCTTAATCGACATGCTCGGCGGAGTGAAAGAATCGAAGACGTCGAGATACTGGATATACTTCAGGCGCTTCACACCGGGCAAGTTCAAGTAATCCTCGTGGTGAGTCGTCAAATCCAAAAACTGTCCAAATCCTTCCTCGCCGGTGAACATGTTGTCGATCTCCATTCCATACACCTCGCCTTCCCCGGGCTGGCGGCGCTTGTATGCTTTCTCGAGATTGTCGACAGGCTCGTTCGGGTATCGCTTGTGGAAATCCTTGATACCGTCAAGCTGCTTGTAGAATTCGTCAAACTGGTCTCCAGTCGAGATTGACTGCACTTCCTTCTCGCGTAGTCCGTCCGCATCCTTGTAGATCTCTAGCAGTCTCTTGGACTGCTCCTCGATTCGGTCCAAAAGTTTGGCAAGTTCATGGTCGCGGGCAAGTTCTTCACGAATCTGTTCAAAAAAGAGTCAGCACACGAGACACACCATGAACGCCAAGGGCGTAGTAACTTACATTTCGCGGCTTCTCAGCCACGCGATCAGCAACGGCTTGCTCCAACCTCTCGAGGTCTTCATGAATGAATCGTTGATCCTCAAGCAACATCTTGAATGTGCGACCGTATCCGGCTAATTTCCGACCTGTTCACAAAAAGTGTGGCTGGAGACAGCAGTGACCGTTGAGAAGAACTGGGTTTGCGGCGGACTTGAGCTGCAGCTTTGCGGGCGGTCACGTGCTGGTGCCACTTCCATCGCAAAAAGTCGATCTGAACTCTCACTTACAGACAGCGACAACTGTCACCTCTGGTCAAATATTTAAATCCCTTCTTTGTTGTCAGCTGAATCCTTACTCCTTTCATCATGGCGGACGGAATCGACAGACGTGCCGAAGGTATGCGCCTTCAATCCTACTGAAACAGCACCTTGCTAAACAGCTACACAGAGCGGATGGAGTTCAGCACCTCCAAGGAGGTCACAGTGGCCCCTACCTTCGAGGACATGCACTTGAAGGAGAGTCTTCTCCGCGGTATCTACGCTTACGGTTACGAGTCCCCTTCGGCAGTCCAGTCGCGTGCCATTGTTCAGATCTGCAAAGGTCGCGATACCATTGCGCAAGCCCAGTCTGGTACTGGTAAAACTGCTACTTTCGCGATCAGTACCCTTCAGGTCATTGACACTGTTGTGCGCGAAACCCAAGGTACATAGACCCCGAGATACCAGTGGTGGAGAAAGTGGTGCTAACGAGTGTTCCTTTGCGATAGCCTTGGTCCTGTCCCCCACCCGTGAACTTGCAACCCAGATTCAGTCCGTCGTCATGGCTCTCGGCGACTACATGAATGTCCAATGCCACGCATGCATTGGAGGCACCAACATTGGTGAAGATATCCGCAAGCTCGACTACGGCCAGCACGTTGTCTCAGGAACCCCCGGCCGTGTTGCCGATATGATCCGTCGCCGACACCTGCGCACCCGTCACATTAAGATGCTCGTTCTCGATGAAGCAGACGAGCTTCTCAACCGCGGTTTCCGCGAGCAGATCTACGATGTTTACCGCTACCTTCCGCCGGCGACGCAGGTTGTGGTTGTTTCGGCCACTCTCCCTTACGATGTGCTGGATATGACGACCAAGTTTATGACAGACCCCGTGCGTGTGCTAGTCAAGCGTGATGAGTTGACTCTAGAGGGTATCAAGCAGTACTTCATTGCTGTTGAGAAGGAGGAATGGAAGTTCGACACACTCTGCGATCTCTACGACACCTTGACTATCACCCAGGCCGTGATCTTCTGCAACACCCGCCGAAAGGTCGATTGGCTGACTGACAAGATGCGCGAGGCCAACTTTACTGTTTCCAGCATGCACGGCGAGATGCCCCAGAAGGAGCGTGATAGCATTATGCAGGATTTCCGTCAGGGTAACTCCCGTGTTCTGATCTCTACCGATGTTTGGGCCCGTGGTATCGACGTCCAGCAAGTATCACTTGTCATCAACTACGATCTCCCCACCAACCGTGAGAACTACATTCACCGTATCGGTCGTTCTGGTCGTTTCGGCCGCAAAGGTGTGGCCATCAACTTTGTTACCAGCGATGATGTCCGTATTCTGCGGGATATCGAGCTGTACTACTCTACCCAGATTGACGAGATGCCCATGAATGGTGAGTCTGATCTACAAGTTTCATGTAAGCTTTTTGTACTAATGATTTCCCAGTTGCCGATCTTCTTTCATAAATGCCATGACCTTGATTTTCCAAATGTTTACTGCATGCTATTCCACCAGCCAAAAGTGAATAAATATGTCCCCTGGGGATGTTTACTGCCCATTTGTGTTCATCGGCAATTCTGCAAATGTAAATGATGAAATTCAGTCGAGGTGACTGAGGGGCCAGTTCTGCGTGGAGGAAAGGGAAAACAATACGTTTCAGTAAGGAAACACTGGTTCCTTTGTCATTTTCTTTCGTGACTGACCAAGACTCAGTCGAAGATTGCCAGACAAGATGACCACCCTGCCAAAAGGTGCACTTGTGATTTACTTTTTTTTTTTGCTGGGATTTCTAGTTACCCGGACGCTTTTGGAGTTATGAATGACGGAATCAATTTTAATTTACTTGCATTTCATCCATTCAGTAGAACTGCACGCAGTAATTGTGACAAGGCTTGGTCTTGAGAGACATCGAATCAACGCACTAAGAAGAAGGATAGGAGAAGAAGTAAAGACGAAATGCTATCGCATTTCCCTATTGATTGAGATGCTACAAACATTCGAAAAAGAGCTCAGGAAAGGTCTGTGTAGGTATGTGATCGCAGTGTGATCATGGTGGAAGTCGGGTGTGGGTCTGCACAAATATCAAAAAGAACAAGGGAAAGCATACAGGTTTACCGTCTTCAAAAGCTCCTAGTATGATTGATTGCCTGACCGTACTATTGCCTGTGAAATTGAGAACGCCAGCGGAAAATGTGACGGAGACGCCTGTTAATAGAAGCATGGATATGAAAAAACAATCTTGCTGTGCTTGCGCGGATTCTCTATTATCGATCGAGATCAAAATGTTGATGTGGTTCTCAATGCGCTTGTTCGTGGGAATCCATTGGATGATACGCCCGGCCTTTGGCTTGGGGCACCTGTTGGGCGAGGGCGGTTGTTTTCGCCGGTCCAACTGGAGCTTTCTTAGTGGGATTTTTGGGTGATATATAGGTAGAATACTTACATGCGCACCGCGCAGTCGTCGCCTGCTGAAGCAAACATTGTTGCGTTCATCGGGTTCCATGATATTGAGTTGACACAACCCGATATATGCCCTCCAAGAGTCTCCACGTGCTTGCCATTGTCCTTGTGCCAGATGTAGACTTGGGAGTCTGGGAGACGTTAGTACAGCCATGCCTTACTAAATGATCTGTAGTCCTCACCTTCACTGCCGCTGACGACAAAGTTCTCATCCGCGCCACCAAATGTGCTTCGGATAACGAACTCGCCCTGCTTCTGGCCTGTGAAACGCCTGATCACGTAGGATGTGTCCATCTCAAGAAGCTGAATTTCTCCTTCTGCCAAGCTCACGAGCATATGCTTTGAGTCCTGGCTAATGGCGACTGAGGTTGGCTTGCTAGAGACAGGGAAGCAAATCACTTCATCGTAGGTCTCGAAATCGAACACGTGAATCTTTGAATCTGTGTCTGCAGCCACAAGTCGGCGTCCATCTAAGCTGACTGCACAATCCTGCACTCGGAAGCCGCCTTTCCACATGTGTAGCGACGCGCCGCGCATACTCCAGTGGCAAAGTTGCGAGCCTAAATCGAGAGACGCTGTTACAAATGATTCCCCGTCTGTGGCCCAGGCAGCAGCGGTTACGGGATCGCTATGATGGTCAATGGTTAGAAGAAGACGGCCGGTCTGCATGATGGAGTCAGTATCAAAAATGATCTCAGCAGCTAGCTATTCGTACCTCTACATTCCATACTCGCGCTTTCTTGTCTTGTGAGCAGGTAATCAATTTCGAGTCATCTGGGCTCCAGCTAGCAAATGCAACCCCTGAGGAATGGTCATCAAGCCGCTGGAGTACTCTGAATTCAGAGGTGTCGTATATGAGCACGGTGTTGTCCTTGCCTGCCGTGACTAGCTTTGTGCCATCGTGAGAAAACTCGCAATACCAGACTTCGTCAGAGTGCTGATTGAGGTCATGGGTGACTTGTAAAGGGAAGTCATTTCGGTCACACATGTGATCCGAGTAAAGCGAAGGCGGATCAGCCGTGTTGTGGTACAAACAGTTGTTGATCTGGCTCTGCTTCACATTGTCTAATAATATTGCGAGTCGGTGCTCGGGGATCATGACAGAGGGGGATATGGACCTGGATAGCTTTGCGAGAAGCCGCTCTCGCGCGACGCTGTGGGGGCCGTCCCACCCAGGCTGCTCATGTAGCAGTTCCGTGGGGCACATGAGAAAACTATATAGGTGGGAGTTAGCAAACTGTGCAGGCGATATCATCTGTAGTCAACTCACCTGGAAAGAGTGTGTAGGCGCTCGATATTGTAGTTCAACGGCGTGAGTTCTTGCCGCAGGACAATCAGTGCCGCGCCTAGATCACCCGCCTCCAGAAGCTCAAGGAACTTGTGTTCCCGCAAATGGAACAGCATTTGGCTCCTATCCGCATCCTCCGCCAACAAAAGTATTTTCTCATCCGGTGAGGGCTTTTGAGTATTGTGTGCGCCTCCGTTTCGGAACGACTGAGTCAAGATCCTCTCAGCCTCCGACCATCGCCCGCCCAACACAGCACTTCGGAAGGTGGCCACCCCAGCGGTCTCTAATTGATAACCGCTCTCAGTACTAAGCATAGAAGCAGCGCCGCCGTAGCCCATCTCGTACAGACTCTGCATTATAATCCGCGTGACCTCCTCCCGCTTGTGGCCGTAATAGCTCATGTTGGCCAAAGATCTGCTAGAACCATTCGTATGTGACTCTCCATTTGACGCAGCAGTGGATTGTCCGTTCATACTGGCTTTCCTTGAGACGGGAATCGACCCGTTCGAGGCCTGTGAAAAGCCATTTGTCGATAGTCCATCCGCACGCATAGTTGTCAGGCGCCTGCGCTTGCGGGATGAAGGGCGGCAGTCAGCTCGGCCGGGTGTTATAGGGTCGTTGGAGGAAGCAACTGCGGTGCCGTCTTCAGGTGTGGCACTGATCTCTGCTGTAGAAGGAACAGGGCTGCTCGAAGGAAGGCGGCGGCGGCGAGGATTGAGTTGGGCACGGGAGGATGGCTGGGCGGATCGGTACTCTGACGAAGGGGAAACGGTATTACGGGCGCGGGGGACAGTAGAATCGGGTAAAGGAAGATCGGGGTGGTCGGGGGCGAAAGGTTGGAAAGGAGGATTGTTGGCCAGGTCGAAAGTCGGGACCTGCCCAGTCCCCTGGCTCTTTGGAAAGAACCAGGTGAGCAGATCTACAGGCGGGTGGATATTTCCTCGCCGTTTGGAGAGATCGTGATGGAGCTATCGATAAAAGGGATGTGGCGTGGTAAGACCAGGAACCAGAGTTTTCCAGATAGGACGAGAAGGCTGAAGGTGTGAAGTAGAGAGGGTTCCGAGGTCCCCTCTTTGGAGGTCGGGCGGAGATGGGAGGATGGAAAGACGTCCAGCAGATGAGCTCTTATCGGTTACCCACTCGTCAGGCGTCACCGGACAAATATTTTCTTCGTCAGCTGGTTGTCGAGTTGAAAAAGAAGCAGCTTTCAGGTTTGGTGAGTTTCTTACATTACTCACTTTTGAATCGACCTCAGCTAGGATGGTGCTTTTCAAGTTTTCTCCTAGTCGAAATGTCATTCGGTGAAAGTGGCGTTAAAGTGATCCCGAGCTCTATACATGTACGCAGCACGCAGTACACGGATCCTGCGCCATAGTCACCTGGCTCAGACACCCGTTTCAGACACTTCCGGATCGTACCCTGGATACTCATTCCGAATGATGCCCTATAAGACTTGACATCAATATGTGTGGGTTGCCATCTCCACTGACGCCATCATGATGCTTCTGGTCCTACCTCTATCAGCACCCCAGATATATAAACCCTCGGCCCTCCATGCTTCACCCTTGCCCTTACCATATCCTTAACGTGAAACATCGAGCCTCTTTAATTTACATCACTTCAATTACTATCAACCAAATTACTATCAACCATGGGCGGCTGTGACTGCGGTTCTACTTGCGGCTGTACTGGCGCTAAGGACTGCACTTGCGAGAAGGGCAGCTGCAACTGCACGGGATGCGGAGTATGTGATCCTTTTTGCCTTGAGGAGACTGGTAATCTCTGTGAATGATGGATAGGAACTGACATGCACTTTGTCTTCAGAAGTAATGATGCTCTAAAGCTACATCTCGCCACCCTACCACCGTTCGCAGAGACCAAAACGTCAAATTTCGAATGAAACACGGAAGCCTATTGAATATGAACGTGACCAAATTCAACTCTCTCTTTGAATGTATTTAGGGACAATGTGGTAGTTATACTAGAAAATCGATACTTTGCGTATCTATCAGTGTCCGCGAAGTAGTAGACGTCATGACGATTTAAGCAGCGCCGCCTCGAACCCCTACAGTGCGCCCGTGATCGTGAAACATATAAATATCGAGAGAGCGTACATCATCTAAAGCTAGTCAGGCTGTAATGCAAACATAAAACTATTACTTACCGTTAATGTCTTTGCAATACTTATCTTCTTCGTTTCCGAGGCATGCACCAACTTCGCCAGTCCAAGAATCGCCAACGCCGACGGACCGGTTAGCATGACCATCATACAAAACCAAAGCATAGGATCATTATCTAGGAGAGATGTGTGACTTTTCACCCCGTAAGTAACCGAGATACATAGAGCTGGTCATCTCACCAGCCGCACTACGAAGAGCGTTGCCATAGCCCGGATGGAAACCCTCACAGAATCACCATCTGCGACCATACGCTCAAACGTGACGACTAACTTGCACCCAACCACAAATACCTGGATGGTAGTGAACAGCCGCTCAGTATTCCGAACATTTGTCGTCAATCATGCATGGAAAATGCCCCCGTCTTCATCTCGCGCGAAGAATGCTCGATGCAGAGCCGGCACCAAGCCCAGGCAAAGCACCGAGCAGCGTGCACCCAATAGCCACATCAGCGAACGGATCCCAAACGGTGCCAGCAACTGCTGCCACAGACGATGTGAGAAGAACGACCACACCCACCGGTTACAGCTGCGGATGTAACGCCCGAGTGCATGTCTTGGGTTTTGTGCGCGCTGCGGAAGCAGAGAGGTTATTTTGGTCAGCATTTCGTCGTCATCAACTTCACGCTCCTCGTCATCGATGTCGTGGTTTAAACTAGCATGTAGCATTTGGGAGCCTACTACGTACACGATCGCTTCATTGACGACTGCGCAGACGAGGAAGTAACTCTGTGCTTGCTAAATGGCAAATGGTGTGTCTTCTCGACCGCGGAGGATGAGTCCAAGAGATTCTACGCTGTCTAGGGATTGTAGGAGCAGCAGGAATAGGGATGCTGTATTGTTGAATGCACATGCTAGGGTTACCCATCGAGGGAGACTGAATAATCGCGAGCCCAAGTGTTTGACACCGATGGATGCAGATGTATATACGGCGGAACAGACATGAGCATCGCCAGGGATTATCAGCATTATAAGGTCTGTCTTCATCGAGCTTCTCACTTACTATCAATGGAGATATAATGTAGTACAATGCCTAGATGAAGCTGTTGGCCGAGATTGACCATAATCAACGCCGGTAGAAAGGGCTTGACTCCCAGGCCAGACATATCATTGATCATAGCATCATAAGTGAGACGGAGTCTGCGTGCAACGACCCCATAGTATATTGTGAGCAAGACGGAAACACATGCTTGAAGAGCACCGAAAAACGCGGCAAGCAACCCTGCATCCATCACTGAGACCATCGATTCTTTCACTCTACTCATTCACTGGAATTTTTTGGAAAAAAAAATAATATCAAATTTCAAGGCTAAGAGATGATGTCATGGTGACCACTGCCGAGCTATAGACAACGATAGTAATGAAGAGCCCCGGTCGCGAGAGATGAGCCTGCTAAGCTAGCATGCCATAAAATAGCTGATTCGTTGGTAACACTCTTGCTGCAAATATCAAACCCAAGCCTAAAGCAACTACCCCGATAAACGCCGCAAGAAGGCCCAACTGTGCTAAAGTCTCAACACCAGGTCGCTCAAACCTGGCGCTGCGTCGCTCTCCCAGACGTGTAGTACGAGTCAAAGTGGGCACGTACTTGAATTCGAAACGAGACTCCTTGCCGAGACCAATTTTCTCATCCATGATCATCTTGTAGAAGTGTTTGCGACGTAGCTAGTCCACTTGTTAGTCTCGAATACAAACAGTGAATCTCAAAGCCACTTACCGCGATCATCAACCGATCAAGGAAGTTAATCTTGGGAACGATGAACGAGAAGGCTGAAACCCAGAAACAATAGCCCCATATCATGACGCGGTAGTAGAGACTCGATCGAGGAATTTCCAGTTCATCCGAGAGCTGATCCCCATTCAAAAGCCTAGTCATTGCCTCCATGAATTCCTTGGAAGCATATGCCGGAGCCGTGTTCTCAAGGCCGAGAATAATGTTCTTGGCTAGCACTCTTCCGATTTCTGTTGGATCGATCTCGGAGATCAGTAGTGATTCCATCATAGCCCGTGCCTTGGTTGTATTCTCGAAAGGCTCAGTCGGTGTGCCCATGTAGAATGCGACAAGCCGCCAGAGAGCAATGTAGTCTTCGATCTCTTGCTGGCTCAGATGGATCCCCTGTCGAGGCAGTCCGAGGTAAACGACTGTGCTGCAGAAAGTATTGATTGTTCCGATGCAGTCTAAATCATTGACCGGCGTTCCATATTTGTCGATTTCATAGTATTCGGGCTTCTGTTTTACTAGCTCCAATATCTTCAGGCGGACACATGAGTGCAGAAGTCGCACGCGTACCGATGAGATGTTTCCTTCGCCTCCTGGTTTCATCCCTTCCGCTGAGCTGTTGACTTGCAGGATATGCTGAAGTGTTTCGAGAAGACGGCGACGTACGACTTTGGCTCCGAAGCCACCGGTTCGCGCGAGCGTTTCAACAACCCGAACCGCTCCCCTGCACAAAATTAGTGTGAGAACCCGATGTTTGGGATATGATCATACATTCCACCCAGTAAGCTTTCAAAGCTGAGCTGATGTTCTGAGTGAGCGTTTGAAAAGTAGGCAGACGGTGTCACAACATACCACGTTCAGGATTGGAAGACCATATCGAAAAAAGACATCCTGCCCTCTTTGAATCTGGTCCCAGTCAACCCATTCCGGAACCGTGTTGACCTGAGTCCATAGCTCTTGAAGCTTTGGATCTTCGTCGACATGGTCTCTAAGCAAACCGTACAGATCCTTTTTGAAAGGCCGATCCGAGTCACCATCTGTGGGAATCTTGTTCAAGATCTGGACGCACTCATCGGCGAGGCCGTCATAAGTGAAGACCATGGGCCGTAGTTCATCTGCAGACCTGTGAAGATCAGTCCAGTGAAATGAATAGCCCCAGTAGTGGCACTCTGTGCTATTCCCTGTTCTAGGACTTTTCAACGTCATAGTTAGAGTCAGCGATGCGAAGTGATGTGAATAGTCGACTAAAGAGCTAGTGAGGCTTCAAACAAGTTTCGAGACTGCCATGAAGACTGTGCTATTGTGTATAAATAGTGAAAATCTCCACAGGCAGCTATCATGATCACGGTGGCTCCGCGGTTTGCCTTCTACCGTGGTCCGTGGTCCGTGGTCCGGGGTACAGCGGAGAGGGGTTAGGCCAGGATCGCTTGCATGTGAACTAAAATTTATGGCGGATCGACACTTCCACATCTACTATTCTCGTGATATGAATGATTATTTTCCTCTTAGGGTGTGGTCTATACTCGTATTATTGGTTGGTGCATCTGTTACGAGTGGTAATCTGTGTACTTAATTCATATTTCGGACATCCCGACACGAGGCTGGGTGTGCCAATTCACATGTGTCTTTCCAGAACCCGCTAAGGGCTCTAGTTTCTCAAATTATCCATATTAGCACGGGTTTTATGAACCTTGCGAAAGAAAACTGATTGCATAGTGATACATCTGAACATCTGAACTGCGGTGCCAAGCCTCCCCTAAGCTAGAGAAGTACAATCGGGTACCTACATGCGCCCATGAAATAGATCCTTTCGACATAAATTTGTTGAGACAGCTAAGTCTCAATAAGTCTCAATAAAGGGAAAGATTAAGTTTCATCGACTCCGTAATGGTGTGGTGTCTAGTGCTTGCTAAGTTGCAACCTTGAAACTACATAGTGACATTTCCCCCACTTGGCATTAGGAATATGTGAGTCGCACCTTATGATGCTTTCACCTAACCGCTTTCATAGATGACAGTTAAACTCACGGACAATGGAGACCTAGTCGATCCCGGGCGCTAATCGCTCGGAAGAACGAGTGAGAGGATCGGATGGCATTAGGGGGAAACTCCACGACCACCCCCCAGTCAGCCCCCGTGAGCATACCTGGGCAACCTGTACATAAGGCTGTACATAGATCACCAGGAAATCGAATGTTAGGCTTGCAAAGGCCTCGATTGAAAGCAAGGCCGTCACTGCTGCAACTGATTTGCAGAGAGCCCGAGCGTCCTACCTCTCCACCGCCCGTCGACCGTGAGCTTCCAAAGGCTCCGCTTCCAGACTCACCCACCTCCATCTCCTCCAACCCCTCAACCCAAGCTACCACCATGGCCCCCAAGGACCAGGAGCCTCATGGCCTCATCTTCTCGATTTCCGGCCCTGTCGTCGTGGCCGAGCACATGATCGGCTGTGCCATGTACGAGCTGGTAAGCCACCGGAAGCTACCCCCATTGCCCTCTGAATCGTTGCTGATCTAATGACTGCCAGTGCCACATTGGACATGATAATCTTGTCGGTGAAGTTATTCGTATCGAGCAGGACAAGGCCACCATTCAGGTTTACGAAGAGACAGGTACGACTCCCTCCCTCTTGTGGGCCACGTTTGCTCCGATCAACCAACGCCGAAGCTAATCGATTGCTATCTTACAGCCGGTCTGACTGTCGGTGACCCGGTCACACGGACGGGTAAGCCCCTTTCCGTCGAGTTGGGCCCCGGTCTGATGGAGACGATCTACGACGGTATCCAGCGACCCCTCAAGGCCATTTCCGACAAGTCCAAGGGTATCTACATTCCCCGTGGCATCTCCGTCAATGCGCTGGACCGCGAGAAGAAATGGGAGTACAAGCCCGCTGGCTTCAAGGTCGGCGATCACATCACCGGTGGTGACATTTGGGGTACTGTGTTCGAGAACAGCCTGGTGAACGACCACAAGATCCTCCTGCCCCCGCGTGCCCGCGGTACCATCACGCGGATATCCCCCGCTGGTAGCTTCACCGTCGAAGAGAAGCTGCTGGAGGTTGAGTTCGAGGGCAAGAAGACTGAATTCGGAATGATGCAGACTTGGCCCGTCCGCGTGCCTCGTCCCGTCAACGACCGTCTCTCCGCCAATGCGCCCTTTATTGTCGGACAGAGAGTGCTGGATTCTCTCTTCCCCAGTGTCCAGGGTGGAACCGTGTGTATTCCCGGTGCTTTCGGATGTGGCAAGACTGTCATTTCCCAGTCTGTGTCCAAGTTCTCTAACTCCGACATCATCGTCTATGTCGGTTGCGGTGAGCGTGGTAACGAGATGGCTGAGGTGTTGATGGATTTCCCCGAGGTACTTATTCTGTCCGATATGACGTGCCATGTATGTTTGCTGACCAACTCTCTCTTAATAGCTTTCCATCACCGTCGACGGCCGCAAAGAGCCCATCATGAAGCGTACCTGCCTGATCGCCAACACCTCCAACATGCCCGTGGCCGCCCGTGAGGCTTCCATCTACACCGGTATCACCATCGCCGAATACTTCCGTGACCAGGGTAAGGACGTGGCGATGATGGCCGACTCAAGTTCTCGCTGGGCCGAGGCTTTGCGTGAGATCTCCGGCCGTCTGGGAGAGATGCCTGCTGACCAGGGTTTCCCCGCCTACCTGGGTGCCAAGCTGGCCTCCTTCTACGAACGTGCCGGTTGCAGCAGTGCTCTGGGCAGCCCCGAGCGTAACGGCAGTGTCAGCATTGTCGGTGCCGTCAGCCCGCCCGGTGGCGATTTCTCCGATCCCGTCACTAGCAGTACCCTGGGTATCGTGCAGGTCTTCTGGGGTCTCGACAAGAAGCTGGCCCAGCGCAAGCACTTCCCGTCCGTCAATACCTCGATGTCCTACAGCAAGTACACCACTGTTCTGGACAAGTACTACGAAAAGCACAACCCCGACTTCCCTCGCTTGCGTGACCAGATCCGTGAGCTGCTGTCCAAGTCGGAGGACCTCGACCAGGTCGTGCAGTTGGTCGGCAAGGCGGCCCTCGGTGACTCAGACAAGATCATTCTGGATATTGCGTCCATGCTCAAGGACGACTTCCTGCAGCAGAACGGATACAGTGACTACGATCAGTTCTGTCCTCTGTGGAAGACCGAGTACATGATGAAGGCATTCATGGGCTTCCACGACGAGGCGCAGAAGGCCGTGGCTCAAGGCCAGCAGTGGAGCAAGGTCCGTGAATCGACCGCTGACCTGCAGGCCTCTCTGCGGAGCATGAAATTCGAGGTCCCCGACAACGAGGAGGAGGTGACTGCCAAGTACGAGCAGCTCCTGCAGTCGATGTCGGACCGCTTTGCCTCGGTGTCGGATGAGTAGAGAGAAGCGTTCTCCGTGCATCTTGTATTCAGTTTTTGACAAGCACATTACCCTGTAGTTATCAATAAATTTCTGACTTTGATCAAGTATGAGGCCGATGTATAGTGGCAGCAAATGTAGAAGTGGTCACATTGACGGATGCCTAAGTACAAAGTACCGCGTAGTGCCACGAGCCGAAGACCCAAAGACCCAACTGTGGATCCGCCACCCACTGTCACCGCCTGCGTCTGTCGAACCAACAAACAACTCCGCCGCTTCTCCTTGAGATAATCTCCCTATTCTATTCCCTTGGGTGTTTTCTACTGCCCTTTCGTTGTTTTTGATTTCTAGCCTTCTTTTGTCCAGACATCATACATATCGCCAGCCATGGCAAGCCCTACTGGCCACTCGTGCGCAACACCCCTGTCCCACCCCCCTCCGATGCGGCCTAGCTAACTCGTGCGCAGCATAAACGTGAACGATCCCACCTTGATCTCGCTCGTTAACAAGCTCCAGGATGTCTTCTCTACAGTCGGAGTGAGTACAGTCCACTGCTCTCATGCGGCAACCGTGGTCTCTTCGCCGAAACTGACACCGCTTGCATTAGGTGCATAACCCCATCGACTTGCCGCAAATCGTTGTCGTCGGTTCGCAGTCCAGTGGAAAGAGTTCAGTACTAGAGAACATTGTCGGTCGTGATTTGTATGGATCCCCTCCCCTTTCAGAGGTCTCCTCGTGTCCAGCACTCTACGACAATGTGGGTGGCGGGAGTACCTCTGGGCGGCGTCGTCAGCCATTGCTAACCACTCCTTCTCTCATTCTTAGCCTGCCTCGTGGCTCGGGAATTGTTACCCGGAGGCCTCTCATCTTGCAGCTTATCAACAAGACCCCCGCGCAAACGAATGGCAACAAGAAGTTGGAAACAACGGACAGCGAGTCCAACGTCGACGAGTATGGCGAGTTCCTGCACTTGCCCGGCGAGAAGTTCTACGATTTCAACAAGATCCGCGACGAGATTGTGCATGAGACGGAAACCAAGGTCGGCAAGAACGCCGGCATTTCGCCCGCCCCGATCAACTTGCGCATTTACTCCCCCAACGTCCTTACCCTGACCCTGGTCGATCTGCCCGGTCTCACCAAGGTGCCTGTCGGCGACCAGCCGAAGGATATCGAGCGCCAGATTAAGGATATGGTGCTCAAGCACATCAGCAAGCCCAATGCTATCATTCTGGCCGTGACTTCGGCTAACCAGGATCTGGCCAACTCCGATGGTCTGAAACTGGCGCGTGAGGTTGATCCCGAAGGACAGCGCACCATTGGTGTGTTGAGTAAAGTCGATCTGATGGACGATGGTACCGACGTGGTGGATATTCTCGCTGGACGGATTATCCCGCTGCGCCTGGGTTACGTTCCCGTTGTCAACCGTGGTCAGCGTGACATTGAGAACAAGAAGCTCATTTCCTATGCTCTGGAGAATGAGAAGAACTTTTTCGAGAACCACAAGGCGTATCGGAACAAGGCTTCGTACTGCGGTACCCCATACCTTGCCCGCAAGCTGAACCTGGTACGTTGTATATCTGCAGAGGTCGAGTGAGCGATGAACTAACCCAGTACAGATCTTGATGATGCACATCAAGCAGACCCTCCCTGATATCAAGGCCCGTATCTCCTCGTCCCTTCAGAAGTACACCACGGAGCTGTCGCAGCTCGGCGATTCCATGCTCGGCAACAGCGCCAACATTATTCTGAACATCATCACCGAGTTCAGCAACGAATACCGCACCGTCTTGGAAGGAAACAACCAGGAGCTGTCCAGCATTGAACTTTCGGGTGGTGCTCGTATCAGTTTCGTCTTCCACGAGCTCTACTCGAACGGTGTCAAGGCCGTTGATCCTTTCGACATTGTGAAGGACATTGACATTCGCACAATCCTGTACAACTCTTCCGGATCTTCGCCCGCGCTGTTCGTCGGAACCACTGCCTTTGAATTGATTGTCAAGCAACAGATTAAGCGATTGGAGGAGCCTAGCACAAAGTGTATCTCTCTTGTCTATGACGAGCTGGTGCGCATTCTCGGCCAGTTGTTGAACAAGAACCTCTTCCGCCGGTACCCCATGCTCAAGGAGAAGTTCCACACTGTCGTCATTGCCTTCTTCAAAAAGTGCATGGATCCCACCAGCAAACTGGTCAAGGATTTGATCGCCATGGAGGCCACCTACATCAACACCGGTCACCCTGACTTCCTGAACGGTCAACGCGTAAGAGCCATCTGTTTATGGAATGATAGACCCGAAAGCTAACTAGATGCAGGCTATGGCCCTCGTGAACGACCGCCAGCAAGCCGCCAAGCCCACCCAGGTCGATCCCAAGACCGGCAAGCCTCTGCCTGCCCGCGCCCAGAGCCCCTCTCTGGATACCACTGGCGAGGCCCAAAACAACAGCGGCTTCTTCGGCAGCTTCTGGGCTTCCAAGAACAAGAAGAAGATGGCCGCCATGGAGGCCCCGCCTCCCACTCTCAAGGCTTCTGCTACTCTGTCCGAGCGAGAGTCAACCGAGGTTGAGGTTATTAGTAAGTGCACACGTTGAGTTTCGGTAGGGTATTATTCTAACCCCAAACAGAGCTTCTCATCACCTCTTACTTCAACATCGTGAAGCGCACGATGATCGACATGGTTCCCAAGGCCGTCATGTACACACTAGTGCAGTATGTAATACCTCAGACCACGTTGATAATCCCACTCTAACATCATCCAGATTCACCAAGGACGAGATGCAACGCGAGCTGCTGGAGATGATGTACCGCAACAACGAGCTTGACGACCTACTGAAGGAGAGCGACTACACCATCCGCCGACGAAAGGAGTGTCAGCAGATGGTGGAGTCCCTCGGCCGCGCTAGCGAGATCGTCAGCCAGGTGCAGTAAAACTCAAGATGTCTTGCTACCATTTATCAAGTATTGACAAGGGGGATGGGGGTTATTTCGACTGTATGATTGAGCTTCTCGCGTTGGTGGAGTTGGACCATTATTCTGTGACTTTGCGGACGCAATCTTGACTATATTCGATATTCGTACACTGTCTGCGCGTTGCTTTCTGCTCTGCTTTGCCTGGGCCACTTCAATGTTTCCGAGGTTTAGAATTGTTGGTCTTGAAGCCTAGCGGTCCCAAGGTTTCGGAATGTCTGGCATTTGATTGTCTCTTGATGAGGGAGTTCATTATTAATGATTTGTTACTGCTCTACGACTTGCTTTAGATCCACTCAATTATATTTCTTTTCCAACTCTTTAGTCTATAATCCATTCAACAATCCAACTCAGGAAACTAGTTCCCAACACTATGCCGATACACATAATGCCAATCCTCCTTCTTCAAATCTTGCCGCACCTTATAATTCCGCTCAGCAACATCCAGAATCCCCAAATCAACATCCACAACCCTAACACCCTCCTCATTCCCCATCCTCACAACAGGCCCAACAAGCGGCAACGTAACCTGCGACAACCCAAGGAAATCCTCACTGGGCCCAGCAGCATTCGCGAAAATAACTGCACAAGTATTCTCAAAGCAGCGCGCGGTCAGGGTGGAATCCAAGAACAAAGCCTCAACATCCTTATTAAACGCCCTCGCCTCAACCGACGCATCATGAGGCGTCCAATAAGTAGGAATAATGACAATATCCGCCCCATCAGCAATCAACTCCCTAAACGCCTCAGGGAACGCAAGATCCCAACAAATCAGCATACCCACCCGCCCAATCGGCGTATCAATCGCGACATGCGCATCAAGACCAGACGAAGCCAGCGTCGGACGCTCAGGATGCCAAATATTCTTCTTACGATAAGAGCCGAGAATAGACCCGTCGTTGGAAATGAAGTACGCCGTGTTCCAGAACAAGTCCCCAGTGGGGCCCTGTTCTTTCTCAATGATTGTTCCCGGGACAAGGCAGATTTTCAGCTCTTTGGCGAGCGCTTGGTAGGCTGCTAGGTACTTGCCCGAGTCGGCCGCTTGAAGGGCCCAGCGTGGGTCCGAGGGGATGAAGCCACTCAGGTGGTATTCTGGGAGAACGGCTAGTTCTGCGCCTTGCGATGCGGCGTCCCGGATGTACTTGCATGCAGATGCGTGGTTCTCTTCTATGGCGACGTCCTGCATATGTAGGTGATTAGTGGCGTTGGGCGTCATAGATAAAGATATGGGGGTGGGGTTGTTGGTGTACCTTGATGTGCCACTGGATGATGGCGACGCGACGTGTAGGTGCCATGTTGAAATAAGGTAAGGAGAAGCAGTTTAATCAGATTAAAGAATTTGAGTATGAGTAAAGGCAATTATATACGAGGTTGAGATCGCACTGATAGTCGTGCCGACTCCGACTCCAACTGTTGGAGATGGTGGGGCGCGGAGAAATGCACGAATCGTAGCAAAGAAAATGGACTCCCCCACGCCGAGCTCTATCATTACCTGGGGTCTATACCTGTACAAAAAACACAATTAAGACTATACATGTTGTAGCACGTAATTCATGCTTCAAATTCAACCGTTCAATGTCCACCTTCTCATTCATGCCAACGCCACTGCATCCGTGAAAGTGGGCTTCTTGCTAACCCGATACACCAAGCGATCGGTAAAGAAATGCGCGAACACAGCATGGATGGTAGGCACAGCTCCGAAGAGAGTACCCGCGATTGGGAAGGCGATGCGATCGAGCAAGTACTGAGGCTTCCACCAAATACGATGGGAACAGCCTGTATCGGGTAAATTGGCCTCCTGCATATCGCGCATGCGAGCATTAAGGCAGAGAGTATGCCATCGCTCATACAGCGCAAGACAAATGTTCATTCCGACGAACGACATTCCTCGCACGATATCAGTGACCTTGAATGCCCATGCAAGCGTCGGATGCATCTGGGAAGCGGGCGTCCAGATGGTATATATAACGGAGAACAGCATGATGATGGTTAAATGGCAAGGGAGGAAATGAGCTTCGTACAATAGCTCCAATAGAGCAAAGTGCCGAGGGCGTAGGAATAAGCATCGCTTGTGGAAGCGCAGGTAGCCCAGGGAACGACGAGCTGCGAAACCGGAGTCTAGAGCTCCCCACATATGGCGGAGAGCTTGGCGGTATCGTGCGAACAGGGTATCCATTGATCGTCTCCAGCCGTGGCCACGGTCACTTGAGACGTTGCATTGACTTGCGGGGACGTAGACAACGCGAGAGATGACATTGCCTGCCGTTTCAAAGTAGCACTTCAATAGCATGTGCATGTCTTCGCCGATGGCGGTGGGGTCACTGTCCCATCCGCCGACCTTCTCGGCCAGAGATAGTGGCAGTGAGTATACGGAGGTAGGGATAGAGATCATTGTCTCAGGATACATGGTTGACAATCCAGCAAAGCCCCAGAGCAGATCGGCACAACGGACCAGGACGGGGCTTTCGTGGGAGTTGCGATCGAAGATTATGGGGCAACAGTACAGAGAACGGTCTGCTTCGCTCAGGTGGGCGTAATGTAGCCGACGGATTTCAGTGAAGTAGTCGCGCGAAAGATGAGTGTCGGCTGTCACTGTTAGTATAGATCTTCTGTGAGACTCTAGAAGGCTTACCATCCATGACAGTAACCACAACGTTACAGTTATCCTCATTCAGGTCGGTACGGTGGATCTCCACGATACGGCGCGCGGCAAAAGCCACATTCGAGCTTTTTCCTGCAATCTCGCCGCGGATACCTGACGGGTGAAAGGTGCTGCAGATATGGAGGAAAGACTTTTCGAATTTGGTGACTAGGTGGCCAGCTTTGTCCGAAGAAGCGGCTTCCTTTTGCTCCATAGCCAGGTATATCTCATAATGTGACTTAGCTCGCGGGTGGCTTGCCAGGACTTTGAGGGTCGTCTCGAGCGTGTGAAGGTCTTCGCAGTAGTTTGGCAGGATAATGGCGTGAACTAGCTCCTCCTCAACGACTTCGTTGACGGTGACATCTGTCTTGAGGTTCTTTGAGATCAACGAGTCCACAGAGGACATAGAGATCGGTGAGATTGGCTGGTCGATATAGTCTTCGCCTTCCGATTGAGGCGAAGGCACGGGAGTGTGCCAAATGCGCCTTTCCAAAGCCAGCTTGGCTTTCCCGGTAGCTCTGAAGATAGACCAACCTAGCCGCAAGGTGAAACCAAACATATGGGCATGAACCAGAACAGCATAAACAACGAAAACGCACTGTGCTACATTCATGCCGCCCCAAAAACCACCTTGCGCCGGGTTATTCGTCGGAGGGAAGTAGCTCTTCCATAGCGCGGACTTTAGAACATCGGAAAAGGCGCACACCAACAACAGCACCAAGCCAATGATGCTAAAGCCCGGCAGGCAGCGAGTTATCCAGGCTAGCATCTTGACTGAGTTGAGCACGAACAAAAGAACAGAAACAGAAACAAAAACAGAAAAGTGTAGAGGGCACAGGCCGAGTAAAAAGGGGCCCCTCGTGGGGGGTTGCCTAGTAGGATCTACATGATAAGACTGTACCTGAGGACTATACGAGACAGCTAAGGGACGAATCAGACGTCACGATACAGGCAAATGGGCAGCAGCGACAACAGTCCTGGAGAAGAAAGTGGCACAGGTGGTCAACAGGAGGTCAACGGGCACTTGGATAACTAGAAAGTGGAGTTCCATATAAAGCTTGGCAGGCTCTGTCTCGTTGATTCGTTGATTGACGCACGGCCACTCCACTGGCATCCAACAATGACACCAATCACGACAACTATACTGGAGGCGTGGTTGACCCTGAGGATATCAACTCGTTTATTCCACCCTGTTCCTTCAGAGTTCAGTCCATATTCAGTCCCTATTCAGTCCCAGGCGCTGCAAATCTGCTAGACGATCATGAGATCGAGTGCTCGACCCCCATTCATCGTCCACTAGCCCATAACTCTCCCATTCACCCGTCGCCTTGCGCGGGTTCAACGCCCAGTAGCCCCAACTCACATCCATCAGACTCAAAAACTGTACCAGATGACGCCAATAATTGCGATCTGCCTCCGACTGATCATCGGGTGTTCCGAATTCACCCACCCATACAGGCGCCATATTCTCGGCCACCAGATAAGCCCAGTTCGTCCACATCTCCGCTGCAAAATCTTCATATGACCGTCCCCCAAACGGGCGCAGACTGCCCCAGCCTGACCATTTATAGACATGTGCTGAGTAGACCACTCTGTCTGGGACGCTGAGTTGCACGGGCCGTGACCGCACTGCTGATAAGTCGTTGGCTGACGAGACCCCCTCCACGATCATCAGCCAGTTCGAGTTCATCGCTAGTAGTCGCTCTGAGGCCTTTTCTGCGGCACTGGCCCATTCTTCCCAGTGCATCGTTCCCCAGAGTCCGCGCACTTCGTTTCGCAGGTCGGCTCCCATTACCAGAGGGTTTTGGACCAAGGGCCGCATCACTGTCTCCCAGTTGCGAATCCAGTCTTCTTCGGTCTGGGGGACACGGCACAGAAGTTGACCCCCGAACCAGTCGTTGGACCACCCCGCGTCGCAGGGGTTGGCTCCGCAGCACCATGTTGCCTGCGTGATGTGATTGTTGACAATGACCAGCAGCCCCGCCGCCGTCAGACTCTCCACAACAGCGTGGAATACATCTAACGCCCGAATCCTTCCTCCCCGCGTACCATCGAACAGATCCTGATTCGCAGAGAGGACGTCAAGCCCTACCACCGCGTTCTCGCTCACGATCTCATCGGCGTACGGTAACCGCACACTGTTGAAACCCAGATCAAGAATCAACCGCGCGATCTCATCACGATGCCGCACCTCCAGCCCCCCCGGTACAAAGTCACTATCACTCGCACCATACCAGTTGATACTAGCAAGTTTGATAGGCGTACCCAAAGCATCCAGAATGTGTCGGCCCTTTGTGTGAAAAGGCGGAGTAAAATTAGTACTCGCCTGGAGCGGGTGGCTGCTGATGGGAATACTGGGGACGATAAAGGTCTCATCCTGTCTGAATCTCCACAATGAGACTTTGAGGAGTAGCAGTGCGATCGTGCCTAGCACGATGGACGCTACCAGATGCCGCCAGATCCAGTAGATGCTTGATGGCATTATGTAGTGTGCCATCCTGTCGTAGACTGTGGGTAGATAGATGTGCCCTTTTTAGCCACCCTAATATTGATGGTTTTTATCTCTGGAACGAGATGAAATCAATTCTTGGTTGGACCTTGGGTGTCTGCGATGGCCACATCCGGTGGAGCCGCGCTTGTTCTTCTGCGGGAGACCGCTCGGCCAATAATATGGTGCTCTGGAATGCTGGCCTTGACCGAAATACAGTTTATCTTTTTACTATTAAAAAGCGAAATCCAAAATAGCCAGATCATTTGGAACCGGACAGTCTGTCAATTTTCTAGTGAATAAGGAATGCCGAGTTCTATAGTGCTCAAGCAACTTGACCTTGGAGCTACAGTGAAGGATTTGAGTTTCTGGGAACGCGTGTCTACCATCGCAGATTCCTCCATCTCAGCCCCCAAAGATCTATTGCACCATACTTCAATTTCACCAATGAGATGGGATTCAATTGAATCGAGTAATTATGATACTTGAAGTCAGAGATCAAGGTCGTTTAGCATCTTATATCTAGCCACCGCGGACATTCTACAGCCCCAATGAGAAGATAATCCAGATAGCCCTACGCCCTTGATTAGTCGGTTTCATCGACATCTTTCTAGGCACATTCCCAGAGTACTACCTAGGCATCTTTGCTTCTTTTCCAACGTTCTCATTCAACTCATTTTGAACACGTCACAATAATAAGATATGGCAGCCTAACTTGAACCCTCTATACTCTCTTCTCGGTCAGGCTGTACACACTAGAACTACTACTCATTGACTAGCACATTTCCAACGACTTGACTTATACTTGACATGATTTCAACCTGTGAGGTCATGACCGAAAGAACCAAGTATACCACTGACCTGGAAAGCCCAGGAGCAACAATGAAATGGCAAACCAATCACTCAATCAAGCCCTACCTTGCCCACAATGGCATAATTCGCACCAAAAATCCCAGACATCTGACACAGCTTCGCCTTAGCAAACGGCGGTTCCTTCCCCATTTCAAAATCAATAATCCACTTCGCAATGATCTTGTCCAGAGCATCCTGTCTCAAAAACAAAAATGGCTTTTCTTGTGACCACGTTCTTAGTCGATGTGCTCTATTTGTTCTTATAGCCATCAATGAATTTAACAAAGAATAAACATCATCTGAGACTATTCTTCAATCGAGCATGCAATCTATTTTTGGCTACATACTAATCTATAAAATTTTGTTCCATCAAACTTTTACGATAGATTGGCTGCGGGAGTTGGCCCAAACTTGACGCATTCCAAGCAAAACACAGCTAAAACAACCTGTACAGCAGCTCTGGGCTGAATGTCACTTAGGCTGACTTGGCTTTGACTGGGGGTTGGTTGTTTCTTGCTTTGTGTGCCTGGCCTTTTCTTTGACTATACTGGAACAAGATTTGACATACAATAACGTTCTCCGCGGCCCAGTCATTATTGTAACGTACTTTCATTCACGGGTGACTACGGGTTCACAAATTCAAGGACCGATGTGTCAAGACAAAGTGCTTCGCGGGTGAAGATTATACGACACCTAGTCTTAAATCAAACAAAGCGCTGTAAGGTCTCAGAACCTCATTACACAATGCTGCGCCTGGGTTATATAACTCTAGAGCAGACTGGTCTTGATGTACGCAAAGTAGCATAGCTAAGATACCAAAGTTAACACACATTCAGGAATTCATACATCAACCACACCATGGCTCGCAGTCGCAGAGCTAGTGAGCTCGCTGACAGAGTAGGCCAGCATATAGGACAGATCGTTGACCGAACAACGGATCGCTTGCGTCGGATCAGTATCCGAGGTAGTCGCCTTTCAAGCCACAATCATCAGTCTGAGTTTGACGATATATCACCACTGAGCGACGCTCGAAGTCAGCATACGTCGGATTCAGCGAGGCGGCAAGCCCCGCAAGCCGAACAGAAGACCAAACAGGAGGCCGAGCAGAAAGCCGAACAGGAAGCCAAGCAAGAGAGCGAGCGGGAAATCTTGGACAAAGGCAAGCAGAAAGCCCGAGAGGAATGGCAAGCTTACTTTGCTGACTTGGATCCATACATCAAGATCCCCTAGGATAGAGAATTGAAGTACGGTAAGTTCCAAAGGGAAGGAGCACAGCGGCGGCGAATGATGGCGGATCCAAATGAACGGGATCGTGAATTTTCTGGATCAACGCTGAAGTTTTCCGATCTCGGCTCATGCGAGGAACGAATGTTTGACAATCTAACATCAGAATGGGAGCCACTGGTTAGGAAGCTAAGGCTTCCTCATGAATTCGACACGCCACCTACAAGCGATCATCCCTCCGCATATCGATATGTAAAAATTTCAAAGCCTACCCTCCTGTTCATCGCATGGGTTGGGGCGGGTATCATGCTGCTTCATGCAGTCAGAAGGACCGAAGGTCCGCATCTCTCAGAAGTTGCCCAGGCATTCTATGAGAAGTACTATGACATGTCGGATCTAAAATACATTGTGCTTAACGATGTGATGAACCTCGAGACTAGCCACTTGGTTAAGAGCAAGCTATATAGCGAGCTGAATGGCCTCCAGTGGCCAGACGAGGAGCCAATGTTTTGGACGCTGGGCACACCGGAGTTTGATGGCCTGCTGGGTACTCGAATGGGCAAGTTGGTCGCTTATATCGTGCTAGGTGCGTTCCCGCAAGGTAACCGACAGATTGATCGAATTGTAACATGGCCTGGAGCGCTGGGCATACATATGCGATTTGATATTGGCGTAGTCGAGTAGCTGTTATCTCCAGTCACATTAGGTTTCTCAAATGAAATGGATTCACCTTGCCGGTACTTATTGTAAGTTTGTCTATTGTGGCGTGAAATCATGTTAGGCTTCAACCTGACTGGTACGATGTCCCACCTGGTGCAAATGAGTAAAAAGTTCGCAAGTCTTAAAGTAACGGTACTGTAGGCACCAAAGAGTGCACTTTTGAGGTTGAGGGGCCCTCGGTTGGCCTTGATATACCGCGCACGTGAAATATATACAAACTGCGCGACAGTCCACTTGACCAAGATAGCTCATCTCATGTCCTTCCGGTTCCAAGGTTCGTAATTTATTCACCTCTGCGATTCCTTCCATTAGGCCGAGAAATTGGGATATTTGACTAACCGCATTTAGCTATAAAAGCCGCCAAGCCAAGTGACCCCACCATGATTTGCCATCTCTTACATATCCTATTGTAGATCTTCACGGGTACCCTAGTATGTCCCTGGTATAATTTCGTTTGAAACGCTGGTCCCATAAGATTTCAACTCTCACCGTCCGGACATCATCCTACTTCTCAGTGGAGACATGAAGGTCAAGCAGAGGAATGTCTGCCAGATCTGCAGAAGGCGCAAGTTAGGGGTATGGACATACAATCACGTCTGGAGGGAGGTTAGCGCTAACAGATTCAAATTTCATTGAAGTGTGATGGGAAACGCCCGGAATGCGGCCAATGCATATTTTCAGGACTGAAGTGCGACGGCTATCCAGTCGATTGGACCTTTGTGCAGCAAAGTGCTCCCGGGTCTTTGCATTCGAGAAAGAAAGCCGACCAAGCACTAAGCCCGATAAAAACCAAGAGGAGATTGGCAAAGTCTGTCCAGCCAGTAAATGGGCTCTTAGCTAGTTCTGTGCTGCCTCAGCAGCTTCCGACCCAGATCGATGCAATTTATATCTCGGAGTACATTGTGCAAAACTATGTTCCCAAGAATGGAAGAGCTATGCAGCTATGCGACTCGGATCTCGTGGAGCCTCGGATTTGCGGCTCGTGGGTGGAGATACTGCTTGACCTACCGTGCTTGGGCACTAGCAACTCCGTTCTTTCTAGAGCCGTCACAGCATTGGCTGTCTCAATGCCATCTCAGCTGAACGTTGCTCATGTCGATCGTGCTTACAGCTATCAAACAGCTGTCCGCAGGCTTCGAATCGAGCTCAGTGTCAGAGGCAAAAGACTCCCTTTCGAACTCATCCCGACCGTGATGTGTCTCACATTATTAGAGGTATTTGGCAGCCAGACTCACGTCCCAACGTTCGTGCGCTTGCTGATCAATCTAAGTTCATGATACCAGACTCGGCCGCTGCTATAGCAGCACATATCAAGGCTGCTGAGCTACTCTTCCAGGCCTTTGGCCCAGATGCATGCCAAGACAGCTTTCTTCACACGCTGTTCGTGGGGTTCCGACCTCTTCTGGTTTGTGAATCTTATTTTCTGCATTTGAAATACCACTGTTAACATCGGCTCTACTCAGATAATCCAGGCCCTGCAATCTCGTCAGTCCACCTTCTTGGCATCCCCGAACTGGATTAGTACCCCATTCTCTACTACAGATCCGTCGATTATGCAATCTCTTTTGAGTGAAGCTGCCATACTTCCCTCGCTATTACACCGAACCGATTGGCTTCTTGAGAACCTGCGGCAGAGTAAGCCTTCTGATATAAAGAATATTTTCAGACATATTCTTATATTATCCACGCGTCTTGACAACTGGGCAATTGAAATGGACTCTGAAAATTCTCATTTCCACCGGTCATACCACGACCTGCCACGGAAAGCAGAAGGAAACCCAAATGAAGAGACGTATCTGTCTCTTTGGTACCCTAACATCACCATAGCAAACTTTTTCACCCACCTATGGGCTTTTCAAATCATTTGTTTGACCGAAATCGAGCGGCTGGTCACTGTCTCCTCTCAACATTGCACAATTCAGCCCATCCTGGAAGAGCGAGTCGGGCCTAATTTCAAGGAAAACCAAGAACGTATAACCGCCCTCGCAAGACGTATTTATTTGAGCATGAATTACCAACTTCAAGATGAGATGGAACTGTATGGGCCTGCGTCTTCATTTTTCCCTCTCAGGGTAGCTTATCAAGCATTCGCCAAAAATCCCTCCGAGCGGCTGGGAGATATTACTTGCATCAAGGAAATCGTGGAAAGGTTGACCATGAAGGGCCTATTGTCCGCCCCTGCCCTTGTTTTCGGTAGCTGAATGAATTATTGTATTGCATATCTTTTCTAGACCTATTTTGGACTGATTATCCGCCAAGCCTTGCCTTTCCTTATAAATCTCGGGTACAGCCACATAAGCTTACGGAGACCATATCCCGCCACAAGTCTTGGCGGAATATGCATACAAAAACAGACGTGAACTGCGTCTGCAAATGAAGGGCCACTTTCTTCGGGAGGCAAACGTATTGCTAGTAGCAGCGTATCTGTCATGAAAACCCCTCTATATGTCATCTACTTCAGCAGGCATCCGGAAGTTTCGGCACTGCTGTGTGCTTGCATGTCAGCTTCCAAGCAAAGCGAACGGAGGACTATAAATGGTGTGTGATATCCGTCGTTCTCTCAACATCTGAAAAGCATTTTACATCTTTCTCTTGCAACCTACCATTCTATCCCAAAGACAGAGTTTCACTGCAGAGTTTCTTCCGCAATGCCTCATTCAACCTTCAAAAGCTCCTTCAGCATCACGCACATTGGTACCGCCACCGCCATTTTCGAGATTGACGATGTCAAATTTCTCACCGATCCCTTCTTCTCGCCTGCTGGCACGACCTGGGATGTGGGTAATGGCATGGTGCTGAAGAACACCGATACACCAGCTCTCGGGCTCGAGAACCTACCTCCTATCGACGCTATTCTTCTTAGCCACGAAGATCATGTTGATAATCTAGATGAGTACGGTCGTCAACTGCTGAATGGTCGTCATGTTTTTACCACAGTAGACGGTGGAAAGAACCTGCAGCCTCGCCCGGCCGTTCGTGGCATGAAGCCTTGGGAAACCGTTTCTGTCCTCCTTGGAGGCAAGAAATTCGACATCACTGCTACGCCATGCCAGCATCTACCACCGGGTGAGTGTACCGGGTTCATTTTGACCACCGCGGATTTCGGTGTCAATGGCGATGGTCGTCCTAATGCAATCTTTTTCACCGGAGATACCGTCTATATCGACGAACTCGCCCAGATCCCGAGAAGTTCCATGTTGTTGCTGCTGTGATGAACTTGGGCAATGCTCATGCCCCAACGCCAGACGGTATGCTCCAGGTCACAATGGATGGCAAACAGGCTGCCCATCTTCTGCATGTCATCAAGGCTGATTGCCTCGTGCCTATGCACTACGAGTCCTGGGGCCACTTTACTCAATTTGAAGAAGAGCTGATTCGTGTGTTTGAGGAGGAGGGTATCTCCGACAAGGTCCGTTGGCTCACACCTGGAAAATCTGTGAGGATCATCTAGTCGCCTGTCTTATCTCGTGTTCATTGCTCTATCTGTAAGTTTGCTAGATCGAGTTGAGGTTTGACTGTGTTTCTCTTCCCAAGGCGAGCACTCGTTGCCAATTATGATTACGCATACAATTATCATAAGCTAGGTTATTCACGGGATTCCTCAAAAACTTCTTTCAAACAAGAATTCAAAATCTACAAAATAAACCTAGACAATGCCGTGAAATAACGCACTAAATTATTTTCGAGACTTTCAACCTTGAATAGCCATCGTTGTGGAGCCGTTGTGCTAGCAGTGGTTGAGCATTGTGGGTTACTGGTTAGTAGTCCACCAACATACCTCCTCTTAGCTAGTGGGAAGGTTGGTATAATTCATCAGAACCGACGTAGTGACCGCACAGACAAAGACTGACAAATAATATGAAGTACGAGTTAGGGTTCTCACAAGGATAGCACTGCCGACGCTAAGCCGAAAACCGATGAAATCAAGGGGCAAGGGGGTTACGATCGAGTTTGAAACAGTCGCAGATGACAGTTAAAAAAAGACGACATTTGCGGTTCTACATCTTCCAGCAGGTTCTCGCAGGTAAAAAGGCAATCAAGACAAGCTGCTGATTCGATGGCCAAGGCGAGCATTTACCAAAAGACAATGACATCGGCTCCCTCATGATATTTGATGACCAAATTTGGTTCTGGGTTCACCTGAGATTCGACGTGACCTATCGGACTTCATTCAAGAGACAAACCACGGTCAACTCATCACAAATCACAAACGTAGAACCAGACATAGGACCAGATGACTAAAGACAAGCGGGCTTGACAAGGCGATTGGGGCGTCCGTGGCCAGGGGTAACCCCTGGCTTGTTGACCGTCTTTTTCTTCGTCAATGTGATGGCGTCCAGAGTCAAAGACATTCGTATGTATCGAACACCCAGAGTCCCTATTCGGGGAATTCCGGAGGAGGGTCGCAGGGATATGCAGCATGAGTAGGTAAAACAAGCTAATATTGGCTTATCAAGATCCCTGTCGAAAGAGCTGCATGAATACAGCAGCTATGCAGTCCATGGATCATATCTCAAACGCAGATACTCACCGCATTAACATTTCATTGAGAATCGATCCGGCATGGGAAACGGGTTGGTTATAGGATATCAAAAGAAGGAAGCTAGCCACGACAGTCAGGGAATGAAAAGTGGGGCCGATCGAGTACTCCCCTGACGAAGCCCACTTTCCCCCTCAGGGCGCACACTTGACAGTGACAGTGTGTACTCCATCCGAGTAGTTGCAGGGGGTATTTTAGCCGCGACCTGCAGGACCACACAGTAGGATGCAGTCGGAATCGGAAGAATTAGAGATGGATGTTATAGACATGTCATGATTAGTGGATCGCAGGGATTCAGAGTCTCGACTCGGCAAGACCACGCCAAAAGCTTGGCTCTGAAGGTTTCACCCCCGGGGGTGGATAACGCTGCCTTTAGTGCCTTCGGTCCTTTCAGGCAGCTATATAAGTCGATTTGCCGGACACAGAGGCTTTGACAACCCTGAGATGAGTTATGGAATCGAAAAAGAATTAAATGCCGGCTCAATGGCATTCCCGAGGTGACTGCGCCACAGGAAACGGCAGAAAACGCAAAGCGGCGATCGACAGTGCACGTTTTTGGCAGTTTTTACCGTAATTTACGATCCGTGACCACCTCCGTTTGCGCCTTTTTTCTGTTCCTCTCGTTTCCCTCTATTTTTTCCTTGTTTGGACTCCTATTCTCTCCTTCTACGCAATGCCCTCAATCTCTTATACTCATTGTGGCCCAATGCCACGCGGCTAACCGCGGTGTTGCCCGTGCTCTTCTTGCACGAGTCTCGGCAATCTCTCACATGTATGTCTCTCCCGATCTGGTGGCCAACTGAAGCTAAATGACGAGACCAAAAAGTTTCCCCCTCTTCGAACAATTCTCAGCGGTCATCTCACCTCCGCGGACTGTGGCCCCCGCTTGGCAACGGCGACGCCGGCCTTTACGATGTTCTCATCTTTCATTCGGCGAGGCTCAAGATATCTCCGTCGGGCGAACAAGATCAAGCAGCGTATCCCGTTCGTCAACCAGCTGCACCTCAACTTCATCTTCCTTCATTATACCTATATCATCTCATGGGTCATCATAGGCTCCGTCATCGTTTATCCCGGTAGCGAAATCGCCTACATCGATGCCCTCTTTCTCGCGGCGGGCGCCGCCACTCAGAGTGGGCTGAACACAGTCAACCTGAATGAGCTGCGTCTGTACCAGCAAATTGTGCTCTATTTTATTACAATGTTCTGCACCCCGATCGTCATTCACAGTGCACTGGTCTTCATTCGTCTGTACTGGTTCGAAAAGCGGTTCCAGCACGTGGTCCGTGATGCGCGCGCCTTGCGTACGACCCGCTCCCGCATGGACACAACCAGCCGAGGCAAAGACAGTGACGAGATCAATCGCGCAGAACTCGGAGTAAGCGGTCGTCCTATCGTCGTATTGCGCGACGGTTCAGGCGATGCACGAGGCGACCGACTCCCCGACCCCATGGGCAAGCCCGTCGATGACGCGCAATCCGAGACCGATAGCCCCGGGAACGATGCGAGCGGCCGATCCAGCGACGATGACGAGCGCATGGAACGCCGATTCGGATTGGGCAGTTTGAAAGTGCCGACGCAACTGAACCCGGAACAACATATTGCTTTCTTGGAAAACCAACGGAAGAACAAAGGCGCTCTGCGCATCCCAAGTCCACGAGAATACGATCGCGGTGGCGTCCCCGAAACTTTGGAGGACGGTGACGACGAGAGGAATGAGCCGGTCCAGCCTTCGAGCCCCCGAACCGATCGCCGGCGGCAGTCTACGCACTCGGACGAAATCGACCAAGTCGCCCCCCTTGAAGGGCCGCACATCACCATCAACGAACCCGATCTCCCACGGACACGCACTCGCGGAAGTACTTTCCCTCGCTTGGATACGCGGCCTACCGTGCGAGATACCAAGGATGTAAACGAGGCTACCGGGGGGATGGGTAATGTTGGCACGCGGAATACAGTCCGGGGAATCTGGCGGTCGATGACCCAGGAGAGAGACTACGCAACTCAACCGTATCTCAGCTGGAACGCGACAGTGGCTCGAAACTCCAACTTTGTCGATCTGACCGAGGAGCAGCGTGATGAGCTGGGCGGTATTGAATACCGTGCGCTTAAGACCCTTGCAGTCGTGCTGATCTCTTACTATGTTGGGTTCCACATCATCGGCATCTTGTGCCTGGTCCCTTGGATCATGTCTGAGGACCAGCCATGGGGCAATGTGGTCAAGGCAGATGGAGTTGGACGGCCCTGGTGGGGTATCTTCACTTCTGGGTCTGCCTTTAACGATTTGGGCTTTACCTTGACTCCGGACTCGATGTACTCCTTCTCGAAGGCTGTCTTTCCCTTGTTGATTATGTCGTTCTTGATCATTATTGGCAATACTGCATTCCCGTGTATGCTTCGGTTGGTCATTTGGGCTCTCTCCAAATTTGCTCGACAGGGAACGGCCCTTTGGGAAGAGCTCAAGTTCCTCCTTGATCACCCTCGTCGTTGCTTTACCCTTCTATTTCCTCGAAATGCCACCTGGTGGTTGTTTGCTATTCTTGTCGCCTTGAACGGCATTGATGTGATCTTCTTCATTATTCTGGACGTGAGTTTATATGGACACACTTTCATTCATATTTGGGACTTGGTATTAATTAGCTGCAGTTAAACGATCCAACCGTGACGGCGCTTTCACCCGGTATCCGAGTCCTCGACGGCTTCTTCCAGGCCGCATCCACCCGTACTGCAGGCTTCGGAATTGTGAGTCTGTCAGACCTGCACCCCGCCATCCAAGTCTCATACTTGATCATGATGTACATTTCCGTCTTCCCAATTGCAATCTCCATGCGGCGCACAAATGTGTACGAGGAGAAAAGTCTGGGCATCTACGGCCCCGCCGATGAGGAGGCGGACGACGAGGATGATCAGACAGCACCCAGCTACATCGGAGCTCACTTGCGGCGCCAGCTGAGTTTCGATTTGTGGTATGTGTTCTTGGGACTCTTCGTCATCGCCATCGCGGAAGGGGACCGGTTGGAGGTCGTCAGTGACTATAGCTTCCAGCTCTTCACCGTCCTGTTCGAGGTCGTCTCAGCCTACGGTACTGTCGGTTTGTCATTTGGATACCCCAATGTCGACACCTCTTTCTCCGGCCAGTTCAATGTGATCTCTAAGCTAGTGATCATCGCCATGCAAATCCGTGGCCGCCACCGTGGTCTGCCTTACTCACTGGACCGTGCCGTCCTCTTACCTTCCGACGCTCTCAATAAGCGGGAGGCCGCTGATGCTGACCGTCGCATGCGCCGACGTGCGTCAAACCTCAGCGGCGGCGAGTCTATGGGTCGTCCACAATCCCGGTCAATGTCAATGGGACGCGACGTTGGTGTAACCACCGGCACGGCTGGCTACGACTGGGAAACACAACAACACCAGCCTAATGGGGACATTGTTCACCGACCTTCAACCATGCGCTCCGGTCGACAGTGACAGTGAGCTATACATATTCTGCACATCTTTTGTATTTATATAGAGGTTCGGCGTTGTGATTTGGGGCATACGTCATGGCCGATGACATTTCTTTTGCATGTATTTGGACATACTGGAGATCTACATTTGAATCTGCATTCATCATTTACGTTGATCTTGGTGGCGTAGGCAATTACTCAGGTAGGCCAGTGGGGTTTGGCTGTTCCCCGCGTGCGGGAAGCCCGCATTCCTTTCCGATTACGGCGGCTGTCGTGTGTCCCGCATTAGGAGTCGATAGTACGAATTGTAGACATGACAAAGCTTTTCGATGTCGAGATGGAAAAGCCAAAAAAAAGGTTTCTAGGCCATGATTAACACCTAGAACCATCAAGGGAATGTTTATGGTTTTAGACTTCTAGCGTACCTTGAACGGAACCGCGCCCTGAAATGATCGGCGCTAGTCCTCTCCGAGAACATACCAGGGGACCAGCATGACGGCATCAACATAGAGACCTATTTAAGCTCCTCAGGTTTTGACACTTATGACATGTCCATCAAAGTTCACCTACATTCTCATCGACGTTATCTGATATAGACCTATCTGGACATCGATTCAACCATGGAAGCCCAAAAGCTCCCTCGAGTATACCTCGATCGATACAGCGGCGCAGCTTCCCAATTCCCCAATCTTCAACCAACAGATGTCCCCAAATCCCCTATAACCCCAGTGGTGCCAGTCTCGGAATCTCCCGAACGCAAACCCACCAAACCACTCTGGTACAACCCACTCCACTGGACCGTACGACGAAAACTCATCTCCCTCTTCGTGGCCATCGTGATAATAGTGGTCATCGTCGTCGGCTCATATGAAGGCATCCGAGCAAACCGCTACCCAGACTACAACCCCCTCAAATACACCCTAAAGGACACCTACTCGGGCCAATCCTTCTTCGACCAATTCAACTACTTCACCGAACAAGACCCAACAAACGGCTTCGTCGTCTACGTCAACAAAGACGCAGCCACATCTCTGAACCTCACACATGCAACCGACGCCTCGGCAATTCTCCGCGTCGACACGGTGACACCCAACGCCCTCGGCGGGCGGAACTCCGTCCGTGTCGAGTCTAAGAAAGCGTATGATATGGGACTGTTCATCTTCGATATCATACACACGCCGCATGGCTGCGGAACATGGCCTGCACTCTGGATGACGGATGGAGCGAATTGGCCCGCGAATGGCGAGATCGATATTCTCGAAGCGACCAACGAGGCATCACACGGAAATGAGATCAGCTTGCATACCACGACGGGATGTACAATGGAAGTCAAGCGGAAGGAGACCGGGAACCGAATCTACAGTACATGCGATAATAGTACGAATGGCAACGCGGGATGTGTAGTCGTCGGAGAGCCCGAGACGTATGGTGCGGCTTTGAATCAGAACGGTGGTGGTGTAAGTCCTTTTTTTACGCTTCTCTCTTTCTCCCTTTCTTTCCCTTTTTCTTTTTTTTTTTCTTATTCTTCAACCGGAATAATAGAACACTAACGAATCGACCAGATCTACGCCCTCGAACTCCGCACCGCCGGCATTCGCACTTGGTTCTTCCCTCGAGATTCCATTCCTGCCGATGTCTCTTCGGACACTCCAGACCCCTCGACTTGGGGCACGGCACTAGCTGACTTTCCCAGCACGGAGTGTGATATCCCATCGCACTTCCGAAACCTCAACATCATTGCCAATATCGATCTTTGCGGAGAACTAGCTGCACAGCCGCAGTATTATGATACGATGTATCATTGTCCATCGACGTGTACGGACTATGTGGCGAAAAACCCGTCGGCTTTCGAGGAGGCGTTTTGGGAGTTTGGGAGTTTCCGGATTTATGAGGCTTTGGATGCTTAGAGGATTCTTAAATTGAGCCTCGTTGCTGTAGTATATTGATTGCTTGCGGGGAGTTTTGCTGATTATGTGTTCTGGAACGCTTGCTTGTTTACTGATGAGATGGGATGAATGTACTTTATAATGATTATACTAATCTGCTAATACAAGATAGTAGTTGACTTGCTCGTCAACTTTCTTTACAGTTCAGCTGCTGGTGTGAGTTTTACGGAAGAATTGCAGGAATATGACTCGTATACATTATCCACACATGGGTATCTTGAAATGACTCGTACACGCACAAGCACACGGGTCCAACCAGAGCAAAGAAAAAAGCAAATAGTCCAAAGGAACGTGCAACCCGTGTGCTTGGTAAGTTTGACGTTTTGAGGGAAAGAATTGGAAGTCGTCGTAAGAAGGGGAACAGGGTTTACAGCTTGCGCAACAGACTGCCTTCTGCGAATGGGTTGTCCGGGGATAAGTCCAACATTGGCTGAGTAGCGTTGCGGTCACCTGTTGCCACGCCACGTCCTTGAGACGGTTTGGGCTGGTTGGTGATCTTTTTGGACGTCAATAGGCTGTTGGGTTGGAAAGGATTGGGCGGCACAGTGGGACTGCACTCGGCAGAGCTGATCTGGGCGGATTTGTGTGGTGCGGAGGCTTTGCGGACACTGCGAGCAGTGTTTGAGCGGTTACGGGCCTGTGAGGGGACATCGACGGATGGTCTTCGCCATGAAGTCGAGGGAGGGATAGCTATTGTGTTGACGGCTAGTTCGGGTCCAGTGGCGGCGTCAACGAGCTTCACGCCAGGTTCAACAGTTACACCGCGGCCTTTGCGGATGTGGTGTGGCGCTTCTTGGAAAACGGGTGTCAAGTCGACGAGAGGTCTTGGCTTTTGGCTGGCGGACAAAGACCGACTGAGACCATCTGGTGCGCGGGTCATGGTGTTTGAGCGGCTGTTCGAGTACTCGGGAGTGTATACAGGGCTCTCATTCTGAGGACTCTGGTCTGCGAAAGGGTCTTCCTTCGCTCGTTTGGCTCTTTCATCCCTCTCATGCATCGCCTGCTTTCGCTGTGAATAACTTCTTCCCAGCAGACCTGTTGGGGAGAAGGTCTCTATTTCCGCGGAGGATCTTCCCAGGGCGGTATCGAGGGACAATTCCTTGGGGAAGGACAAAGGTGGAAGAGCATGGTCCCGACTGCTCTTTTTATGAGCGTAAACATCCTTGGCCGTTGACGGGCGTGGCCCCGTCTCACCATTTTGGCGGATCGTGAGAGACCTCGCTGGAAGTGGGATGCCAGCCTCGCTCTTCTCTGTTGCTCCCAACTTGTTGACAAGGTACCAACTCCGCCATGCTTGGGTCACCGTATACCATTTGTCCGCCATGGCACGGTCGTTGGTGCTGAAGAAATGAACGAACTTTTCAGTAGACAAGAACATGGAAGACTTCTGTTGGCTTTTAATAGCCATGCAGATCTTCTTAGGAGGCTTGATTTCTTTTGCAAGAGCGCGTGCATTGGGCTTGTAGATGTCAAAGTCGGAGAGGTGGCATATGATAGCGTGATCCTTGGAAGATTCCTTCTTCGCAATAGTCACCTGGCCAGAGGGACTTAAAGTCACCCATCGCTTGTCCCATTTTCCAGGGCGCTGGGAGTAGTAGAGGTAAACACTTGTCTCGGCAGGCTTCTCGCTTGGAACCAGCTGAGCGTCCAGTTGAGCGAGGGCATCCATGCTCCAAGGAGGACTGACAATCAGTCTATTGTCTGCATCGTGTGACCATGAATTCAAGACGTCCCGTACACGCTCGTATCGACGCAAGTTTCTCTCCAGACCAACTTGATGGAATGATTCCCGGACAATGAACTTTGCAGGGTCGATGTCACGCGACAATTTCTGCGAGGCGGACAAGAGCAGATCTTGCACTTGGGTTGAGGGAGTCACAGGCAATTTGATCAAAGCATCGCTGTATTGCACAATGACTTGGCGTTCTCCAGCGTTCACGGCTGATATGGGCGCATCTATCCCAGGGACAATGCCTCCGCCGCCAACCCCAATATACTTCTGCGTAGAGTCTGGTGTCTTTGTAAGGCCCATTTTCTGGAAGAAGGACTTGCGCGTGTTGTCATTGGACGGAGCATGTGAGCTGGCTCGACGGCTGTCTAGACTGGTAGCCTCTGGTGCTGAGCGAGTGGGTTTGGTTTTGCCCACATCCTTCTTCACGCGCACAGTTTTCTCTGATTTCACCGGTCGTAATGGAACCTCGGGAGAGGACTGATTTCCGCCCTCGAGCTGCGCCATCGCATCCAGTCTATGTTTTTCACGCTCGTACTCTTCTTCCGCGCTCGGGGAGCGCTTGACGGCGGGTAAAGGAGGCACCTTCTGGGTTTTTGCACGCGCGAGATCTGGCATAGGAGGGGTTGGAGGAGTCGCGGATGCGGCAGTGTTGTTTTTCGCGTTAGGGCGATTGCGACGGTAACGAGACATGCTTCTCGCGATTGACGGGTTCTGATCGTTTGTCGAACTCACCGACTGGTGAGACAGGGCTTTTTCATGGCAGTCGGCACTCTTTGCCTCACGAACAGATCGGTATCGCGACATTTTCTGCGGCGCAGTGCCCGTAGCAGACACGGCAGGCCTCGCCATGATTGCGCAAGCACCTCGTGAGGAGTGGAGTCCAAAAGTCAGGTAGAGTTTGATCTTGTTCGCGAAGCGAACAGTGCCATTCTGGAGAGTAAAATCGGCAAGGCTAAGATCGCAAGTCAGCGGCGAAACAGCTTGGGCAGGACTAAGTCAAAGAGATCAGGGGGAGGTGGGAAGGTAAAAGGTTAAAGTGCCAAGATGAGGCTGGAACAAAATGCGACAGGCCCGCAGTCCTGGCTCATTAAGCGCCATTCGAGGTATAGCGACGCGTGCAATCAATAATTGGGCCGCATCTGGCAGCGTGTGATTGATCAGAATGGACGTACCTAGAGTTTCATCAGATCGTGGGAATTAAATGTAGGTTTGCGGGCGAGGAAGGAATGTGAAGGAAGGGGTGGAGCCGGAAACGTCTTCCTCGATCGTTTCGGTCGTGTTTCTTCCCTTTGCGCTACGATCAGCAATCCCTTGACACAGCGGAACTTTAGAATCGTGCTCGCCCTTCCCAGTGTTGCACAGGCTCAACAAGAAGGAGACAATGCCTTTGGACCCTTGGATCCACTGAGATCCGCGCCTTCGTGGATAGACCCGAGGTCCACCCGGCGGGGGATCGTCCTGAATATTAAGCATACCGGCAAGGGCCGGCATTTTTGTGCCTTTGGTGTGAGATCTGATACATACGTAGTAGTTCACAATCTACAGCATGCATCGAGTTCACCCTCACAACTTTACCCTGTTAGCCCCTATGTGATGTAGTCTGTTTCAGATGGTCGAAACGTAATGTGAGGAGTCATTACAGGAAATCTTACTCCGTAAATTAAATGAAATTGCCATACAGTCGATATGCATATCCTCGATGCCCATCACATCGCCTGCTCCCGTAGGTACCTAGGCACCCCCAATCGATCGTCTGCGACATGGAGCGAATAAGTTGTGCAGTGAGACTTACCAAGTTACTGACTACGTCCTAGATGACCGGGGCCGCTGAACCTCTTAAGAATCTTTTGAGATTCGATTTCCTTCTGCCTCGTATCACCCCCCCCCCCCCATGCGATTGGCGCTTGTAGGGTTCTTGGGCAAGGAACTAATGCACGAGTAAGCACTTCTAAACAATCCAGTTTCGACACGTGTACGAATGGAAGCGCCCGAGAGAATTCTGATCACTTTCAGGGGATACGTCGCGTTTCTACTACAAACGTTGAGGTGGGCATGTTTCTCCCTCCTCTTTCATATCCAGTACTGTTGCTATCCGAGAAACCACGTTTTCGAGTCTGAGGTATCAAAGGACCTCGGGGCCCCAACACGTTCCCATCATATCCTCTCAAGATGGCAGACGTGATCGGCACTATCTCTGCGGTCATTGCCCTCATCGAGGCCTCGATCAAAATCTGCGACAGTGCTCAAAAGGACATTAAGTTATCAGAGATATTCGAAGTTGTTCGACGGCGGCTCCCCGTTCTTCTCCACACCCTCGCGACTTGTAAAGGCAACCTCGAACCAAAAAAAAATTCAATCCCTGAAGATGTCTGCGAAGCCTTGGAGAAGACACTTGATGATTGTGAGGCAAAGGCTGCGAATTTAAGAGGGATATTTGAGAAGATTATACCCGGTGACAGCGATACATGGGAAAAGCGATACTTGAAAATCCTCTGCAGACTCGGCAAAGGAAATAAAGTCGAAGAGCTGATGCTTGGTCTCACTGAAGACGTCCAACTTGTTGTCAATCACAATGCAGTTAGGTCTGCCAGTCAACAGCAAATTGCCGAGCTTGAAGACATTGCCAATGAGATGAAGTCTGTCACCTCATCAGTACCAGAGGAAGAGAGCTTTACAATGAGTTTCAGCAGCGGAGGCGGGGCGCAGACAAACAACATCAATCGTGGCAGTGGGCAACAAATCAACAACAATGGGTCTGTTGGAACGCAGAACTTCAATTCCGGTAAGAAGCAGGGTTGATACCATGAATTTCGCGTACCTTCCCCGAAAGAGGACGGTGAACAAGGTCGCTCGGGGGCATTGGTTCCCTTATTTCGGTGAACCTTCCCTTATTGCTAGCTTCTATCTCCAAACATCCCCAATACAAACACTATTTGTGCCTATGAGATGTGCGATCCTTTCTTTTCAGAGAACTCTATGTCCGCGTTTTGGTGAGAAGTCCCTGCTGACGTCTATTGCAGTCACTCATCAACAGAGGGACGACTTTGGCTTTCATAAGCCCTGGGGTGTTTGTCTCGGCCAAGCGCCTTACATCGCTCCAGAACTCTTCATCGGCCGTGGCGCCGAGCTTAGTCAAATCGCGGAAATTTTGCACCCTGTCCAAGACCTTCAAAAGCAACAACGTCTAGTTCTCGGTGGTATGGGTGGTATCGGTAAGACCAGACTTGCTATCGCTTATGCAGAGTCACAGTCTAGATCTTATAGCTCGGTGTTCTGGTTGAATGCAGCGTCAGAGGCTGCTCTGAAAGATAGTTTCCAATCGGTTGCCCGGCTCATATTCGACATCCAGGACTCTGGGCTCCTGGAAAGCAAAGAGATGACCGGACGTGTACTTCAGTGGCTGTCTGATCCTGTCAACACTGGATGGTTGTTAATCTTTGACAACTATGACGATCCCACCCAGTTTGATATCAACGACTTCTATCCGCCGGCTTCCCATGGGTCTATCGTAGTCACCACTCGGAGTCCAGATCATGTTACAGGAAGTACTCTGCATATAAGGCCCTTTCAGGATATCAAAGATGGCCTCGCGATCCTGCAAACTCGATCAAAAAGGGAGAATGTTCAGTCTGGTATGTTACATACAGATACACACAGAATATAACTAAATACCTCTATTAGATCCTTACGCGAACCGCCTGGCAGAGCGACTTGCAGGTCTCCCTCTTGCTTTGGCCACTGCTGGGACTTATCTTCAACGAAGTGTTTTCAGCTTTGAACGCTATCTGCAAGAGTACGAGAAACGCTGGAATATTGATTCCCGTCGCCCCACTAAACTTCAAGAGTATCGTGAGCATACACTTTACACAACCTGGGATCTATCATTCGCTCGTCTGGAAATAGACGACCCAGATGCAGCAAAATTACTCAGACTGTTAGCCTACTTCGATAACCAGGACCTTTGGTACGAGCTGTTTCAAGGCGGGCTTACCAAAGAATCTCCCGAGTGGCTTCGTGAACTGGTCGTGGATGACGTGTCTTTCCAGGGAGTCATGGGAATCTTGACAGATTACTATTTTCTGGAAGTCCACTCGGCATCAGAGACATGGAGCATGCATAACTGTGTGCATGACTGGACACTAGCCGCACTCAACAAGAACATTAATCATGAGTATTACTGGTACGCTTTCGACTGCGTTAATGCGGCTATCAGTAAAGTTGGTATGCGGTATTTTGTTAATATCAAATTCTCCCGCGCTACTAGTCATGCAACACGACTTGTACAACACCGGTTTCTCGAGAATGATTTGTTTAATGATCTTACGCCTGCGCAACTCAAAACTTTATTACGTGTTTCAAGATTGCTTCAAGACCAAGTTCAGCTAAATGGGGCCGAGCAGTTGTATATGCGGGCGCTCGCTAGGTGTGAAGAAGCGCTAGGACCAGATCATCCTTTTACCCTTAACACTTCGAACAATATCGGGAACCTATATCATCATCAAGGCAAGCTAGACGAGGCTGAGCAGATGTATATGCGGGCGCTCGCTGGGTGTGAAGAAGCGCTAGGACCAGACCATCCTTTTACCCTTAACACCTGGGTGAAGGCTGAGCAGATGTATATGCGGGCGCTCGCTGGGTGTGAAGAAGCGCTAGGACCAGACCATCCTTTTACCCTTAACACCGTTCACAATCTTGGGGCACTATATCATCATCAAGGCAAGCTGGGTGAGGCTGAGCAGATGTATATGCGGGCGCTCGCTGGGTGTGAAGAAGCGCTAGGACCAGACCATCCTTTTACCCTTAACACCGTTCACAATTTTGGGAATCTACATCAGCACCAAGGCAGGTTAGACAAGGCTGAGCAGATGTATATGTGGGCGCTCGCAGGGTATGAAAAAGCGCTCGGACCAGACCACACGTTGACTCTTGACATCGTCCACAATCTTGGACTTGTATATCGTGACCAAGGCAATTTAGATGAGGCCAAGCAGATGTTTAGACGGGCCGGGGCTAGAAGATAGAATAGCCCTGGTAATAAAACAGATTCACCACTGAAGTCATTCTATCTAGATTTCGCTTGCTTTATTTCGTTCATCTTTTAAATTTACATCACGAGTACACTCTGAGACGGGTAATTCAGCCGGGATTTTGTTGACTACTCCAAAGGCCAACAGCGGATCTTATGAGACTAGAACTGTTGTCTGGCTTTTTTGACCGAACAAGTAGATCAGATAAGAGAGGCCTTTTTTGAAATAGTGAGCATTTGGCCGAAAATTAGTTGGCCTAGATTTGGAAAGATTGACTGCTTCTAGATGATCTGCAATGGCTGCAGCGCTTTCTGGGTTCAGTTAGTTTTCACCTGCCGAAAGGATAGGGTGCAAGACAGACAGGAGTTCAGTAAGTAGAAGCGGTGGTTTTTTAAAACTGTCTGCTGGGCTACATGCTGACTAGGCACAGTTATAGGACCGTCATTCTTCCCCACCGAATTCGACGGTGAACTGGTTTCAGTATGGCCCGCCCCAGTTTATTCACGAGAGAATACTGCTAATAATATGGTCAGGGGGAGATTGACCATAGACGGTGTGGCGTTTTGCACGATAGAGTTCAACAAATAATTCAAGAGACTAGAGAAGTGGGATTGCTTTCGAGCGCGTCTGTATTCATGCTATTATTTCAAAGCCGCGTCCCATCCAAAGTCATACTCCCAGAAGGCGTAGATAATGCAGGTATAACACTCCTCCACATTACATGCAGGGTTTCTCTGGAATCAGCATAGATCGAGCACAAGTCAATCTAGGGCTTTACCAACACATTCGTACCACAGGGATCATGAGATCTGTGATCGGACCCCAAAAAGCAGGAATCCAAGCGAAAAATAAAAAAAAAAAAAAATTTTAAAAGTAAAAAAGTTTGGTCGTCATTTGCATGCTGTGGGTCTGGACTTGTCATATTTCCATTTTTGTTCCTGCAGCATGAGATAGCTGGGAACTACTATTTTCTCGATATCTCACCTCTCGAGCACATATCATATGAGGCACCTATTTCTTGTATGCCCCCAGCTCTCTCCGCCTGTGATGTTCTCAGTACTATACAGTCAAGATGGAATGAATTGGAACTTACCACCAGGCCACAAAGTCCATGGTCCGCACATCAATGCCCAGGTCCTTGAGCACTTTTGTGGACAGGTGCGTGTCATAGGGCCGCTGCACAGTGGCATTGGGGTCGTTACCCTGCTTGTTGCGAATCATACCGGGCAAAGGCACTGAAAGCACCTGAGCCAGTTTCTCACAGATCTCATACTTGGTCATGCGGTCCTCGGAGCTGAATTGCAGGATCCTCGGCATCTCCTTGAGGTGGTCCTTCTCTCTCAAGTACTTAATCACAATGTCTCGGCACACGCGGGCCACGTCCTCGGTGTTGGTGGGATAACGCAGCGCCCAGTCGTCCATCTTGACACCAGCATTTGCATCCTGCGATTTCATAACCGCATCCACCAGACAGTTAACCGCACTTTCGGAGTTATCCTTGGCCGATCCGTACAGCACGGGGACTCGCAACACGACGCCCAATCCGCTGTCACGAGTCGCCTCGAGCACTGCAACCTCACCATCGCGTTTCAGCTCGCCGTACAGATTAGGCGGATCGGTCTTCGCATCGGCTTCGTAGGGGGCGTCACCCTCCTTTCCGGGGAAGACGTAGTCGGTCGAGATATAGATGAGGAACACGCCGCGGGTCTGGCATTCTTCGGCAAGAACACGAGTAGCGTCAACGTTGACCTTACGTGCCTGTTCCGGATTCTTGTCGCACAGGTCTGGAGATCTGTTTGCCGCACCTAGTTACCACACGTTAGCTTGAGTGGCATGATCCCCGGATGTTCATAGCTTACAATGGACCACAATGTGGGGTCTGGCAGTATCAATGAGCTTCAAGTACTTAAATCGGGTTTCATTGTCATGGATAGACTCACTTGACATCGTCCAGAAGGGACTTGATATCCTCCGACTTCTCAAGATCAGCCCTGAGGATAGTTGGCGGGGCAGCACGCGAATATCCCTGTCCGACCACAAGCACACCGGAGTGCTGGAAGGTGTTGAAGACCTGACGTCCCAAAAGGCCGCTAGCTCCGGTAACAAGAACTACAGAAGACATGATCGAGCAATTGTGAAAGAAGAAGTTGTCTACCGGTGAGAATTTGTAGCCGTTCGTGGTTTTGCGGGGCGCTGCCATGACGTAACTGACTCGCCGTCAAGGTCTCGCGTGCCAGAAGTTTATTTACCATTGAGATTGAGCTGTAGATCAGATCTAAACTTTTCTCAAGCTATGAGTTACCAGGCTCTACTGCTTGGGTTTCAATGTTCTTTGTTATGGCTCTTTGGTGCGGAAATTAGCCTCATTTAGAGTTGGAAGCTTACCGAAGCTCAATCACTCAAATGCTGCCACCACCATTACTTTCTACTGGAAATTCCAGGGCTAGCTCTATTCCTACCTATTGGGTTCGTTTTTAGCAGTAATATGCCCATGGGTTCTTCAAGAATCATTGCTAGAGCGCCAGTGCCGGCCCGCTTTAGAATCGCATCGTGGGGTAAGTGTAGCCCAACAGAACACGCGCGAGTCCTGTTTCTAGAGGGGGAGGTCCTCGCGGGTACACTCAAGCGCCTAGGCAGATACCATCACTGGGCAGTTGGTTATCTTTGGATGATGCATCATTGACCTCACCGGATACCTTGGTTTGACAACTACACCCTATTTTAGTCGGGGATCGATTAATAAGGACAAACTACACGGCTGAAAGATCGACCGTGAATCAACGGGGTAAGCACAGTTTCTCCGGTGTAGTTGCTCGGGACCACATCGTCACATACCGAACCCGGTCGGTTACCGAATCGGGCAACTTCTGGAGATTGATAGCGGATGGAAACGATTAAGAATGGAAGCCGAAAGCAGGAAGGAACATAGGAACATAAGGCCGAGAAAGGCCGAGCAAATCTCACAGAAACAGGGAGTCGCGGAGGCAACTCCGACGGACAAGCAACTAAAAACTGGGATTCGGATGGTGATCGGAGCGGCTTCTCCACTCTTCAATTGACCGGGCATCCACTCCTAAATTCCTTTTTCCTCGCTACACCTCTCCAACACCGCTATGTCTACTGCCAGGAATGTATCTGCCGCTTTGCGGCGGGCACGAGTGTCTCGCCCTGGCATCGTTCTCCGACCCGCCCTCCCCCTCACACCTCTGACGACCGCCGTGCGCAGCTTCAGCGTCAGCTCTACCATCCGAGCCGACAAGCAGATCAAGTACACCAGCGACGCATACCCCAATGTCAAGCGCGATCCCAACTTCGGAGAGCTTACCGCCGATGACGTCGCACATTTCAAGGAGCTTCTGGGCTCCGAATCAGCTGTTATCGATGGCGTGACCGCCGATGCGACGGACGACATCGAGCCGTTCAACAGCGACTGGATGCGCAAATACCGTGGCCACACACGACTGGTGCTGAAACCTGGTAGCACGGAAGAGGTCAGCAAGGTGCTAAAATACTGCAATGAGAAGAAGTTGGCCGTGGTGCCTCAGGGTGGTAACACTGGTCTAGTTGGTGGCTCCGTGCCCGTCTTCGACGAGATCGTAATCAATACCTCGCGTATGAACAAGATTCGCTCGTTCGACGAGGCTTCGGGTGTGCTGGTCGCAGATGCTGGTGTGATTCTCGAGGTTGCGGATCAGTACCTCGCTGAGCGCGATCACCTGTTCCCTCTGGATCTGGGTGCCAAAGGATCCTGCCACATCGGCGGTAACATCGCTACCAACGCGGGTGGTCTGCGCTTGCTTCGCTACGGCAGCATGCACGGAAACGTGCTGGGTCTTGAAGCAGTCCTGCCGGACGGGACCATCGTTGACTCTCTCTCCACTCTGCGCAAGAATAACACTGGCTACGACCTGAAGCAGCTCTTCATTGGCTCCGAGGGCACTATTGGCCTCGTTACCGCCGTCTCCATTATGTGCCCTCCTCGCCCCAAGACCGTCAATGTTGCTTACTTCGGATTGGAGAGCTTCGAGCAAGTCCAGCAGGCCTATCTCCAGGCCAAGGGCCAGTTGTCTGAGATCCTGTCTGCCTTTGAGCTTATGGACGGCCGCAGCCAGGGTTTGGTCAAGGAGTCTACTGGCAACAAGTACCCTCTCGAAGGCGAATATCCCTTTTACTGCCTAATCGAGACCAGTGGCTCCAACGCCGAGCATGACATGGAAAAGCTAGAGACCTTCCTTGAGAACGTCATGGGCGAGGGCATCGTCGCTGACGGTGTCTTGGCTCAGGATGAGACCCAGTTCCAGGCTCTGTGGCGTTGGCGTGAGGGTATCACCGAGGCCCTGAGCCACCTGGGTGGTACTTACAAGTACGACGTCTCCATCCCTCTCTCTGATCTGTACCAGTTGGTCGAGGACTGCAAGGCTCGTCTGACCGAGATGGGCTTCGTTGGTGATGACGACTCTTTCCCAGTTCGCGCCGTTGTTGGATATGGCCACATGGGTGACTCCAACCTGCACTTGAACGTTTCCGTGCGCCAGTACAACAAGGAGGTCGAGAAGGCTATTGAGCCTTGGGTGTATGAGTGGATTCAGAAGCGCCAGGGCAGTATCAGTGCTGAGCACGGTCTTGGAATTGCCAAGAAAGAGTTCATTGGCTACAGTCAGAACGAGACGATGGTGAAGCTGATGAAGCAGTTGAAGGGTCTCTACGATCCGGTAAGTACCTTGCCAACACCCTACTCATGTGAATTTTGCTAACGGAGACTATAGAACGGCATTATGAACCCGTACAAGTACATCTAAACAAGGTTTCACCCTTGACTGTGGTGTGAATAGTGTATAAAATATTAAAAGTTGCTTCCTAGCTTCAATAATTCTCCCCACTGTCCGACTAGTGATGCTATACAAATATGATGTCACATGATCCGGAGCCCTTGCATATACGCTAGTCTGGATAGCGTTAGTATCTCCCCACTTTATGCCTCAGGCGACTATCGGTTGCCATGCGAGACGGCCTTGTTTGGACAAGGGCCGTTCTTATATGCTCCACCCCTTTTGATTTCAAGTGCCCAACTGCCTGACACTTTCTTCCTTTTCGCTGTCACGCCACAGCTTTGGAACCAAGGTCTTTCAAGTTCAAAGTTCACCCGGTTGCCGCTAATTGAACACCGTGCGTTCCGTTGCAGCCCCTGTCCGAACGGAACCGCTAGTTCGGCCCGATCATTACGAAACCATGGCGGACGATATGGCGAGCCGTTACCAGGTGATGGAGGAGCTAGGAAGTGAGTACCAGAAGTGCTTGCAATGTCCCCGCATTCTATGTACTAACCTACCACTTTTGTTTTACAGGCGGAAGTTTCGGCGTCGTTTACAAAGCCATCGATACTCACACGGGAGAGATTGTAGCGGTGAAGCATGTACGCGCCAATTTTCATCCTATACCCCTCTCACGCATCCAATTGACTTTTTCTCGCGTCGCAGATCGATCTCGAGTCCAGCGAAGATGATATTCAGGAAATCCAGCAGGAGATTTCCGTTCTAGCCACCTGCGCCAGTGCATATGTTACCCAATACAAGGCGAGCTTTCTGAAGGGTCACAAGCTCTGGATTGTGATGGAATTCTTGGGAGGCGGGTCCTGCCTGGATCTGGTACGTGGTTTATCCCTGCTCGTTCGCAATCGTTGCGGGATCTGTCGCTAACCTGTCGCAGTTAAAACCAGGGGTCTTCAACGAGGCGCATGTGGCCATTGTTTGCCGAGAGTTGCTACAGGGCCTCGACTACCTTCACGCTGAAGGAAAGATCCACCGAGACGTCAAGGCTGCAAACGTCTTGCTCTCTCATACTGGAAAGGTGAAGCTGGCAGATTTTGGTGTGGCCGCTCAGCTGGTCAATATCAAGTCGCAGCGAAATACGTTTGTCGGTACTCCATTCTGGATGGCGCCAGAAGTGATCCAGCAGGCTGGATATGACTTCAAGGCAGATATCTGGTCCCTGGGTATTACTGCGATTGAAATGATCAACGGCGAGCCGCCTCATGCCAGCACCCACCCGATGAAGGTGCTATTCCTCATTCCGAAACAGCCTGCCCCGCGACTGGAGGGTAACGAATACAGCAGCACCTTCAAAGATTTCATCGCCCAATGTCTGACCAAGGACCCCGATCGCCGCCCTAGCGCAAAGGAACTGTTGCGACACAAATTCATTCGCGGCGCTGGAAAGCCCGAGTCATTACAGGAACTCATCCATCGCAAGCAGGACTGGGACGCCGGCCGCGGAGTCACCAAGGATGTTAAATACTACGCGGAGTCCCTGTTAGTCCCCAACTCCGCTGATGGTCCCAATCTGTGGCTAACAACTGAACTTAGCAACACTATCACCAAGCCACCTACTCAAGAGGAAGATGACGATGATTGGGTATTCGATACCGTGAAGGCTCCGTCGATGTGGGTACCCAAGGGTACTGACTGGACCACGCTCGATGAGGATGAAGACGAGAACGAGACCGATCCTGCTCGACTGATTGAGGACATGCATATCTCTCAACCGTCCCACCCACCCAAGCACCAGCCCAATTCCACAGTTCGACGCACCCCAATCGCCGATCGATCACCTTCGGTCCGCAAAGCCAACACCAAACGACGATCCAGCGGTATCAAGCAGCCTCTTGGGCTAGACTTGAGCTACGGAAACAGCCCGTCCACTGTTCGGCAATTCCGCCGAGTGTCAGACAGAGCTCCCAGTGAGACACCCAAGGTGCCGCCTGGCTTCGATGAGAACGCTAGTCCAAAGGTTGTCTCTGGGGAGACCAGCAGCAAGGAAGCCCAGTTGGGACGCCGTGCATATAGCCGGGCAGTTGGACTTTCCTGCCAAGAGGTCCTCTCTACCACTGGTGACGGAGAAAAGCGTGAGGCCATTTCCCGGCTGGCCGAGGCCTGGAGTGACCTGGAGATGGTCGATCCTGAGGGTCTCTACCATATCATCCGCACCATGAACGAGAAACTTCAGGCGTATGTCACAGATTCCGACTCTTCCGACAGTGATGAAGAGATACTAACCCCAGACAGTGATCCCCGCCTGAACTCTATGATCCCAGCATCCCCCCAACCCGACTCTCCTGGGCGTCCCCGCCTCGTTCTGGCCCAGAACAACCCTCATCTCAAAAGTCACCGTCGCCGACAGTCGAGCGTGGCGGAACCGAACCCCCCATCACCCCTCTCCAACATGCCCGGCCAACACATCGCCGGCATGGAACACACCAAACAACTGTCTGATGTACTCTACTCGCGTTGGGCAGACGGATTGCGCAATCGCTGGGGCATATAAGCAACCCTCGGCAGGATACTCCCTCGCATCCGCCCTCCACTCCTCTTGATCTTCTTCCATTCGTTGTATAGACCATATTGGCGTTTTACCTGCTTGTACAACCCTCTTGCATTCTTTTCAGGCTTACCACCAGCCTTGCATCTATGGTGTCCGTTCTTTCTTTTCAATTCTTGTACCTGGTGGGACCGGTCCCGGAGTTTTGATCTGGTGTAATGTTTTGGAAATTGTGATTATGTTTATGTTCATGTCTCTGCTTTGCCTTTATCTTTACCCTTTGTCTCTTTACTGGTGCAGACGGATGTCTTGGAGACTTTTCATACACATAGATAGCTTTTCTTTCTCGCTGTCATTTACGTGCGCTTTTGTCCGTTGCCCCTGCTTTCTGCAAGTCCTGAGGCAAGGGGGCTTTCATTGTGCAATATGTTTCTGGTTATCTGTGAACTGTCCGTCTGAATGAAAATATTATGATATGATTGGACTCATGATTGTTGATTCATGTATTCTCTTCCAAACAGTGCTTTGACATTTAGTCCTTACATCAAGCCCTTCGCATAACCCCTCCGCACTTGTTGTGATTTACCTTGGAATGTACTGCCTATCAAATCGCAGCTTCTATTCCTCAAGTTCCAACTTCATGATCTTCGAGCGGTTATTTGTTTATTTTGTTTCAAATTCTCGTAAGTTATTAAGAAGTTGCCAAAAATCGAATACCCCTGAAATCGACAGCCAAGACGTCTAGAGCTTCTTAGCTCCCCGAAACAACTCCCGCCCGGCGCCACTTCTGGGGGCGGTGGGGCTGCCTACGCACTGCATGTAATTTGGCATGGAGTGCCTTTTCCGGTGTTGCTATTTCGAGAATGGTTTCAGTGGAGTGTCATAGCTTTTGAAATGAGTAGGTTGTGATCGGATATTTGCAATTATACCTATCTCCTCGGTCCGACTCGGTCCGTCGATTTGAATGTTTCCTGAATGTTAGTTAGTCATGTTGTCACTAAAACATACATGTATGTGGTCTCCACCGGCGTACCCCAACAATCTCTATAATCTCTTATGGTATATGATTCAAGCATTTGAATGAATATCGGCATTCCCGTCACTGATATATACAAAACCTAAATTTAGATAATAATTAGACAGAGATATCTAGGCAGTTAGGGAGTGGTTCCTAGAGCTCTTCAAGTGCTTCCAAGGTTACAACCGTTCAACATGGCACATGCACGTGCCGAGAACCTCCGGGGCGCCGAGGGAGACGATGTGAGAGCATAGGTATCTAGGCACTCTTGTTGACCAAAAAATCCCGTTAACGCCTTATTTGAACGATTCCAAGGTTTTAGACAGGTTGACTACTGGACACCGCTGGATTGACTCGAATTGAATGTCACGCTAAGAATGCAAAGGCGCTCATTGACTCGTGTCGGTCTAGTCGAAGTGCAGGGATATGCTAGCCGTGCTCAGCCTGACTTGACTGATTCGGTAGAGATAGTGCTATCTACCGAAAGATGCATTCCTCGAAACGAAGTAATGTGACTTCCATCCATAGAATGTTTTCTGTCTAGCGCCTGCTTCTAGGTACATGGGATGGGCTAGGTCAAATTTAAACAATTTAGATGGGCTTGTATGACTTTTGCTTTTTTGTCTACAGAGTCGTGACATTAATGCGAAGACAACAAACTTAGATGAATGGCTTACGCAGGGTCTAGACTCTGATCTCTCGGTATGCATTCTCCGGAAGCTGTTCTCAAATTGGCATGCCATATCGCGTGGAATTTACGTCGACCGTGGGGACTCAGGGTGCAAGCTGTTCCTAGCTACAAGAAAAGCACAGTGTAAAGGGTTCCATGAAGGTATCTACCAAAAGAGAATGTTAAGATGAAGGTCGGCAGCGCTAAGCAGCATCGAGGCTACGCCTCGGGTGGCCCCTGAAACACTTGTGGCAAGGATGCGCGGTCCTTTGGACCCGCTGTGGGCTGTGGGCTGTGGGCTCAGGAGAACTGGGGACTGGACTTCCTGTCACTTCGGGTCTTTTCATTTTTCAACTGTACATATACTCCAACTCTCACTCTTGTTCCTTCATGCCCACCTTTCCATAGTTTCTCTCCAGCTGGCTGGCCCACAATGGAGAGCTTCCCGGGAACGGGCGACGACGTCCATGGCTCTGTGCCGGATGCGTCCCGCACGACACTCGACTCTCCAACCCAAGCGGAGCCTGCCTCCGGGCAAACACTTTCTCGATCCTCATCATTGTTGCAGAAACGATCATCACTTCCACCGCGTGCTCATACAGGGGCCCGACATGCGAAACGGTTGACCTTGAACTTCCCCATCAACATCCCGTTAAACCAGCCGCCATCCGCCACTGACACCAGTGTCGCCTCTCCCGGATCCATGACCCCCGTCACCCAGTCCTCGACTCATCCATCCCCAGCAACTCCTGGTGCTCCTATCCCCTTGGATGTCGATGACGATGGCATCGACTTTCTTCGGGCCATCGCCTCGCAAGAGCGGAGGGTAATGGAGCTCCGGGAGGAGCTGTCTCGGGCCGAGACTGACCTGTCAACCCTCAAGAAACAATGGGCGCTGTCTGAGAAGTCGAGGAAACGCACCGAGATCAGTCTTCATGCTGAACCCATGCTGCCACTGCGATCTCCCGACCTTAGCGGGCCGGAAGCATCCAGTTCGCATCGTCGGGATCAAAGCATGAGCTCGGTCGGAAGCTCGTCTGTGTCACAGGAACGTATCAGCCGAGAAATGGATCGGCGAAGTATCGTCCGTCCTACACCAGCTAAGGGTACAACCATCTCTGCCAACGGGCGGCGTGTCTTCCAAGGCTCTCATACGCGCACTTTGTCTCTTCTGTCTCCAGTAACAGCTCAGAGCCCATCTCTCGGTGAGCGGGGCTCGTCAGAGGCTGAGCGTGTTGGCCGCGCCCCGCGGTCAGCTACGCTGCCATCCGTTGAGCGTTACAATGCCTCCAGCATTGGAATGCCGCTGGATGAGAGTCAGGTACCGGAGCACGTGCTTTCACAGTGGCGGAAGACCATGCCGCCCCCATCGCGCGAGGCACTTGTACGTACTGGCAAACAGATGGCTTCCGACCTGCGCGAGGGTCTCTGGACATTCTTTGAGGACATCCGACAGGCAACCGTGGGTGAAGAGGGCATCAACGCGACCGAATCTCGGACCATGTCACCATCCAACTCGTTAACCCCGTCGAATTCACGCAAGCGCGATTCTTTGGCCAAATCACAAAGTCGAGATCGGTTATCAGCCGCAGGTAGTGGTTCACGATCCACATCGTCATCGTCGCGGGGGAGGAGGCCAGCGGCCGAGGCATCATCTGGTAAAGACACCAAGCCGGTGGACATTTCCTCGTCTTTCTGGCATGAATTCGGCGTTGATTCACCAGCGCAGACGTCGACAGGCGCTCATCGCAGTCCCTCCGACAACACCGTCGCCGCAACGACCCCACGGGGCGCGAACGAGTCCGAGCAAACAAATCACCACTCCAGCAGTCCAGCCGCGGAGGATGATACGGCCGACAACTGGGATATGTGGGATACGCCGCTTCCCACGTCTAAGATGAAGCATACGCCCTCGTCGAGCCGGTCGACAGTAGAGTCCTCGAAGCATGACCAGTCGCCCGGAACACAGAATAGCAGTCCACGAACGAGTGCCAGGTACATTTCGACTTTTCCTGATTTTATCTATGACAACCTCGTTATGCGCTGACGCTCCGTTTCCAGCTTTGGCGAATGGAACCCTAGTTCTGCCGCCCCCGATCCCAGCATGACCGAAGGCATCCCCTGGCCCACTATCACCAAGCTGGCCCCGTCCAAGCTGCAACGTACCGCCTCCAACCTCATGGCGGAGTGGGAGCGAAGTCTCTCGCCTTCGCCGGAACGAAAGGACTCGTCGTCCTCGTCCAGCCGGAGCAAGAGCAGCAAGAAGGACTGATGGTCCTTGTAGCTTTTTATTTTTATTTTCTATGTATATACTAGACCCATATCCCTCTTCGGTCCCATTAAGGGTCTCCATTGGGCGATTTGGCACGAACACACCACGGATTCATGCAGGGTTACGACTGTTCAACCCATGAGAGCGTTTCTTTCTCTTGCGAATATTGGAAGCGGCTGGCTTCATTGCTTTTCTTGCTTGCCATCTACGATGGGATATCTAAAGACGATAATCAATTACCAGACGCAATAAATACGAATGAACTTGCACTAGAATGAACAACAGAACTGCTTCCATCTCGCATTCAAGTATACGAAGACGATGGTTTCCCGTGTTGTCACGTGACAATCAGCGCAGTGGGCTGGTTCAGACCGCCGTAAAAATAAATTTGCGTGAGTCGCCTCCGCAACATCTCCGAGCGTTCTCGACGTGAGCTTGTTGAACTTGCATTTCTTCGAGGGGATACCCATCCTACCTTTTCTTATTAAAAGGCCCTCCTACGTCGGATCTTTTCCCCGAGACCTCATCCTCCCTACACCTTTAATTTCGACTTTTTACGCGCAGTAATTCATTATGAGCGTCCCCGGTATGCCGAGCCTCGGTGGTGCTGCCAACCAGACCGCAGGAATGAACGACCAGGAGGCAGCGATGGTGAAGATGGTACGTGTGATTTGAGTCGCGCCACGACACGCGCATTGATCTAACTTTCGACCAGATGCAAGCTGGTATGGAGTCGTGTCCAGTCAAGACAGTCATTTCCGGTACAATGGGTTTCGGTCTCGGTGGTGCCTTCGGTCTCTTCATGGCCAGTGTAAGTCCAAGTCAAAAACCATGCCATCCATCTCTCCATCATCTGACAACCCGCGCCTAGATGTCCTACGACTCCCCCCTCACCCCGCAAGGCCGCGCCATCTCCGACCTCCCCTGGCGCGAGCAAGTCCGTCGCGGTTTCAAGGATATGGGTTCCCGCTCCTGGTCCTCCGCTAAGAACTTCGGTATGGTCGGCGCGCTCTACTCCGGCACCGAGTGTTGTATCGAGGGTCTCCGCGCGAAAAACGACCTGACCAACAGTGTCGCGGCGGGCTGTCTCACCGGTGGTATCCTCGGTGCCAAGGCCGGTCCGCAGGCGGCTGCCTTTGGTTGCGCTGGTTTCGCGGCATTCAGTGCTGCTATTGATGCTTACATGAGAATGCCCGAGTCGGATTAAGCTCGGAATTTTTGAGTGCGGTGTTCTGTTCGACTGCATACTGTTATGTTAAGACTTGCGCCGGCTTCCGCCTTTCGATTTGTATATTTTCTGCGGCGCTTGGCGATTTGGAATAGAGGGAGCATAGAAGGCGTTTGGATTGGTTTTTTTTGCACCCTCTTCCTGGCTGCATTCCGGAGGGTTTTCGCTTTTCGCTTCTGTGGTGGGTTTCTTACTTCTATGGAGCTGCACCTGACAAGCTGAGTTGTGGGAACAGCTTGGCTTGAGTATTTGCATTGTGTTCCTGAGAGCTGGAAGCCCTCTGGTTCTTGTTTTGTGAGCTATCTTCACTCGTGTATTATATCTGCATGTTCTGTGTATGAACATATTAGAAGCCCATCGGGAAATTCTCCATCTCATCTTTGATACCAATTCAATCGAATCATTATCGATTTATCTCTACTTTCCAAAATGTTCGAGCTAGTACTTGTAGCTCGTCATGAGTACAGTTCAATGCCTTATGGCCTAATTCCAAGGTCTATGGTTCGAAGATTGATCTGTATCGTGGAAAATGGAGATATCTCTACCACGTATGGAATCTGTTGGGTTGAACTTGACGCGAATCTGCCAACCTAATACAGGCCTCATTGCACATGTGCAAGCTTGTCATCAATCATATCAGTATGTCTTCATTTGTCTATATAAAATGTAAACGACGGACCTGTGAATTACTAGATCCAGTTAGTTTTCCCAGTAACGTCACTCCTGTCTGCCATATTTCCACGGCGACCAATATTCAGCATACCCACTTGGCAGAGAACGGACTAGCCGGGGTGCATGAATCTCTCCCACAGCCTCGAGAACTTGATCTGTAGTTGCTCAGCATTTCTTCGTGCGCGCTATCTGCTGCTGACCTTTTCGCTCTTCACCGCATTTGACCATCGCGTGCTGTACAGTATATCCCCTCAAGCCTTGCCATGGAGCCTCTTGTCAACAACTCTCCCCAAACTAGGACCTCTTACCCTCATTGCAACAGACGGACGTGATCAAATGAAGTCGACACTATCAATTCTTCGACCTGATTTCACTTGGCCTCAGCGAATGAAGCCTTCAATTTCCAAGACCGCTCCTTCCATCCCGCCTTGTCCTGGAAAGCTCCGACGAAGAGCATGGGGCCTAGTGCACAAAGCTCTGTATTGCATATCTAAATGGTATTCTAAATGGTACGGCATAAGCTTTGATGCCCAGATCATGGAGCTTCCCTTCGGACTTATATTGAAGTGGTCCGATCGAACAAGCATAGAGGAGGTTGCTGCAATGCGAATGGCACGAGCTGCTGGGATGCCTGTTCCCAAAGTACTCTCTTGCGGAGAGCATCCTGGTGGACCTTTCAATCGCTTTTTCTCAATATTAATGACAAGACTGCCTGGTATTCCGCTTGGAAACTCGACCGACCCTCTACGTGTTGAAATGGAAGACCCATGGCTGTTTGAGCTAAAGGAATGCGTTATGTCTATGCGAGAGTGGGAATCGCCTCATTCGGGGCGCATATGCTCTGCCATTGGCACGTCCCTGCGAAGCGCTCGCGTACCAAACCATGCTATGGGGCCCTTTGCCAGCGAAAGCGAATTCCACGATTTTCTACTAAGCCCAGCCTCAGGACACGGCTTTGATACAACCTCAGAATACATCCAGGCCCTAGCCCAAGCGAACGAAATCCGCAAACATCCACATCGAATTTCTTTCACCCACGGTGACTTCAAGGCTCACAATATCCTCGTTGGAGATGACGGTCATTTGTCAGGTTTTCTTGACTGGGAATCAGCTGGCTGGTTGCCTGACTACTGGGAATTCACTACTGCAATGAGGTTTGGAGCAAAAAGTTGGTGGTTCCAAGTGGCCTCTTAGATCGGAGGAGATCAGTACAGTCAAGAATTACTATGTGACGTTGCGTTGAACTCATTGACCGTTGACTCTTACATAGCCTTCTAGTACTTGGTATTTCAAGGCATCACCAATTTAAATCAATTACTCATTTATATCTCGGGTGCTTGACGTATGAGCTCTCGAACATCCAAAAAAATTATCAGAGCCTGATGAGTCTGGTGAGGGTATACGCTTTCGAGTATCTGTGGGCACGCAGCTAGCTTGAGATCTTGTGTGTACTCGACGACCTGCCGTTGGAGGCTCTAACGGAGACGATGATGGTTGGTAATCCGAAGATCTCGGCTCCGGGGTCGAGATCGTTTTGTCGGAAAGGAGAGGAGATTGTCGCAGCTCTTCCTCGGGAATCAAAGATCGAGTTCGATCGAAGCTAAATTCCTAGTGAACTTAAGAACGTGCGAAAATTCCGCCACTCCTAATTATGTGTGGGGAACGAAAGCTTATTAAGTAAAGGTATAGAATCCTAGCGATAGAAGTTATCGGTTGCTGCAAGCTCTGTTCTTGGTCGACAACTTCTCTATTTAGCTCACAGAGGTCATAATTTAGTGTGGCCGGGTCATCATACGGCACATAGAGGAGAACTTGAGTAAGTCAGTTAGTCAATATAGTATATGCACGGCCTTCTTTAATTACAACGTCATATATTTGAACCAGAGCCGAAGTTAACGAAAGTTCTATATTATAGTCTAAAGTTACGGCTGGAAAGGCGGCCGTTTCTGGCCTCAAAAGCGGTCCTCATATTCTAGTTGTAAATCTAAATCGATAAATTCAAGGCGCTGGTCATATATGGAAGGAAGCGTCGCGTTTCTGGGGCGATGCATCAGGATTGGGTCGTATAAGTGGTGTTTGGTGTCCAAAAGGCGAGGCATTATATCGAGTCGTCTATTAATTGCATCGTAAACCATTCCGAATCCTCTTCGACGGGCTCTTCAGAAATGCAGCGATCACATCGACACACAAATCGGAACGACTTTCTAAGATGATCGCGGCGCGAGTGGAGATCTGCGTGTTTCGTCAAGTCGAAGTAGGAGATGCAGCATTCCTGGCCGGGAAAAATGTCGCCAGACGCAGTAAAGACCATGCGGCCTTCATTGTCGGGTTTGTGAATGATCTATAACTATGTTAGGATTTCTGATTCCACGATGAAGAGGCGTACCTACGTTTGGCAAGCATGAATGATTAGCAATTGCTGCAGTGGGATACACAGCTGCAGCGAACTGCTCTCCTCGGTCAATTGGAGGATTTGGCGGAGGATAATGTCCCGTTTCTCTGGGATAGAGGCCGAATGAATTCGCCTCTTCCTGGCAGATGAGATGGAGCATTCGGTCCGTACTCAAACCGTGAGGTAGAGCCGGGCTGGTCTTAAGATACTTCTTCACGAGAGTCGCCCAGGACTTAACCTGGTCATGGGACCAGGTTCTGGAGGATCCGCAGAGCGAGTCGATAGCTTCCCAGCCATATTTGAACTGGAGTTCTGAGCCGATCGTAGGCCCATTCTTTTGCATCTCAACATGCCGAGAGGCGAGCAGACGGACAATCAGCCAGAGCATGCCGAAATCGTATTCGCCTCTTTTGCTCCGTATTGACTCTGCGTATCTCTTGAGCCATGCGCATTCAAATTCATGTCGATTCTTATCGGCGTCTCTGCAGTAGCTGCTGCACCATACCACATCTTGGATGCAAGCATTCAAACACGGAATTCGGCCCTTGTCGCGAGGAGCTCGACGATTACAAGCGGGATTGCTGCAAATAAGATGATCGTTGATCTCGGGCTCGTCAACAACGGGAATCACTGCATAAGGACGGTCGACGAGGAGACAGGCGCCTTTCGGAATATGATGGGATGCACGGAACTGCCGGCCTTTGACAGGATCGACGCTCTCGATCAAGTGTGGGTGGATCCAAGACTGCTTTTGGGTTCCGGCTATAGTCTGCGGTTCAACGGTGAGGTATACAACTTGGGACATGGCGTGGTTGGTGCCGGGGGTTTTCTAGGGCGGGTTTTTTCTTTACGAAGTCGGAATTGAGGCCATGCGGCAAAAACTTTGGAATTTGTTTGAAAACCACAATGTTGAGGGTTCCGCCTGTGGGGCGAGTAGTCGCCATCGTGAACCAAAAGTGGCCAATCTCATCGATAACCGCGATCCCGAGGTGAGGTTATCCCAAGCGACTGCCATTGATTGGCGGCAGGTCATAATCGGCATAAATAGGCTCATTCTATTGGTCGATCTCTATTTTCGTCTACAATCCTAGTTCGGTTTCTAACGGCCTCAACCGGTTCTTGAAATCAAGCTGATCGATCCATGCTATAGACAGTATCACTACCTGCTTGAAATGAACTTCCTTTCCATCATGAGACAACGTCATCAGCTTCGTCGGGAGAATTTGTAGACTTTTTTCTTGGTCAGGCTAAATGCCGGTGAGGCTACTCTTCCGGCAGCACCCTATGTAGATAAGTTTTAGTCCTTGAAGAAAGTCTTTCGACCTTCTGTTAAAACGTAACTGTTTAACTTACTACATCACTGAAATATGCCAAGCTGGTCCTATTTGGGTCAGTGTAGCAAACCCTTATCCGTGTTTCCTTTATACTTCTTTAAAAACCAAGCAAGGAGACTCGTATTCTAGATGAACCCGAGGGCTTATGCAGCAGAGCTAAGAAACATGATCAAAGTACAGTTATATTCACATTTCATACACTTATTTTAAATCTAAGGCAACACGATGTACTTTTCCAGGTGCTTGGGAATAGCACTGCGGAGGTTCTTGCTCTCCAGCCAGGTGTTAGAGAACAACCGGTCAGCGTAACGGTAAGCACCGTCGCACAGAATAGTTACAACGGTGTTGCCCTTGCCCAGTTTCTCGGCAACCTCCTTAGCAGCCACGACGTTCAGGGCAGAGCTGGCACCGAGGTACAGACCCTCCTCATCTAGGCAGCGGTAGACCATCTCAATGGACTTCTCGTCACTGATGTTCAGCGAGCCATCCAGCAGATCAATATCGGGCTTCAGGTTGTCCGTGACACGGCCCTGGCCAATACCCTCGGTGATACTGCCACCAGAGCGGTCGGTCAGCTTACCACCGCTTTGGATGTAGCTGTGCAAGACACTACCCGGAGGGTCGGCCAAGAAGCACTTAACCTTGCCGTTGCTAGTATCCTTAAGATAGCGGGTGATACCAGCCAGTGTACCACCAGTTCCGGTAGCGCAAGTGAAAGCGTCGATCTTGCCACCAGTCTGGGCCCACAATTCAGGGCCGGTAGTCTCAATGTGCGCCTGGCGGTTGGCAGTGTTGTCGAATTGGTTGGTCCAGACGGCGTTATCCAGGGACTCGGCGTGTCGACGTGCCTGGTGATTGTAGTTCTGCGGGTTGTCGAATGCGACAGCGGGGACAGGGTACACTTCGGCGCCCAGCAGGCGCAGCAGATCAATCTTGCCCTGCGACTGAGTGTTGGGCATGTAGATCACCAGCTTGTAACCCTTTGACCGGCAGACGTGGGCGAGGCCAATACCGGTGTTTCCAGCAGTACCCTCAACCACTGTACCCCCCGGCTTAAGTAGTCCCTTCTCTTCGGCGTCCTTGACCACGAACAGAGCAGCTCGGTCCTTCACACTTCCGCCAGGGTTCTGGAACTCCGCCTTGCCCAACACATTGCAGCCGGTCTGCTCAGACAGCTTCTTTAACCGGATCAAGGGCGTGTTTCCAATTGCTATGCGACATGTTAGATCAATTGGTCATGAAGCTGTACCGGAGCTCAAGACATACCTTCCGTCAGGCCGTGGACGACGCCCTGCGCCGTGGACACACGGTTACAGTAGGCGGTCGAACCCTCAGCAGCACGCAGGGCCGTGGTACCAAAGCGGCGAACACTTTGACGAAACATCGTGCACAAATGCAATGAAAGCAATGCAATGCAAGTTAACCGATTCAAAGTAATCGGCCGAGGACCTCCGATGACCGGGCTGATTAATCGCGCCACGTGACTCTTATCGCTCCTTCCCCGTTTGGGCTGTTTGTTTACCGCCCGCACTTCTCCTTGCCTCATCTGTGGATTCGCGACTGCCATGCTTTTCGTCCCTCATTAGTTGCGCCTCGATATCGACACCCAAAATGCCTGGCCGCGTCGCTGCCCGCTCCACCTCCGCGACAACACGCAGGTCTTCGGCACAGCCCTCCGCAGGACGTGCCCCCTCAGTGACCCCATCGTTCGCGATTCCCGAAGAAGCAGCACTGCCAACCGCAGCCCCGAATCTCCGCCGCGATGTATGCGCCATCTTCGCTGATGCCCAGCGAGCAACAACTGGTCATCGCAAGCTAGTGGTGCGCTTGCGCAAGTTGCAAGAGATCAGCTGCGGCATCGTTCGGAAGAAGAAAGCGAAGGACCAGGAGCAGGAAGAGATTGAACTCCCAGAGGAAGAGACCATTCCAGAGACGGAATTCAACGTCGAAGTTGGACGTTGCCTGCTTCGTATCCTTCCGATCAAGAAGTCCGAACCCGTCGGCGACCGCATCGTGCGATTCATGGACACTTTCATCCCACATGCATTCGAAAAGGACAACGAGCTCTTCGGCTCAAATGAGGATGATGAGGAGGATATAAGCAGAGAAACCCCCACAGCCCGCCTCACCGCGAGCTTGATCAATCTCCTTGTACCCATCCTGACCGCAAAGGACAAAATGATCCGCTTCCGCGCCACTCAAATTGTCGCGCACGTTGTCAATTGTCTGGAATCAATCGACGACGAATTATATCACACAATCCGCCAAGGGCTGTTGAAACGAATTCGTGACAAGGAGTCATCAGTTCGCGTCCAAGCCGTCTTTGGCCTTTCCCGCCTGGCCGGGAACGAGGGCGATGACGATAACGAAGATATCTCATCTGCTCTTCTCGACAAATTGATGGATATCATGCAGAACGATACTAGTGCCGATGTCCGCAAGAACCTCCTCACGAATCTCCCGCTCGTCCCGGCCACTCTTCCATACCTTCTCGAACGAGCCCGCGACCTCGATGCGCCGACCAGACGTACATTGTACTCCCGTCTATTGCCTACTCTAGGTGATTTCCGCCACCTGTCCCTATCTATGCGTGAAAAGCTCCTCCGCTGGGGCTTGCGAGACCGTGATGAGAGCGTACGTAAGGCAACTGGCAAATTGTTCTATGACCGTTGGGTAGAGGACTGTGCTGGAACCAGCCGCGACCCGAACGAGGGTGGAAATGCCCTACGGTCGCCTCCCAACTTAAACGCCTTACTGGAACTGTTGGAGCGAATTGATGTTATAAATTCTGGAATGGAAAGCGGTATTGCCCACGAAGCAATGCGTGCCTTCTGGGAAGGACGTCCCGATTACCGGGAGGCAGTCGTCTTTGATGAGCCATTCTGGGAATCTCTTACTGGCGAGTCGGCCTTCCTCCTACGCTCATTCAATGACTTCTGTCGCGTCGAGAACGAGGGCAAATACGACGACCTCGCGGACGAGAAGATGCCCGAGGTCACGGCACTTGGTTATTTCCTTTCTAAGTATATGACCGAGCTTTTGCAACGGAAGAAGCAATTGAAGGATTCCAGTGAAGCCAACGATGAGGATGCGGTTGAGCAGGAATTTATCGTTGAACAGCTCTTGCACATCGCGATTACTCTGGATTACAGTGACGAGGTTGGTCGGCGGAAGATGTTCTCCCTTCTCAGAGAGTCGTTAGCCGTGCCAGAACTCCCAGAAGAATGTACCAAGCTCGCTGTTGAGACCTTGCGGTGTGCCTGTGGACCCGATCTTGCAGGTGAACGCGAGTTCTCCAGTGTAGTCCTGGAAGCTATTGCCGAAGTTCACGATACTATCGCCACGGAGGACAGCTTTGTGTCGGCCAGATCCGAAATTAGCGACGATGCTAGCAGCCGACACCGATCCGAGACACCTGGCGAAGAAGAACCAGCGCCCTTCAACAAAGAAGAAGCGAAAGCTAAGATTGTTCGTGAGATCGTTGTCAACATGAAGTGTCTCTACATTGCCCAATGTATGCTGCAGAATGTCGAAGGAAATCTGCAGCAGAGCATGAACTTGGTTACAATGTTGAACAATCTCGTTGTCCCCGCTGTACGAAGCCATGAAGCTCCAATCCGTGAGCGTGGTCTTTACTGCTTGGGTCTTTGCTGTCTTCTCGACAAGGTCAGTTTGCATTCCATCTGTGACCAAGGCCCTAACTAACAAATTATGGTACCAGAACCTTGCCGAGGAGAACATGACTCTCTTCATTCACTGCTACAGCAAGGGCCATGAAGGCCTTCAAGTGACCGCATTGCAAATCATCTGCGATATGGTTACAACGCATCCCTCGCTACTTGCACCTGTCACTCAGTCTGACGGGGAGACCGTGACCCCTTCCGCCATTCAGAAACCTTTGCTCAAGGTGTTTTCACGTGCACTTAAGGCAAACTCTCCTCCTAGTGTGCAATCCGGCGCCGCTTCAGCGCTGTCAAAGCTGCTCCTGACCAGTACTTTCGAGCCCACTGGGCCAAATGTTCCCCCTGCTATTCAAGAGCATAATCAGAACGCCGTGGAGACGTTGCTGCAGAGCCTCGTGGTGTCTTTCTTCCACCCTCGCACGAAGGGTAACCCCGCCCTTCGTCAATCACTGGCATACTTCTTCCCTGTCTACTGCCATTCTCGTTTGGAGAACACTCAACATATGCGGCGAGTTGCAGTGCCCGTGGTCCGTGGAGTCATGAACGCAGCAGAGGAGCACTATTCGCTTGAGGCCGAGGAAGATAGTGATGGCGAAATTGACGAGAGCATTGGCGAGCGCGAAATCAAGACACTAATGACCGGTGTCATTGGCATGCTGGCCGAGTGGACCGATGAACGCCGCGTTGTTGGTTTGGGAGGCGAGCGTATTCTGGCTGGCGGCGCCGCTAGCTCGAATGCTTGCGGATGGGTACACCTGGCCTTGGTCAAGGATATTCTGGAGCGTGTTCTGGGCGTTAGTGCTGGAAGCCACCGCTGCAATAAGGAGGAGCGCAAATTGCTATTCTCCATGTTGAGCAAACTTTTCATTGCTGCCCCAACAGTTCCGTCTCACGCTGGTTCTCGAGCACCCGAGGGCGAGGATCAGTTCCGTTCTAGCATTCGAAGTGCTACGGTAACTGGCGTTGAGATCGAGCCCGACAATGTCCAGCTCGCCGAGCAAGTCAAGGAATTACTTGACGAGACCATTGAAGAGGGCCTTGCTGCCGAAGCCTCCAGCCGAAACGCCTTGGTCAAGGCCAAAAACTCTGTTTTAAAGATTCTTGCCGTTGCTCAGGATGCTCGCGCGGCGAGCGCACGCCCTCGCGCCGGCACAGAAGACAGCGATACTCGCAGCGTTCGCTCTGCCAGCATCCGACGCTCCGTTGAGCCCAATTTAGGACGTCGGGGAGTCTCGGTGGAGCCCTCTATCATGGAGGAAGATGAAGGTGATAGCGGTATTCGCTCGGGCAGTGTACGCCCAACTGTTGAAGGCGGTGCTGCTCGCAGCCATATTGCCGTCGAGCCTAGCATTATGGAGGAAGATGAAGAAGACGATCATGATACTAGCCGGGGAACAATTATCAAGGACGAAATGGCTGATGAGTGATGACATTCTGGTCTGGCTTAAGGGTGGGCGTTGGTAATCTCTGGCTTCTGGGTTGGCATCGATGGGCTATCGATACGTGGTGACTGGCTTCGGTTGTAAATGATTCACATGTTGGTTTTATGTTTGCGATTTCTGTTACGAAATATCATGCTTTGCAAACTTTGACTTGTTAAGGTCTGTAGCCACCTTGACTACATACGATACTTGGAGGCAAAACTATGAGAGACTGGATTCCTTGTTCTAGCGTATCTTTCTACAGTCATTGAGAACGATAGTATGAAGATAACTTAGGGGGCTTAAAGACTCTGTCCGCCCAAATGCTGGTCCTTTTCAGCCTCTCAAGTGCTTCCTAGAGATTTTGATGAAAGGCCTTTCTAGGCTTCCTTTGGTCCTTTTCCAAATCATTATTCAAACGCCTCTTTGAATATAGTCAGGGAGACACGGCTTACCTTTTTTCAATTGAGTTTAGATTATCTCCTTGGTCAGGATGTAGATCCCGAAGCAAAGGTATACTTGTATTAAGCCTGAGAGTATATATTAGGGATAGCTATATGTATGCTTAAGGTTATTAGTCCTATTGGCCATGATCACCACCGTTAGAGGTCGCCGCCTGAGGCTTAATGACATCGTTGGTAACCGTTTGACTCTCATCCGGGTTATCCTTATACAACTAACACCCCCTACACTATTTCCCATGCAATCATGAATCAATCAAAGGAAACGCAGTATGCTTCTCGAGGGTCAAGTCGTCTGGAAGAGAAGACCGGACGCTTGTCCCTAGTAATACTCAAGCTCCCTGTTGTCAAACAACTCGAATAAACCTAGCATGTCTCTATTTAACATTCCATCTCCCAATTGTATATCAAAGTTAACTTCCGCGGCAACCCCCCTTGTCTCATTCAAGCAACCAGTGCCTTCAATCAAGCGTCACTTCGTGTCTAAACCATGAAAGATCCTGTCTGAGGGACTTTTTCTTTGTTCTAGTGGGTCCCATCGCGGAACGTTCTTTGACCATGTGGCTTTGACTCGTACATGCCAAGATTTCACTCTTTAATGCTTCTTTGACTCCCAAGTGCTTCGGTCCAAACCCTGTGCGATTGTGCTCGAATAGATCTTCAACTCATAGATTAATCAATGATGAGAATACTATTTGAATCTACAGGACACGGTCCCTGATGATAAAACGGAAAATCATATGAATCTTATGTGGGCAGCTAGATTTACTTCCTCATCATCATCATATTTGAACAGTCAAGACTGCAAATCGGCACATCCCCCCCCCCCCCCCCTCAAAAAAGCAACTATATCCCACACCTACTTGAAGTCTACACTTCTGCGCGAAAAAGACATCAATATCCAGCCAGATGCCCCTCGTCGAACGAACGACAGCCTCACAACATCGGCGGCCGCCAATTCCGGTTCAACTCAATTTACGCCATGAGTGGAGTATTTTCATCCCGAAGTACCCGGAGATATGTTTTTTTCCGGCATGTGGACTTACAGGGTTGGAGAACCGAGCGCGCGGAATGTTATTACCAATGGCTGTGTACGGACATGCTTCGAGTCCGTAAGATTGCAGCCTCTGCCCCCAGGGAACTAGAGGGATGTAAGAATAATCTCAATGATGGGGTTCCTGATTGTGCGCGAGCGTATGAAAAGCGGTGCCCCTTCAAATCTTGGGGTTGAATGGGGTCTCATATACAGACTCTGCAGGACGAAGATGCTTTGGCTACTTCCCCCAACTCTCTGGGCGGCTTTTCCCCGCCAAGTTGAGTCCGAAGCCAAAGTAGTGAGGAGGTGGACAAGAAAAAAGCTATTGCAAAGGTGGTGAATCTTGGGGATGTATAGGGATAAAGAAGAGACAGCACGATTAGAACCGACTTGATAGAACAGGTAAAGAATAAGAATGAAGTGACCACGGTTATCAGTCAGGCACGCCACGTGATTCGTCTTCTTTCCCCGAGACAACTTCCAACTGCCGGGGAGGTGTCTGCTACCTGAATCTCGGTCCCTTGACGTATCCAGGTTCGTTATCTTCTCCCTCCGTAATTTCTACGGATAAATTGATAGCTTTCCCGGCTCACGGTCGCAGCCTAATTGACTCAAAAGCATGGGCCCATTCCTAGATTTCTGACAGGGGTCCCCACTCGCGGAATGCCAGCAATAAGTCACATAGTCACATAGGTACCTAAGTACCTGTTTACCTAGCTAGGTAGGTCAACCTGGTTTAGCGGGACTGAACGTGGCCAGGATTAATTAGGGACACGCGCGAAATTCCAAATTCCAATTCAAGAGACGGACGGAGATGGACTGTTGGGGTTGCACACGCCCAAAGGTGGGATGGGGAAAATGGAAATCAGATCAGGGGAAATTGAGAGAAAACAACTCCAAGCTGCACGAGCTGCACATGAATGTACGGCTGCAATCTACAGGTGAAATGAAGTAGAAATAGACCGTGGTCCAATCTCCGCCCCGTGAGGCCCGAAAATCTCCACCGAGTTGCCTCGTTTCTTCCTTCCCCCCCTCTCTCTCCTTTCCTTCTCCTTGGGCTTCTTCTTTCCATCTCTCCGCCACGACCCCCTGTTTGTCGTGTTTTGTCTTCTGCTTCCTTGCAGAGACTCTCTCCCCCTCCCTTTCTCCTCCCCTCCGGGCCTCCCCCCTGCCGCTTCGTTGGCAGCGACAAGTCAGAGATGGCGGCCGTTTCAGCACCCACTCCGAAGCTGGATCGATACATTGTCATCCACGTTGCAACCACCTGTGACGAACATGGCGTCTATGTCACCAAGGACTCGGCCGAGGTGATTGAATTGGGATGGATTCTCTTGGACTCCAAGACTTGTGAGGAGGTACATGGCTCCGCCAACCCCGGTTCTCCCCATCAACGAAGAGGGAAAAAAAAATTTATCTAACGATGATCTTCAATCCTATAGTTGCACCGTGAAAGTGTCCTTGTCAAGCCGGTCAACACTCCTATCACGCCGCTGTGCAGTAAGCTTTTGCCGACGAGGCCCCGTGGCCCCCCTCCCCCCGAATTTCGCTGACCAATTTGTTGCAGCGAGCTTGACTACTCTCACATGGGAGCACGTCCGTTCCGCAGGTACTTTCCGTGATGCCATCTCCCGATTCGATGCCTTCGCCCAGGAACACCTTACTAGCAAACAGCTCGAGTTTGCCTTTGTCACATTGGATTCGTGGGATCTGCGCGTGCAGCTGCCCCGCGAGGCCCGGGACAAGGCTGTCGTGCTGCCCGCATACCTGCAGCACTCCCGGACCTTCGACCTGCGTACCGAATATCAACGCTGGCAAACCCACCACCCCGAGTCGCTGCCTTTCGGTCCCAGCTCCCTTTCCAACATCTGCGCCGCCCTCGAGGTCGAGCCTGTCCAGTCCTCGGCCCCCATCAAGCACAACCTCCCCTTCCACTTGCAAGCACTGGCTCCCGCTTCTCCGCGCCGCGCCATGGAGGAGTCAATTACTCTCGCTCGGGTACTCCGGGGTCTGATCCGCAAGTCGCAGCCACCCCACGAGCACCCCGAGATCCTCACCCGTCCGATGGATGCTCACGCCGATGTCCGGGCCTTTCTTGCCGAGCGCAGCAAGGTCCTTCACCTCAGCGGCCTTCCCCACGACACCACCCAGTCCGAATTGGAGAGCTGGTTCACTCAATTCGGTGGCCGGCCAATTGCCTTCTGGACTCTTCGGACTCCAGACCAACACAAGCCCACGGGCACCGGCTTTGCCGTGTTCTCGTCCCACGAAGAGGCTGCCGAGAGCCTGTGCATGAACGGTCGTGCACTGAACGAGAAGGCCATTGAGGTTTCACCTTCCTCGAGCCGTGTTCTGGACCGGGCTGCCGAGATTCTTACTCCCTTCCCGCCGTCTAAGAACCGTCCCCGTCCCGGTGACTGGACCTGCCCCTCGTGCGGTTTCTCTAACTTCCAGCGCCGCACTGCCTGCTTCCGTTGCTCGTTCCCCGCTATGGCGGCGACTCCCGACCCCATGGGCTACGGATACGGCTACGGCCCGCCCAACATGATGCCTCCTCACATGGGCCACGGTCACGGCATGGGTCACTCTCGTGGTATGGGTGGCAATGGTGGAGTGGTTCCTTTCCGCGCTGGTGATTGGAAGTGTGGCTCCGAGGGCTGCGGTTATCACAACTTCGCTAAGAACATCAACTGCTTGCGCTGCGGTGCCCCTCGCTCGGGTGCTGCCGTGGTAGCCGACTCGGCTTTCCCATCCCCCATGGACCCTCCGTCGCAATTCAATATGGGTCCTAACTCGATGGCGAGCACTCCCGCTCCCGGTCCGTTCGCCTCCACTGCCAGCGGCTTCGGTGGTTTCAGCGGTCAGTTCGGTGCTCCCCAGAACAACTACGCCCTTCCCGCCGGTGGACTGGGTAATGGCCCCGGAGCTTACCCCCAGATGGGTCAAGCGAACTCGGGATACGGATCGTCGACGACCTCGCACTCTGCTGCCTCTTTCGCCAACCCGGCCACCCAAGCGGCCTTCAGCGGTGCTGACCACGGTGTTCCCTCTACCAGCGCCTCGAACGGTGCTTTCTACGGTACTGATGGTTCCAGCGACCCCTTCGCGTTCCTGTCGTCTGGTCTCGGCGGTCTGACCGTTGGCGACGACGCTCACTCTCGGCGTAACGGTGCTGGCGCCAACAAGTCGCCCGCTTAAATGCGGTGTGGCATGTACCTATTCAAAAAGCCCGACAAACTGGGCGGTCACACTTACGTTGTCCATATTGCAACCCTGCATTGTGGCAGGTATATGCGTTGGTTGATATTCGTTGATACGCATTTGTATAAGGGATTTATGCGGTTCCGGTGCATCGGGTTGGAAGGAGCAGGCGGGTAGCGTGTCGATGGGTCCGGATTTTTTCTCGCCTCGCCGTCCTGTTGATTTTTCGTTTTCGTTTTCTTATTTCCATTAAGCGGGTCCGCTCATCCCCTTGATTCCATCTCTGAGCTTGGTTTTATTTCATGGTTGTCTTTTTATTTTGGTCTGATTTTTATTACAAGGATGGCGGCGACACCCCGGGGTTGGGTTTATTTTGGCCGTTGTCTGTTGAGGGTTTCGGACGCGAACGCATTGTGAGCCTGGGTTGCGCACTCGACCTGCTTTGCATTTTAGATATTTTGTCGTCCCTTTCTGCGTTGGGTCATGGCAAGCGTCGGAGAATTCAGGGTATTGATCGATCTCACGGATGGGATATACAATGGTTCGGATTCGGACTCGGACTCCGTTGGGGGTGTTGGGGAATTTCCTTTACTTGCGTCGGCATGGTGGATGTCTTTTTCGCCAGACACTGTGAATGCAACAAAAATACTGTTTTGTTCATATTTGACTCCATTGCGTGGATTTGTCTCGCCTGGATGGGTCCTGTATACTTTCACACTGGGAGCTTCCCACCCTTCAATTGAAGGAACAGTACATGTCTGGAAACTTGTTTCATATTTTCAAAGTGCCTTGTAGGCATAAAGATCATTTCAATGTTGAGCTCCAGGGCTGTTTAATTTTCCATCTTAGTCTGGAGTAGACGCTCGCATGCGTGGGTTTCCTTGGTGGTGAGGCACGTCCGCGTATCTAGTCTAGCAGTTGGGTGTATTTCATAGTCATCAACACAAATTTTCCTGATGTAATATAGGGAACTCTAGGAATACCAATTAAATTCTCTATGTAGTATGACTTGATAACTGGAATTTACTCTTGCGATACTCGTGAAGACGGAAAAATTAGAGTGTAAAGGTATCGCGAGGTTGCGCTTCAGGCATCCGCAGGCTGTCGCGTCCACCGCCCGGCGGACCTCGTCATTGCTAAGGTACCGCTCACCCATCACCGTCCTCCAGCGCCCTCCCCCATTTTCCAACCTCGATCTCCTGGACCTCTTCTACCTGCATTCTAATACTCTCTGCTTGATTCCATCCTTTCTGCGCCACAATGTCCGGCTACGACCGAGCTCTCTCAGGTAAGCCAGCTAGCTCCCCCAACCACCAGCTCCCTTTGCTCCAGTGCTCGAACTTGGACAGATCATGCTAACTCATCCTAGTATTCAGGTATGAATCACCCACCCCAAGCTCCAGCTCAAGCGAGTATAGCCTAACCCAGCACTAGTCCCGATGGACACGTCTTTCAGGTGGAATATGCCATGGAGGCCGTGAAGCGAGGTAAGACCACATTTGTCCGGACCATGGAGAGATAGCTCCGAAAATGCTATCGTTCATGGATCTGCCACTTCTCCTGTCGACCAGTTAGTTAATTGTTGATGTTCTGCAGGAACCTGTGCCGTCGGTGTCAAAGGAAAAGACATTGTCGTCCTCGGTTGCGAGAAGCGCTCCGCCCTCAAGCTCCAAGATACCCGCATTACCCCCTCAAAGATCGCTCTCGTTGATGACCACGTCTGCCTTGCTTTCGCTGGATTGAACGCTGACGCCCGTATCCTGATCGACAAGGCCCGGCTAGAGGCCCAGTCCCACCGTCTGACCGTCGAGGACCCCGTCACCATCGAATACATCACCAAGTATATTGCTAGCGTACAACAGAGATATACACAGAGTGGTGGTGTCCGCCCATTCGGTATTAGTACGTTGGTTGTTGGCTTCGACCAGAACGATGGCACACCGCGACTGTACCAGACCGAGCCCTCCGGCATTTACTCCGCTTGGTATGTTTCCGTGAACTCCACAGCATTCTGAAGAAGTGGAATCTAACAATATCCGCTTACAGGAAAGCGAACGCTATTGGCCGATCCAGCAAGACCGTCCGCGAGTTCCTCGAGCGCAACCACCAGGATGAGATGGACCGCGAGCAGACCATCCAGCTGACTATCAAGTCATTGCTCGAAGTTGTGCAGACCGGCGCCAAGAATATCGAAGTGGCGATCATGGCACCCGGGAAGCGCGTGGAGATGCTGCCCGATGACCAGATCGAGGCCTACGTCAAGAGCATCGAGACCGAGAAGCAAGAGGAGGCAGCCAAGAAGAAGACCAGCCGGGGAGGTACCACCACAACCGCCATTCTGACCCGGGGCGGCGAGTCGGCGGAGTAGGCCGATTCAATGATGTGTGCCAATTTACAGCGCTGGTGTCTTTTCTTCACGAGAACTTAAAACCACGAATTTCTACTACACCGTTCAATTCCGTACTGTACAACATAAGGGTATCGACACCACCGGTATCGGTTTATCGCCGGGAGAATAAGCCCGGATGATCGTAGTAAAGCACAAAAGCATCAGATCGTCAACATCATGAAATTGCATCCACGCAATGCAGCCCTTTCAGCCCATACGATCCGAGAGATCCTTGAATTGGAAGATGGACTTTTCTTGATGACCACGGACACGGTCGTCCTTGAGCATTCTGGTTATTGTTAGCATCCCCGTCAAGCCTGAGCATGTGGCGTCTGAACGTACCGGTTGTCCATGCGCGCGTCGTCACCCTCCACTTCCAGTCTGGCATTCGGTGTTACAGCCTCGAGAACAAAGTGGTTATCGCAATGTGGGCAGAACTCGTCACTAAAAAGCACAGCAAAGTCAGTCACGCATACCTTTCTCCGGCACGTAGGATAACCATACCTCTCTTCGAACTCAGCAGCGTCCTTGCGGAAGCACTTCTTGCACTTCTTGCATGCAAAGATCTATCCCACGCGGGTCAGACACCTGTTATACCGGCCAAGCCATGCCTCGGAGGGGTTGGGCCTTACCATCTCCTGAGCCCTCTGCAACGCATGGGTCTCCTGTTCTTGGTGGCATTCGGCACAGTCGAACCACTTGCGGCCTATTGGGTATGTTTTTAAGCATCTGCATCACAAAGGAATCTCGGCGAGCGTACAGCAAGGGGAGCGAATAGCCACTTGGGCATTGAGGATGTGTTTACTGCGGGGCTGTTAGCTCCTGACTTTTTTTTTTGTCTGGAATTCTGGAGATGCCAGCGTCTGGGGATTGAGGCCCTGGAGTTGCTACTCAGAGAAAGACGAGGTCAAGACTTACCACATGGCGCAGGAGTGCAGGGTGTCGACGCGTAACCCAAGGAATAAGGTGAACGTTGCGCAGGAACCACGTTGATCTGCCACTCCCGTGATCCACCACTTTCCCTCCCCGCCACTGTATTTCACCTTCTTCTACTGGCATAACCCCTCTTCTTTTTTTGTTCTCTTAATTTAACGGCCTCTGCGCCGCTTGTGATTGTCTCTTTTGCTCTTTTCCCCGGATTCCAGATATCCCCACCCTCGACTACTCCGACTTCTCTCCCTACCCAATACGAGTTCCGACCCAGGCTCCAGCAATAAGGCTTATGATTGATTCTACCGGCTGGTATCGGCGAAGGATTCCCATTTATGGCTATGGAGGGAAACGGCATGGATCAGGAGAATGCAGATGAAGCTCCCATTGTACGCCATGGCTTGTCTCATGTGGCTCGCGGACCTACTGACCCCAACTTCCAGCGGAGACCGGTGTCCTCCTTACTATCCCACTTTGAGAACCTCTCGCACCGCAAATCTCAATCGACTGTCGGCAACGGCTCGCATGATGTTACCCAGCGCTTCCTCAAGACCCCCGAGCCTGGTGACGACCCCCGGTCTTCAAGCCGTGTCTCGTTGGATCTGCCTCGGCCACACTCCCCATGGAACACGGCGGCCGATGAGCGACAAGGACGCCAAAACGAGCAAGCCAACGGCGAGAAGTTGCGAGCTCGCGGATCTCCTGGAGCTCGATATGGCCGGCCCATCTCCATGAACTTCAACCAGTCGTCGCCGCAGCTTGCGCCTACTTTGACTGTCCACTCACCCCAATCGCCGCCGCGCGGTCATGATCGGGAGCTACATACTGCTCAACAGGGCAATGATCGCATGTTCAGACACTCAGTTCATCGAGCTAGAGAGTCTGTGTCTGCTGGTCCAGTGTCCGCTCGGCCGGTGACGCCGCAATACGGCCCTGCTACTCCGGCGGGCGAGACAAGCGCACGGCTCTCACCTAATGCTCCGGGTTTGAATGGCACTAGCCCACAATCAGATCGGAAGTTGAAGAGCGCATCGCTACCGCCACCAGTGAACCGGGCAGACAAGCCCAAGATCCCGGCCAAACCGGCCATGTTTTCCCACCCTGATACAAGCTCCTTAGCTCCTCGGCCCGATCCAGCTTCGTCTGAGGGCCATGTCTCGCCATTCAGCACTCCCCCCAGTAGCCCGGACAAGCCATCGAACAAGCCATCGAACAAGCCGGTTTCAACTGGGAAGGTAAGGCTGTCGCCTCCACGGGCTGGAACGGAGCCCCCGGTTCGCCGCTCGTTTGACGATCGGTCGCCCGCACCATCCGCCTATGCCAGACAGGATGCTAGAGAACTTGGCTTCTCTAGAACCCATCCGATTCCTGAGCCTTCCCGAGCCACCAAACCGCTCATGGTGCAAATCCCGCCCACTTCTCCCGCACCCCAGGAATATTTTCCTGCCCCTCCGCTCCCTTCACAAAAGCTTCAGGCGAGCGATAACCGCCCTGATCGCCCGGGTCTTCCTCCAAGACCGGTACCGAGTCCTCGCAGGAGTGGATACTCTCCCGCACGAGATTCTCCAGTGACTGTGGCTAGCCCAGCCCAGATGACACCAATTGCACGATCTGCTCCTCCTTACCCTCCTATAGGTGAGGCACCAATACAGCGCGGCATCCAACGACAACGGTCCTTGCCTCGTGACCCAAATCTACCATCAGCAGTGCAAGAGCGTCGGCCGGTGCGGACAGACACAGAAGAAGAGGAACTCCCTGCCGATGAAATTACAATATCACGGACAGATTATCCCGACTCTTCGAAAGCCAACCGGCGTCCTCCGCTCTTGAAGTCAGGGCCCAGAGAGATCCACACACGGTACGATACTCGACTACTTGATGTATGCGGAAAATATGTGTGCACCACAGGGTACTTGACTCGCGTTTGGGATCTCACTACTGGCGAGCAAGTTCTGAGCATCAGTCATGGAGAAACAGTGAAGAGTTTGTCTCTGGCCTTCAAGCCTGGCAACGGTCTTGAAGATGAGGGTAAACGTATTTGGCTCGGTACCAGTGCCGGAGAGCTGCACGAAGTCGACATTGCATCCCAGTCCATCGTCGCTAGTCGGTCTTATCCGTCTCGCCGAGAAGTTATCCAAATTTTACGCCATAAGAAGGAAATGTGGACTATAGACGACGAGGGCAGGTTATTAGTCTGGTTGCCAGATGAGACTGGTGTCCCCAATTTGCAGTATAGCTACCACAGTCCCCATGAGCGAGTGGCCCGTGGCCAATTCTCCATGGTGGTCGATGATAAGCTTTGGTTGGCAGCAGGAAAAGACGTTTATATCTACCGACCGAGCGCGCGTGATGATGCTGTATTCAAGGTTTTCAAGCGCCCATTGGGTCTGCAACATACGGGTGATGTGACTTGTGGTACATATACCACCCAGGACGGCGGTCGCGTATATCTTGGTCACGCCGACGGAAAAGTGACAGTGTACTCGTCAACCGACTATGCATGCCTGGCTGTGGTCAATGTCAGCGTTTACAAGATCAACTGTCTCGACTTCGTTGGTAACTACTTGTGGGCGGGCTACAAGACCGGCATGATCTACGTGTACGACACTCGAACAAACCCTTGGACTGTGAAGAAAGACTGGCGCGCGCATGACAGTCCTGTTTGTGGCTTTGTGCTGGACAAGAGCAGCGTCTGGACGATCAACCGTCTGCAAGTGACATCTCTCGGCACTGACAACTGCATTCGCCTCTGGGATGGAATGCTCGAGGATGACTGGCTGGGTATGTTTTTGTGTCTTGTAATTCCCGTTGGCAATCGCTCTAACCTCAAACAGACGCTCGAATGCAAGACAGAGACGTGGAATTTTGCAAATTCCGCGAATTACGTACCGCCATTATTACGTGGAACGCTGGTGCTTCCACCCCCGGCAGTGTGCGCACGTCGGATTTCATCCGAGATGCCGTCCAACCTGAGAACCCTCCCGATATCGTGGTGTTTGGATTCCAAGAACTTGTTGATCTTGAGAACAAGAAGATCACAGCGAGTACGCATCTCGACTGAACTGCTTTTGTGTAAATTTGCTAACTAGCCGTCTACAGAGAGTCTACTGAAGAGTAGCAAGAAGAAGGAGAATGGTGAGAAGGAACACATGAGTCGGCAGTACCGAGTATGGGCTGACCATCTCACCCGTACTTTGCACGAGTGCATGCCTCTCGACGAATCCTATGTTCTTCTCCATACTGCCAACATGGTGGGGCTCTTCACCTGTATTTTCGTCAAGCATGCGGAACGCCACAACATCAAAAGCATCAATGCTTCCGAGATTAAGCGGGGAATGGGTGGCTTGCATGGCAATAAGGTTTGTGGCGCCTGTCCGTGTGCTGGAGAGCAAGAGTCTAATCCATTATTTCCAGGGCGCTCTTGTCTTCCGCTTCGTTCTAGACGACAGCTCGATGTGCTTTGTCAATTGCCATCTTGCGGCTGGCCAAACACAGACCGCTCACCGTAACAACGACATTGCCGCGATCCTCGAAGCAGAAACCTTACCCTCTGAGAACAGTCCCACGACCCGTACGAATCAATACGCCAGTGGAGGTGACGGGTCTATGATCATGGACCATGAGATCTGTTTCCTAAGCGGAGACTTGAACTACCGTATTGATTCCATCCCACGCAATGTCATCGTCGACGCCGTTCGCCAAAATAACCTCTCGAAACTTCTCGAACGCGACCAACTTCTAGCATCCCGCCGCAAGAACCCTGGTTTCCGACTTCGCAGCTTCAATGAAGCTCCCATCTCCTTTGCCCCGACCTATAAATACGACGTTGGTACTGACCAGTACGATTCGAGCGACAAGAAGCGCTCCCCCGCCTGGTGCGACCGCGTTCTCTACCGTGGAGCTGGCCGCGTCAAGCAGCTCGAGTATCGCCGACACGAAGTCCGTGCATCCGATCACCGGCCCGTCAGTGCGACGTTCAAGGTTCGCGTTAAAACTGTTCTGCCACAGGAACGGGCCATCGCGTGGGAAGCATGCCAGCAGGAGTTCCAGGAAGAGAAACGGCGGCTGGCTTCTGAAGCTAGGTAAATAGTTCTTCTCCGCGTTTATCCATCGGTCACTAACGTCATCTAGCATCGAATATCTCATTAATGTCCTCGGTACCGATGCCCGCCAAGCCCGTGCGCTAATTCTAAAGGGTCAATAAGCGGACGATTATCTGTGGTGCGCGGGCATTCGCCCTTTTCTTATACCCGGGATGTATATTAAAACGAGTAACGATATTACGATAGACATGTATCATGACTACCTAGACCATCAATCTTCTGCTACAGTAGTATCACAGATGCGGAGAAATGGAGAGAGAGTTCGGGGTCTGCGGGGTCAACCAATTCCAAGGATGTCAACCTGCAGAATGCAATTTCCTTGCAGAGTGTTTCAAGTTAACTCGGGCTATTCACCGGATCGAATCCGGAACTGTTGAAGGCCAATGCGAGACCGTACCAATGGTACCCTGTACACAAGTGCACGACGATCGGCGGTCGATCTGCCTGACAATGTTCTCTATTTATCCGGTCCCCGCACCGGAATACTACTTAAATAAACCTGCATGTATATAGGAAGCTAGAGATCTTGTCCCTGTTTTGAGGAAGGTACATTGCTACGACTCAATTCACCATGTTCACCTCGTCTCTGGCTGTGCTGGCTCTATTGCCCTCGGCAAATGCTCTTGTGAGGAAAGATGGTGTAGTAAGAAATGACTTCCGCTCGAACAGCTACGGGTCTAAGGCGATAGAAACGCTAATAATCTAACCAGGGCCGACTGCCAGCACTTGGCTGGAACAGTTGGAACGCCTTCGGATGTGATGTGGATGCAGACAAGATCATGACTGCTGCCAACGAGATGGTCAATTTGGGTCTAAAAGATCTTGGATATGAATACGTGAACAGTAAGATATACCCGAGGAAAGACTCCATTGTCATGAACTTTGGCTAATAGATAGTCTAGTCGACGATTGCTGGTCCATCAAGGACGCGAGAAATAGCACGACGGGTCGGCTGATGTATAACTATACCACATTCCCGGACGGTATCTCAGGTCTCGCTGACCAAGTACACGATCTTGGTTTAAAGATTGGCATCTACAGCAGTAAGTCTATTTGGCTTTTACTTTTTTTTTTTTCCGTACTATAACGCTGAAAATCTATTCAGGCGCCGGCGAAACCACCTGTGCAGGCTACCCTGCCAGTCTTGGACACGAAGAGATCGACGCCGAAACGTGGGCCGAATGGGGAATTGACTACCTCAAATATGATAACTGTGGCGTCCCGACCAACTGGACAGATCAATACACAGCCTGTGTGCCCGATGGCTCCGGCAACTTCCCCAATGGAACATGCCCCGATCTGACAGACGCCGCTCCTGCTGGCTACGACTGGACCAAGTCGAAGACTTACACACGCTACACCTCGATGCGTGATGCTCTCCTCGAGCAGAACCGAACGATCTTCTATTCCCTTTGTGATTGGGGAAATGCGGATGTGAATACCTGGGGCAATGAGACTGGTAACTCATGGCGCATGTCTGGCGACATTAGCGGTATCTCCTTCTTTCTTCTATTTCCGAGCACAACTCTGACCAGAATTAGCATACTGGAGCCGTATTTCCGCAATCGCCAATGAGAACAGCTTCAAGATGAACTATGTTGATTTTTGGGGTCATCCTGATCCCGATATGCTCGAAGTTGGCAATGGTAACGTCACTGACGCTGAAGGTCGCTCTCATTTCGCTCTGTGGGCTGCTATGAAAGCTCCTCTCATCATCGGCACTGCGGTAGGTCATGCCTCAGACCATTTGTCTTTTGTAACGTGCACTAACTTTGTCTTTAGCTCAATAATCTAAGTGATACAAATCTAGCCACACTCAAGAACAAGTATCTCATCAACTTCCACCAAGACCCAGTCGTCGGTCGCTCGGCGCACCCCTACAAGTGGGGATATAACCCAGACTGGACATTTGACCCTGCTCACCCCGCTGAATACTGGTCCGGTCCATCATCGAACCTTGAGGGAACTCTCGTACTGATGCTCAACTCGGAGGACACCACCGCCACTCGTACTGCTATTTGGAACGAGATTCCCGAGCTTAAGGGCGGGGATTCGTACCGTGTTATTGATGCTTGGAACGGAAAGGACTTGGGTTGTGTAAAGTCACAGTATAGCGCCTCTTTGGATAGCCATGATTCAGCTGTTTTGGTGGTTAAAGGCTCATGCTGAGGAAGTTCTAGAGAGTCAGAAGTACGTGCGAAATCTCTGTGATACTACCAGCACTGTTATTTCCTCGATCTCGGATCCGATCGAAGTATACCAAACGAGGGAGTGTTAACACATTCCCGGTCAACCAAATCTGCATACAAAGGATACATGGAACGAGATTTGGGGGGGTATAGTCATGACCTGAGCAATGAATAGTGGTATTGGGTAACTATAAGTACTTAAATCTACATACAACAACAAGCTAGTAATCTCTCAAAGTAAGAATCGACTATTGAACCTACAGTGGAAGGTAATCGCTTAGTAGATGTATCGGAAGCTAGAGGAGGAGTTAGCAGCCATAATAGAAACTTCAGAAAGACGAGTACAATGCCAGAAGTCGTGGGGTAAAGAACATACTTCAAGTTCTCACGATCCGTCAAATCGAGGAAAGCGGTTGAATCAAGGTCTCTTCCCTCAAGGCCTCCTTCCATTTGAGCCTGGATACGGTCGCGCTTCTTGTTCTCCCAGCGAAGCAAGAGACCGAGTGTAGAGATTAGAACAGCCTCGATCAAGTGGGAAACTATCATTGACCAAATTCCGAGCTGGTAAGTTGGTCTGTAGATTTTGTTAGCAGTACGATCTGTTTCGATGAAGGTTCGGGTTTGCAGCCTTACGATTGATCGGTTTTGTAAAAGAATGGACCCGCAATGTTGCCGGTGCAATAACCGAGGAAGAGGACTGCGTTGGTGACAACCTTCTTGGTGTGGCCTGAGATACGAAGATTAGTACTGATATACCCAGAGGGTCCCGAGGGAGCCTTACCTGCTGTGTTTGCAATCTGCATGCTCAAGATAAGCACAAAGGCCGCATTATAAGGTCCGGTCAGGTAATAACAGATCAACCGGCCAACGTGATGTTGGGTAGGAACGAAACGGAGCCCAAAAGCGCCAGCCAGATTCGGAATCAGGAAGATAAGGACGAAAACGCATCTCCGGTTCTCGAACCGATCATTCAAGAATACGCATGCCAAAATAGACAAGGCGATGAGTACACCGTAAGGAATCTGAGGATATCGTTCACGTTACAGCCGAGTCAGTACACAGAGAGAGGAGTGACTTACCTGCATTAAGGTTGTAACGAGAGTGGAGAACCCGAATCCTTTAATAATGATGGTTCCAAAGTTGGAGATACCACCATTGGGAACGTTGCCTGTTTTCGTCAGCAGTCAAGCATTAGATGAATCCTAATTTCAACCTACAGACAACACCAAGAATGAAGAACATGTAGAGCTTGTAGTCCATAAAAGCTTCGAGAATCTGGTATGGTTTCAAATGTTTGTTCTCAACACCCGTCTGATTCTCTCTCAACCGGTCGACGGCAATCCGACGCTCTCGCTTGGTAAGACCGCGGGCAGTAACAGGCGAATCGGGAAGGAAGATGAACATAACGATACCCCATGAAGCACAAAGAGCACCACTGTGGAGCTATCAGTAACGGAAATACCTGTTTCGGCGTACGAGACATACATCACGAGAAACTCGTATTTCCACGAGGGCAGCGCACCACGGAGATGACCTATACCATAACCGAGTAGACCACCCAGAGCAATTCCTATTCCATTTGCGGTATACCATAGGCCAATTCGGACGGGCTGCTCACGACGGGTATACCACATGCTGGTGATTAGCAGGAAGGCCGGATCGGAGCATGCTTCGGCGGCGCCACCCAACGCGCGAAGAACTGAAAGAGTCTCGAAGCTGTTGCATGCTGCTTGAAGCATGAGGAATACGCCCCTGGTTTTGCATGAGTAATGATCGAGTAATTCGAGTTGAAGGTAGCAACCTACCACATGAAGATGTTTGCACCAAGATATTTTCCTAGGATTCTGATTAGGCCTGGGATCGCGCGATTGCTCAAGGGCTGAAATACCGATCGGAAGACGTTGCATTAAGAAATTGGTGGGAAAGGCCCAGGCAAGAAAGCCGAAGTAGAAAATACTACTCAGCCAGTTGTATTGAGTGCCACGTAGGTTGAGATCTTCTCGCATGTCGAAGATAGCGGCATAACTAAGGGTTGTCTGATCCGATTGAGAGTAATGTTAAAGAAGCGGGCTTTGGTTGCGACCTGGGGTAGAATTACCGACCTTATCAATGTAAAAGAACGCATAGCAAACCGCGAGGTAGGGTAGGATCATGAGATCAATCTTCCTCAGAACTCTCCTTGCCTCTGCCGGGTCGACAGGTTCATGAAGCTCGGCCGGGTCATCGAAAAGCGCCATCGCCGTATCACCGTCGGCATTCTTGACGGACTTCCATTTGGCCGGTGTTTGGCTGCTTTCGGCGTGTGTAACAGTCGGAGCATCGTAGACATCGCTCTTGGAGACTGACACTGGATCAGTGCCATGGTCGGCCATGTTACAAGCTATGAACTTTAGGGTGTGTTATGGGGATATTCAGGAGCGGAGGAGTGGCCGAATAGGTATATAGTGGTAATGAAATTAGAGTAAATAAGAAATGTCGCAATATAGGCGAGCGATTCAGGGTAAATAAAGAAAGCCAGGGCTAGACTCAAAAGCGCGAATCACCGGGTGGTACTCCAACCTCCCTTCACGACACCCTATTCCCGGTCCTCCTTCATCGTAGACCTGATTCTCCGCAAGATTTAAAGCTTAAATGATTTGAGAAATCAAACCAGGCGAATACTGCGGGGAAGACCCAGCATAGTTTCCACGCAGCCACGAAGTGGTCGTATTGCTCGAAGATCTGCCGAGACACGGGTAAGCTGGTCTTGGCTAAGGAGCTGCCTTCTCGGAGATACGCCGTGCTTTGCATCAGGTTTCATGTGCGGAATGTTGCCGGCAGACAACGCGTGTCTCGCTCAGGCATGCATTCACCTTTCTCTCGCACAGTGGCAGGAATGGCAGGGTTATGCACATCGGGCAGAAGTCCGATATCAATGCGCCTGTGGCCTCATGTAGGCTAATTGTTGGCTTCCATAGGCGGGATTTGCCTCGGATGCTTCAAGGTTGGAACACGTCGATCGTGCACAGGCAGTCGAAGCTCGTTCTACAGTGGTAAAGCGGCGTGGGGGTCGTGGAGTCGTGGGGAATCCGGGGATAAGTGGGGAGAACCCCGCTCACCTCCGTACTTTTCATGAATTGAAGCAGACTTTCTCGGACGAGAGAGATGCCAAGGGCTATTTTCTATGACTTAGAAAGGTGACATTGACCTCATAAGCCCTTACGTCTAACAATGCTTGGGCAAGATAAGGGAAACCCGAAACTTTTGTTTATATTACTTTTGATAATATCAATAGCTAGCTGTATGTAATCCAGGATTCTCGTCGCTTATGTTAAATTCGACGAGTAAACACAGTCTCAAATACCATTTCCCATTACGTCCAAGTGGTTGAAGGTCCAATTTGGGGCCAGTTCATCATCAACGCCTACCTTCTGTTAAAGTTGAGGAATCGCGACTGGAGAGAAATGATCGTCAGCAAGCCTGTTCTTCTTGAGGTATTTGGAAAAAACTTACCGCCAGGAAGAGAATTATCAAATTTGACGCGACATACGCGATAAAGATGCCCAGGTCACGCCAGCGGTTGTCAAAGTTCATGCTAAACGTCGAGTAGAATTGATCTCCAATCTTGTAGGCACAGTACTCGCACGCTTGGGTCGCATTGTCCAGAATGTACCCTGCACCACCACGCTCAAAGAAGGGCTTCATGTATTCTCCACATGTTTCATTATCAGGTGCCTGGAAGTGATTGTATTCAGAACTGGAGCATGTCACATTCCGCCCATGAAGCTCCGTAACGACCATGCCACCGACAAGGCGGGTGAGCGGGTCAAGTTGATAGAGCCAGGATCTCCAGAATTTCGGCATCTGTGGCTTTGGGATTGTGACACCGCAGAACAGTGAGAAGATAATGACGATCGGCGGATTGAGCTGGGAGGCGATGAAGCTGTTTGGAGTAAGAGCTGAGATCATTTGGCCGAGGGTTACGGCGAATAGCTCAGTAATAAGGACCATGAGGAACTGATATCCAGCTCTGCTGCTCTCACTTTGGAAGCCGGGGATGTAATAGAGCGGTAGGAAGAAACAGACGGCACAGAGGATGCTGTATGGCAATTCTGCGGAGACCATGGAAATGGCAAAGGCGAATTGACTGTACGTTTTGGAAGCAGACTCTCGGTAGAAAATTAATCTGGATTGATCGTATCGTGGCTCGACTTGCTGCAAGATGATTGCTGGCAGAACGGTCACGTTGAAAATGACGAAAATACGGTACTGCAATGAAGAGCGAGAGTCATCAAGTTGCAGGAAAGCGAGTCCGCTGAGAAGAGCAATCACGACGTGTGTGAAAAGTCTGGTGAATCCGTAGTTACGAGATCGCCAGAACGCCAAATGAGTCCGCCGGCCAACGACCTTAATTTGATGCCAAAGAGGCGACGCATACTCTTTCTCGACCACGCGCATATTTGGATCAGAGTTGCGGCGTACAGCCTGAACACGATCTTCTTTGATCCAGATGATTTCCTCCTTCAACATCTCTAGCTCTGGAGATGTACGCCAGATCTCACCCCAGTCTCGGTCACCAATCCGGCGTGTCTGTCCGGCCCCAATGGCATCCAGCATCCACTCGGCCGGGTTGGCATCTGGGGGACAGTCGGCACCATTACGGCGGAAGTATTCTTGCAGAATATGAGAATCCTGTCCGATGTCACCAAAGTAGATACACTCTCCGCCTCTCTGGAGAAGTAGTAGTCGATCGAAAGACGTGAATAGAGCGGCGTTTGGCTGGTGAATTGTGCAAAGAATTGCCTGCCCTGCCGTGGCAAGTTTCTTCAGGAATCGCACAATATTGAAAGCCGACTGACTGTCTAGCCCAGAAGTGGGTTCATCCAAAAACAATAAAAGCTCTGGCTTGGCGGCCAACTCGACGCCAATGGTGACTCTTTTTCTCTCTTCGACTGAGAGACCGGTCTCCGGTGTTCCAATGATCGCATCAGCAAGGTTCTCGAGCTCTAGGAGACTGATGATCTCTTCAACATAGTCGTATTTTTCAGATTGCGGCGTCTCAAATGGCTTGCGAAGATCTGCAGAAAAGCGCAGTGCCTCGCGAACTGTTTGCATTGCTTCGTGAGTATCCTGCTGCTCGGCATACGATGTACCACGCTGGAATGAAGTCCCAGGAGGCTTTCCGTCGACGAGAATGTCACCACTGATCACACCGATATTCTTCCTTGATGCCAAAACATCCAGCAATGTTGTTTTACCTGCACCCGAGGCCCCCATCAAGGCCGTCAGCTTTCCGGGTTGAACATAGCCGTAAACCGAATTCAACAGCTGTCTTGTACCCGAAGAGACCGGTACCTCGTAGCAAATATCCTCCCAGGTGAAGACCGAAGTCGAACTGATTTTGAGATTGGACCCAGCGTCCACACTCTTTGATTGGCGATTGGCCTTCCTCGTCTCCAGTGCCTTGTTGAGCTCCTTGCGTTCCTTGTTCTCCTTTTGGTAGAAAGTGATTGTCTTACCACCAGCACCAAATCGAATTGTTTCTCCAAAATAAAGATTAGTGCCAAGGAAGCCAACAATCAGGGCCAGCATGATTCCGAAGTTGCGCCAAAGGTCACCGTGATGGTAGCTGAAAGTCTTTTCCAGATAGCTCAAGCCAGGGATGATGTCTGACCCAGTTTCGCCGCCAGCCAGTGTGCAAGCTTGGTGCGCAATGTCATCATAGCCCGCACCATTTGGCACCAGAGAGGTGGAAACACATGTCATTGTGAGACGACTGAACTCATTGACCATCAAGGAAGCAAATCCAAGAGCAAATGGATTTATGTAGTAAACCCACCTTAGCCAAACCTGAGCGCCACTCCATTGGATTAGGTATCCGGACGTGATCACGAAAAGCGTAATAATCACAGCGGCAAACTTCATGGCATAGTCGAAGTCGGGACTGACACATCCGATCGTGCGAAAGAGGACAGTCATGCACAGGTAGCCCGTGAGAACGATCAAGACGAAGGTGAAGAATGCACCCGCGTCAAGAGCTAAGCCACACATGAAGTAGACAATAATGCTGAAGATGAGAATTCTTGCGATCGCAAATGTAGTGTCCACAAAGATCTGAGCGATGAAGAGCGCACTAGGTCGGTAGAATGTGAATGATCGATGCTTGTTGATAATTGCACGACCCATCATCGTAGAAGCGAGTTCTGAAAGGGCTTGGAATCCATTGAATAACATGCTAATGAATAGAAGGCCACCTCGGGTGAATGCCCCGGCGCTAGTCTTTGGTTGCTTGAGCCACACAGTACCAAGGATGATGGCGATGCCGGTGGAAGTCATCCATGACACCGTTAGAGCAAATTTGTCTTGCCATTTGATGAGGAACTGACGCTGCATTAATGCCCAGATCTGCAGGTGGAAAGGGATTGAGTACACCGAAGACTTGGGCGTGAATTTTCGCTTGGCCTCTTGGTTTGCAATCTCGAAGTCGTCATAGATCTGCTTTTGCTGTCCAATTTCCGCTCTATATGCTTGCATTTCCTCGTCTAGTCTTTTGCTGAGGGGTGATTGTTCGAAGGCTTCCACGAGTGCTCCTGGTGTCGATGGCACATTCTCAGCATCCCGACCGTCCTTAAATTCTCTCTCAAACGGATCTGTACAGCCCGTGAGATAGTCGGGTGTAGTCTGCCGAGGCTTCTCTCGGAATCCGAGGCCCTCAAAGTAGGCTCGTGCCTCAGTCGTCGGGCCGAAGAAGACTTGTCGACCGCTGTCAATGACCAGCACCTTATCAAACTGCTTGTAGATATTCTCAGAGGCCTGATAAAGGGAAACAAAAGTCGTCGTCTTGTAAATGTTGGTCATGATTCGAAGTGACTTGGCGAAGTCAAGGGCAGTCGATGCATCGAGGCCGCGAGTGCTGTTGTCCCAGGCCAAGACAGTTCCAGAAGTAATCATCATCTCGGCAATACTGACTCGCCTTCTCTCTCCACCACTGACACCGCGAATGAACTGATTGCCAATGACGGTTTTCGCAGTGTGCTCGATGTTGAACATCCGAAGTAGCATTTTGATGACTTTTTCCTTGAACTCGGCCTTTGACACGCCAAAGGGACGCTTTCCAGGGGTCTTCGTGTTCAGTGCGAACCCAAGAGTTTGTTCCACCGTCAGAGTCGCCTGGTGGATATCATCTTCCTGGTTGTATACGGCTTCACCACGGAATCTCTTGGCAAATGTTTCGGATTCAAAAGGACCATACAGAACTTCTCCATCGACGCCAGTGAAGCCTAAGCGTTGGTTTGCAATCACTTTGAGGAATGAAGTACATCCCGATCCAGGTCTGCCCAGAACCAGCACCATTTCACCAGGTCGGGTGAGACCGCGGAACCCTTCGAGAATTTTGAATTCTGTGCCCTTTTTCCCACATCCAGTCATGTGCATCACTGTCTCCGGTATATTGAAGAAGTCGATGATGGCGTCTGGAAAGGTCTTTATGAAAGTCTTCATACCGCCCATCCCACGCACTGTGAGATTGTTCCAGATGACACCTACAGGACGTTAGATCGTGATAATTGCTCTACGTTTAAAGACGCACCTAGGTGTTTATCCTTAATTCCAGCCTCCTCCTCTGCAGCTCGATTGCCGCGCAGAGCAGTCTCTAGATCCCAAGAATCATCTGCGTCGGTGGAGCTCGGGGCTTTTTCTACATCCTCGGCAGTGACATTCGGCTTTGAGGCTCGCGATGCATGTCTCGACAACCGGCGGGCTTGGTGAGAAATGTTCGAAAACTGCTTGTTCAGGTCGGAGAAGTCCTCTTCGGCTTTTTCAACATCGACCCCGGACCGTATCGATATTATGCCGCGGGAGTCGGAAGTGGTGATCTCCTCATATTGCTCGTAGCTACGCGTCTGCATAGAATTCACTTCGGAGTCGACACTGTCTCTTGTCGGCGGCTTCTCGTCGGCGGTCGGTGGTGAAAGCATGATGGGATTTCTATGAGGTTCGGTCCACTCACACTATCTCACTGCCTGGGGCCTATTACCAGGTGTGGACCCCAGCGCTGGTGACGACAAAGGATGGGGTCTTGTAACAAGTAGACCTGAGAGTCAAAGCAAAGTAAATTCAAGGAGTCGGGACAAGCCCAGAAAGAAGAAAACCGCAACAATATTGAAGTTGCAGGGAGTGAGCAGAGTCAACGGGGAAAAGAAAATTAGGCCCAAACCAAGGCTAAACCCACACTAGCTAACCCCTAAGTCCGTTCCTGATACTTTTCTTACAAGATTTCTTACCCACTCGGCTCCACATCGACAGGGATCCAAAGCCCTCGGTGGGGGGAGCAAGATCAAATAGAAAGGCAATACCATAATCAGAACTAGCGGTGATGAATCGACTCTAGCCTTGAACTACCCTAGATTCTAGATCTTGACTCATCATGTCGAACGACCGATGCAACCGTTAAGGGCGTGCAGACCATCTGGAAAGTTCTGGTTCCGCGCGAATTAAACCCTGGCAAGTTACATTCTGAATCCTAGAGTGGGGACGCTGTGTCCCCAGGCGGCATCTTCCGTTCGATGTCTGTGTTTGATTAGAGTAGCCGACGCCAAGCTCTCGGGCACCTTTTGGGGTTTAGTTGTGCGCTTCTCCCAGTGAGTCATAGTGTATTGTTTTAGTGCATTGAAGCTATGACCTATACGTGTCTCGGCTGTTTGAGTGGCTCCAATCTCCGTGGAAATAGGCTCGGGGGATTTCCATGTGGGGAAGAGTCGAGACTCGTGGCCCGAGCCCCCAACCCAAGCTATCGTAATGTTCTGCAGGCCAAGAGTTTATGGAGGCAAGAATGTTACGTATACTAGGTGTGTTGAGCTTGCCTTGCGACTCGTCAATTCACGTTTTCAGAGTCACCCGAGTCCAGCCGCAGTGGTCATTAGAAAATTCGGGTTACTTTAGCCGTTCACGTCTACACGGAACTACCCCAGAAACTGATGCCCCACATTGCTGAGCTTATCGTAACTTTGACGGCCGCCAACCTGCTTGGACCCTTGCGCATCCCGACTCTCTAGCCACTTTTGTTACACGCCTCCTTCTCGTTGTTTAGCAGGCTCGGTTGCATCCTATGTCGCGATTGACCTTCTATTACACAATATCATCTTACATTCGAATAATTTTATTCATTCCATCAGAGTCAATTTCCCGACTAGAGGCGTTATCACAACCACGTGATGCTTACAATTCTAGCGACTCACTAGGCACCGCTTCCACCCTTCTTATTATGTGGACTTTCTCAATCTTCCTGTTGACCTGCTTTGTCTTTGGGATGATCAACTCCGCTTTCACTACGCGAGTCATCACTTTGAGCGGCACCTGGGGATTGAATTTCTCGGACATACAATGATGCGCTCGTTGTCCTTATTTCGCAGACAACCCTACGCGAGACCTCCTAACCTCCTCGGGGCCTCTTTACCGCAAGGCAAGTCGGTGGACGAAAAGGTCTGTTCTTGGCTATTTTAGTGGTTCTATCTAGTATATCCGGGCGACGTACTTACCAACCGCTAGCAGATTCCAGTCAATGTCAGTTTGGGGGCCACTCCTACTGTGTAGCTTGCTCGTGACTAGAATCGATCCGATTAGTGATACTAAGGAAGGCGAGAAGGAAGTAAGGTTATCTATAAGGGTATGGAAGAGACGAAAGGGCGTCTTATCTATCTATAGAAGCGAGCAAAGTGATAATAATGGTGCTTTACCCTTAATAAGCTAAATACGGTATTCTAGAAGTGTAAGGAAGGCGCGTAAGATACATAAAGGGTTTAAGATTAGTAGATGATTTAGTATTTAATTAATCTTCACGTTATCTTCACCTATTAATCGATAATATTTTATCTGAAATATTACCACTCTAATACCTCAGATACTATTTAAATTATATAACTTATATCTCGCGATACTATTAGGTTAACCCGTTTATAGGCAGCCAGACCTGAACCGTCTATAGACGGGTTAGGTTGACCCACGGTAGGCAATCCATAAATTTGTTAATGTCTATCTGTGAGGTCACTACCAAGTAAACACCCATCTCGCAGAATGAATGCTCTACTATTTGCCCTCCCTAGGCCTTGATCACAGTACAATCACATCAATTGTGTGACTCGTGAAAAGGCTGAGGACCATTTCACGCGGTCCTATTTTCGATCATAACGCTATTTAGAATGGAATGATTCAGTTCCATATATCACAGCTGACTGTAGTATTGTCATGGTTCAAACAGGTCATTAATAGTCAGATCCTTGCATGGGGGTTCAATTCCCGATCGAAAGCTTGCGGACACACTTTTCCTCGCTCGTAGAGTAGTAAATAGCAATCCTTGTTCCTTGCAAAGGCGATGCGTGCTTGGCTCCACCGAGAGATATGAACGGCTCGTGAGCTGATGGAGCAGTCTTTTTTTCGACGCCCGACGAAGACAAGCAGGTGATATGGTTAGGCAAATAATGCGGAGTGGTCGTTGTGTTCAAGTTTAGGTCACGAGGACTGGGCTAGGCCGGCCCGGGAGACCTAGTAGAGCTCCCAGACATAATATTATTCGCTCATAAAGAATACTTTATTTTTCTAGGAATGAATAGCATTGATCTCGGTAAGCCTGGTGACAAATGCAGTCTGATCCGGAATCGGTCATATAGGGATCTCTCTCTCTCTCTCTCTCTCTCTCTCTCTCTCTCTCTCTCTCTCTCTCTCTCTCTCTCTCTCTCTCTCATTGGTTTCGGCTATACTTCTTGAGAGAGCCACACATCATAATCGCTAACTCTCTAGAGGAGGATAGGACGAGGGTATTTGTTATGCAATAATATTGAAGGCTCTGTCAAACGAGCTAAGGTGTATACAGTGCGGTAGTGGAATAGATCAACGTTGTGTGTGTGTTGATATATGTGAGCCTTTTGAGCATGACCACCCTGTAGGAACTTTTAGGTTGCTTTAACACTAAGAAAGGCTATATGTCTATTTGTTCCGCACTTTAGAAAAAGCCATCATAGATGATCACCACCTAGGCACTACCTGAAGTCGGTGACTTCTAACCCTGAGATACTTGTAGTTCGCTTTCTGGGTATTCGGGGATGATGACAAGTATCGAATTCAACAACATAAATCACGAATTGATCCAGACTACAGTCTGAAAAAAGAATGGGGAATCAATTCCAGGGGCCTCTTGAAGAAAGAGGGGTCGGTAGTCCACTCTCCACGGTACGCGTCCATGGGACGCTCAGGTACTAGCCTATCTGATGGGAGCTGGAATGAGACACAAATGAGAGACCGAGCTGTTTCTTGCGATTGTTGTGATTGTTGGCTAGCGGCTTTTGCCTACCCCACTCTTCTTTAGTGAAGCGATGCTAGCACTTATCAGGAACCAGTCACACGCGCGCGATCGTGACTACCTTATCAGCTGGTACGAAATCATCTCGGACCCCCGACGGAAAGCAATCACTAATCTCACAATCGCGCAGTGCAAAGTACCCAGTGTTGCACTTCCGCTCCTAGAGACCTAGACTACGCGATAAAAGTGACGCTAGTCTGAGTAGCGTAGCATCTCGCCAGTTTTTTTGTGAACAATTTCAAGGTTCTTGGTCTCGGACTCCGAGCTATTTCTCTTTTTCTACGCTAAAAGCATCACAATGGTTGTTCCTAGTCTGTACATTTCCGCTAGAACCCCGCCACTAGTAGCTTCTCTCAGCCAAAGCCGGTCTCGCCTGATGTTGAATAAATAGTACAAATCCCCAATTTTCGACGAGTCGGTGTTGTTTCCCCCTTTGTAGTGTTCATTGCTTTGGTGCTCGCGGAATTTTCAGGGGCGGTCCAAGGAATCTTGAACTATAGCCATGTACACTCTGGGCTTTGCTGCCTTGTCTCTGCTCTGGGCTACCGGCGCCCAAGCAGCTGGACGTCGACCTGTTCCACCTCCTGTTGTAGCAGAGACCACAACTACCTCCGGCTCTGCCTTTTTCGAGCAACTCATCGATCACAAAAATCCGAGCCTTGGAACCTTTTCTCAGCAGTACTGGTGGAACTCCGAATGGTGGGCGGGAGAGGGTTCACCGGTATCTACACTTCGCATGAAAAGCTTACACAATACATCTTTCTTACCATAATATATCAATTAGGTCGTGCTTTTCACACCTGGTGAATCGGCAGCTGCCGAATATACCGGCTACTTGACGAATAAGACTCTTACTGGTCTTTTTGCTAAGGAAAACGACGGGGCGGTGATTCTTCTTGAGCGTATGTCTTGTCCACTGAAAAAATCACTAAGAACTTACTGAGACTAACTTTCCCCGCTTCATAGACAGGTACTGGGGTAACTCAACTCCATACACTGATTTGACAACAGAAAACCTGCGGTACCTGACTTTGGAAAATGCCATTGCCGACCTCACCTACTTCGCCAAGAATGTGGATCTTCCTTTCGATACAAACAGCAGCAGCAATGCCCAGAACGCTGTATGTCTATGTCTACACAAATTCCATGATTCCGTTATATTTGACATCTAACACCGACTTATCCAGCCTTGGGTCCTGAGTGGCGGATCTTACAGTGGAGCGCTGACTGCTTGGACCGAGTCAGTCTCTCCCGGGACGTTCTGGGCATATCACTCCACGAGTGCCCCCGTGGAGGCGATCTATGACTACGTGAGTTAGGAAAATCTCCCAACAAAGTAAATTTTTGGCTCACACTCTAATTCAGTGGGGATACTTTGTTCCCGTTCAAGAGGGAATGGCGAAGAACTGCAGTAAGGATGTTGAGCGTGTGGTGAACCATATCGACAGTGTCTACCAATCTGGGAATGAAAAGAAGATCCAGAAGTTGCAGGATATGTTCGGACTTGGAGACTTGGAGTTTGATGACTTTGCAGCGTATGCCACCCTGCCCTGTTTCCCTTCTTGACGATTGAAACTAATTTACGCATACAATGATTAGTGCCCTGGAGAATGGACCTTGGCTGTGGCAGTCCAACTCGTTTTATACTGGATATTCCTCTTTCTTTGAGTTCTGCGACTATGTTGAGGTAATTTCTCACGAGATTTGTGACTTCAAAATGGAAACTGACGGGAATCATTAGAATGTCGAGGCGGGCGCCGCAAAGGTCCCTGGTGCTGACGGAGTTGGCCTTGAAAAGGCACTCGCGGGATATGCCAAGTGGTTCACAGAGGTCTATTTCCCTGGATGTAAGTCTAGTTCAGCACGCGTGAAGTCGGTCCGTTCCTAACTTAGATTCACAGCGTGCGCCTCGTATGGTTACTGGACCGACGAAAACTCCACTGCTTGCTACGATACATACAACGCATCAAGCCCCTTCTATACCGATACATCAATGGACAACGCCATCGATCGACAGTGGAATTGGCTCCTTTGTAATGAGCCTTTCTTCTACTGGCAAGAGTAAGAATGCGCGTGACTTTCAGGGTGAATTGATTATCTGACTGGTGTATTTAGTGGTGCTCCGGCTGGCACTCCTTCTATCGTCTCCCGGACTGTGAACGCCGCTTATTGGCAGCGACAATGTCCTCTTTTCTTCCCCGAGGTCGACGGCTACACCTACGGCAGTGCAGAGGGTAAAACCGCAGCTGATGTTAACGCATACACCAAGGGCTGGGATTTGACCGACACTACTCGACTGATCTGGGCTAACGGGTACGTGATTGTTTCGGATATATTGCCTCTAGGCCTTATCCTGCAAGAATCCTAGTAGATATGCTAACCATATCACTAGACAATTCGACCCCTGGAGAGAATCAGGAGTTTCATCTAGTCTCCGCCCTGGTGGACCTCTCATGTCGCGGCCTTCGGCGCCTTTGAATATCATTCCCGGTGGCTTCCATTGCTCCGACCTCATTGTGAAGAATGGTGCAGTGAATGCGGGTGTCCAAAACGTTATCGATGCTGAGCTTGCGCAGATCAAGACTTGGGTGGCTGAGTATTATAACTGAGAGGCTAAAGCCTCGCCAGGGCAATAGAGTTTCTTCAAAATTGCCATTGCAATTCATCAATAAATATACGACTCTTTTCTATAACATGTCAAAATCTATTATCATGGATCTTCAGAGAGCGACCCTGGGGAGTCCAGTACTCCATTTCCGTGTGCTCTCTTTCCAGTCCTAGAGCCGATAACTTCGATGCCCAATGCGACGGTCGTAGCTTTCCACCGACTGTGTCAATCTCTTTACTCCTTCAGTAAGTAAATCTAAATCAAGGTTAGGACTATAAATTCGGCGATCCAGCTATGGACATATCGTTCAAGTCGCAGGCTGTTACCCACGTGTCACTTTGTGGGAGCATTGCAACTGTATTACCGATGAAACAAAGCCACAAAGGAAACAAAGCCACAAAGAGCCTTGTCGGGTTGGACCGAATTGCTCATCTGCCATTTGTGGCTGAGGAACCGGTTCATTGATATTCTCACCATTGAGGTGGCTTTCCTAGTATTGCTTGCTCCTCGTTCTCGATTGACTATTTTTAGGGAATAACATTGGTTCTTTTTCCTTCGTTGCTAGCGGTGAGCTTAGCACACCGTGGAGAATATCCAGTGCAGTCGGAGGGAAGTAGCCCATTGGCGCGACCGCGTAGTGATTACGCGTAGAGCCATGAGCACTGGTCAATTTGAGAGCCTCCTGACACTCAAATATTGTCGATTTGATTATATATTTTGCCGCGAAAAAGTCCTGATTGGGTTGTTTTCATAACAGACCCAAAACGCAGACAGTACAGAATCGTAGCACGAAATGGTCCGTTATATAGATCAGCCTCCGACGTAGTTCAGCGCAGTGTACAAAGGTGCCTCCAAGTTTCCAGTCGAGAGTCGAGCCATTACGAAAAGAAAGCCTACCTGGTCAAGTATAATAATCAAGAAAAACAAGACATGGGACCAAAGTTATATTTTCTTTTTATATTGAATAATGTTAAGTGAGAAAGGACATGTATAAATAATGTTTGGAAGTGCACATGTACAGCTAGTAACAGTACGTTTCAATGCCCTGCATGGCTATCTAATTAGAGCCATCAACAGCACTCTTCATAGATTGGATCATCATTCAAGATTCTGCTCGTCGATTAGAGAGAAGACGAAACTATTCTTAGACTATGACTCAATAATCAAAGTCAACTTTCTTATCTTAGTCTGTTCAAACAGCCTTCCCTTTTGGGACAAACTTGCGCCGACCCAATAGGAGATGGCGCCGCCCCCGCCATCTGCCCGCTCCGAAACCAGAATCCCAGCTCCTATTTCATCAACTTTCCCCTGTTAGTTTCTCCGTCTCGTTCCCTTATTTGTATACGCCATTTTGCTTCCCAATTGCCCATCAAGCTACATTCAACGGTATTTGCAATGGCCGAAACTTGGGTAGTGGTCGGTGCTTCGAGAGGCATTGGACTAGAGTTCGTGAAACAACTCTTAAATCTTGGTCATAATGTCATCGCCGGCGTGCGAAACCCATCCGGGGCAGAAGAACTTTCGCAATTCATTTCTCGGCAATCGAGCCCAGAACGCTGCTTAGTTGAACAATGCGATGTGACAAACGAGGACAGCATCAATGTGAGTGGTCACAAACCGATTGAATGTGTATCTTTACTGAGAGTCCAGAACTTCGTGAGCAAAGTCGACGAGGCGACTCAACGTGGAATGGTTGTGAAGAATGTTGTGTTGAATGCCGGCGTACTTCAATATCCAAACCGAGCAACAGAACTGTACGAAACCATTCAAATACCTTTGGGGGAGGCCCTACTGACGCTCAAACCGAAGATCCTTCTCCGAATTTGCTCTTCACTTGCACACTAATACCATCGGTCCGATCATATGTGCTCAGAAACTTATCAAACTGAATCCCGACAACCCGCCGTCGAAGGTAGTATTCATCTCCTCAGATTCAGGATCGACTGCCTTGTTCCGAAGCCACGAGGACGGTTTCGGGGCATATGGAGCGAGCAAAGCCGCGCTCAATCAGATGCTTAGGCACATGGCAGCAGAATTGGAGCGCAATGGTGGGGGCCGGAGCAAAACCACAATTCTTGCCATGCACCCTGGTGAAGTTCAAACGTAAGTGGTGGTCACTAAAAGTAATTGTGTAAAGTCTGACGCATTCACAGTGATATGGCCAATGTCGAGCTAGGATGGGATGTAGACGGTATAATTGAGCCACCTGAAAGTGTGGAGGGCATGCTTAAGGTTATTGGGGAAAAGGATGAAAAGGATAATGGAACATTTTGGTGCTGGGATGGCAGAGTAAGCTCTTCTGAACCATCATCTAGAAGCACGCTAACAGCGTATAGAGTCATCCATGGTAGTAGATTGGATTCTAGATCTTGGGTCCTTAGAATTTGGATCTTTAGAATTGATAAAACCCCATTTCTATCCAGAATCGTTTCCGATTCATTTCGTGATTGGTGACTCGGGTAAGTAAGTCTCCACTTCTGTGACGTGATCTGGCTCTTAAGTGCAAAATCGTCCCACACTTTCAACAAGGCCGGCTGGCCCAATGGCAAGGCGCTTGACTACGAATCAAGAGATTGCAGGTTCGACCCCTGCGTCGGTCAGTTTTTTGATATTTTTTGATATTTTTTGATATTTTTTGATATCTATTTTGTTTCCTACAAATCCGATGACCAAATCTTTCAACTGTTAATTTTTGCTGGCGAAGGTGGTGGTATGTCTGAGCGTGGGTGGGTAGGTAAAGGAAAGAAACCCAAGACCTGCTTGGACTCTACCCTGGGATTTCCCGATGGAAGCTGTTTGGCATATTTTCTGCGGGCTGGCCTAGGTACGTGATGAATATATAGCTGATAATCTAGTATAAATCGAAGTGTCTCTCAAGTGCAAACCTCGGAATATACGTGCATGTATAGTGTCCAGATAGGAGAGTCGAATACAAAAATGCTTAAATGATTCAAATGAAGCATCAACCAGGCAACGTCTAAGGCGCAGTAGCGACCTGAGGAGCTGCAAGTAATCACACATGTGCATGTGGGTTCATTGATCTTTTGAGATGAGCTTGATTGGCGGGTGAGAGTGTTAATATGAAAGGCTTGTACCATAGAGCTATCCAAAGAGCTGAAAATATCACATAATCTTGATCGATCTAAAAATTCGAATGAAAGCGCTTAACGCGATTGAACCTTTCCCGTCTCGAACTGATAGAACGTATAAACAAGCATTTTAATTTTATAGATGTGTCAGTCAACGTACAGTTGTATCTGTGCGACGAAGAAGGATCGCTTGTTATTTTCTTCATGGTCCGCGGCAAGAAGATAGCTGTCACGTAGGTGGCACATAAAAAATGCATTAGATAGATGAATAGTATTCATTATGTCGAACAAAGTCATTGATTCATTCCGCACGTTTCCCTAATTTGATTTTGGTTTTGTAGGCTTATTATTGCCTCGCCCGATCTTAGGCCAATGAACTCCTCCTTCCTTCAGCTTACCTTTCCTGATGTCACATATAATAACCCTCCATCACTCCAGGACCACTTAAAGATAGTGCTCACTTATATGGGCCGTATCTTTCGAGCCTTGGCTAAGAAGCTCCATTTCAAGAGCTGTAAGCTTTCTTGTAGACAGAGATCTAGAGATCTCGGCATCAATCCCCTTCAAGGGATAAGCGACGATTGCAGTCAAGCCTGCATATAGTTAGAATCTTTTTTGACATGAATGAGACAATGATTATTTTCGATTTTCCTACCAGATAGACTTTTCGTAATGCAGGACGCGGTTCCAAATCCTACTGCCGTAAGAATATCATACTGAGTCCGGTGATCGGCAGGTATTCCGGGAAATATAAGTAGGCTGGAAGCGCCATTGTAGACAAGTTCCTCACATAGTGTTAGACATCCGTATCAAAATCAAAGAGTGTAATTTACTTTGCTTGCTGCTGTGACCTCGCTTGATATGCCCTCGATGGTTTCAGGAAACTCTAGATTGTGATTTCCTCGTGGTGCGGTCGTAGAGAATTTTACCCTTCGAAAGGGACTCGACCCCCGGTCCACGTACGTGACTGGGTATCAGAATCGTGATCGTGGGAGCGATTTTTGCTATTGTCGGAATCGCCACGATGATCATGGTGTCTGGTCAATCGATGAATCTTGAGGAAACGTCTCAGCCTTGCGCCAGTTTCGGCTCATCGGAGCTATTTTTATCGGTCCTGCTCTTCTTTAGTGCATTGCCCGCAATGACGGCTCTCTCTACAGTGCTCCATTTCTCTGCTTATTATACAGTGAGACTTTATTGGCATACATTGCACGTAATACCTTGTGGCATGTTTTTCCTCGTTGTGGGCTGCGTCCTAGCGCCCATCTTGAGTTTTCGATTCGGACCCAGGGCTTTCTTTGTGGCTCTGTTCTGTCTGCAAAGTCTGTTCCTTATACTTTTATCGAAGGTTCAGACAACTGCATTGGCCGCTACAACTCTCTTTGTAATTTTGTTTGCCCATGGAGCTGGGTTTAGCATTATTCCTGAACTGGTCAAGCACCAAACCGCCCACTCTACTGTATTTCCACCCAAGTATGGTCGAATTCTTGCAGCCTGGAGTCTCGCGGGTGCAACTGGCTGCCTCTTGAGTTCGCAGTTTCTACGTTTGTCCGGAGGCGAAGAGATCCTAAGCTTTGTTAATCGGGATAGTGACATTATGGTTCGGCGCAACTCTATACTTCGCGCCATTCTTCGGAGTCAGATCTCTGGTATGACACCGTTATCAAAAGATCTTTTCATGAACACATCCCCGGAATCGTTTACTCTCAATAACCAACTCTATCTTCTCAACATCCAATAATATCACCACAATAAGGCCCCTCGCCCAAAATCTGATCCATCAAATCTCCAAAAGCGGCCAATCACATGACCAAACGCGACCCGCGTCAGACGTCAATTACCCAACTCATCCCCTGAGCCCATCAGTCCAACACACCCACGATCCCGCAAATCACATAACACCACCACAATGCCTCCCTTCGCCCCCCTCCGCCCAACTTTGGGCCTCGCCCGCGCCGCCAACGCCGCGTCCCGCAGCTTCAGCAACTCCGCGTCGCGCTCCGTTGCCCGCATGATCATCACCGGCCGCCTGGGCGCTGAGCCCGAGCTAGCTGCTACCTCCACCGGCCAGGAGCTCGTTCGCTACTCAATTGGTACCTCATATGGACCGCGCGAGAACCGCCAGACGAGCTGGTTCCGCGTTGGTGCTTTCTTGCCTGAGGGTGCCCAGCGGGATTACATCCTTTCTCTGCCGAAGGGGTATGTTTGGATCTGGTTCTCGTTGAGAAATAGGTTATTTCTGGGATGGACTGCTGATTTGATTGATAGAACCCTTCTTTATGTTGAGGGCGATGCTAGCATGCGCTCGTATGAGAACGCCGATGGCCAGAAGCAGACTGGCTTGAACATTGTGCAGCGTATGTTTATGTTTTTCACTCTGCTCTACTTTCTAAGGTCACATCTGACACGCTTCTTTCATAGGTACCCTTGAGGTCCTTAGCCGTCCCCGGGAGCACGACAACGACCAGTAAACGAATCGCCAATCGCACACTAGCTTGTCCGCGTCGTGAGTCGAGGTGATATGTAATATGTGGTGCTTTCGGGTATGGGTGGTCCAGGTTGGAAATTGTTTTGATTAGAGGGATCGCGTCGATTGAAACGGTTGCGCGTGGACAGGGTCGGAGCTTCTGATTCTTGTTTTGTGATTCTATTGTACTTGTATACCCTGAATACACTCCGTTCCGCTGTAAGATGCTTACTTTGTATGGAAATGTGAGTGGATATGGTGAAGAACCTTGGAAGTCTTGAATGATTATTTCCATGCGCTGGGAATATTACATAAAGGGTGAGAAGACATCGGGGTGGGAACATTGGATGAAGAATATGAAGAGTAAAAACTGAGATATTGCTAAGCTTGCGCTCATATCCCGGGCATTGTTATACTTCCGGGACATAAAACAGTTCTCGTAAGCAAACAGCGCCTGCTTAGAGCTGAATCTCACTCTGCTGGTGAATCACCTGCTTGACATGGATGAAATCCTTGGCCCCAGGCGAGGATGGGCCAACAGAATACTCATTGCTCCCTCGACTTTGGCTGATTCCTGCCCAAGCATTGGTGCAGACGGTCTGAGATGGAACAGACAGATCGTCGAGAAGAGTGTCCCGACCAGCATTTCGAGAGGCCTTGCGACGGTTAAAGAACGAGTGATACCACGGGGCCGTCTCGCTAGCGTTATTGGTGATTGGGACCGAGGATGAGACTCTACCCCTTTCGATATCATTGTAGGAGCCATCGTGGGTTGCAAGAGTGGAGGCACTATCCGTCCAGTTATTAGTAACTATCGCCGAGGATATCTTGCAAACACATACCGTGACGAAGATGCCTTCTTCAAAAACGACTTTGCTCTGCTGCTTGCACTTCCAATCAAGGTAGCCGAACTAGAACCATTGGGAGCAGGGGCGGTGGCTAGAGCCTCCGACTCGAGCGGACGAGATACAGTGGGGAAGCAGTACCCAAAGCCGAGATACCAGAACAGCAGATGGTACATCTTAGTAGCATCGCGACCGAAGCCGAAGAAGATGAAAATCATGAATCCTGCGGCAACAGAATTCCATCTGTCGAAGAATACCACGCCGTAAGTAGCCACCTTTTGAATTTGGCCCCAGTTTGAACCCGGTCCATGAAGTCTATTCCATGAGTACCTGTGCCAGGGCAATGAGAGGCTGACATTGTACCAGACCAGATAGGCCTCGACGGGCATGATTGCGATGAGCATGGAGAAAGCGAGGAAGAAAAGGCGTAAGAATCCTGACTTGTTCATGGTACTACCACGGGACCGCAGGATATGCACAAAGTCGCTTCGATACTTGAAAAGTCGGATGAGGACAAGGCCTGTTCTTTAGTTAGTGACCATTTTGACCAAGGATATGTCCTCTCAACTTACAGCAATAGTAGCCGGCAATCAGACAGAGAACCGGTGGCCAGATGAACGCCAGCATCAAACTCATCCAGCTCTCGTCGAAGTTGTTAACACAACCAGAGATAGAGAAGAGTAGGTAGCGACTCTTTTGCCATACAATGTGCGTAATCATAGCGATAATGGGAATAACGACACAGAATAGTAGATTGATTGCCCGATTGCGCCAGCGCAGGGTCTTGCTCGGGGTCCAGGTTGCACGACTCGTGTCCATGACCATTGCCAGGCTGCGGAACATGCCCACCAGACATCCTGGGACAGCCACATAACTCGCGACCATGATCTTCAACTCGACATCGCAAAGCCCTTTGCCATCCCACCATGTGCTGATGTTATCATTCGGCCAGACCAGGGAATTGATGATGTTGAAGACATTGAGGGCAGTGCACCAGCAGATCAGAGCAGTGGCTGGCAGGTTGCGATTCTTCGCATGCAGGATCAACGGCGAGATGGAAAGGGCAATAGACAAGAAAGACAAGATGGGCAAGACGACCGCTAGCGGATACCGCCTCTTGAGATCAAAATCCGTGCCATTATCCATGGCTATGCAATTGGAGATTCACTGACAAGGTGGTAAATGGCGACTCAATCCCACGAATTTCAAGAGCTTACCAGCAGCTCCGAAGTAAATAGACGATGCCAAGAAGAAGAATAAGGACTTCAGAAGAAGCAACCATTGCCATATACCTCCCCAGGGGGCGATAGTTCTCTGGCTCAAGTATAGACCGAGACGAATGGTTCACAATAACACCTGGAGCGAAGCCTAGATCGAGACATTCTGTGGCAAGGCCGATAAGCCCGGTACCAGGACACGAAGGTTGCAATAAGAACATGCCCAGTGAAGCAGCTCTAGGGTCTCAATAAGAAGTCAAAGAGTCATCGACGAAGTGAAAAAAGGGGTGAATCATAGGAGTTGAATGGTTGTGACTGGTTGCTGGAGGTGCGATTCCCCCTTCTGGTGCTCAATAGAAGCCGCGTATTGACAAGTCAAAGAAATGAGGCCCAATTGGGTTTGCCTCTGCTTGATTTGACCGAGCCATGTCTTTGAAAACGAGTTTTCAAGTGATGTATAGTTGTGTGTTGTATAGTCTCGCAGCTGTGTAGTGTTGGAGTTTTGGAGTGGGGTTGCTAAGTCAATACTCGGAAGTACTCAGCTGTGGTGCCTTGGAAGGGGAAACAAATGACGACAGGCTCCCGACCTCGGCCCCAAGCTACTTACTGAGCTACTGCGCTACTAAGGCAGCCCCAAGTCCAAGCCCGGCGCCCAAGCACGAACTCCATCATACACATGGAGGAACACCCTTTCATCCCATCATGGATCCTCCCCTTCGTCGCCGACTGCCACGCTTGGACTCCTGGCAACGTCGTAACTCCAACCTCTCCGACTCCATCTCCGAAGCCCGCAACTCCATCCGCTCTTCCACCGATGACCTCTTCCTTCCCCGCGTAGTCATGGGGGAGGACTCTGCGACCGAGGAGTCGCATTGGCACTCCGCACCACTGGGTTTGGCGCTGCTGCCCGCCATCGCGGGCGTCTTCTTTCAGAATGGCAGTGTCTTTGTCACGGATGTCACATTGTTGGTGCTAGCTGCGATCTTTCTTAATTGGTCCGTCCGGCTACCGTGGTACGTTCCCCAGTCTATGTCTATTTGTTTGAGTTACCGAGCTAAAGACCCGTTTTAGGGACTGGTATCGCTCGGCTCAGGCTATCCAGCGTGGCGCTGGATTCGTTCCCACCGAGCCTGAGCCTATCGAGACTGACCAAGATGATGCCGATGAGACGGTCGAGACTGGTGATACCCAAAGTGGACCTCAGACTACTCAAGAAGGAGCCCAGACTGCTCAAAAAGACCCCCAGAGCCAGCACCTGCATGCTCATGCTGTGGCTGAAGCCAAAGCAGCCAAGGAGCTCCAGATCCACGAATTGGCCGCCCTCGCCTCATGCTTCATCTTTCCTCTCATCGGCACTTGGCTACTGCATGGCATCCGAGGCAGTCTTTCCCGCCCATCAGAAGGCCTCGTCTCAAACTACAACCTCACCATCTTCCTCTTAGCATCCGAGGTCCGCCCGGTCGCCCACCTACTAAAACTCGTACAAGCACGCACTCTCCATCTACAGCGCATCGTAGCATCACCCGACAATGAAGTCGATCACGAAAAGGTCCAAGACCTCACCACCCGGCTCGGAGAGCTAGAAGCCCACGTCGCCGAGACCGCCGCCGCCCGGCTGGAGTCAAAACCCAAGGGTCACTCCCAAGAGACAGATGCCCCGTCTCTCATTACCCAGGCAGCCGTCGAAACTCGCCGAGCAGTACAGCCGGACATTGAAGCTCTCAACCGCGCCGTACGTCGATACGAAAAACGCACAGCTCTTACCAGCCACCAAGCTGATATGCGCTTCGAAGAACTCGAAGCTCGAGTCCACGATGCGATCGCTTTAGCCGCCGCGGCCCAGCGCTCGACTGCATCACGTCGCCAGAGCTACGCTTTCACCCTCATCGACTGGGCCTGTGCCTGCATTGTTGTCCCTGCCCAACTGTTCCTCTCCATCTTGAACCTCCCAGGCCGAGCAACGAATCGCTGTCTACTAACAGTAAGACGAATGATGGGCAGTCGCCGTGCACCTCAGCCACGCTCCAGACCGGGCAAGGGCAAGACTGCTGCATCAAGTCGTCGAACACACTCACCACCATCACCACCTCGCGCCCCAGCTGTTTCACCGCTTGCGCAGCATATTTCCAGTACCCCGAAGGGAAAAAGCCGGAAACCTTGAACTTTGCAGATCATCTGGCGCTTTATTATGTGATATGATGGTCTTTCGGGTTTCACTTGTACATTTTGGGTTCTTTCTAGCGCATTTTCATTTGTATTATTGTTATTGTCATTTGGTATTCGGGTATTTGGGTATTGTATTGGGGAGACGGATTAGGGCCATGAATGGCATGGGATGCAGAGCTATACACGGGCATATAGGTATATTAGCTTTCAATCTACCATTTAACCATGTCAATCAAGCCAATATACGGATTACAAGTAGGGATACAGTCAGCCATGTAAAGTTTGGAAAAATCAAGGTCCATTTGAATCGGAATCAATTGATCGAAAGTGTAATAGTGGGACGCAGATTGTACAAGAAACTATCAACGCGTCAAAACATTTAATCATTCGAAGCAGAGTCTATCCACCCATCTTGTATACGAAACCAAGTCAAAAAGAGACCCCCAAGGCAGAATGTAAAGAAGAAAACCCACTCAGAATAGAGCCAGTATGGAATTAAATAATTAACGACCACCCGACGGGCCCCGCTCATCCACGCCAATCATCTTTAAAAAGGGCTCGATGATACTCTTCTTTCGCTCATCGGATGCCCGTCTCTCTTTATCCTTCGCCGGGATAGGCACGGAAGCCGAAATAAGCATGCGAGCAAATATCGACGCGAATGAAGACTCGACGGATTGGCGACGCGCTGCGGGCTGAGATGTCGTACCTGCAGATGCATCAGAACCGGAGACGGTCGGTGAGCGGTTCTTGCGGCGGAAACTGCCCGCGGCAATGAATGCTGCAGCGGAGGCAGGCGTTGGGATTGGATTTGGAGAGTCAGATGTGTTCTGGTCTGAAGATTTGGAGTCGGCGTCGGAGGGTTGTTTTTTGTGTTTTTTTGTGGAGTCTTGCTGAGCTGTTGAAGGCACTGGGGCGACCTCGTTGGCCATGCGGGCGAGCATGAAGGTCACGAAAGTGAAGGAGACGCTGTGAGCGGGTGAGTAGGCTAGGCTTTCGAGGACCCAGGCTTGGGTTTCTTCCCATGTTCTAGGCGGGGTTTTGGATTTCTCGCGGGCGAGCATTTGTTGCTCCATTTCTTGCCAAACGGATGCGGTGACGATGCCGTCGCTGAGGGAGTTGAGGAAGGTTAGGAGAATCTCGGACAGGATCTCTAGGCGATGCAGGGTTGGGATCTCGGGTGCGAATATGGAGGATAGTGATTTGTTGGTGTCCAGGGCTTCGCGGGCAGAGGCGAGAAGAGGCGCTCGATCATGTTGCTCTCTCAGGGTCCATGTATCTGGCTGGAAAGGCCATGCCGTTCCGGATGGATTTTGGGCCCAGGGGGTTTCTTCGCCGGACTCCCCTTTAGTCATGCTCCATTCTGCTACTGCGCGCTCTGCCAGCTCGGAAATGGTCTCGGTCAATCGAAATAGCTCGCGAGGAGCGGATAATCGAACTTCGTTATCGTCTTTGGACAGGGCTGCGGTTCCATCTGCTGCAAGGCTGCGGGCACCAGCCTCTGGCATGCGAGTTAACTCATCAACACTGCACCCAAAGCATGTTGGTAGCCACTGTCCCGAGACAGAGATGAAATGATCCCGACCCCCTTCGACATGCAGGACAAGGATCTCTTCCAGCTTGACTTTCTTCAAGTTGAGCAGGCGGACATGCTCAATAAAGCGAACGTGAGCAGTGACATCGACATCAGCCACTTCCCCAGGATGCAAGGTATGGCTGCCAGCAGCTCCCTCCTCGGAATGACTTTCATCAACATGATTAATCCGAATGTCAAGCCAGGAAGGTGTTCCTTCTCTGTTATTTCCCTCGAAGCCAGGCCGCTCGGAAAATGAGAAAATTGCAGGAGTACTGCTGGTATTGGCAATGGTCAAAGTCTTATGCACAGGGACGTCATAGGGAACAGTGCCAAAGTCGATGGCATTCGGATCGCGTTCTGTTCGCTTTTCGTCGGCATGGGTATCTACCACTACCGTGAGGCCAGGGCGGGATTCGTTCTCGGCCTTGTCCATTTCGCGCACTACCTCCTGGTGAACCTTGGCCTTGAGGCTGGGGTTAACCGCATCAATGTTCAACGTGAATTCTGCGTCCAGTGGTTTGTGGTCGGAAGATAAAATTCCTTGATGGGAGATATAATGGTGTAGACGAATGGAGTCTTCAGAAGAGTCATCGGAGGGGTCTGGAGAGGAGCCTTGAAGCGAGCTTGGGGCGGGTTTCGCTGCATCTTCATCCGACGTATAGTGATCGGGGTCGGCAGCACCGTCCGAATCATCTCCACCGTCTGCGCCGTCTGTCTCCGGGTCATATTCAAACAAGACATTGTCGTCTGCAGCGGCCTTGTCCAAGCCGCGAGCCTCCATCTCTTTGTCCCGCTTTCGAGCCTCTTCTGTTTCCCGATTCTGTTGCTCGTGCTTGAGCATGCCTTGTCTGGTTCGGTAGAGGATCCGGTCACACCAGCTAGGACCACGCTGCTTCTCACTGGAGTCGAACATTGCCACGCTTCCAACGTCGTATTTGTATGTTGGTAGAAATGAGATCTCACCCTCATTCCACCCTTTGTGGAAAGCAGTTCCTTTCTTCTGCTGGATCCGCAGTTGATCGTGCACGATTAGAGAGGAGATAGTTGTTTGCAGGGATGCAGGGTCGTTATGAGGGTCAATCTCTTCGTCTTCCACTGGCTCAGTGTATTCTTCCTCTTCTATAGTCGATGGCGAGCTCGCTTCGAGCTCCGGCGACGGCTCCGAATCAACATTGGAGCCGCCCTCATTGCCCGACTTTTGTTTCTCCGACTTTTGTTTCTCCTGGCGTCTAGTATCATAGGCATTGACAGTGTGTCGAGCGAGACACTGTCGCACATCATCTCCCGAGATGTCATCAAGTCGGTAGTTCAGGTCACCGAACCAGAAAGTAAAGTCTTCATCGTCAATCACATCGACTTGACCATTTTGTATGCGTTCTGGGTCGGCCGAGTCAAATTTGGTACGTGACACAATCTGGGAGGCATCCCAATTACGTCTTTCCAGGCTACCTTTGTCCGATCCAGCTGCTAAGTGGGCGTTCACAAAGACCAAGCGCGTAGTCTCACCCAGTACCAAACGGGTCGCTACGGCACCTTTGTTGCCCATGTAGCCCATCAGCCCTGTTCCGACAGAGCTGGTACTGACAGATGAAACACTTTCTGCAATAACCGGAGACGCATAGATAAGAAGCAATAGGCCGAGAAGCTGAACTTCAGAAACGAGTTGATATCCCGAGGGCAGTGCCTTGTGAACGGCATCTTTCCATCGATTTGACGGTCCAGAATCGGTAAAAGGTCGTAAGGCCTCTGTAGGAGAAGAAATATCGACAACCTCTTGCAAGCCCAGAACATAGAGATCGACCCCCTCGGGGCTGCTTTGGAACGGCTTGGCTGACTGGCCCTCCTTTTGGGCCTCCTCGTCGCTTCCTTCGCTGGATCCGCTGGATTTATCCGTCGTAACACTTCTCTGTAGATCTGAGTCCTTTAATCCCGAAAGCTTCTTGCACACTCCTTGGCCCTGGACGAACCACTTGCCAATATCTTTCTCAGTGCCGGAGATAGCGGCTACATTCCATGTGCCAACCTTGACCCGAATGGTCCGCCGGGAGGTGTATTCGCTTTTTCTCGCTTTGACCGCACGGGAAAGAGACAACATATCAAGACCTGGGTTGTCGATATCCTCCACATCCTCGGTATTGCGTTCCCTTGGGTCTTCCGCGGGAGGCGATGCTCCTCGCGAGTCACCAGAAACCATGTTGGAATGAAAGATGATGATTAAATTAGTGAATTCCAAGGTATATTCTCAAGACTCGGGGGCGCGATATGATTGAATGCGACAATGTATACTAGCGAGTATATAGAGATGCGCGCGTATGTGCGACAATCTAGTGCGGTTGTCACTTCCGGTGGGGCAATGGCTCGATGTAAGCGGTCTAGAAGCAACCGCGGCGCAAGGACAAGGTAGAGGAAAGGTCAATCAAGGATGATCAAACGACGAGGGCGATCAATGAGTGTTCGTCTCATGCGGAGCTCAGCGCGGCGAGGATCGAAGGGCGGGGGTCGGCATCATGCGGGCGGAATACTCGAAGGATTCAATGAAGAACACAAGAAGCTGAATTGAATAGTAGATGCGACCAAGAAGATCTTGAGGATAGACTGCAGCATCTGATGGGAACGGCAAGTCGAGGAGTTAAAGAGGCGGAGAGCTCAACGATGACGATATGCATGGAACTTGCCCTCCTCCCGCAATCGGATCACCTCTTCACACCTCTTCATTCCACACCACCCACCCGCCTTGAGGTAGCCACCATGGCCTCCCATAAACCACGACGCCATAACAATAACCATTCTTCCAACCACCATACCGACTATGAGTCAGATACCGCCTACATTTCCGACATGCAGAATCAACCTGCACCACCGCTCCGCTCGAACGAGGAGCTGAACCTCGCCGTTCTGCAGCGTCACAACCCCTCCATCACCTCGATCCTTTCCCTCGCTCCATACTCAGTTGTCTATCAATTTAGTCCTGTGACACAGGGGTGGGAAAAGCTGAAGGTAGAGGGCACAATGTTTGTCTGCCAGCTTACGCCGGGTAGCCTGGGCGAAGATCGATACTGCGTATTCGTGTTGAACAGATCACTCCTGCAAAACTTCCAGCTGCTCCTCACCGACAGTGAGAATATCGAGTTGACAGATCTCTACGTGATCATCAAATCGGACGAGGCCACCGAAAGCGAGAACGGCCCCTTGAACCCGCACAACGGCGGCCAGAACGGCAACTCCTCGGATTTGCGCATCTACGGCATTTGGATATACCAGGAACCTCCGCCGAACTCTACTGCTGATGCGCGCACGGTCAACGCCGACTTGATTCTCCAATGCGCTACGCACGCCGGGGAGAGCCTGAGACTGGCACGCAAGCGCCTCGAGGAGACACGTCAAAACGGCATGCATGATGCTGCCGCGGCAGCGGAGATGCAAGCGCCGCCTGTGGAGGACGCATATGCCAGCGCGCCCATGGGCCGCCAGATGTCACTGAGGGATTTATTCGGGCAGCAACGAGCTGAGGACGATGCCTGGAGTGTGCGGGCACACCACGTCAGTCCCGAACAGCAACAGCAGCAGATGTATCAGAATATGAATCCTTTGGTACATCCTCAGCACAACCACCAACCGCCGCCGCAGCCACAGGCCCAGGCGGATGTTCTGGGCGATTTGTTCCGTAGAGCGGGAATTGCATACCAGGGCGGAGGACAGGGGAATTAGGGGGGGTGTTTTTTTTTTTTATATTTCCATGTGGCCATTCTAGCATTTTGCATCTGCGGCGCATGACTTGGGACTTTGGTTTCAGAGATATCCTATGCCTTCATGAGGTAAATGGTGGGAGGACGGCGCGTTGCTTGAGATACCCGTAGTCGGTTCATACAATACCCGGCTATCTTAGTAGGCCCAGTAGACCCTACAAGAAACCTGTTCTGTCTCCATGAGTTTTGGTCACTCCATCTAAGCAATTCTAATGTCCTGTATCATGTTCGCAACCTTGCGAGCCATATTCTCACTATGTTCTGCTAAATGTTAGCAACCAGCCTTGAAAGCTATCAACTTAGAACTCCAACTTACTTATACAGAAGGCATGAGGCAAGCCCTCTTCACAGATGAACATCTTCGGTCCAGAGCCATCACTTTGTCCCCGAGCCGCAATAATCTCGTCTCTCGTCTTCTCCGCGACCCAATGATCATCAACACCAAAATAAAAGAACACCTTCGTAATAGGCTCGCGCGCATTGGCAACGCCCCATATATCATCATCCCATTTATCAGACGTGATAGTCCGCATCTCATCAGCTGCCATGTGCCTGCAATACCATGTCAGACTAAACAATCCCGAAGAGAAAGAGGAAGAAGGACACATACAAAGCTTGCTTAACACCCCCACGACTCCTCAAAAAGGTACATGTCGTATCCAACGCATGTGCAGGAGGATTCTTCATCGCAAACCCCACAACAGACCTTAGAGCAGCCACCGGCAGAATAGAAGTAAGCAGCCTGGCAAAGAACCCAACAACCAAAGCCAGCCTCGGAATAAGCGACAAAAGTCTCTACAATCAGTCAGTTAGCACCCAATCGCACTACCAACGGTGCCAGTCCTACCGTCAACTTCTGCCCAGATGGCGAAGCCGCAATATCCATAACAGTCGGGAATAACAATACGCTTCCCACGATATCGAAATTCGACACATCGCTCTCACGATGTCGTCTAATAACTTCCATGGCCATATATGCGCCAACAGAATGTCCAATTAGCACGACCTTGCGCTTTCGCGGCGCATTTGAACCGTCGCTCATGACTGCATCAAGGCGCTGGTGAACGAAGCGGATCTGGTCTTCTAGGTCATAGAGCTTGGAGCCCCTTCGGCTTTCCCCCCTTTGGGACTTGGGATTCTCGGAAGAGATAGTTTCATCAACCTCGAAGCCACCAAGACTGCATCCGTAGATCTGGTAGGTGGGTTTGCTCTGATCCGGGGATCCCAATAGGTTCTGCGCTAAAGATGAGAGAAAGGGGTGGTAGTAGCCGATTAGGCCTGGGTTACCCGAAATGAAGAAGATCGTTGTTTCTGCTGAGGAAGGGGATCCTGTATAGGAGCAAAATGTGTTCAGGGTGATTTGGGGCTCCATGGCTTCTATTTCTGCTGTAGACATGGATGTGCAATGTGTCCAGATAAATCAATGATGGTAAAAGTGGACTTGAAGCAGGACCTAGAGGACTAATTTGTTGAAATGTCCTGGGAAACCCCTGTTGCAGCTAGAACGTCCGGGACGGTGATGTCGGGCTGGAGCCGGATTGGGAACGCGGAGCCAGTGGATCCGCCATGTGAGCCGAGCCGAGCTCCAAACCGTAATCTACAAAGCCACAAAGCTACACATCTGAGAAAGATAGCATCGTAAATGCAATGTATTGCAAGAATTCCCGACTCCCCGTCCTAGGCACCACCCCCTAACCCGGATTCTAACCCCGTCAATAAGAAAAGCATAAAAGGGAGCCGAGGCCAGATCCCATGCATAGACGCCCGAGCGCAATGTACATCATTCATCCCAGATCACCAACAAAAATTACAGCACCGCTGGTTATGGACCGCCGAGGGAGAAAGGACAAAGAAATGGATCGCCAAACAGCAGCAAAAAGCAGAAAATACAGAGGTTCTCTGTATCTGGTATCTAGCTCGGCAAATCAAAATCAAAATCAAAATAGAGGGATGTGAGGCGGCTGGGTATGATCAGATCAGCCTTCGCCTTGGCTGTCGTCGCGGTGATTTTCCTCCTCGTTGGTTTCGCTGGATGCTGCGTCTTTACTAGAAGGATCGTCGGGTGTGGATGACTTGACCGCTGGACCCAGGTTAATGGCAATTCTCTTCGGCGCTGCGTTCGCGCCTAACATGGTACCCTTTTCAGCGGAACCGATCGAGCCAAGTGATAAGGTCTTTTTCCGGTGGATTGAGCCAGCACTGGAGTTACTGCTAGTTGAACTCCGACGCTTGGGCCCTGTGGCAAGTTTGACAAGCTCATCCTCGTCCTCTTCAGCGCGGCGACGTTTTTCGGCGAGGCGTTCAGGCGCAGGAGGGTTCTGTGTTGTCGAGGCAGGGGTGACGGCCGCTTCAGAGGGATCTTCAACCTGAACGTCTGCAACATTCAATGGCTGGTCTTCCGCAGGTTGTTCTGGGTTTTCTTCGGGTTTAGTGTCCATCGCATCTTCATCATCGTCATCTGGATAATCAACCAATGGCTTAACCAATGGGGAAGCAGATCCATTAACGGTGCCAGCAGCGAGAGCAGCTCGGTTTTCCTGTTGCCACTGGGGAGATTGAATCAGTTTGGTGGCCACATAAGGGGAAACAAGATCAAAAAGGAAAAAGAATTCACCCACCTCATCTTCGTCATCAGATCCAGCAAAGTATTCCTCTTCCGCCGGGTCCATTTCCTTGACACCCTGCCAGCGCTGGCCGTTTAATGGAATTCGTCGTGGTGTATCACCTTCATCTTGGCTGAATAGCGTAGAATCAGCCTCGGCACCATAGCCTTGCATCTGGTCGTAGCGCATAATGAGATTTTGGAAGGTATCGACGTAAATTATTCTCTCGAGCTTCTCGCGGTACTTCTCAACCACATGGACGATGAATGGTTTGATGTTTTCTCGTTTGATGAATTCGAAAAGCTCGAGGCAGGCGGAGTTGAGAAGGTTGTCGCGTGGCATGGTTTCGAGGACGATATCAATAATCAAGCCGAAGGTGTTGTTGTGTGTCATTAGGGCTTGGTAAAAGGTATCTTGGAGGCTGATCAGAGTGCGGAAAAATTTGAGGGCAACTAGTTTGGTCAGTAACTGGTCCCAGAAGGGTAGACAGAACACATACCCAGCTTCACAGGTTTCTGAGGGGCCGTGAGGAGTTGGGCCACTCGAGGAGCAAGCTGTTCACTGTGAATTGCATTGCGAGTGCGGAAGAGATGTTGACGGACGAAAAAGGTGAGGATGTCAACAAGATGCGAGTAGAGCGTGACTTCTTGGAACGTCAAGTCATTAACTGCACATGGTTAGCTTAGACATTCGCGGCTTACCAGTGGCGTAAAACTCACGGGAAGCACGATTGGCGAGTTGTTTGAGCGGCTGGAATAGTCGCTTGGAAGATTCATCGAAATGTTGCTGGACAAATGCATCGGAGAGAAGGTTGGATGAGCGGACTTTGAAGTAATCGGGACCAGCCCGGGCGAGAGGATCCTGCAGAGGAATCTGAGGGTCCAAGAGAATCTTAATGGCATCAGCAAGTTGGTTTTTCACTCCGAGATCAGTCTCTGCATGGAGTAGGTCGATCAAAGTATCTGTGAGGGGTGTCTTCTTCTCGTTGACGGCCTTTAGCATGTACCCGCGCATCATCACAGGGTCATGATCCAACAACGCCACCAGAATATCGATACCAGTCGTGCGCATGGCGGGATTGGGGTGCTTCACGGCAAAAGCGATCACCGCGAACAATCCGTGGCTGATGAAGTTGCCGAACAACTGGGCCCGCGACGGAGCCTGCAGGTTCTTCGCAATTGCAGCACACTGGTGGAGGAATTGCACCGCATCGTCCTTGCGCTTGCCGTCGGTGTTTCTCGGGTCAAAGACCGAAAAGAGTTCGCGCAGGAATTGAGCGTTCGATTGAATGTGGTTAACAATCTCCATCTGGTTGAAGAAGATCAGGGAGTTGAGCACGGAGAATGTCGGATCGTCTAGGATCCGAGCAAGAACCACGTCCTTCAGGTATTGCAAACGCCATGTACTGCGAATCTTTCTTCGAATCTGATTGTCCTTAATGGGAACGACTTCCTTGTAGCGAGACTGATCTGCGAGGTATTGTCGGTGGTTTGCCTTGTGTGTCGGGAATTCGGGGTCATCTGCGAATCTCATTTAGCACTTTGCCTTTACCGTGTACAATTGGCCACGTACATTCCAGAGCCCCGACCACTCCCAGGATTATATGGTCGGAAACTACCATCTCGATGATAGCGTTATCGTTCAAGAGGATCAGAGATTTCATGATGTTGCAGAGGCGATGTAAATCAGTTAGACTCTCCAAGTCCTCCGCTGTTGACACTAAGGGGACCAGTTTGTTGATATAGTCGTCGCGAATGAGAAATTTCGAAAGCGCGTCGCGACCGTTCTGCGTCATGCTAGCGGCTCGAACTATCTGCTCGATTTCAGGAAGGTTGCCGAGATCTGGCGCGGGCAATACAATGGATTGGTAGCTTTCGAGATCGTCTGAGAGGGCATCGTCTGCCAATGTGTTAGAGGTGCGCAAAGCTAGTACAACGAGCAGACTCACCGGCTGCGGCTATGCTGAGGAGGTGTTGCTGGACGGTGTTGACGAAGTCCCTAATGCCGAAGAACCGCGACGGTCAGTCGTGTGCGCGCACGCACAGGGCCATCGGGAGGAGGCTCACCATATCACAGCGCATCCTTCCGCCTCCTGAAAACTGAGCGCCATGTCCGTACCATTCTGTTCCGTCCAGACAATCAAGGTCTCTGATCGCGTGATACAAGTCAGTCTAACCATTCTTCCTCTCCGGTGCCACGGTCAGGCGGGAGTGGTGGGACAGAAACCTTGCTGTTTTTGATAGCCATCGTCCTTGGTGATCTTGGTCTCGAGTAGGACGCGCTGGGGTTGGTCTTCCGATTCGACGTATATTCGCGGTTCCTCCTGTGATGAGCGTGGCGCGGGTTAGCGACGGGTTGCCGATGCCGAGGGGGGAAGACGGAAGAGACAGCACGCGCCCGGGTGGTCGCGGTCGCGACGAAGGCGGCGCATGCAGAAACGAAGAAAAAGAGCTTACCCCCATGACTGCGCCGGTACAGAAACCGGTGCCGCGATCGAACCAGTCATTATCCCTCAGTTCGTAGACCTTGACCCGTTTGCGACCGTCGGGCGGCTGTAGGTCCAGCGCCATGATCCGGCAGGAAAGTGGCGACTCGGCACAGGCGTCTCCCAGATGAGTGCCAGAGCTGAGTGCCAGAAGTAAGAAAAGGGGGAAGGGAAAGGGTAGAGGTGATGATGACAGAGTCTGCGGAGGGGATGACGATCGAAGAAGAACGGGAGAAGATGGGATGATCTGGAAGGGGGTCCACCTGACGGGGCCGAGGCCAGCTTAAGCCTTGTTCCCGTACCTGACTTGGTGACTGGGACAGTATTCAGGTTATTATTAGTTTAACATTCAGTTTGGTGGAAACTAAGTAAGTGCAGAAGTTAGAAGAGTAAAATAGCAATCGAGTCAATAACTTAAGAGGGCATAGAAACAAGGCGACACCAACAACTAACAACTTTATAGGCAACAGAACGGGGTTTCGTTCTCATCCAGACCAACATACCAGAGCTAAGTATAGAACGTGAGTCAGGGGGGTCGTACGCGGGAGGATTTAGCCTCCCGCATCGAAGCTTCGATTGCAATTCTGCATCGACCTTACTAGCAGCTGGGAAGCATGTCAACTGTAAAGTAAAAGCTGTGGAGTGCTTCCGCACGGACACCGCTTTGTCCAGGTACGCTTTCCTATTGGTCACACTGCGCAAAACATGGCAGATTCTTATCGTCGCCCGATCGGGAAAGGTTCCAGACCCGGCCTCTCTTGGTTTTTTTCCTCTTAAGTTGCATTGGCGTGAATCCTGCTTCTTCACTTCTTTCCATCTTCACGACTAAGCTTTTTACGAGCGACTTCAGGGAGTTTTGCGCTCGTGGTTGGCTATAAAGCTCCCTTTTTGAGACATACATTCAGCACGTTTTTGGTGCTTGACCCCGCTTTCTTGTACTCCTCACCATGTCCGACTCGAAGGACCAAGTCACCGTGCAGACGGCCGAGCCGACATCTCAGTCGCTGCCCAAGGACTCTGCCATTACCGTTGTGCAGAGCAGGTCTGCTGTGCAGACTGAGGAGGATGGGCAGATGCCGGCTGACAAGGTCGACGAGCAGAAGAAGGGTTTCTTTGCCTTTTTGAAGACCAAAGAATTCTACATTATTGTGGTTCTGGGGTATGTCTGGCCTCCTCGGTCCAGGTTCCCAGTGCGGTGCTAATATATTTACAGTCAACTGCTTGCAATCGCCAATACCTCGACCAGTACCTTTACCACCCTTCTCGGTGACGAGAACTGGGCGATCCCCACCTTCCAAACTCTCCTCAACTATATCGTGTTGACATGCATTTTCACTCCTTATACGATTTACCGTTACGGTTTCAAGGGCTGGCTCCGTTTGTGCTACCGTGACGGCTGGAAATGTATACTATAGTCCTTTTCCCCAACAATCACAAACTCCCCTACTGACCCTTTCCAGATATTATCCTCGCCTTCTGCGATGTCGAGGGTAACTACTTTATTGTGCTGGCATACCAATACACCACCATGCTCAGTGCGCAACTGATCAATTTTTGGGCTATCGTCGTCGTCGTGATTATCTCGTTCCTCTTCCTCAAGGTGCGCTACCACATCACCCAGATCGCTGGTATCGTCATCTGTATCGGCGGTATGGGCGTGCTCATCGCCTCCGACCACATCACCGGTACCAACGGCGGCGACGTCTCCAGCGGCAACCAGCTCAAGGGCGACCTGTTCGCTCTTCTAGGCGCTTCCTTCTACGGCCTGACCAACACCGCCGAAGAGTACTTCGTCAGCAAGCGTCCCGTGTATGAAGTCCTGGGTCAGCTCTCGTTCTATGGATGTATCATCGACGGTGTGCAATCCGCCATCTTCGAGCGCAGCAACTACCACACCTCCACCTGGGACGGCAAAGTGGGCGGCTACCTTGTCGGCTTCACTCTGTGTCTGACACTGTTCTACTGCCTTGCGCCCCTGCTCTTCCGTCTGTCCTCGGCCGCTTTCTTCAACGTCTCGATGCTGACTATGAACTTCTGGGGTGTCTGCATCGGTGTCAAGGTCTTCCACTACCACATTCACTGGATGTACCCGATTGCCTTTGTCTTGATTATCGTTGGCCAGCTGATCTACTACCTTGGTCAGCGAGCTCTCGCCGAAGCACGCAAACCCTGGCTCGGCGCAAACCAGGAGGGCGGTGTCGCTGGTCTGTTCACTGCCAAGAAGCGCATCGAGCACGTTGTGCCGAGTAGTACGGAGCAGAGCGAGCACGAGCGTGTTCTCTCGTCCGAGGCTAATACCAGCGCTGCTTAGAGTATCTGGCTATGCCGTTCTTGCTTAATCTTTTGGTCTCTTTCTTAAATATAAAGAGATGAGAGTACATATCTAGACGTGAGATTCTCGAGCCCTAACTGACTCCGATGCCCAAGGCTTGGAAATGTTGCTCGTTGCATGGTGTTTTTTTAATTTTTAATATTTGATGATTTTAAACGAGCATCGCTTATGAGAATGAAACATGAATGATTTGCAAGTGAAATTTATAATGGGCCCCGTATAATAATCCACTTTCTCTCATTAAAATTGGTGGACCATCCATGTCTCCAATGCTCACGAAGATCATATTAGGCAAGATTTACTTCCAAGTCAGAACTACATCAAAACCAGTTATTCCCGGCTAACCACATCCTGAATGATACGCCACAAGCCTAAAGAAGGACCGGGGTATTGAGCGTGCAGATGCAAAGCAGACCACAAGACCAACACCAGCAACGAGCGTAAGTGAAGAATCTCAGTCGCCAAATATCAATAAGATCAGAGAAAGAGAGATAGGAAAAATAAAGGAAACTCCATATCCATATCGAAATGAGAAAGAAACAAAAAAAAAAGGACGACCCAACAAGACACCAGTGAACTTTCACATCAGCATAGCCTTCGCCAGCATTTTTTTCCCATCGCCGATGCCAACCAGAAAAAAAAAAAAACAAAAGAGCCTCGAAATAAGTTCGCCCCTCTGAAATATAATATCACAAGTCACAATTCGACCAAACCCAAATGTGCATACCGAAAAACCAACCCCGGCCCAAAATAGACGCAATTGAAAGATCAAAGACCAAACGACCTTGGATGAACACCGAGAAATGAGAGTTCCATGGACTTCACGAACAGCGCCAGTATCCGTAATCCGATATCCGATCTGTAGTTTTGTTTTCCAAAGGGGGCACGTTCAATCATTCAACAAGGAAGAGCAAAAGATGACACCAAGGGTGAGGGTTTTTTTTTTGCTTCATGAGAAGTTGTTCCGTTGCTCTTTTTCGCTCTCCAAGGGAGAAACGAGAAACAAGGACTCCCATCAATTGAAGCACCTCTTCCACCCAAAGTTAAATCCCAGCCCAGAATCAAAATAACAAACCTAGATCAAAGGAGAACAGTTGTCCTACCATATATGTACCGGAAAGCCCGTATCTCACCATAAAATAAGCCGTTTTCCTCGCACAACGCCGCAAAAAGGGAAAATAAAATCGAATATGCATGTCGTAGCGCCAACACAGATGTTGATATTGTGTTTAACCCCACACGGAGGCTTGAACGCCAAGTCCGCTCTTGGAGCCCCAAACTCCGCTGCCGTTGCTCCAGCCCAGACCGACGCCGCCGTCCTTAGGACCGGGTCCGTTAGCAGCAGCAGTTGCGGCCGGGTTGGACGCAGCAGAAGTGGAGCGTTCGCCAGCGGCGGCAGCCTCACCGGGAGTGAAACCAAAGCCCAGAGGGGAGGGGAGAGGGGTGGTCGAGCGCTTGGCATTGTTCAGGGCTGGGTTGGGAGTAGGAACAGCGGGCTGTCCTCCAACGGGGCGAGAACCGATAGGGCCAACAGACGAGCCGATGGGGCCAGTGCTGGGCTTCGAGGGAGGCTGGCGGGAGGAAGGCGAGTCGGCACCGGGCGAGGAGGTCGAGGTGATGGGCTGCTCGGGGAAACCGGCGTTGATAGCGGAGCTAGGCGAGGAGGTGCTGTTCGCGCGAGAGGGGGACTGGAGGCCGGAGGCACTGTCAGCAGCAGATCCAGACTGCGTCAGGCCGAACGGGTCCACTCCACGAGGAGAGGCACCACGAACTCCGGAAGACGGAGTGCCAGCGGACTGGCTCTCGGGTCGAGCCGCCTCATCGGATAGAGGGCCCGGGGGGAAGAAGGCGGGGCTCTCATTTCCATAGAGGGCTCGGTGCTGACGGGCGAGGAGTTCGCGACGGGATTCTTCACTCACTGCAGCGGGGCTGGTGGAGCGATCGGACTTGTTTGCAGACATCTCGGCGAGGAGGCCTTAAAAAGAAAAGTATTAAAACCCAGTTCGAAAAAGAACAAAGCCAAACCAATATATTATACAAGGCCGACGGATACATAGATGCACAGGGAAGAAGAAAATGACGGGGGAATATAGCAGGAAGGAAGAGAAAAGCACACGCTACCACGTACTTCGGTTGTACTGCTGCTCCTGGTGATAGTTGCGGAGCTCCCGTTCACGCTGTGCCGCCATCCGACGCTTCGCCTGCATCATTTGCTCTACTTCATTCGGACGACCCTGGTAACGCTGAGAGGCGTAGAAACCCTGCACATTGCCGGACTGGTGCATGCGGGAGCCCTCGAATTCGCTGACCGAGTGGTGTCGTTGAGGGCCGCCACCCATGCGAGGGTCTGAGGACGTCGGAATTAGATCTAACGTCGGGTCGGTCGGTTGCGTGGCCACGTACCGTATTCAGGGTAGGGACGGCCCATCATCATGGGCATCGAGTCCCGACGAGGAGCATTCCACAGCTTCCCGCTCTTGACCAGATTGTCGATCGCACGATCAACCTCTGCAGAAATAGATCAGCACTGATTATCTTAAATCACTGGATAATCCAGATCTCCCTGCATTGACCGCCAATTTCCCGGAGTTCTCGTTGAAACCAGAATTTCATCTCGTCGTGCCTCGGTTTCCGTCCGCCGGACTCCGATATTTTTTTTTTCTCCGAGCGACACAACGGGCGAAACAAGCGTGGGAAAGATGGCCGCTAACGAAAGAGTATGCATACCGTCAAACTGAGAGGAAAAGGCCGGGCTGTCATCGCGCTGGGAGACCGAGCTGGAGCCTAGAGACACAAAAGTATGAGTTTTTCGCGGTTCAATAACCAAGTTCACGATGAAACCATACCTGACCGGGAGGGCGGCACCGGCTGCTCCCACGACGCCTGGCGCGGCGCAGCGGCGGGCGCCTGCCAGCCCTGAGGTTCGTAGTACGAAGACATGGTCGTTGGGAAGGAAATCTTCGAAACGAACGGCGACGGTTCAGGGGGTGGAAGCGGCGAAGCAGATGATCCGGCTGAGGCGATCTGTAGAAAAAAAAATTGTGAGTTCCGAGAGCCACAACAATGGACAGTCCATCACACAAACACCACGGATCTTGAATCTCGAATCTTGAATCTTGAATCTCGAATCCAATAGAACACTGGGGACTTTCGTGAAAATGAGATTGCGGGTCTCCGGGATCGGGTGTTTTTTTTTTTTTTTTTTCAGTGTCCGGGGAAGCGAGAGAAACTTACAAGGGACCTCTGGGAATTAAGGCTACCACGAGTCAACGAGGCAGGCTGTAGGGAAGGGGAGGGAAGAAAGAGAGAAGAAGGAAAAGGAGAGAGGGTCCAGCCTATTTTGGGGGCGTGTGGGTGGATTCGCTGAGAAGGAGGGGGGGGGATGGTCGCGGGTGAGTCCGAGTAGGACAACCTTTACTCTGTAATAATCTCGCTTCTCGGGTGGATCTTAGAGTAACTTTGTAGCTAACCTGTTCTTAAGGTATTTGAAGGTACCTCAGGTGTTACGAGGCTTTCTTATTTTTGCTTTTTTTACGGTAGTGTGGATGTGTTCACTCCCAGGCTTTAGGCCTCCGGGTACATAGATACATCGAAGTAACTTCCAGAAGGAATCCAGGCGAAAGTGTATAATCGGTACAGGTACGTCTAGAATTACTAGAATGTACTAGGAAGACATCTCCAACGCGGCAATTCCCGGCAAGCCCGCTGCCCGCTGCAGCGATTCCACTTATTCGTCTTCAAACTGGGCCGGTGACCGGAGATTGGATGCCCGCACGGGGGCGTGCGCCTAAGCGTCGCAAGAACCGTGTCCGACCCCCAATTCCACTATGGTTCATGTATTCTGACAGTGTCATTGTTCTTCTTGTCTTATTGCCAGTTGCTAGGTAAGCTAGGTACGAAGTAACCTAGCATTCAAATGTTCATTCATCATGAACGGGACTCTACTTCTTTATACCTAGCGTTCCGTTCTCGGTATCAGGTGTCTGTCAAAACATACAAAAATGTACACGGGTATAAGACCGAAGTCTGGATAATTCATCCGAACCCCCTTGGGTTCATCGCAGAACGTGCTGTACCATGCTGGCAACGCTGCAATGCGCTCTGCACCCAATGCATGCAAGTGGCCCCCCCTCTCCCCCGGTGACGCCTCACGAGCCGTCTTTCAAATAAGTAGCACAGATCCTTCGAACTCTGAAAGGTCTGAAAAGCCTTGGACCGGGTTTTTCCAGTAACCCTACGGAAGGACGTTACAGTAGCTGCAGTAGACGCATTTCAAGTTAGGTTGGCCCGTGCTATGACCAACTCATCACTCGGTCAATTCAGGAGGCGGGTGGGGCTTTTTTTTATATTCTTCCGCAAGGTCCGCGCCTGGAGTTTTGGACTCTTGGAGTCTTAGAGCCCCTCTGTGCTCGAATCCCTGTACGTGCAGTCAGCCTGGCCCTTGTCCCGTTTCATCCGCCTCGTGTATATGGAAGGTGGGGCAATCTGGAGATGAATCTTCTCTTGCAAAGTTGGTTACCAAGGTTCTTCCAGCCTTTTTAATGTACCCAGATAGCTTTTTCCTGTACACAAGACCGCCCTATACAAGTTTATTCATGAACCTTGGTTCCGACTTTCCTAGAAACTTTATTCGTATCATTGGCTTTGCTGTGAATCCTCCGGAGTGTATCACCACGCCTGTATCCCGGAAGCCCGCTAGCTTGAGGACCTCCAGCTCTCTTGGTCCCGTCATAAGCCAATCTGACCGAACTTCTTTGACAAAAATATACGACGCACCTGATTTCAAAAAAAAAGAGCTAAGTGGCAACCAACCGCTCCCCGAGAGAACCGAGTACAAAGCGTGCCATATAGTGGCCCGAGCCCTCAGGAGAAAACTAGATCCAATCAACGAGCCGGTTCTTTGAACGGGGAATCGGGGCGAAACGGGCGAGTGGAGGGTCCAATAACGAAAGGCGTCTAAATGCGTCAAAGTGCATGTCAAAGGGGGAAATAGGGAGTTAGGAAAAGGGAGTACACCGACAAGAAATAGAGACCGAGAGTGAAATCACATCTTCACCTCTAAATTAGGTTATAGTGTTTTCCCGCACGTGCGAAACGCGCAGGATCGCGGGGAGTGCAGAACGACGATCGAAAAGGGGTTGCTCGATCCCGATATCTCTGCCATCTTATGGTACCTGCATGCAAATTGTGTATAATCTGAAAAGGGGCTTGGCAGGCAGCAATTGAATGAGATATGCTTTGTAGCAAGACAAAGACCCCATAGTTGGGTGATCTATCACTAGTCTCCTATACTCCGCGGGTTGCCCTATACTCCTATTACCCAGGGAATCTTGCAGGGGGCATTCCTTGTTTCCTCCAATGTCACAGGTAGAAAGAACAACAGGCGCGTCTAGCCAAGTCTGAAAGAAAACTGTTGCTCAGATTTCACTTTACACTTTACACCTTTGATTTGCATTTGACTTGGTGGAGAGAGTGCGGTCGGCAGTGCAGTTACCTCTTTACCGCCGACAGGGGCTGATCATCTTCACACCTACAACCTCTACACGTTTGACACCTACGTAACCTCGATCGTTTCTCGATTTCAATTCAATCGGAGCCCCGGTTGGTTCCTCTTCCTCTGTACGCTCAGTTTCGATCCCATCGTGTCCCCTGTCTACCCCCGGTCCACCGTTTTAACCGCCTTCTCAGATTCGACTCAGTCCGCCCGAGGACTTCCCTGCAACTCGCTACCCCCGACACCTTGTCCCCGTACATTTTTTGTTCCAAAGGCTCCTGGTTGAGACCTCCTTTTTCTTTTTTTTTTTTACATTTCGTTTCTTCGTCCTGGGGCCCTGGTGGAATTCTACCACTTTCTCCGGCTCCAATTTGACAACTCCGTGAGGGCCTATTGATTCTCCTCCACTCTCCACTCCCGCACTTGCAACAAACCCACAACCCTCTCCTCATAACCGCCACTGTCGACCTCCTTCCCCGTTTTGGACTACTCTGGTATTCTGCGCCGCGACCGACTTCACGAAATATTATTGTGGGTTCCTTTGGCGATTAACGATTGAGTGGGACCCGGAGAGGGGCTGTCTTCTGTGGTGGAGTGTGGAATCCTTTTCGCAGCCGAGTCGCCGAGTCACCCCCCAAAGACTGGTGCTGCAAGAATTGCTATATGGTCCCATACATCGATGGGAATGCGAATCGTTCCCACCACATTGGTGACAGCTCACCGATAGCCTCGGATCAGCCTCGCACTATGGCATGGATGCCGCAGTCCGACGCGTCAGAGATCCCTTCTCGGCCTCCATTGAACTCGCAGCAATCGAGCTCCCTCCCCTCGACCCCTTACCAACATGCGCGCACTCTCTCATTCCACTCCCGGACGCCGTCCCCCGCCCGCGGAAGCACCTCGCCTCGTTCGACCCACTCCGAATCCATACACCTACCTCCCTCGACTCGAAAACCGGCGTCGGTTTGTAAATATGAGACGGCCATGGCTTATTTTCGAAGACGAATACCGTATAGCATGGGATCCGATATACTGCCGGAAGAGAAGGAGGCTTTGAAAGAGGAACTTACGTCTGAGGAGGAGAAGAAATTGACCGACGATATCGAGGAACTCTACGAGCGATTATTACCTTCCGCGGAGAGCGATGACAGACGGCGGCAACTGGTCGCTAAACTGGAGAAGCTGTTCAACGAACAATGGCCTGGGCACGAAATCAAAGCCAAGGTCTTTGGCTCCTCGGGGAATAAGCTGTGCTCTAGCGACTCGGATGGTACGTGGGGTGGAATCTAAATCGGGGGCATGGGAAAAACAAGCTGACTCGTGTGTAGTGGACATTTGTATCACGACCGACTACAAGGCGCTAGAGCATGTGTGTCTGCTAGCAGAGGTTTTGGCGAAGCGTAAGGATACCACTCGGGGGGTTTAGATTGCGATTCGGACTGACATGATTGAATAGATGGGATGGAACGAGTTGTCTGCGTTTCTCACGCCAAGGTTCCCATTGTGAAAATTTGGGACCCCGAGCTGAGACTGGCGTGCGACATGAACGTGAACAACACCCTTGCGTTGGAAAACACTCGTATGATTCGGACATACGTCGACTGTGATCGGCGGGTACGGGTGTTAGCGATGGTGGTCAAACATTGGACGAAACGACGGATTCTCAACGATGCAGCACTCGGAAGCACATTGAGTTCTTACACCTGGATTTGTCTGATCATCAACTTTTTGCAAACAAGGAATCCGCCCATTGTTCCCAGCCTGCAAGCTCGCCCTCATCAGAAAAAAGCTACTCCCGACGGGGTGGTCTATTCGTTCGATGATGACCTCGACACCTTGCAGCAATTTGGTCAAAAGAATCAGGAGACTTCAGGGCGGCTGTTGTTTGAATTCTTCCGCTATTACGGTCACGAGTTGGATTACGAGAAAAATGTCATTTCTGTACGGGAGGGTGGGTTGGTTTCCAAAGATGTTAAAGGCTGGACCTTCACGTTGAACAATCGGCTTTGTGTGGAGGAGCCCTTCAACACATCGAGGAATCTGGGAAATACGGCAGACGATACGTCATTCCGAGGCTTGCATCTAGAGTTGCGGAGAGCCTTTGGGTATATTGCAAAGAGTGATTTGGCTGGTTGCTGTGAACAATTCGAGTTTCCTCCGGAGGAAGAGCGAACATGGGAGCGACCACCGCCCCAACCACGACCGATCCTTACGCCTTCTGTACCCACACGAGGTGGTCGGGGTGGTGGACGTGGAGGCAGATTTCAGAATCAGTTCTCTCGAGGCGGATTCGCCGGTAGCCGTCGGACTTCCAATACGGGCAGAGGCAACTCAACCCGTCAGCAGAATACAAATGGCAACAATCCGTCTGACTTGTCTCTGCATGCGCAACAGCAAGCTCAGTTCTTGTTGCATGACCAGCTATATCAACAGATTCAGCTTCTCCAAGCACAGGAACAGGAGCTGAGGATGCAGCTGCATAATCAAGCACTGATCACCGGGCGGCCACCACCTGTGTTCCTCCGTCAGCCCTTCATCCAGTTCCCTATGCCTCAGCAACAGGAATACTCAGGAGACGAAAACTCGAGGTCAAGGTCTGAAACTGTCAATCAGCCACCCCTTACTCCCTTGACGCCAACGTCCCAAAGGCAGTCCTTTGTGAACCCAACATACGCTTCAGTGAGTGCTGCGGCTACGCAAGGTGCTGTGACCAACCCTCCGTCGCCTTCTGCCTCTTCCGCTGTCCCCGACCTTCGTCGCAACCCTCGACGGTCTTCTGTTGCCGCAAATGGATCACCGAATGCCTCATTCAGGGCACAGTCTCAGCCTGCACGGCCGCAGAATTCACCTCTCCAGAATTTTGTGCCGCTGTACGCGATCCCACAACCTCTGGACACTTCATTTGGTTCTAAGGGACGAGCAGCCCCCGAGCCGTCAGAAGGCGGCGAAGGCAGTGGAGATGAGGGCGCAATGCCGCCGAACAGTCTTCCCAGCAATAGATCTCGTTCTGATTCTATGGACGAAGCACGGACTCAGGAAGTGATGGGTTATTACCTTACCCCTCAACAACTTCAGCTGTATCAGCAAAACGCGATGTTATCACCTATGGGGCTTGCGCTGCAAAATGGCTATTCACAATTCCTGCCAGTTCAGCAGGATTATCGGTCATCTGGGCTTTCGTCAGATGGACAAAGTACCCGGACTAACCAGTCGCCTACTCCAGTTCCGCGAGGATCAACGTCACAGCCGAAACGCTCCTCCTCTTCGCGGCCCGCAGCTTCTTCCGGGCCTTTGATTGTGGATGGCTCGGTGCCTCCGACTCCCAGTTCAACGAGTGAAAACCGCCCTTCGTATACTTCTGACTTGATTGATCCTTACTCCGCCGTTACTCACTACACGTCAACATCGGATGATCATACCATTAATACGCCCGCTAGCTTCTCCGATTCTTTGTCGCAGGACTTCCAAGATCCGGTTCCATTTGATATGGATCAAACTCCAGTCTTTTCCCGGCCGTTCGACAACCAGAAAACAAGCAGTCCCAACGGTGAGTTACAGAAGGAAAGTGCAAACGGTCAGCCAGAACTTCTGGCTAGCCGATTGCAGAATTTTCATCTGTCGAACGCCGAAAAGCTTGCTCGGTCACATTCTACCAAGTCCAATTCCGAACGGCACAAGAATGGAGCCCAGCCTGGGAAAGATACAGCCCATTCCAAGAGCTCCACACCTAACGACAAGACTACGGGCTCGCATCAAGGGAACGAAAATCGCCAGCAGAACTCATCCTCGAAGCGGAAGACCAACGGAGTAGACTCCTCGGAGAAAACCAACGGGGTCAATCACGTTAATAAGCCCAAGCAAAGAGGCCGACACGATACATCGCATAACGGGCCATCTCATGGGGATGCGAAGGACCATCCGCCTCGGAAAGGAGGTGCCAATGGCACTTCCGACGCCAATCACGGGTGGCAGACAACGAAAAAGAAGAACCGCCGGAGCGGCAAACCATCCGCAGAAGCACGTAACGGGGTAAACGGACCCGAACCTCTTCCCGCTGACGAGACACTCCGTAAAGGCGGTTGAAAAACCCCATATTCAATCTGATGAGAGTTTTCCTTTTCCTCCGACATGTCTCATGTGAAATTTCCCGTTTCCCAGACCAGTCGCCGAAACTGCCAGGCAGTCGTCGACGTCTTCGTCTACCTTGTTCTCGCACCAAACCACATTCGCATAAACCCATCGAAATCTGTACGACTTTGTCAAATGAATGTCAACCATTACTTGTTCATCATATTTTTGTTTCCGGTGTCAGGGTCCAAAGGAGGAGCATATGCGCATTCACCATCATCATTGCTTTGCTTTGGAGAGAACCTTTCCTGAAAAGTCCTTCAGACTTTCTTGCAAGGCTTTCCTTGTTTCAAAACTTCATACTTCATCTTCAGATCGCATCCCATGGGCAGGCTACGAAATATGTTCTGCAGCTGTTTGGAGTTTTTTTTTCTTGTTTTGAGACTAGACCCGGTTCAACAAATGTTTCTCTTTTTTTCAAAGCTTCTGGGGTTGTCTTTTCGGTTCTGTATAAAAAGATTACCTGCGTGGAATGAGTTAAATGAAAAGAACAAAAAACAAACTTTCAAAACTTTGGTCTTTGGCTGGTGCGTAATGACATGTCCTTCAGTTCATCATAACTCTGTGGAAGTTTAGTATGAAGACAGGAGAAACGGCCCCAGGGCTAGGAAGACCGGCCCAGGCGGTATAGACACAATAGTAAAGGCGCGAGGCGCCTTACGTATGCAGCCTCTGCAGCTCTCAACAGTCCAAGTGCTTTGTGGGAGGGGGGAGCGGCCGTCATAAGGAACATCTGACGATTGTAAAGATTATTGTGCACATGTGCAGAGCATCCGAGAACTAAATCATAGTGAGAGTAGCGGAGCAGGAGTGATCTTTGCTCTTTATATCTGCTTCAGACCGAGCTCCCTTATTACGCCATCGCCACATAACTGCCGTCATAGGATATTGTCACACGGTATATAGTAAGCTCTTTCAAAATGTGGAGGGTACGCGTCCTATGCGTAAGCGGCTTGGCTCGTCTTTTCGCTTCAAATTTGATATCTCTCTGCTTTCATAGATATTGAAGTATATCTTGTTCTCACAGTTTGAAGGTCACGGCTCGAGACCTGGACGGTGGTACGTGTTCATCGTTCCAGAAGTCGCTGTAACCAGGAGACATCATTAGACAATTTTATTTTATTCAGGGGAAGGTGTTCTTGCATCATCCATCCCAGAAGTGACGATATAACAAACATGACAAGACACAAGATAAATGTATGGTATAGTACAGGGCGACGGCACGAGACACCAATAGCCAAGTCTTTGCAAGACGAGATTAAATCACATAGGTAGGGAAGACCCAAGCGGAGAATATAAAGCGGTATTAAGTCAATAGAGCCGCTGCTAACATGTGCATAAAAGGGCGTGAAGAGGAGCTTTTCTCAAAACCCAGCCATCAACTCCAGATCTCGGCGAAAATGTATGGGAAAATCACGACGCAGGCTGTCCAGAAAACCATGATAGATCGGATGGGGAACATGAGTAATTGTGTCAGGGAAGATTCGGTGAGCATGACCCAAATAGAGACGAATGCGACGGAGAAGAAGTGGTTGAAGAGGACGAGGGGTTGCTGGATTAGGCCGGCGAGGAGTCCAACGGGGCCGTTGATGTAACCCATTTGGAAGTAGCGGAAGCAGCCGCGTTGGAGGGCGAGAAGGTTCGGGTCTAAGACGGGATTAGAGGGGTTTCTTTGGAGGGGTTGGTAGATGAGAACGAACCATTAGCGGCAAACAAAGCATAGAGAGCTTGTGCGAGGATGTTGATAACAGTTGAAGACTTCTTGCGCATCCAATGGAAGCGCGAGAGCTGCTTCAGGACCAGTTCTGTATTGCCCAAGTCCGGCACGCGCTCGGGACTAAGCAGTTCGCGAATGAAGCAGACATCATTGAGTGCAACTGTCATTCCACCACCGGTCAACGGGTGCCGCATGTTAAGCGCATCGCCCAAGAGCATCAATCCGGGGGTCTTGTTGGCCGAGGCAGGCAGGAACGAGTTCGGCATAGACCGCAGCTGACCCTTGTCCAATGCAGCCTCAAACATCGGCTGCACCTCTTTCGGGAGCGTGGGGAGGATAGTATTCCGCAGGTGGCCCTTAACACCACCATTCTTGACCGACGCAGAGGGAAGGTTCTCAGGGATATCAACAAGGACGCGGGTCTCGTGGGTGCCGATCTGGTACATGAGGACGGGGGGCTTATCGCTGAGGAGGACATGACCGTAGTGAGGCGCGGGGAGTTTAGCGTCGATCATCTCCAGGCCCCAGAACTTTGACTTGGCCTTGGGGGTGTGCGGGTGGTAGGTCTTGCGGAATTTCGAGGCGTAGCCGTCGGCGATGACGGTGAGTTGGGCAAAGTAGCAGTCCTTGAGATCGTTGGTCACACACTCGACACCGAGAACCTGCTGTGTGTAGGATGAGGTCACCAGGCCCGTGGCCTGAGTCTCAATGACAGTCACGTTGGGGCAGTCGTGAGCTGCCTGGCGCAGCTTCATCACGAAGCGGCCATGGTGGAAGGACCGTCCCAAGGGAGCGGGCGTCGAGGGGTCCTCCTTTGGGTACTCAATTGAAACGGGCTCTCCGAAATATGAGACATAGTATCCGTTCACCTGGATCGCGTCGATCTCGTCCAAACAATCTTGCAGACCCAGCTGCTCTAGTGCCTGCACGCCACCCGGCTGCAGGAGTTCGCCGACAATGCGATCGGGCTCCTTCAGCGACTTTTCCAACAGGATCACACTTCGTCCTTGTCTTCCGAGTGTAACAGCAAGCGCACAACCCAGAATTCCAGCGCCGACGATCACAATATCGCCCTCGTGGTGTTCGATGCGGCGCTTGGCGGCCCGTTCAGAATTTGTGGCATGGCCATTGAGGGATGCCATGGTGGGTAAATTAGGGAATAGTGAATTGTCAAGGCGGCGGGTGCCGCAGGGGCATTCTCGATTATTAAGAGCAAATTGAAGCGTGCAAGAAGTTGAGTATGGGCTGATCTTTTGGCTCAAATGTTGAGAAAGGGGTGTGGCGTGACATGTGAAAGTCTGGACTCTCCGCCTTCCTTTTGCACACTCTATACACTCACTCCATGATTGCCATCTCGTCAATGCTGGGTATTGACAATTCAATGTTTATAACCTATTGATAAACATGTGAGTTGAAAGGTGCTAAAGCTACTGCTCCTAGGGTGTCTATATATCTCGTACGTAGGTAACTACAATAGATAGACATGTTTGCAAGTCAATTGGATAGGGTTTCGGTAAAGGTTGCTTCAAATTATATTTTGATATTTGGATCCAGAGGATCAATTTGCAAAGAGAAAAACTTGATTGCTTTTTCCTTAGTCTCCAAGGTAGAGCTCTATGTCGCGTTGTTATCGAAAAACCCGTGGGGTTTATATCTAGGAAGTATAATGAATTTCTTACATTCTCTTTCGTTCACTCATAGTTCCACGATTCAAGCAAGTCACGCACAAGACGCCAATTCCTGACCAAAGGCATCAAAAGAGGAAATTACTTAACTGAACATCTAGACACTTTGTTTCACTTAACCTCAGGCACCACGATGGCTTACATGATGGCACCTCGCAATTTGCTCTTACTAGGAGCTACGGGATTCATGTGAGTTTGAACGTCTAAAGCAGGGCCATTTTTAACCGGCATTTAGCGGTGGCACCATCCTGCAGCAACTCCTCGACTCGTCAAATCTTGGTATCAGGTCTCTATCCATCACCGTCGTCGTACGTCAATCCGACCAAGCGGCGTTATTCGGCAAAAAATGTATCAAGACATATATCGTGACAGGCCTAGACGATGCAGAGGGCCTCGAATTAGCGGCAAGCAAGGCCGACATTGTCGTCAACGCAGCAAGCGGCCAACACTCTGGCGCACCCAAAGCGCTAATCCAAGGTCTCGCGAAAAGAAGAGCCCAGACTGGACAAGACGTCTTCTTCATCCATGTACGTACCCCCTGCCATGAAGTCAACAATCCTAACATCTCCGTTTCTAGCTCTCGGGAACAACTAACATCGCCGTCCCACTACTGACAAGAGGCCCTTTTCAGGTACGCGAGTTCTATGACAATGACGAGTTTTTCTACGACTATGAGAGAGTCCGCGACTCACACCGACCATATGGACAACGAACAGCGGACATTAATGTCATCCAGATGGGTGAGCGTTACGCCGTCAAGACATTCATCATGATGCCACCAACCGTCTACGGCCGAGGCACTGGCTGGTTCAAGACACAGTCGCACCAGATTCCAATATTGATTAGAAACGCAATCAAGACAGGTTACGCTGAACACGTCGCTGCTGGGTCTGCAGAGTCTGGATTTGTGCACGTGGCTGACCTTGCTCATCTTTTCGAATGCCTAATTGTGAACTGTCTTGCTGGACAGGATGCTCCCTTTGGTCGACATGGGTATTACTTTTCGAGCGTCGAGAGTCATAAATGGACGGAAGTTACGGGTCTCATTGCTAAGGCCGGTGTTGCGCTTGGGATTCTACAATCTGATACAGCGCGCTCGATCAATCTTCAGGAAGCGGGTGAGAAGTTTGCTGATGGGAATGTTGAGTTGGCGGAGCAGTGCTTTGGTTCGATGTGAGTTCTCAGCCGTCCGTTTATTTTCGGTCTTGGTTAACGTCGTCAGTTCGAGAACGAGGCCTTTCAATGGGCTTGCGATTGGCTGGATCCCTGTCAAGACTGAGCAAGACTGGCGGGATTCGATCACGGAGTCTTTCGAAGATATTCTGTACAACGATATTTTAAGAGGCGTTTGAGTTAGGAGAACAATATGACATAGTCCAAGTCCATGAACTGAATTGTGTATTTAAATAGATGTTATGTACAGTCATGTTATACAAAGAGTGAGTCAAAATCACTGGTGATGGCCAAACGAAAGTTCGGGCTGCGGGTCGTCAGGATGCGCAGCTCTTTCATCTCGGAAGGCTTTAGGCTCGGGGTAATCCGGATGCTCAGGCAGGAGGCGATGCTCAGAATTAATGGACCTTTCGCTCCACCACAGCAGTACCTCCTTGTCATTGGGATCATTGGTCCTACCAAGAAGATCGAACTCCATTTCCTCATCGAATTTAGTGAGAAGTGCGTCGACTGGTTCATCTGATAGATACCCGTAGCTTGTAATGGGATGAGGCAAGGCCAGCTTGGTCCTCATCCTGCTTTTCTGGTGATGACTGACAGCGTAAAGTGTAGGATCGTCACAGGCTGCTTTTTTCCTGAGCATCTCCACGAGCTGCTGAATGACATCTAGATCGTTCCCGGATACTCCGGCGACTCTCCTCTCAAGCATGGGAAGTAGGCGCTCGGCTTCGGCGACAAATGAACGCGAGGGTCGCTCACAGCGAGTCAGAACAGTCGAGATACACCACCAAATACCTCGGATGTCGTTTTCGATGGCAAAAGCGCGGAAAAGCATCTTGAGCTGCACTTGGTCAAACTTGTGAGTTTTGCGCCACTTGGATTTGTAAACTGCTTTGAGGATTTCAATCGCTATCACTTGGCGCCCCTCTTTGATCAAACGCCGGCTGAGGGCCACCGATGCGTGGTTTTTGACAATGAGGGTTGGCGTATCGGCGCAGATATTGTTGAACTCCATCAGCGCAGACTTGTATAGAGTTGAGTCGCGGACTTTGGCTTTGTCAAGCTGAATGATCTGCTGTAAAAATACAGGCACGAATGAAGGGAAAGGAAGCGTGTATCGAATGGTCGGCCGATTTTTCCACTCTAGCCATTGTTTTCTGATGGTTTGACGGACTTCTGCCAAATCGGTTGAGCCATTCTCCAGAATGTGTGCGACGGCAGCCAGTGAAAGGTGAACTGATTTGACGGGATGGCCCCCTTCGGTCGCCTTGTCGAAAGTCAATTTCGCCTTGCTGAAGTGACCTGCATGAATGAACTGCTCCATACGCTTTTCTAATGGCATGTAGAGATTGATGGACTTTTTGGCCTCGAGCCCTTCTATGCTCTCGAGATAGTTCGTGCTAGCATTGCGGCGAACGGGTTTCAAACCATCACCGTCCAGAGAGTATGACTCAACACTGGTTCCCAGAATGCTCCGGGAGGAAGCAACCTGCACGTATTGCCTTTTTGCCGCCTTGATCATGTTCCAGGATCCGACAGGGGTCGATTGCATCATCACACGGCGTGCTTTCAAGATCTTTTGAAAGGCGTCCTTGTCGAGACCGGATTTCCATTGGCGCTCCTGACTCATTCGAGTGATCTGCTGGACCATTTCTGTGTCACCTCTTTCAACCAAAGCCTCGAGAATGTGACGGTGGAGAACTCGGTCAGGCGCTATGTCAAAATCGTTGATAGAGTCGACGATGAATGTGAAGGTTTCTCGGCCGGAATGAGTAGGATAGTACTCTAGGAGTAGACGGTCAAAGACGCGAGCGAAATTGCGCCTTTCTCTTGTCAATCCACGCGCATGCATTTCGCGCAGCCCATCCATAACGCTCGGCCAATCACACATAGTAGCTCTGCCATACAATAACAATCCAATCGACCGACATCCAGGAAGAACATCGTACTTGTCGGCCATATCAGCCACCAAGTCTTCAGCATCCCCGTGCTTCCCAGAATCGATGAAAGCCTTGATCATCGGGTTGAAAACCTTCTCGGTAGGCTTGCGTTCCAGATCAAATAGATGTTTCAAAACCATGCGGAATTCATCCGCCAACAAGTCAGTGTTCCGAGCCTTCTTCCATACTCCATCGAGGTACGCCCCGCATAAACCACCTTCCACGTCATGCTTGATGTGGTTGAAGAAGAACCACTTCGCCAAACTCAATCGCCTAGACTCAAGAAGGCACCGAAGGACAACTTCCAAAAGATGTTCGGGGACTTGTAGCTTGAAGCGGTGTTTCTCGAAAATGGCGCAAACTGCTTCTACGTGTCCCTCTTTTGCCAACAGATGCATCATCATGGCCCAGATCTCTGAATCAATCTCAGATACTTTCTCCATGCGATGGAAAAGATTCCGGGCAATGAACACATTCCCTTTCTTGCAATTTTCAGTGAACAGGTGGTATCCCAGCTCTCGTCTGTCCCAAGAAGCCCCGTTGGGCTTCGTCTTGCTGTGTTCCTTGATGAACATATTTGTGGCCTGGATTTCCTTGCCTTCAATGATCATTTGACGAATCTGTTCATCAAAAGGCACTTTGCCGAGTGCGGCTGCACGTTGCGCTTTTTTAGTCTCACGGGCCAGCAGTTTCTTGTTGCGGGGTTCGTGTTTCAATGCGGAGTCAGACGCGGCGTAATTAAATAGACCAACCGGGATCTGACTGAATTGTGGCAAGTGCAGGGCAGAAGCGGGTTCTGGCAAAGGTGAACCACTGGACTCTTCGGCCACATCCGCAGCCTGTAACTTCCTGGACTTATTGGACTCGAATCCCATGAAGTTTCCCGCTTCAGCTGCTTCCATCATGTGGGCGAGGCGCTGTGCAGATGCTTTCGCATTGTAGTTCGGTGCGGAGGTGTGGATAATGCGTTTGTTCTCAACGATCTGTTCGGCTACGCGGACTCGGCGATGGACATCGTAGGTGACCGCTGCAAGAGCGCAGCAACTGCCCACTGTGCCTCCAGCAAGAGCTAATTGACGGAGGGTCCGAAGGGCATTGCGCGAGGGAACGACCGGGGTCGAATTGGCGGCTTTGGCGAACATGGTGAAGGCGTTGGCCGCAGGCTAACGCGCCGGGCTCGCCAGCCTCGCGGAAGTGAATTGAGCTGCAAATTACTTGAACAAAAAGGGGACCTGCAACATCACTCGCCCCGGCGGTCTTGGGAGTGGGGTGGGAGGGAGAAGAAGAACCGAAGGTAAGGGCAGCTCGGGGGTAGATGGGTAAACTCGGACGGGCAACTTTTTTCGGAATTAGGAAGGCTGCGCGAATGGTGCGTGCAGCGTGCCGTACTTCATGGCCGGGATCGGCTGATTGTCTCTACTCGAGCATCGTACGATAATACAATTTTGCCTAGCCTTATATAGTAATTCATCATTAGAAAGGCGATCGAGCCGAACAAGTCTATCTAAAATACAATTATCGTAAGAGGAGCTGGTCGTCTTCGTTTTCTCCATCTTCGTTGGCTTCAGCTACGATATCAGATGAAGCGTGGTCCTCATGAGTGACTACTAAAGCGTTAACACGAAGTTCCAGGTCAAAAGGGGGTATAGAACTCACCATTGGGTCGGATTAGTAAACTCATCAAAAAAGTCAAGCCAAACATCGCCGCCAGGCAAATAAATACTGTCTGAGGGTAAGTAGCGACAGTCAGACTATAGATCAGATTGAAGATAGTCGGCGCAACAACTCGAGCAAGGGCATGCAAGAGACCCACAGCACCAAGCATTTGACCGATGCGCTCTTGCGGTACATGTTTGGTGAGTGATGACTGCAAGGTTGGGGAACCCATTCCGCCTAGCGAGGCGACGATACCAGAAAGAACCATCATCGATGGGTGTTTCGACAATGCGTAGCCAACATAGCCTAAAACATCAAAGGCGACCGACAGGCGCATTATGACAATATCCAGCATGTCCGATCCGCGGATACCGCCGTCGTTGGGAGTCGGGGTACGGAAGAAGCGTGCGACAATGGGGAGAACCAGGAACAGGTTAACCACACGGACCACATTGATGATGGATACGAATAGACTAGATTCCACATTACCCCAGTTGAACATGTATCCTGCGTAGATGATGATCAACTGCGCAGTACCCATGGCAATACCGAAGCAAACCGTATCCATCGCAGCCAGAAGCACGATGTTCCGTCGAAGAGCAGAACTAGCACCCCGGTGGTTAGGGAACAATATACTCGGGCGTCCGACAGCGGGTAGAAGAATAGAGAGCGGGGCGATGAGCTTCATGGGGCTGAGGGCCTTCCAAGAATACCACTTGGCATCTTCAGAGTCTGCCAGCTTCGTGCGGTGCTTGTCACGAGCAGCAAGTTGACGTTCCTTCGAAAGAGATTCTGGAACGAGGAAAAAGACCGACAGAACAAAGACTATATGGAATGACAGGCCAATGAAGAAGACAGGCAGAGCAGTTCCAGTCTTCTTGATCAGTAATGCAGCACCGCTGGGTCCAGCAGCGATGCCAAAGAACAAGGCTCCGTGAAATAGGCCAAACGCCACACTTCGCTTGTCGGGGGGCGTGCAATCCGTGGCATAGGAATGAATCAGAGCTTGTGCCGTGGTGAATGAACCTCCAAGTCCGTCCATCACGGCCCCAATGAAGAGAATTTTGACGGACATGCTCTCCGGTCGCGAAGCGATAATCACGGTAATCACCTCATTGAGCACAGCACCCATCCCGCCAAGCGCAATAATTTTGGTTCTGCCATAACGATCGGACAAATGGCCCAATCGAGGACTGACAAGAGCCGAAATAATTCCAGTTACAAGATTGAGGTAAAGCTGAAACTGGGCGACGAGAGACTGAACTTCAGGGATTCGGCACTGGGCATTATCATCTCCCAAAACAATGGGCAGCACAGTGAAGTTAGGGTCTTCAGACATTCTCTCAGAGAAATAGTCCCGACATATCAAAGACATAATCAGGTTGATCTTGGGTACCGCGAGTCCACCAAAGCCCAACGTGAATAAAAAGCCGAACGGCAATAGCCACCAGATCTGCCCTCAAATGATTAGAAAGGTCATATACAAGCGTCACCGGTCACGTACGTTCGGTCTTCTCCATCGCGGTCGGGTCTCATTATCGCGCAGATCATCGACGTAATGCGGTGGTTCATCGTCAAAGTCATCGCCGGCCAGCAGCGGTTCAGCGTGAACCTGTAAGGGAGTTTGCTTGGGCCCCTCTGCAGTACGACGGCTGTTCCTGGCTTGCTGTGCGTCTAGCGAGGGTTCACCCGCGAAGAATTCCTCGTTCTCCATAATAGCAATACAGCAACTTCGAACCTAACGCATTGTAGAAATGAAGTGAAAATGAAATCGAGGGCAATGACAAGATAACCCAGAGCAGGGATGAGGGGGGGGAGAATGCGACACCGCGTCAGAGAGTCTTATCAATCAAGCTGGATTCGACCACTCGGTCGGGGTCCTGGCCGCTAACTCCGGTGCTACGCAACCTTGGAACGGCTTTGAAACGAGTCACCTTGTTTTAGACATTTGTTCGGGTAATAAGCATTTTCGTGTTTACAGTTGAGGATTTATTCAACCAGAACGCCCCCCGCCTTGTTATGTACATGTAACCGAAATGTATAGAAATACAACATCTCCCCTTCCAGGACTAGAGCACTAGAGCACCGTGTTGTTTACCGGCGAAGAACTTCTTCTGCTCCAGACAGCGGTCACTCTTACAGCCTTGGCAGCGCAGTGTCATCTGAGCTGAGCAGGGTTCTCCCTGCTGCAAATGCTGGTGAGCAACATCTGCGAGGGCCTTAATGAAGGTCGGATTGCCGTTCAAGCTCTCAGCTCGCTTGACACCGGGGCTGTTGGCCTCTTCCATAACCTCCAGATCCAATTCATATAGCGTCTCAATGTGATCGCTGGTGAAAGCAATGGGCACAAGTACCAGGTCTGTGTGGCCGCGCTTGACGTAATGCATGACGGTGTCGCTAGTCTGGGCCCCGAGCCAGGCGGAGGGACCGACCTGAGATTGCCAACATAGACGATACGGATTGCTGAACTTCAGCCGCTGCATGACAGCATGAACTGTCGCGGCGACTTCGGAGGGATAGGGGTCACCTGCAGAAGAGACATGGATTAGGGGTTGAGGTTTCGTGAATTGACGTGAGATGTGACTTACCGCGGTTGACGACGCTCATAGGCAAGCTATGAGCGGAGAATAGCAACACCACCTTATCCCTCTTCTCTGCCGGGTAGGTCTGCAACTGTGCCTCAATATTTTGCGCAAATGACTCAACTAGGCCGGGGTGGGTTGGCCATCTGTCAATGACACTCCATTGGATAGCTCCAGCAGGGTCGGCATCTTTCCCTTCCATGCGGTTCCGCCACTTCCACAACTCATTGAGCGAGCTTCCTGTCGTGGAGCAGGAGTACTGTGGGTATTGCGTGAACGCAACAGCACGACCACCCTTTCCGTTTCCGAATCCATCATCCAACAATTGCTGATACATCACCTCCGTCAAGGGGGCAGCGTAGCGGAATGCGACGTAGGGCTTGTGTGGCGCGGTCTCCGGGGATATAGTATCAAGCACCTTGCACATCTCGGCACACTGATGCTCGGACCACTTGCGGATGGGCGAGCCACCTCCAATATCTGCATATTGCTTCTGGATCTTCGGAGTCCGGCGCTTCGCAATCAAGGGTCCGAGGTAAGATTGAAAACGACCCAGGGGAATCAAATCGCCGTCGGTCTAGAGAAGCGTAGAAGACAAAGGTTAGCCAAATTCCGACCAACTAAATCAGCGTAATGATCCCGAAGACACGTACGAATAGTCTGCTCAAGAAATCTTCGACCTCGTTCGTTGTCGACGGGCCACCCATATTTAAGAAGACCATCGCAGTCGGCCCCTTAGAGCCTGTTGCATTCTGTGTCACCGGCGGCACTGCTGTCGCAAGGCAGCGACGTTGGTTGCTATAACACGCCACATAGCTGCCCGTCGCAGGCCGGAGTGCCGAGGTGGTAGCACTGCTCAAGATCCGACGGGGGATCGCAAATGGGGTGCGGAATGACATGGCGGGTATAAAATGAAGTGAGCCAATTGACGCTTTGCAGTAAACTCGTACAAAGCCAGATGCTCAACGCCGCTTGCGAATCGCAAAACCAAGTTGCCAGGCTGCGGAAAGCTTCCTTGACCAATGAACTCGTGGGCGGAGTCAGCAACTTTGAGCGTCATATGTCACATGACCTTCGCGTCTCCCCGCGTTCCAAGCGCGTCAAGGCAGCAGCTGTGGAACAAAGTAGAGGCTGAGCCTTGTTTTCCCTTTTCACCTCTTCTACCCCGAAAAAGACTTGATAAACATGGCAGATGACACTTACGGGCGAGATGAGGAGGCTTTTGAGGAGGAAGAGCTCGATGAGACCGTGAATGCTCCCCCGTATACTCTCGGAGTATAGATCCCGCTAACTTTATTGCTGCTCAGAGCTTTAAATCCGTGAAAGATGCCATCCTGTTCGCGATTGATGTCAGCAGCTCCATGCTGAAGCCTCGTCCCTCCGCAGACCCCAAGAAGCCTGGCGAAGAGTCTCCGGCATCTGCTGCTCTCAAATGCGCATATCACTTGATGCAGCAGCGCATCATATCCAACCCGCGCGATATGATCGGCATTCTGCTCTATGGCACCGAGTCATCCAAGTTCTACGATGAGGATGGCGAAAGTGCCGACCTCTCCTATCCGCATTGTTACCTCTTTACCGACCTCGATATCCCATCGGCGGAGCAAGTAAAGGAATTGCGGTCATTGGCAGAAGATGAAAATGTGGCCCGGGAGATCTTGAAGCCATCAAAGGAACGTGTCTCAATGGCCAATGTCTTGTTCTGTGCAAACCAAATATTCACCTCCAAGGCCCCGAACTTCCTTTCTCGGCGCCTCTTCATTGTGACCGATGACGACAACCCGCACGGCGACAATAAGAGTATTCGATCTGCTGCAACCGTCCGTGCAAGAGACTTGTACGACCTAGGAGTCACGATTGAATTATTCCCCATTTCTCATCCCGATCATGAATTCGACACATCAAAGTTCTATGATGTAAGTCTTTAATCGTATCTGAAGCCATTGAGGTATTGCTAACTCGCAACAGGATATAATCTATAAGACCTCACCCAGCGATGGCGAGGCACCAGCATATCTTCAGCCCGATACAAACACATCAACTGGAAAGGGTGACGGGCTCTCCCTTCTCAACTCTCTCCTATCGAGCATCAATTCTCGATCAGTACCCCGGCGATCACTCTTCTCCAATGTTCCTCTGGAACTCGGACCGAATGTCAAAATATCAGTCAATGGCTACCTCTTGCTCAAGCGACAAGAACCAGCCCGAAGTTGCTACGTTTGGGTTGGAGGAGAAACTCCTCAGATCGCCAAGGGAATCACCACCCAGATGGCCGACGATACTGCCCAGGCAGTCGAAAAAGACGATATCCGGAAAGCTTACAAATTCGGTGGAGAGCAGGTTACCTTCTCGACTGAGGAACAGCAAGCCTTAAGAAACTTTGGAGACCCTGTCATCCGAATCATCGGCTTCAAGCCCCTTGCTGCGCTTCCCATCTGGGCCAATGTCAAGCATCCCACTTTCATTTATCCTTCCGAAGAGGATTACATCGGCTCCACCCGCGTTTTCTCTGCACTGCATCAAAAACTCCTCAAAGATGAGAAGATGGCCTTGGTCTGGTTTATTCCCCGCAAAAACTCCACACCGACCCTATCCGCCATGATTGCCGGCGCGGAGAAAATAGACGAGAACAGTGTGCAAAAGGTCCCACCTGGAATGTGGATTATCCCTCTCCCCTATGCAGATGATGTCCGACAGAATCCCGAGTCCACGATGAATGTGGCCCCCGAGCCATTGATCGACACCATGCGCGCGGTGATTCAGCAACTGCAGCTTCCGAAAGCCGTGTATGACCCTACAAAATACCCAAATCCTGGTTTGTCGCCTTTGCCCTCCTTCTATGCCATTGATCAAACTAACGAGGACAGCCCTTCAATGGCATTACCGCATCTTACAGGCTCTAGCTCTGGACGAGGACCATCCAGGAACACCAGAAGACAAGACCATGCCTCGATACCGACAAATCGATAAAGTAAGTCCTTAATGCCCGAACGTTGCAGCACGTAGCTGATGACATCAGCGCGCCGGAGACTACGTCCTTGCCTGGTCCGAAGAACTAGATGCCCAATCAGCCAAAATGTTCGGCGGGACTGCCGCCACAAAGTCAACACTGGTTAAGCGCGGCCCAAAGGAACAATCCGAGAACGTAAACGGGGGCGAACCCCCAGCGAAACGCGTGAAAACCGAGGGCGGCGCCTCCGACCTCGACGATGAGATCAGGCGGAACTTCGAGAAGGGTACAGTGGCAAAGGCAAGTCTTCGCCTTTCTTTTGTTTTCGAATGATGTGACTCTCTCGTATTACGTGACTAACGGAGGTTCCGGTACAGCTTACAATACCTGTGTTGAAAGAGTTCTTGGTTTCCCATGGTCGAGCTGCGGCTGGAAAGAAGGCCGATTTGGTGGACCGGGTTGAACAATACTTTGAGCAGAAATCCTGAGTCGATGGCTTTGTTAGCTTTAGCATTGATCCAGGTGCACATGTGGATAACGAATTACGACATTGCTACACCCATTGTTACATTTATTAATGAACTTCTCAACGGGGGATCTATCCGAGCTTAATTAACAAGTCATATTAACAGATATAGTGAAGAAAAAAAAAGAAAGTTTCATTAGAAGACGTCAACTGGTGGGAAAATACCCCTACGAAGGAAGTGACTCCCGAGGTCACAAGGACTCAGAGATAGAAAGAATTCAAGCCGAAGTGGACCTATCTCCTGGACTCGCTTAATTGTCTGGGATTCTCAATTCTCAACTACCGAAACTATTGAAAATTAGACTCCTGCCCCAATTAAGGGGAGGATGATCGACTAAACGGAAACAGCTATTCGGCCGCCACTATAATAGGCATGTCTCACGTTAATCTTCACCGCTAGGTCCAAGACCGTGTTTCTAAAGGGGCAGATCAAACCCCAACAATCCACACACCATACCCAGAAGCTGCAATATGAATATACAAATGATAATATGTCTTCTATCGGGACTGAAAATATCAGTATATCTATATACATCAAGAAAAGGATAAAAATCCCAGAGCATCAAGCCCATTTACAAAATAAACTCCAAAAGAATCGAATCCCCAAAACCGAACACCGGGCACTGCGATACCGCGCAAGAAATGAAAATGAAGGCGCCGGATATGCGAAAAGCCTCGATATGTGCAAGGTCGCCTGGCTTACTTGAAATTGATTTCAGCATTGGCCGTAAACCTGACAATAGCACAACTCCTCATCTGGACAGTAGATGGCGTTCATGCCGAAAATCACATGCCACAAGAACTCCATCACCCGTCCAGACGAGGCGTCGCTCAATTCCGTGTCGATAATCCACTGGCGGAATTTGATGTAATCCTCACGGGGCCGGAGTTGCACTTGCGCGCGACTAAGCGCGAACTGCGCACAGCACGCGGCGCCAATCTGGTCCGGTTTGCGCAGGTAGCGCTGGTTGTAGGACTCTGTTTGGTACGGCGAAGAAGTGTTGAGGGGTGGAGTGGAGGTGCCGTCGAAGATGTCCCACCAGACTTGATCGGTGATGTGGGTGTTGTGGCGGTGGGTTTCCTTGCAGCCGGGGTTCCAGTTGCAGCGGAGGTTGACGTAGCCGTTTTGTTGGACGAAATCGAGTTGGAGCATGCGCATTGCGGCGACGTTGTCGTGGAGCGGAGCGTCGACATGCCAGGCCATTAGGAAGCCGGAGCGGTGGGCGTGCAAGAAGACGATAGTGGAAGGAAGGGAATAGTAGTGGTCGATCACGTAGGTGAGGTAGGCCATTGATTCATGGCCTTTGTTTGTGGGGGTTAAGAGGGAGTTGGTGTCGGATCGTGTCTCTTCGGTAGGGTTGACGATGTAGATGGCTCGTTGCCAGCTGGAGGATGGGTTAGTGGGTTGAAGAGCATTAAACGGGGGCAGAAAGCGTACTCAGGTAATTGTTCTTCAACCCAATCGGCGGGTTCTTCTTCCAACTTGGCCATCACAATGACTTTGTCTCCGAGGGTGGTGTTGCCCTCGATCGAGCTGTGGACGGCCCCATTGCGATCCAGCCAATCAACCAGGTATGCGCCAGCGCGGTACTGGTTACAGAGATCCTGTAAATGGGCCTCTAACAGATAAAGAGCAAATAGAAGCACGCCCGTGACGCATAACGCAACTCGCATCCCACCTCTCATTGTGAAAGCCAGTCAGTCACAGGGATGCTGTCAGGCGAAGCACCCAATTGTACCAAATTCACCTCAAGAGGAAGCAATAAGCCATTGAGGGAAGGGCGTCAATAAGCAAGGATTAAATTGGGAAAGAGAAATATAGTGCAAGACGTAAAGGGAAGTTAAGAGATGGACAAAGGAATGAGAAGCGATTCGGTCCACAAGGGCAGAGTCGCGGTGGAGAATAGGGAGAAGGAGTGTATTAATAAAGATTTAAAGGAGTGACAGCGAAAAGATAGATAACCTTCCCGCGTACGATCTAGGAAACAGTCTAGAGAAGAAAGAGGATAGGCGGGTCGAAGAGGAGGTTAATGGAGGACCCATGCTGCTTTTTTTTTTTTTTTTTGGCCATCCCAAGTCGAGTCTAAGTCATCAACTTAGAATGTCATTGCGCCCACGTCACTGGTTCAGGGGGGATTCGGGGCCGCAAGTCGAAACCGGGGATAGTTAGAGGCCGCATGGGCCCTTGGCAGTGAAAGCTTGGCTTGGCTGCGTTAGCAGCGTAGCCCCCTGAGGCGTCAGGTTAAAGGATGAACTTGGGGTGGACTGGGTGCAAGGACCATGGCCCACAGAATAGGCCCTGGAATGGAATCAGTTGATTAGTTGGTTGGCATCGCGTGTGATCTGTACCACGGTTCGCACGTGGCGATGGGCAAAGTTCACCGAGAAAATGACAGCAAGGCGGCGGATAAATGGAAAAAATTGGCGTGCAAGAAACAGGCGGAGTACGAATTTCCCCACCAAGTCAATTTAGTCTCGTATCCAAGGTGGGGCACACTTGAACTCTCCCCTTGATGTTGAATGTTGAAAAGGCGAACATTCTCGGTAGCCTGTATATCTCATCTCATCCTCATGGTCGCCTCATGGGATTGAGTGCTGACGTTGTGGCAACGGGGGATAGATCCACCACTGGCTGATCGGCGCAACGGTGATGGCGTGGCCATCTACAGTGGGCAAGTATCAGTGGAGGCGTAGGCTCGAGGACCGCGTCATGTAGCCGAAGTTGTCTCTAACGGGAATTCATGCGGATCAGCTCGACGCGGTTGGACCCTGGCAGAACCGGGCGAACGCATTGGGTCAAGACCCTCCTTCCGATTGCCATCTCCTTTAGTAAAGGGCTCTGCGGGTGTATTCCGTTCTCGCAATGGAGCCATTGTGGCCATCAGCGGCTTCTCACCATCTCACGCCGATTGTGATAGCCTGGACGTCCAGCGTTTCATTCGGCGCTGGTGTTCAAGCCACCTTGAAATCGCAGGCGCCGCGTGGCCCGCACACTCCACGCTTCGGCGACCCGCTTGAATTCTTAATCCTGGAATTCTCCAGAGGGGCATTGCTCTGGGGTACGTAAGCGTCGTGAGGTCCGATAGAGGGGCCGAGCTGATGTCAAAGCTCGCGTCCCGTGGTCGGACATATGCGGCAATTTGTTACGCCCAGGTGTTCAGTTGTCAGTCTGACCATGACCTTCAAATACCTTACTTATTGTTACTGCCTAGAAGCCTTTGGCGCGCCAACGCCTTACTTGCCATTTTAGTAAATTTGTTGAGGCGGTTCGAGGTTAGACTTGGTCTACTTTAGCGCAAGGTAAGAGAGGAGGGGGGACGGGAGCCCCCCACTCATGAACTGGCTCGGTGAGCATCCTAGATTCGTCCATCTAGTTCTTCCCACTACAATGGCATAGAATGGTGATTGCAATTGGCTGCCAATACCACATGCCTCGGCTATGGTAGTGCTTCATCTTCAGTTTTTCAGACTGTCAATAGCCAAATGATGTATTACATCTCACAGAACCCCACTTCTCAAGTGAGCTGAGGTAGATAGATTAAAACAAATTAGCAGATAGGCTTAGAATATACGCGGGCCCTGCTCAACGGTGGATCTCGCTTCGGGACAAAAGGAACATGATGCCTTTCATACACCATCTCCAAATATCGATTCAATTTGTCCCTATCACCTCTAATCCTACCGATGGATGGAGCATCCCCTTCCTTCCAAGGAGAACGGATTTCGATCTTCTTTGCAAATTCATAATCCATCTCGAAACAATCTGGCCGATATTGTCGAAACTGACGCAGGTTCTCACCCGTCCTCAGTGTTATCGTATCAGGTAATAACTCTCTCCACAATGAGGCTTCCTTTGAGACATTGTAATAGCCACTTATCGAGAGACTTCGTAAACGTGGGAATGCATCATCCTCCACAAGTACCAGTGGTACTATCCGGGTAGTACGGAGACCACCTTTCCAACAGTCCATTTCGCGTCTGTCTACTGAGACGAACAGGTTTTCCAGGTTTGGAAATCCACCGAAAATCTTACCGAGATCACGTACCTGTGGCTCACGCGCCATGGAAGTGGCATCTACCCTGGTATGCAGTGTAGATACAGAAGGCATCTTCCTACCAACATGCGTTGGTCTATCGTTTAGCAGATGTATCATGAGTGAATTCTTATGATTATCCAAGGTGTCCAAAAAGCTTTGAGCTTGAGGAAATGTGCACAGGAAACTACACAGCTTCGGTTAATCGGGCACGAGAAAACTAGAGGATAAAGGGGTAATCTCACTATATGCTTTCCAAATTTGGCAGTTTAGATTATCAAACATGTAAGCTCATGTAAAATCCCATCTAATCCTGAATGCCCCTGGAGCGTCAGCTCATGGATGAAATTTCTCAGTTTCACGTTCCGCTCATCCATGAGTCGGTGAAAAATGCCATATGAAAGCTCCAGTGCTTTTTCTGGGGCTTTAGCTTCGCTGAGAAGTTTAAATGTTCGTCCTGAGATTTGTGATTTATCTAGTAGAACCGATCCGCATAATACGGGTGTAGCGAGAGCATCGAATGACTTGCTCACTACGCATACATTTCTGAGGTCATTTCGACTGCGCAGCTATGTTGACGTTAGTCCTGGATTGCAAGGAGGCTGAATGTCGAACGTACGAACCGAAATATGAGATACCATATTTCTGAGGATAATGATGGCGAGCACAAATTGCTGGTCGTGTAGGTCACGTCTACTGGGTGTGAGACAAGCCGCCCTGAACTCTTGGAGGCCAGTTTAACCAGGTCGCCCTTTTCTCAACCTCCCCATCTTTGCCCAGCCTTAAGCGATCACACTAGTTCGATTATGTTCAATTCACCGGCCTTTACTCTGAACCTATCGGTTTTGAATGTCATTTTTTTCAGATAATCAAATTTTATCATAATTACAGATGTGAAACTAACAGTCAGGCCTATCCTTCAGATGACGGCAACCCTCATATTCAAATAAGCCGCAGGAATAGGATCATGCGGGTTGCCACTATACACATTGGACTTGGATGGCCAGAAAGACTAAAGGCCGATCTCACAGAGAGCCGTCCATCTCGATAGCTTTACATACAAATATTGAGAGTGTTAAGCAAGGTGCGTAGACTGGATGAGAACCTTGGAACGTCAAAACATGATGCGAGAGGTTGGTAAACACCACTCATCGCCGGTATATTTATACCCGTAAGAATCTCCAGTCTATTACTACAACATTTTCACATCAGAAGGCAATGCCCGTGCCGTGCAGCCAGCTGCATTTCAACAGGTCCCTCAATCACTATCCTCCTCTTCATCGCTAACTTCTTCCCCGTTGGCAAGTGCCTCTTCCCGTTGTTTGCGAGCTCGCTCCCGCTTCTTGTCCAGCAAGGCAGTGAGCTTCTTCGCAACGTTAAACACACCTCCAGTTCCCGCGCCACACGCAGCACAGGATGGATTCTTCCGATAGCGGTTCAAAGCACAAGATTCGCAGAAGTAGTGACCACACTTGGTCAGGATGGGGTTTGTATATGGTTTCTTGCAGATGATGCAGGCAAAGGGAATGCTTTCCAGCAATTCGTCATCATCATCGTCCTCTTCCTCGTTGGCCGTGCCTGCACCTTTGCGCTGCGAGACGACCCGCCCAACCAATTTCTTGCCATTTGTGCCGATCTCCCAGTCGCGATCGAGTTCCCATCCTTGCTTGTAGTCTTCTCGTGCGTGAAGGAATTTGCATGAATCGCCGAAACCACAGACTGTACCAATTAGTTAGCAACGTTATCGGATCAAAAACTTAAACTGTGTCCACTTACATCCTGTCTGTTTATAGTCCTTACACACATCGGGTGCAAAATCCATCACCGTGACCGTGCGCACGTTGGTAGGCGCTTTGATCGGACCGAACTTGGGCGGCGCATCTGGATTCTTCTGGATGAAGGACGTATAGTTGGCTGTGCCCTTATAAGTACCATCTGGTCCATCTGAGCCTTGAGGGCGTGTTCGTGTCGAGCCGAGGAGATTCTTGACGCTCAGGTCTTCATCGTACCAGTTAGCACTCTTGGTTGCGTCGTTACTCGACGTCAATGGAGCGGGACCGGCGGAGGGCTGTTCGGCGGATATGTCTTTCCTGGGAGCATTTGTAGCGGATGAGGCGGTCACTGCGACGCTCTTGCGCCTCCTCTTAATGCGCCGGCCTTCTTCGTCATCTGAGGAGGTGAAATCGGATTCGGAGGCCGGAGGTGGCGTGGCGGGCTTCTTGCGGAAGTTAGCCTTGGCCTTGTTGGAGCGCTTCTTGAAGCCGAACTGAGGGATGGCCTCGGCGACTTCAGTTTCCTCTACCATGATGAGAGGAGTGAAAGGCAGAAATGGGGAAGAGAATTAAGTTAAGTAAGGTAGATTAGATATCAAGATTCTATGACGAAGGATCTCGAAATGGTGACTAAGCAGTGCAAACACGACAAACCACGCGCTCGAAGAAAACAACAACACAAGTAATGTGGTCGAATCGGAAGGCTCAACCTTGTTTTTCATATCTTGTTTACAAGGTCGATCGCTTATTATTTTATGTCTATAGCCCCGTAAATGTCTAGATCCCCCACTAGCTATATATACACCCACGTAGTGTCACGGAGGGGCGATCGTGCTCTCCCCATCTTGCGCCCAATCTCAAACACCGGTGTCAATCTGGCGACTGCTCAACCTCGCCCTCTCTTCTTCTTCTCCCCCGCCCGAGTCGCCCTTCGCTCCCCCCAAAGCACACTCCCTACACTCCCTTCGTTTTCTTTTTCCTTGTCAAAGTCTCTTTTTCGTTTGTCTTTTGTTCGATTTTCCTTGTCGATTGATAATTCCTGCAACTTTGCAGTGTTCACTTGGGTAATCAACGCGTGTGCCCAGATCTCGCAGGTCCGGGATTATCACGGATTCGCCCGTGTTTGTTGTTTTCTTCCCCTCCCACTTGACTCCCCTTGTTCCCCCTGCCTTTACCGTGAGATCGCTGGCCGGCTCACTGCCCTGGCGCGAGGACCTTGCGACACTCGAGGCGCGTTGACTTGGACGATGCTCGTTTAACTCACCTTGATCCATCGAACGAACCGTGCGACTCCTTCCAGCGGCGACTGTGTCCTCACGTTAAAGGGGATCCAGACGCCGACTGAGGCACACCACATCCTCGGAGCATGACTGCACCCGACGCCACGGATAACTCCCTCGCTGCAATGATGGAGGATCCGTTCGTTTCCAGTAATGGGCAACCACCCGTGCCTCGCGAATCTCATCGCTACTCGTCCTTTGATACACAACTATTCAGCCTTAATGCTTCTTCGCCAGCACAAGCGAAGCGAGCCCTCGAGGCTCATCTGGCCGAGACCGAGCGCCGTTTGGAGGAGGCGTCCAAGTTAGGAACTGCGCTTATCGACCAACAACGGCAACTCGAGGAGCAGTTGAAGGAGGTTGAAGAGCAGCAAGATGAAGGAGAAATGGGCCCAGAACTCCGACAGAAACTCGCCGACCTCGAACGTGAATATAGTGAGATTGGTCGAGAGACAGCCCGCGCATTCTTGGCTCCAAAGCGCTTGGCTGGAGGCGAAGATGCCCAGCCGGGTACGCCTGGGTTCGATCAAAAGGTACTGACCGCACCGCCCATACGCTTGAAGGTTGCCCGATCTAACGTGTAGGATAGTCTCCCATCAGCCCCGCTCTCTTTGCCAGCCAAGCTACCAACTCTCCGAGCAAAGTCAGTGTGCCCTCCCGCAAGCAGCGCAACCAACCAGCCAGTCGTGTACACGATATCGAATTTGCGACCGAGATTTCCACCTCTCTTCTGGCCCAAGTTCGCCAATTACAGGCTCTTCTCGCCGAACGGGAGGAATCCCTAAAGAATGTGAACTTGGAGAAATCACGATTGGAACTAGAGGCTGAGGCCTATTCGCAGCGCATTCGATCGCTCGATGACAGCGAACAGCGCTATAAGGATGAGAATTGGGCGTTGGAGACTCAGACCCATGAGCTGATGGCAGTGATCAGAGATGCCGCTGAACGTGAGAAGAAGCTTAACAGCAGCCTCAGCGCATCCAGCTCCGACAAAAGTGCCGTTGAGCGAGAACTCGAGGAACTGAGGCAGACCAACGCGAAGCTCTTAGAGGAACAGATGGAGGTGCAAAAAGCCAACGATTCTGAAATGCACCTCTTGCGTCGAAACCTGAATGCCGGCGATCTGGAGAAATCTGCTCTGCAGAAGAAGCTCGAAGAGCTGACCTCTCAAAACCAAGAGCTGGCGAAAGGTCTTGCTATGCGCATCCGAAGCTACGAGTCCCAGGGCTCTCGTGATATTGCCGATGACAACGACGGTTCCGACCAAGAACACATCACACCTGAAAGCTCTCCACCCCCTTCACCCAACAAATTTACTCCTCGTCACGGACACTTGGAATCAGAAACTCTGAAGAGCTCCCTCGGTCATGCCCATCGTATGATCCAGAACCTCAAGAGCACTATTCACCGTGAAAAGACAGAGAAGATTGAGCTCAAGCGCATGTTGCAAGAGGCTCGGGATGAGGTTGAGCAGAAACGCCGTGAAGCCGTTGCACCAAGCTCAAGCAAGCGCCTGAAGACTAAGCAAGAGTCCTTCCGCAAACCTCTTCGTCCAGATCTTCTGGGTGCCGGCCGCAAGGAGAAGTCTCTTGTTGAACTTCATGACACCGATTGGGAAGACAATGCTGGTCAGACCAGCCCCACCCGCCCAGCTGTGGCAGCTATTCCCACAGGCCGCGATGGCGCTCGCTCTCCTGATGAGCCTAGCGATTTCTATCAAACCGCTACCGAGGCTGAGGATGGATTCGAGACTGCCAATGAGCGCGCTACTGCTACCGAGAGTGAGGCATTCCAGACCGGCGTGGAAAGCATGGCGGATGATAGCAGTGACGACTCTGCAGACCTTACCGAGACCGAGAATGTCCAGACAACACCGCGCAACCGAGTGACCTCATCTTTGATTATGTCCAAGGCTCGTGACCGCACTTCGTGGCACAGCTCGGCTTCCACTTCGGACGATGACCAGACAGATGATGGAGGTGTTTCTTCGCCAAGCCAAACCCACATCTCTCGCCCTCGTGTTAGGAACAAGAGAAGCGTTTTGAGACGTATTCGTCCGTCTGGTGAAGCCCCTATGGCTTCTATCAGCCGGCCGGGCAGCTCACGCAACTCCCCTGCCCCGAGCTTCGAGCAAGAGACGATGGGTCAGGAGGGACAAAGTCTCTTCGCCGAGCTCGCCGAGCTGGAAGGTGGTGAAGAAGACGAGGAAGAGGAAGTTCCAGAGGCATCGACTCCACGTATGGGACCTGCCCCGGGCTCTCGCAGACCCTCTGAAACAATGCTCGATTCACCGCCCAGGCCTATTATGGTCGATAGCGGTGTGATGACTGAACCTTGGGAGCCTACTGTTCCTGTCGCCGTATTTGGCGAAGCCGCTCTCGCCGAGACCCCAAGCACTCCTCAGAAGACTGCGGACCGAGAAATCGATGCGGAGGCCCAGGATACACCTAAGCTGGTCAGCTCTGGAACACAATGGACTCCTCTCAAGCCCTCGGCTGTCGAGAATGACCATCTGACCAATGTTCCCACGCCACCGAAGATGGCCTGGGACCAACGTTCTGTTGGAAGTCTGGGCGTCGAGGCTGGCACTCAGGCCGACCCCGCAGAGATGGGCATGTCGACCATCACTACTGAGGAAACTGTTCCCGAGGCGCCTGCATTCACGTCGCTGGGCATTGCATACATTTCTGGAGACGGAGTTGAGCCTGTGAAGCATAAGCCTCATGTGCCCGAACCTGTGATTGTCGAGCGTGTGCGGGAATTGCCCCAACCAGCATTGTCGTCTGTCTTGACGCATCACTCGATCGAACCTGTCCTGGCAACACTTCCTGTGCTGGAACCTGTCATTGTCGAGCGAATCGTCGAGCGTGAGCGAGATTTGCCCCAGCCATCCTTGTCATCTCTCCACACGCATCATTCGATTGAGCCTGTCCTGGCAACAACCCCTGTGCCAGAGCCTGTCATTGTCGAGCGTGTTGTCGAGCGCGTTGTCGAGCGTGAGCGGGACCTGCCCCAGCTATCCTTGTCATCCCTCTACACGCATCATTCGACCGAGCCTGTCCCGGCAGCAACTCCTGTACAAGAACCGGTCGTCGTTGAACGCGTTGTCGAGCGCGAGCGGGACTTGCCCGAGGCATCCTTGTCATCGCTTTTCATCCACCATTCCACCGAGCCTGTCCTGGCCACACTGCCCGAGCCCGAGCGGATTGTCCCGGTTGAGGCTGTGCGTGAATTGCCTCAATTATCTTTATCCTCTCTCTTTACTCATCATTCCGCCCAGCCTGTTCAGGCCCGACTCCCCGAACCTGAACCCGTTCCTGGACCTCCTGTTGTTGAGGAAGCTCCATTGCCCGAGCTGGGGGTGTCGAGTGTTTCCTGTCAACACACTGAACCCGTTGAGCCCCAGCTTCCAGAGCCAACCCCTGTTCCAGAGCCTGTCATTGTCGAGCGCATTGTCGAGCGTATTGTCGAGCGTGAACCAGCTCATCCGCAACTGTCAATATCTTGGCTGGATCCGGCATTCACACACCCGATTGCGCCCAAGCTTGTGGACCTTCCTGCTCTCCCTAGCCCCACCTTGGCTACTGTACATTCGATCGAGACCCATCCAGTCCAGTATGTTCCTCGTGTGGTCCCTCCAATGACCGATTTCGGTATTCAGACAGAGCCTGTGGAGGAGCCAAAGGCTGCTGCCGCAGTTCTTGTCCGTGAAGATGAAACCAGTGACTCTATTCGCGGCCTTGCAAGTACCAATAGCAGTGACCGGCGCGAGAGCACCGGCTTGGCTCTGAGCGACATCTCTGGCAATGCTCTGCACACCGGTAGAGAACCATCTAGCTCTGTCAGCATGGACCAGGGCGCTCAAACCATTCTTTCCGCGAAGCAGATCGATCAGCTCCTCATGGAACGCGTATCTGCACGTCCCGCTTCCAATGAAAGCAATCACACCAAAGACTTGGCATTGGCTGCTGCGACTACCGCAACTGCTGCCGCTGCCGCTGCTGCCGCGTCTACTCCCAAGCTCAGACCTCGTCCTCAACAGCAGTCATCTAGATCAGGAACTCCCAGGCGACCTGATACTGCGACCAGCCAGGCCTCTGGTGTTAGCTCTCACCCACCATTGCCATCAGACCACCGCGAAGCTATCATGGCAGCCGGACAGAAATCAGTCGATGTACCCCCGCCGTCGCCTGGTACCATGGGTCCTCCTTTGGCGCCTGCCTCTGCCTATCGCATGAACGTGCAAGGCCCTCGAACACCAAGCGAGAACCCCAACCGTGCTGGTTCTACCAAGACTGTGTCTACCCAGGCTCGGGTGAGGGGGGGAAGCCAAAGCCAGATGTCCAGGCGGTCTTCAGTCTCCTCGTTTGCTTCTGAGGTCGAGGAGCGGTTCAACATGAACCCCCACGCTGGTCCCATGCCCCACGGCTACGGACCTAACACTGATCCTCGCATGATCCAGGCAATCACACAGACAATGATTGGAGAGTTTCTCTGGAAATACACTCGAAAGACCGGTTCAGCGGACATGTCGTCCACTCGGCATCGGCGATATTTCTGGGTCCACCCGTATACTCGTACCCTATACTGGAGTGAATCGGACCCGCAAACCGCCGGTAAGAGTGAACTTAGGACTAAGAGTGTGCCAATCGAAGCCGTGCGAGTGGTCGCAGACGACAACCCTTACCCCCCGGGTCTTCACCAGCGAAGCTTGGAGGTTGTCAGTCCTGGCCGCCGGGTCCGGTTCACTGCCAGCACCAGTCAACGGCATGAGACTTGGTTCAATGCCTTGTCGTACCTCCTCTTGCGCGAGACCAACGACAATTGTGAGGACCACGATAACAATGTGACTTTGGATGATATTGATGAGTTTAATCCTGGTTTCCGCTCGGCTTCTCGCCAGACGGCCCGCATGTCCCTGTCGTCCTATAACAGTCACACCCTTCGCGGCAAGCCCAAGCCACAACGTGCAGCCTCTGCTATGTCCATGCGCTCAACTGGAACTCCCGGACGTGCGTCTCCTGCACTCAGCACCGGAGCGCCGGGCTCCACGCTGCAGGTCCCTGAGGAACCCCCGCAGCGATCTTCATCCCGCCTTAGCTCGATCCTCAACAACTCGATCCGCGGATCTATTGCTAGTCTGAAGGGACGTCATGGTGCCCAGTCTCCCAGTCTCCATAATGAAAGCCACCGTGGCCAGGAAAGTGTTGAACACCTTGGACACAGCCACGACCACGATGATGAGGACCGTCTTGAGAACGTTCGTGCCTGCTGCGATGGCAAACACGACGTGGGTTCGCTCTCCCGTACCAGCCGGTACAGCCCGCGGGTTGACCGCATCCACTCCCACCACTAAAAGCATTGGCATTGAATCGGGTTGCTCGAGTTTGCGGGCAGGTCCTCAAACGAAGACGGCTTGCGTCACTTCTATAATGGCTACGAGTCTCTTTTTCCCTTCTTGTCTGACCAGCATCTCTACGTCACTGTGTTGCCCTACTCTAATAGCGGACTCAGTGAATTGGCTCCTTGACTTTGGATTCTCCCCACTAGGATCTCTACACTTCATACTTCACTCTCTTCCTATTTCCTTACTCATGCAGACCTCTCCCGTCACCGTCCTTCCTTTGTGTATTCTCCGTGTTTCAAGTCACGGCCAAGTCTGATCCGACATTCACCCTTCTCTATATTCATTTCGTTTTCTTCTGTTGATAATTCTGTCGAACCATTCGAGCATATGTGCGATTACTCTACCGCTCTTTCTGCGTGATCGTGTTCGTTTCTGTCTTGAGCACCAGAACGTGAGCCATACTAAAATTTTAGTCCGCATTTGACAATTTATTCATGGCTTCTATATCATCAACAATCTCCAATAATCAAAGCACCTATTCCAATGTAGATTGTCGGAGACTTTTGAAAGTCTCCGAAAGGGCGTTTACCCCATACAGTCACATGACTTTTCCGTAGTGTAACCAAACCTTGTACGCTGTCAAACCTTTCCGTCTTTTCTATTCTCGCAGTACAACACAAGTATAGCATCATGTCTTCCGATGCTGCCCCGCCCCTTGGCGAGTGGCTCATTGGCCTGGCCGAGCCCGCAATGCTCATGGCCTGGGCTATGCGTCGTAAGTGCCTTCCCCCCAGTGATAACTTATCAATACTACGTTGGAAGATATTTCCTTTATCTTTTGAATTGCGTCGTGTTTTGCTATCTCCATGGATTCATCCCTCGTTTTGTTGACCTCTGTGAAATGTATCTTTCAACCATGTTTAAATCCATGTTTTTGATATTTGATGTTCCACTGCTTTCACAGATGCTTTCCTACTTTATCATTGTCCAAGATATGATAGCTAATTAGAAACAGATTATCTCCGCGTCTGTGGCGAAGCTGTATTTAAAAATGGCCAGATCCTAGCACCAATTTTCCGGACCAGCGAGCTCCGTGATAAAGCATTTGGTCGATTCTGGATTGAATTCACAAGTGAGCGTTCACCACTATCATGTCATGCCCATTCGCTCCATACCACATGAAGCATGCACCACATATCACGAATCCTACAATTTCCCAAGAAGAAAAACAACCCAAATATTGTTTCTCTTCTCGAATCATACATCCCAAGCAATCAATTCAAGCAAGAGAAAACCAAAAAAAAAAAAAAAAAATACTAACCATCAACCAGGCACTCCATCCCAACCAGCAACACCCCCAGTCACCAACTCATCAGAAGATGAATTCACGCCAACAAACAACAGAAATTCCTCAATGCTAATCCCACCCCTCCTCAAAACCGCCTCTGGCATCGTCCTAGACATCGGCCCAGGCACAGGAACCCAAATGCCCCTCCTCCGCTCCCCAGCCATAAAAGCAATCTACGGCTGCGAACCCTGCCACGGCCTACACGACGAGCTCCGCGCAAAGGCCTTTTCCGAAGGCCTAGCATCAAAGTATCACATTCTAGGCTGTGGCGCTGCGGCCTCGGAATTAATCCCGGCGTTGCGGGAGACGAAGACTGGAGCTACGGCTGCGTATGATGAAGATAGCAAGAACGGAGTCTTCGATACGATTCTCTGCGTGCGTGTTCTCTGCTCTGTGCCGGAGATGGAGAAGACGGTTGGAGAGTTGTATGGGTTGCTGAAACCGGGTGGGAAGTTGCTTGTTACGGAGCATGTTGTCAATCCGTGGAGGAGCGCGAAGGGTTCCTTGCTTGCTAGGATTGTGCAGGGGGTTTATATGTTGTTTGGGTGGAGTTTCTTCATTGGCGATTGTTGTTTGGATCGGGATACAGAGGGGGCGTTGAGGAGGGCGGCGGATGCTGATGGGGGGTGGGAGAGTGTTGATATTCAGCAGGATTTTGCGTGGTCGGCTATGGTCTATATTTCGGGGACTTTGGTTAAGAAGTCCTAGTCTTAGATTGAGGAAGGGGTGGTGTGGTTTTAAATAAATGGGTTGATATTCTGTAATTGGGTATCTTGAGGTTGTTGAAGGCATGTGGACATGTACATGAACTGCTCCGGGGGTATCAGAATGGGCATATATAATGTACAAAAAATGGGATAATCAAATCGGCTTCGGCCGTCCCGGAGGCCAGAAATCAAATAAATCTAGGGCCTCGGACGTCCATGGTCCTTCTTCGTTCACTTCTGGTTGTTCAGGAACCGCACTCATGGCGCTTCGCATGAGCGTAGGTCGGCTCTGGAGTGTGCGTTGAGCTGTCAATGCAGTTGGATCGGATATTGATTTCCGTAAAGGTGCATCGAGAGCCCTTCGTGTAGGTAAATTGGGAGGCTGGGTCATTGTGGCCCCTAACTTTGAGCCGTCTGCCATCTCATCTAGAATGAACTGCGTTGAGTCGGAGGGATGGAATTCGGCGTTTGTGGAGTCAAGCTCCTGAGCGCTGGTGTCGACCGCTCTACAAGAATATTAGTGTCAGTCTCTATCATAAAGCCGGGCACATACTGACTGGGTATCCTGGTTTTTTGGCGCAATTGCAGGCGGGTTAGATGGCCTTGGAGATGACTTTTGTGACGTGTCGCTGGGCAACAACGCGCTGTACATCAGCTTTCTGCGAGGTTTCTCTGTTGCCATGCGTAATGTTTTCATAGGTGCTCCAGAGGATGAGGTGTTTGGAGTTGTTCGTGAGGATACTGGCAGGTTCTCATTCGGCAGCTTGCGAGCACCAAGCGGCTCGGTCTGCAGCTCCTTTGCTGCTGGACGAAACGGTTCTTTTGAACTGTTCAATGATGCCGAGGGAACAGGTAGAGGCGGCTTTACGAATGTTCGAGGTTCAGACCTCTGTGCATTTATATTTGGCGCTTCGCGTGGCTTCTCGGATGGCATAGAAAGCTTGGTGAATATTGATGGTTCGGCGCTCGGAGGATTGTTTTCTTGTAGCTTATCCTTTTCGAGCGCCACTGGAGGCTTCATTAAATTCGGAGGGTCCCGTCCCTGTGATTTTCTTGATTGAGGTACCTCTCGAGGCTGCTCTGGAATCGAAGGCTTCACGAATTGCGTAGGTTCAGACCTCTGCGGGTTTGTTATTGATGATACCTCCGGCGTCTTCTCATATGGAATAGAAGGCTTTGTGATTGCAGAAGATGCAGGCCTAGGTGACTTTGGTACTTTGGGAGCCTCCCGTCGCATCTCTGGCTGAGGCTGCGGCATTGGCTCCAGATTGTGAGATATTGGGGCTGGTCTCGGCATCTCGTATGTCTTCGCAATTTTCCGCACTTTCGCAGCTGAGGGTCTCTCTTCTGGCTCAGTCAAGTCCACTACCTCAGCCGGAGCACTTCTATTGACTAAAGGTCTCGGCAGGGCCACTTTCGGGCGCTTAGGTGCGCGTTGTGAGGGCAAGGAGATATCTGATGAGGAAGGAGGCGGGTGTCTTTCTTCGTAGGGTGAGACCAGGTGCCCGATTGGGGTTTTCCTAATACCGAGAAGATCGTTCAAAGAGCGAAATGGCTGCGACGAGCACGAGGAACGGGGTGTCGAGGTACGCGGTGCTTGCGAAGCGGGCTCATGGGACTGCGGTGAGCCTTGACTGGTTCTCTTATCGAACAGATTGGAAAGGTCGGTCTGCGTAGTGCTCATCTTCTCCCCGACTTGAATCAGAGCTCCCTTGTCCAACTCGAGCTCGTCGCCGTCCTGGACTTCGTCGACCGACCGCCAGTGATGATCACCGATGTAGTTACCTTGTTCGTCATAAACCATGACGCGCTTGTTGAAGGCATGGTACCGGAGATAGCCATCCTGCCATCGTTTGGACTTGCGGCGCAAGTCGTGTGTGTATAGGCAGCGAAACTTAACGACGGACGCGGTGACCTGGGACTGAGACAGGGACTGCGAGGCCGGGCCGCCCGGGCGAGCGGACGACAAAGGAGTTGACATATTGGAAGGGAAACATGGATTCGTGCATGCCGATAATCAGTGGCGAGACATGGAAGGTGAAAGTGGTGAAGGTGGATTGAGTGGATAAGACGTGATAAGACAGAAACGCGGGTCGCGTTGGAGTTCAGGCACTTTCAGGTGTCTATCTGCGTAAGTCTCGTTTCAATGTCTTTTTAATTCCGTTTTTTGGCAATAGTTGCACAACCATCTTCCGTCAGATCTCTATTTATGAGCGGAGTACTTGTTATCTGTACCTACAGTAGTACAGTACCTAGTACAGTAGCTAGTGGCTGAAGGTACCTGGTCGACCATAGATTGCATGTCGCCTCAGGCATTCGCTGATCCACGGTTGACCTCATAGTCTTCGTTTCGTCTTCAATCAACTTCTGAAACATGTGATGACCATCTAATGAGGTCTTGCGCTATGTCATCGATCTCGGCTAGGATCCTTGGGAGCTACAATACAGTATGTACTGTAAGTGCACTGCCTACAAAAAGTGCACATCGCCCCCACAGTCCCCATTCACGGAATGAGTCTATGATTTGTTTTCAGTGACAAAATGGGTGGAGTCCAGTGCATTGAGGGGACCGATCGACACGTTGCTTTCCAAACCAAATAAACCAAATATCAATTGGGAGAGGGGGAAGCCCCGAGAGCCGCAGCAAGGCTGAAACATCTTAGGGGCCGTGACACACATCCTGTTTCTCCTCCTCTTCTTCTTCTTTTCCAGAGTGCCGGAATTGATCCTCAGCTGTCAGGTTCTAGCTTGTCTCAATTTGGACTTCCGTTCTGTGCTGCTCCAAGCTGAGCTCCCCACATCGATTCCCATAGCTCTCTCCAGCCACCACGATGCAGAGCATGCAGAGGAAGTTCGGGCGCATGACCACCAAACGGTCGGCCGATGACAGCCAGATCACCGTTCTCTTGAAAGATTTCGAGGATGCGGACAACCTTTTGACCAAGGTACGCAGACGTACTTAGGCAACACTGTTCTAGTGACGCGTCACTAACTCGTTTACTCCTTCCAGATTATCGATTCCACCAAGGCCTGGCGCGATGCCTGGGTGTCCATTGCAACCTTCCAGAGTCGCATGATCGATGAGTTCGACGGACTCTATGCACCCATTGTCGGCTCCAGCGAAACCGAGACCTCTCATCGCCCGGTGGATACCGACCCCGCGATTCTAGCCCGGACCAACAGACTGCGAAGAGAATACGATGAGCTGCGCGGGGATTTGCAACAGGAGCTCGACGCTGTCGAGGTGCGCATGACGCAGCCTGCCGAGGATGCGAAGAACTACATCCTCCCAATGAAGAAGACAATCAAGAAACGCAATGATACAAAGGTGAGTGTTTGGCGGCCCCCAACGGCGATCTGAGCCTTGTCTAATCTGCATTTCTAGACCGACTTCGAGCGCTACCAAAGCAAAGTCGATAGTCTCATGGCAAAGGGAAAGCGTAACGACCGCGACAATGCAAACCTGGTCAAGGTGAATTCTGAATTCGCTGTTGCGAAGGAGGTACGGAACCCCCCCCCCCCCCCCCCCTCCCCCACACCTCCGGGGTCTCTACTCGGACAGATACTTATATTTCATAGGCATACGTCGCTGCAGACGACGACTTGCGCCAACGTCTCCCAACCCTAATCTCTCTTCTCTTCTCGCTGGCCCCGTACATCCTGAGGGCGCAGGTCGAGATCCAGAACCGCATGCTGGCAAACTACTATACCGTGCTGCATACCTACTGCGAGGAGGAAGGGTTCCCCTCCCCACCACCCTCAATGGACCAAGTAATCCAGGACTTCGAACTCGCCCACAACCCAGCAAAGGCCGAGATCGAGAGCCAAGCCTGTCTTGCCCAGGGGAAAGCAATCCGACAATCGGATCCCAAAAATCCGGAGAACAAACGGCCATCCGTCGGCAGTCAGCGGCCGTCATTGACGTCTCGGCCGTCCCTGGCGTCCATCAAAAGCCACACCAGCAGCGCCTCCGGGTTCTCCATATCCGCAGCCCGCAAGCCCTCGTTCGCGCCCCCAATGCCCGGAAACAAGCCCTGTGCTACAGAATATCGCTCTGAGTCTCCCACATCATCATCCTACTTGACACCTCGCGGCTCCGTCTCCCTCGCCAGCTCCTCAAGTACACCCCCTCTTCCCAGCGGAGGTGACTACTTCGAGCCCCAGTTGCCTGCACCATCCCCAGTGCCAAGCCCGTATCATCAACCAGTCCCCCATGTCCCAGTCTCCATGTCCCCTGCCGGTCCCAAGATCGACCACATGCAGTATACTACCAACTCGCGCAGCCCTGGTGGACAGGATATGCACGCAGCAATCGCAGCAAAGAAAAAGCGACCCCCGCCCCCGCCACGCGGTGCCTCCTTCGTCACTGCCTTGTATGACTTTAACGGACATCAAAATGGAGACTTGGTTTTCCGCGAAGGTGATCGGATCAAGCTTGTGACAAAGACACAGAGTACGGATGACTGGTGGGAGGGTGAGCTACGTGGTGTGAAGGGACAGTTCCCAGCGAACTATGTGGAGTGATTTGGAATTGTGGATGGGACTTGTGTAGAATTGGGGAGTGGAGGATATATACCCAGGTGGAATGAATAGCGTTATTTTTATGCTTCTAGTTGGATTTTCATGATGCGCTGCTAATTTGCGCCTCGACCCATACTAGAGTTTCAATATCCCGGGTCAACATCCCGGCATCCCTCTAGCACATCTCTAAACAAAGCCAAGTGAGAATTAAAGCAGACTAGTTTTACCACTGTTGTCCATTTTCCCATTCCAAGTTTCATAGTGACCGTACAGATATTAACAATCACCACACATGCGAGTATGAACAGCGTAATAGCGATGAAAGGCGCAGGCAATTGACTTCAATTCCAGCACTTACCTGTTAAGTAGGCGGATGTGTGTGAAAGCTAATAATAGCCTCTATAATGTGTTCTGCCTAAAAGTAGTGGGGATCTTAGTATACTGGGGCACTGGGGCTGTAGGTGGCTAGTCTGTTTCCGTCGATGGCCTTTAAAATATAGTGTGATGAGGTACTAGTAATAAAAGACATGATTAAATAGGACCGTAACAGCTGTTTAAAACTGTAATCAATATCGTGTTCATAAGTTGACCTAGAATGGTAGGTGTGTACAGTGGAGTTAACATGGAACGTGGGATAAATTGGACTCTGGAATTCAATGGATAAAAGCGAAAATAGACATGGTCTTCCATCAACCACCCAAGTGGTCGAGCAGTAACTCGGCTATCACATCTTCCTTGGTCTAGTGGTCATGATTTCCGCTTGTCATTAACACCGATAAGCGCGGGAGACCGGGGTTCGATTCCCCGAGGGAGAGTTTCTTTTTGCACTAATGATTTTTATGATCTGTTGCTTTCAATATCCTTTGGGCACACATTATTCATTCTTGGTTTTTGTTTTCTTTTGGCTAATTAAAAATATTTTTGGTTTCAATCAGGAGTAGCATTATCAGTGAAACTTTCAACTGGGTATACATAAGCGTGTGCGGTAATGGTCAAATGAGCGGCCGGTGGGAAATATATACAAGTCTTGCACACGAATCGATTCAACTTCCAAAATGAAAACGCATTATAGAAATATTTCAGCCTTGTCGTCTGAAGTCTCCGCATTGTCTGGACAACGTCGACTGTTCAAGAATATATCCACCATATCCTTGCTCGAGATCGTGGAACGAATGTCCTGGAGCTTGTGGTACTCGCCCATCATCTCGTCGTGTTCTTCCTGCTGCCGCGCGTTTTCGTTGTTCAAACCGCGGAAATCACGATACGTGCGCATTGATCGGAAGGAGCTGGGCCTCCCATTTGCGATCGGGCGTCGTGCTGAATACCGCCGGTACTGCTCCTGGGTCCAGGTGCGTTTCTGGGACCCGGCACCATCACGTCGAGGAGTTGGAGAATCAGGCGTTTCACGCATGTTTGCTATTCGCATGCGCACAGGTGATAGAGAGCTTCTATTGGGAAGTTCACCGAGCTTGGGCACCGCATTTTCTGCCTGTTTGGCGTTGACATGAGCGTCGGATGGGTTGACGTATTCGATTTCTGCGAAGGCAGGCTTAATATTCTGTGACGAGACAATGGTTCGCACACTTGATGAGCGACTGAATGGGCGAGAGAAGTTGTTCTGAACCAATGTCTTGAGTTCAGTCGGTGCCCGTGGTTCCATAACCACTGGCTCATCTGGCTCTTCAACATATGGTGTAACAGTCGACTCCGAACTTGGCCCCGGGGCTCGCCGAATCATGCCCATGAAGAATTCATCATCATCCTGATATTGCGCAGTCTCTCGGAAGTGCTCCCTCGTAGGGCTCGTAGTCTCAATCCTTCCAATCTGCGAATTCATCCATTGCTGCCAATCGGCGCTTGGCTGCACCTGAGATCTGGAAAGGGTTGTTCCAGAGATCCGAGTTGGAGAGCTGTGGCGTTCAGGGGGATAGATTGTCACCGTACCAGGCTCATCGTATGTGTCTAGACACTCCTCGTCGGTATCGATGTCTTCCGTGAGGGTCCTGCCCCCGGTGCTGCGAGAGTAGACACTGGAAGATCTCGACAGGCGGTCCGTGTCCTCGCAATTGGTGACGACAACGCTTCCTGTTGACTCGTCGGATTGTTCACCGATGATAGGCGAGTATTGAGCTACCCGAGCTGGTTGAATGTATTTATGTGACCGAGGTTGTCTACGAGGAGATTGCGAATCACCACGGTGCGCGGTTGCAAATGACACGGGCGAAGAGTCTCCACTCACGACACGGCGGACAGATCGTTTGCTAGGGTACAGATTGGTACGCTCTGGAATGACACGGTGTTCAGGGACGGTGCCGAAAGTGATTTCCTCTTCCGGGTTGTGTACTGCATCTCGTCCAATTTGCTGCATCAACGCGGTGTATAAATCATGACTATTGGCCCAGGGATCAAGTCTTTGTGCACTAGGTATCTTGCTGGGTGATAGATTGCCCGCAATGACATGAGTTGGCATTCGAGGAAGTGGTTGGTTCAAGTCACCATGTTCTTCGATCAAAGAAAGAGATTGACGATGTCCAGTCTTTCGATTAGTGACGGTGTTGGCGACAGATGAATCGGCCCAGCTGGTAACGCGCGAGGCAGATGTACAGGTGCTGTCATGACTAGGAGATACCTGCGTTGGGTGCAACTGGTTCGATCCATTCCAATGCTTAATGCTAACACTCTCGTCGGGTGCAATGCTGACAGGCCGAGCTTTGACTGTAGACTTTTGGAAAACGATAGGCGTATCCTCATCCTCATCCTGAAGCTGGAACTTCTGCCCGGCAGGCTTTGAAAGCCCAAAAACGCGTTTAAGACCCTCCTTGAAGGACGCAGAGAAGATTCTTGATTTAATTTGAGAGCGCTTGAAGTTGGCCTGCTCAGGAGAAACTGCACCAATACCAGCGTCGCTTGTGACCCGGAATGTTTTGCGGAAAGGTTTAGGCTCTCTCTTATTCCTGGACATGAAGAAGGATGAGCGTCTGACCGGGTCTGCTCCTTTGGACTCATCGAGAAACTGGCTGCGTGCAAGCTGAATCGCGGCGTCATGGCTTTTGGCATGTCGAATGCCTCGCGATCTTGGACGATTACCTCCGCGGATGAAAGAGATGGAAGGTCTCAATGTTCGCGGTAGCTCAAAGCCTGGGCTTCGGTCAAGGTCAATAGCATGTCGAGGTGACTTTGGGGACTTTGGAGATGCCGAGTAGATGATGTGCGATGAGCGCTGTCTGGTCGAGAACATGGACTTGGCTTTGCGGAGTCGGCGATATGAAGAAGGTACCGAGCTGTCACGTCCATCTAGGCCTTTGAAGTCCGTACTCGGCGGAGGAAGAGCTGCCTTTGGAAAACCTGAAACATGGGGCTGAGGACCTCTCTCCATCGACTGGCGCGGTGTGACTGGGGGTACTGGAGGCATGGCGGACGACGAGGAGATTGAGAATCCGTCATCTGTTCCTTGCAGGCTGGAGTTCGGTCGTCGTCTAGGTACAGCCACCTGTGATGGCCCACCCAGTCGAGCATACGGGCTTTTGGACTCTGTAGATGATCGTTCGCTTGAGCGCATGGCTTTCGAGGCTGCAGCTGCCGCATGGGCCTTGGCAACGTCGGGATCAATAATGCCCACTTCCGGACGGGGGATCTTGCGGATAGAACGAGTAGATATAGATCGACGGAGGCGGTCTCTTGTAGTAAATGAGGAAAACATACTGCGAATTTATGCAGTGTATAGAGTATGTGTTTGGGAATGCGATGAGAGGAAGTGAAATGAAATGTCTTCGCAGGTGAATGAATACCAAGAAAAGCGCCTGCATGGCAGGTGCGAGGTGCGAGGTGCCCATGGTTGCAATGGAAGGTGTATACTCCAAGACCGTGGCTAGATTTGGCAGTTTCAATCGGGAATCGGGATTCGGATCGGTGGAACGGGATGACAGTGGACCCGAAGTAGCTTAGTATGTAGCTTCGTATGTAGCTTAGTATGTAGCTTCGTATGTAGCTTAGTATGTAAAACCGTACGCAGTTGTGAGTCACGGAAGTTGGAGCCTGAGTCTGACTCAACCTGACGCATCACGACGGGAGAATGGGCTTCCAGTGTGTGTGAAACAGTTGAAAATGTCCGCACTTGACCAGTAGACAAATGTAGAAAATAAAACCGTTTTTATCTCTCCCTCGAAGTCTCATCCCTGTCATGGACCCTTTCACGCCGAGTGGAGTTTCTCCGCAATGTCCAGACCATGTTCATCTTGACGGGCGAACTCTCGAGGGCGGTGGTCAGCTCATGCGGAATGCACTGGCTCTTTCGGCCTTGACGGGTCGCGCAGTGACGGTCGAACACGTTCGTGGAAATCGTGGCAAAACAGGACTGAGACCATCGCACAGCGCCGCAGTCAAGCTCCTGGCAGAGATCAGTGGCAGTAGAGTTGACGGTGATGGAGTCGGCTCACAGTCTGTGACTTTCTCCCCTCCAACCCTCCATACACCTTTCAACAATGGCGGTGCAATGCTCATTCCCCTCAACTCCGTCGCGGTGAAACCTGAATACAACCTCAGCCTGTCCAGTCCAGGCTCAGTCTTGCTCATCTTCCAAGCCGTATACCCGTATCTACTACATGTGGGATCTCGGGTAGGCTCAGAATGCATCAAGTTGACCCTCGAAGGAGGCACCAATGGTGCCGATTCACCTTCATATGACTACGCCGCCCAAGTCATGGCTCCCAACTTTGTTAGACTGGGTCTTCCTCATCTTTCCATGATCCTGCACAAGCGTGGATGGTCAGTAGGAAAGATCGAATTGGGCTCGATCACCTTCTCCATACATACTCTTGCATCGGGGCAAGCTGAAGCAAACGTGGGGAGTTTGGAGATATCTACACAGAGTACAAAGGCCAAGGCAGGAATCTTTGCCAACGAAACCCGTTTCCCGCAGATCAACATCATGAGTCATGAGCGTGGAAAGATCATCTGCATCGATATCACTGTTCTCGCCCCAGATAAGGGGTTCGCAGGGGAAAAGACATCGGCATCGACAATGCGCAACTTTGTCGAGCGACAAACTCGTCGAGCCCTACGCAAGGCGCTGAAAACCTTGGATCCATCGATGTTCGAAGCCAGCTCAGGGGAGGATGCCCGCATACCCATCCAATTGCATACATCCGAGCCGACATCCGCCACCAGTCGGTTGTACATACTGCTAGTGGCTCACACCTCCACAGGATTTAGAATCGGCCACGATACTCTCCTCGGCAAAGAAATTAGTTCCAAGAAGGGGAGAAAGGGCCAGAAGCCGCATGGAAAGGGCGGCCAGGAGAAGACGGATGTGAGCATCGTTGCTGATCTGATTGACGAGTGTGTGCAAGGGTTCGTGAGAGAACTCGCGGACCAGACTGGATCGGACGGCAACTCCCAATCTAATGCAGGTTCTACAAAAAAATCGTGCCTGGATCGGCATATGCGAGATCAAATCGTGGTGTTCGAAGCCCTTGGTAAGCTGCACTGGAACAAGGCTGAGACAGGGTCTCAGGTACAGGAGGATGAGCGATACTGGAGCCTTCACACCCAGACTGCGCACTGGGTCTGCTCGAAGATGCTAGGAAGTGGCCATTGAAAATTAATGACTAGATATTGGATTTTGAAGAGCAAATGAGCACTGCTCATACACTGGTTCACAACTTACTTGACATCTACAAATGCACCCGACTTCAAATACTCTAGCAACGATAGGAGAATCCTTATCTTGGGCCCACTCGGAAATTTATCGGGCATCCAGATTATGGAGTACATCGCACTCTATTCCCATCCGAGATTACAGGACTTAACTACGTAATCTCGCAAACCACCGTGGTATCCAGTTTAAGAAGATCAGGATCAACACGGCAAATCCATCGCTACGCCAAGTCCACCCGCAGGGACCAGCCTCGATCCACCGCGCTCGAGCCCAAAAGCAAAGGGCAGAGCGCAAAGCACGTACCCCAGGGGTATCGGCTACAGAAACAAGCTTGACAGCGATGCAAGCCACACCTTCACGACACGACGTCAGCCTCGAGCCTGCTATGTAGACAAAGCCGGCAAAGGCGAAACTCGGACAAACCGAACTCCGAGCCTTAGACAAACAACACCAGATCAACTCCCTCGGCTACCGAAACGAGACCCCTGAAGAGCAGAAGTGGAGATCGGGATTCCCCACAGAGTCAGTCTGAAACCGCCATGATCTGTGGCTGAGTGCGCAGAAAGGGGCTCACACCGTAAACACGAGAACGAGAGAAACATCTAGAAAAAAAAAAAAAGTTGGACCCACGGGTTTTCTTTTGGGTTTACTCTACGCAGTAGTACTGGGTTCACTCGAACTCCAACTGAACTGGAACTGGGAACTGTGGGGGTGAAGTCAGGTAGCCAGGTTGATTTCCTTGGACCCGCTATGCAATTCCGGCTAATTACCTCCATTTCCCAATTCAATTACACAATTATATAATTACACAAAATGCCTATATCAGGTATTTCATATATATTATCCCTACGCCCTGCAAATTGCAAGGAGGTCTCTCCAATCGCCGGAATCGTAACTCGTACTCGGATCATTCACAGCCTCGTGATTGGGTTCAAGTGGGGACAAGGAACCCTCGTGGTTGGCGTTCATGCCCCCCGGGTCCATTCCCCTAAAGGAGGCACTACAGAGAGATAGTCTCCCACTAAGCCAAGGGGAGACTGTCAAAAGAATGAGACGAGTGGGGCGGTGAAAAATACATGTTTTTGAGCCGTGGCGAATTTCATCGCGAAACGAAGAAACCTAGAAAACGGTGAGATTGAGAATCCATGAAGCCGGTTGCTGGCACTCCGTCGTGTGGGGGTTCTAGAACGGTCTCGAGAATTCTGACTTTTGACTGTCCTGTCGAAGCCGAAGCCCGCGAAACGTATTACCAGATTTGGTAATATCATGCATCCCATGAGATGTCCACGGAGGAGAGGGATTTTCTCGATAGTTAGCAGCTTCCCCCCGAAGAGTCCAGAGCGTCTGACCAGTTGATCATGGCCGGTGTCAGTAGGGTCCCCCACGCGGCTAAAAATCGGATCCGGGATCGAGAATCTAGTCCGTGAGCGACGCATGGAAGACGCTGGAAGAATGCGGCTCGCTCGAAACAACAAATGGTAGGGGTGTTGTTTCGACCGAGTTGGTTTGGTGCTGGCCCCGAGACAGGGGTCTGAAGCGTCTCAGCATGGGCGCATTGCGGCTGATAATATAGTTCCGATCCTGATCCGCAGGATGGGGGCCAAACGGTCAGACCGGAAAATAGAAATGGGCGGCTCTAGATGCGAAGTCGAAACGTGGTTGAGGGCGATGATGGGGCGGTGAACTTAAAACGTTGGTCCTTGGGGGCGAAACCCAAATATAGGCGTGAATTACTTTTTCCAAGGCTGATACAGATTACGAGGAAGCTTCGATCAGATGTGTGGTGGCTGTGATAGACATGTGCATGGTATCAATGCGCTGAGGTATCTAACTAAAAACGATGGGATAACGATCATGTCAAGGTTGAAAGCATTAAAACACAGGAGGGGTATGGCATAGCGAACGTATCAAAAAGCAAATTCCAGGGACATAGGAGAGACGCATGCGCAAGGAAAACAAAAACGAAACAAGAGGTCGATCACTGATCGACGAATCAATGTCCCATCGACGCCACTGCCCACCAGTGGCAGATCCATGAGTGCCGGTAATTCCATGCAATGATTTATCCTCCATGCAGCGAGTCTCTGCTCCCGTAAACCCATAGGAAAAAAAGAAGGGAAAGAATAAAAAAGGAAAGAAAAAAAAAGGCGCAAAGCGAGTGAAGTAGGCGCCCAGCGCACGAAGACGTAGGCGCAAGAAGAAGAAATTCCGTAACGAAAAAGCCGCTATTCTCGTGGTGTATCAAATCAAACTCCCGGCGATGCATATGATGATAACGTGGGAAGATCCGGGTCCAACTCAGTGCCAGCCTGCTGGATGCTTTCCAGACATGCGCGCCTGGTGACGGACCGTCCCGGGTGATATGCGCTTTAGAGCTCCGGAATATCCTTTGAGAAGTCGGTGAGGAGCTGAGAGGGGAGCTGGCGCTTGTAGTCGCGCGGTTGCGCGAAGGGGGATGCAGAAGCTGGGCGGCGCAGATTCAAAGTCTGGGTGAGGTTAGAGTGAGTTTCTAAGTAAATTTGCAGACTGTAGAGTCTGCAGTAAATGGAGGTACTCACGACACAGTCGGAACATTTCGCGCCCTGGCGGTTGACGCGACCTCGGCAGCCACGGGGGTAGTTGGCGCAAGAGTACATGGTGGAAGGAATGTAGATTTCGCGGGGAAGTCGCGGGGAAAGCAGTTGTATGTCAAAGAACAAAGGCGGAACCAAGGTGTTGCTGTGATGCAGCGTGGAAGCGGGAATTCGAAGATGGAAGACCGAGCGTAGAGGGGAGTTGTAAAGTTGACGTTGGAGAGAGCCGATAACAGTGCTTAGAACTCTTCAAAAGAAACCAGGAGAAGAAATGTCGCTGAACTTTAAAAGCGGATTCGATGAAAGTAAGAAGCTCCTAGTAACGGACGATGACGTCGGAGGCCGCAGGTGAATAGGAATAAGCGCTAATGCACTTCGAAGATGTTATAAAGATTTTGGAGATTTACAGATGAGGGTGGGGGGGGGGGAGAGGGGGTTCTTCGAGATCTTATATCCAGAGGCTCAAAAGCATGAAACATCGGAAAAAAAAAAAAAAAGGAGGACTAGGACTTTAGGGTTCCATTGTTACGGGTAACGGAACGGCGCCGTTTGTTGTAGACTGGGGTTCGTTCCAATGAAGTGTTTTAGTTTGAAAATTCATTTTATTATTAATTATTTTTAATTTCTCTGTCACTGACCTCAAAAATGACAGTGAACCAGTGAACCAGTGAACCAGAGCTCATCTTTCATCTTTCATCTTTCCTATATTCCGTCCTTGGCACCCCTTCTACACACCACTGTATCCTTAGGCAGCTACATACCCAGGAGCTATGCTAGCTACCCTCTCCTCTTGCTATACACGTCGATCTCACATACTGTCATGGCACCTTCGTTCGTAGGCGTAGGCAGATCAGTCGATCCCTATTCCCGGCAATACGGGTTGCTGATCGGCTTAGATGCCTGTCTTCGATGCATGGGGAGGAAGGGGTGGGCCAATGAGCACAGAGGCATGGAACAAAAAGAATGCGTCTGTGGCGCGGTGCATGGCCCGCTGGAATGACTCGCAGTCTCATCGTATATTGCAGGGCGGAGTGGAGCAGATGATAGAAGGACTCAGATTGAGTGTTTCTCACTACTGTAGAGGGCAATTGTGTGAAATGCCGACGTGGTACTGAACCCTTCTGAGCTCTGTTCCCCCCGCCCCCCCCTTTTTTTTTTTTTGGCCCCCCCTTTCTCTAACCTAACCAGCCTAATATTACCTTTGTTTTGAATTGATGCCCGATACGATGATCATGAGGCGTCTGGCGCTAGGCGCTAGGCGTTCGGTAGAAGGTTGGAAGGCTGAAATCGGGATTCTAGAAGTCCAGACCGGAGTTCCAAGCATCGGTGTTCTGGAAACTCCCCACCCGCGCCAGGCTTTCCTCGATTGACCTGTTTGGCTTGTTTGCACTGGCTAGTTTGATAGGCCAATGAGATATCGGGCTTTCGGGGTGATCCTTTGCTCCCTTAGGTCGTATTTGGTGGTAATGCGAGTATTGGTGGTATCGACATGGCATCAGCGCCGTATCAGCCCTGCCCGTGTCACATCCCTCTCCCCCTAGGGCCCCCGCCCACTCTGTTCTTCTGCATCTGAGGCTAATGATGAGCCATGATTCTCGTCACTTTCACATGGGTCGACGCGGCAACTCGCTCTGTGGCAGCTTTGTAGAGGCTGTGGAGCCCGACCTTTGGGCATCCGCCGTTCCCACCTTGGCCGAGACGTCAACCGTCAAGATTCAGTCTCTGTTCCAGACCACGGCCAGCCCGTCCAAAAGAAAGCTTGAATCCTTGGTTCAGGTCTTCCAAGGATATTGATATTTTTTTTTTAATTAGTTTTTTTTTCTCGTCCCGTCTGAAAAACCAATTGGAAGGTCTGGGCAAATTACGCTTTCGTCAGCCCACCGCGTGTCGCACAGGGTTGGCAGTGGCAGAGAAGAAGTACTGTAGTATGTATTCCAAGTATTCCATTTGTCGCGATCTAGCTTCCGGGTCAGTTGACAGGCTCACCTGCTCTACGGCTCTGCGGGCAGATGTCGAATGTTACGGATGCGACGGCACCTGTAATTATCCGGCCTACATCGTGACTCCATCCCCTTCGGGAAGTGGATCTCCTCAGCCACAGCTAAAGCTATGGGAGCCCACAATGAGATCAAGGGCGACCGCATTTCTACTGTACTGTAGTTCCGGTTCGGATATAGGAGCTCGGGTGTGCCGGACCGCCAAATGAACGTGTGGACCACCAAAGGAACGTGTGGACCGCGCCAGACACCGGATCAGGCACCAAAGAGACACCATCGAAGCATAAGAAGTAGACTGTGGAACACGAGCCTTGGGTATCGGGATCTGGACCACCGCAGCCAGACTCCACGGAACGCCATATGACCGGTGCTGGATGGCGAAACCTTACTATGACAGCAACGGCGTGCAGATGCAGCCCCAGTCGTAAGTGATCACCGCTAGCCTCCTCGACTTCCAGACTTTCACACTGGGAAAGGGGTGTCGGTCATTCGCTTGGACCCCGGTAGACCAGTCACGTCCATCCTATCTACATGCGGCATCTAGACCGTTTGGGCGCTCGTGTGAGAGCCTATCGCGTTGTGCGCTGTTGACAGAAGTGGCTGATTCCACCACCGAACCCTGTTTGCTGGCCGGTCTGGGACAGCCGCAGTTTTATCTGATGGAGAAAATGTCGTCACGGGGTCAGAGTTCAGAATAATGAGGCTGTCCATGTGACCCCAAAAAAAAAAAGGGAGCGCCATATTTTACTTGTGATTACCCGAAAATGCAATACATGATGTTTGAGCGGGTGGCCCCCCCTGGGAGGCCTAGACTCAAAAGTTGGACTTTAGACTTAGACTTAGCCTTCCCAAAGAGACCGAAGCACAATCCATGCGCCTAAAAGTCCCAGCGTCGATGCAAGGAGCAGCCCATTCCCTTCCCAGGTGAGCCCTAGATAGGCTAGCATACCCACCACCAACTCCTTCCGTCGAGCAACATCCCGCCGACTCTTCCAGCTGGGGTCAATTGCAAACGGAGCCACCGCTTTGGATCGCGTATCCGTGTGATCTGTCGATGGCTCAGAGTGAGTCAGAGGGATTGTTGCAGCCAGCGCGACGGGGCGGTGGTCTGACTGCGGGAGTAGAGGCAGTGCATTATATGCTTGGGGCCTGACGTGCCTGCCTTCACCGGCCCACGAAGGACTGTCGAGGAAGAGGATTCGATCACACCAGCTTGGCCAGCGGTGGCTCGACCATTTCCATTCTGGGTCGGCGTCGATGCCTAGTTTTGCGGCTTGGCGCGCTGCGTCGGAATATTTGTATGTTGGAGGGAAGTCAATTGGCGCTTCAGTTAGGCCATGGAAGCTTCGGCCGTCGCGCATCTCGCGCATCAGTTGGTCTTCTTCCAAGAGGTGCGAATAGTGTGATGGATCATCGCGGTTGACATCCCGCCGGGGGAAGCGGACTTGGTCCGCCTTCAGCGGGCTAACATGGGAAGTGCGGTAGTTCAAGTCTCCGGCAAGAAAGACGTAGGAGTTTGGCGCAAAGAGATCACGGCGACTGTCTTCCGAGTGGGAAGATGACCGGCGATGGTTCAAAAGAGCTCTGTCTTCGTCGTTGTTGGACTCTGTTTCCGTATCCTTCGGATGGGAGAATACCAGGCGTTCGACGATGCTCTTCCAGTCCAGATTCCTCTGCTCCAGAGCATTCTCCATGGGTGCCAGGTGCGCCGCGACAAAGGTCAAGTCGACGGTTTTGTCAGAGTCGTCATCCACAGTGTAGCCCAACCGAGCTCCAACAGCTCCCTTGTTGCCCATTTCCTGGAAACCGAAGCCAACATGGGCCGTGTCGATCCACGGCACTTTGTAGGAGACATCAGCGCGCGCAAAGACCATCAAACCGGTCATGCCTGTATGGTCTTTGACCAAGTTCACGTAAGATTGATTCCATTGCTTTGCAGTAGCTTTCTTGACAGCTTTGGCGAATGATTCAAAATAAGGGACGAGGTACGACCCGCCCAAGAAAGAGTAGGCGATCGGAGCTATCTCTTGCAGGGAGAGCACGATGAGCTCGGGCGCGGGGAAGCTCTGGGCGCCCGACGCGGGGAGTGCATCGAAGAAGTGATCAGCGAAGAGGTTGACATCAATAAGCTCACGGGCGCAGTTTGCGGTCACGATGTAGAGATTGAGGTCCATCTTGGACAGCTCGAGTGTGTTGGAGAGGAATGAAGAGTAGCGGTGACGTCGTTCGGGGTGCGCCACGTGCCCATGCAGATCAACCTAATCTCAGTTTGTTGCTGGCACAACTTCGGCAAAACCCGTACACAGAAGATAGTGTATTTAATGGATAATGAAAAGAAGAGGACAGGGAAAAATAAAAACAAAAAGAAATGCATCATCCGTGAATCGAACACGGGCCTCGTCGATGGCAACGACGAATTCTACCACTAGACCAATGATGCTAGTTCATGTATGTATGAGCTCAAAAATGAAACATTAACAGGCTCCAATTTCATTCTCGTTTTGGTGCTGCTTCTCTATTTACTCTCCTCTGACTTCACTTCACAACTTTCCTCGTACCTGCCCTTGGTCTCTATTCTCGTCGAATTCAACCAGGAGCATACCTTCAGCAACGTCCTCCTCCTCGTCTTCCATCTCATGAACCCATTTCACTCTTCCAGCGTGCGGACTGCGTACCTCCAGCTCCATTTTCATCTGTTTGACAAAGGCCAGAACCTGGTTCTCGGCGACGGTATCTCCTCCGGCAACCAAGACCTCAATGAGCTTGCCTGACAGTGGAAGAATTACGTGTCTTGGATTGTTGGGATCCCCACGACGGTGTGAGGATGAAACCAAGGCTGACGCTGCGGTGGTAGTTGTCTCTAGATGCATGCGATATGGAATGGAAGTCTGCGATGTGGGGGTGGTGTATTCAATTTCAGCGGCAAGGGCAGTTGGGAAGTCATTGCGGATGACTCGCGAGAACTTCAAATGATGTGCGACCTTCTCTGACGATTTATCGACCGGTTCCAGAGTGATGGACCATGCGTCGCCTTTGCGGAATAGCAGATTCGAAGGCAGCCCAGCCTGTGCCGCCGATTGCGAAGAAGCAGCGGGCACTTGGGAATTCTGGATTTTCTTAGATATGCGCTGTCCTAGCTCGTGCGCTTCATCAAGCTTGGTTCCGAGCCATTGCGTGTCGATTTTGCCAGCCATAAAATCGTCATGTGCCACGATGCCCCGGAGAAGACTGATATTTGTTTTAACCCCGGAAATTAAGGAGTCTGCCAGCACCCGCTGAGCCTTTTTGACTGTTGCTTGCCATGTTGAGGCAGTGACGATGATCTTGGCCAAGAGATTATCAAAGTTCGATCCAACAACAAGACCAGAGCCACCAGAGGTGTTGACATTGCTATCTACGCGAATGCCATGTCCACTGGGGACTCGAAATTGCGTCACTTTGCCTATGCTTAGAGCAAAGTTATTGCTTGGATCTTCTGCACAAAGACGAAGCTGGATCGAGAAGTGGTTTGGTGGCGGTTTCAAACCTGGGTCGACCGCCGACCCTAGACCAAGATCAATGAAGGACTCGCCTTGGGCAAGCCGAAGTTGCGTCTGTACCAAATCAACACCGCTGATAGACTCGGTGACCGTATGCTCAACTTGAAGGCGCGGGTTGACTTCCAGAAAGTAGAATTCAGATGTTTCATCATTAACCAAGAACTCAAAGGTGCCGAGTGATCGATATCGGATTGTGCTGGCCATACCCAATGCCGAGTCGATCAGCTTAGTTATCAATGTCCGGCTGTGCACCAGGGCTGGAGCAAACTCCACAACTTTTTGAAAACGTCGCTGTACACTACAGTCTCTCTCCCACAGGTGCCGTACTTGGCCAGTACCATCACCAATGACTTGGATCTCGACATGATGGAACCCATCAACAGCAGCCTTCTCGACGAAGACTGACCGAGAAGGTGACTCGCCAATAGCACGCTGAATGCTGTTATGTAATTCCGACTCTTCACGAACCAGGCGGATACCTCGTCCACCTCCGCCGTCAACGGCTTTGATCATAACAGGAAACCCGACTTGTCTGGCAAAGGCACGCGCTTCATCCACGTTGGAGGTAGACTGACTCATAGCTTCCAGTACAGGAACTCCACATTGCTGAGCAAGTAGCTTTGCCTGAAGCTTATCGCCCGTCCGGGCAAGATTCTCCGGTCCAGGTCCGATCACGATAGCATTCGCATCTGTCCACATGCGTCGTGCGAACTCTGCATCTTCGCTGAGGAATCCATAGCCTGGATGCACTGCATCAATAGAATTTTTGTAAGCTAGATTGATAATCAATTGGGCGTCTTGATAAGATGATGCAGAAGCAATCTGGATTGCTTGATCTGGGCGCCCTAGGTCGATATGCGAACGGTCGTCTGGTGTGTACAACGCGACAGTCTCGACGGGGGTTGGCAATTCTCTTGCTGCATGCAGAATCCGTACGGCAATTTCACCTCTGTACACGAATAAATATGGTGTTTTTTTTAATTCGGCTTAGGGGGACTTACCTATTAGCGACGAGGAGCCGCCGAATGGGCCTTGAATGCGGGGGCTCCCGTAATGACATGGGGCGCGATTAGTAGGACCCGGGGTAGAGAACAAATGTACAATGTAGAATCGAGCCAAACTGATACTTTCAATACAAAAGACACAAGATTTTCAAACGAATAAGGAGCTGAGGTATAGCGATCCTCAAAATGATTCTCTTATAGCTCGCTACAAATGAACGCGCCGAGGTCCTCGGGCCCGAGCTTCCCCTCAGCGGGACGCGTCCAAAAGAAAGGCAATCAAAAGCGACCATGACATCCTCAGCTTCAAATTCCATGTACACTTTCAGAGAACAATTCCACCATGAAAGACGACGGCAAGAATGGTAATGATAAGGCCACCGAGCGCCTGAATCAGGTATCCTCGCATATCTCCCCAGATAAAAAGAAACCCAACTCCGCACTCCCAGCGGATCACTCCGATGTGCTCGGCCAGATTGCCACGCTCCGTCAAATCGCCGCGACACCGGATCCTAACCATCGCGGGTACGTTCGCCAGAAGCAAGCTGGAAAACTATGGGTTCGCGAGCGTATTGAGCAACTTCTCGACGAGGGCAGTTTCCAAGAAATTGGATCTGTCTCTGGCACAGTGACGTGGAAGAAGACTGCTCCTATGCGTGAGAAACCCGTTGCCTTTGTGCCTAGTAACAATGTGCAAGGTGCGGGCACTTGCGAGGTAGGAAGGTCTTGCTTACTGCGGATGATTTTAGTATCCGCTCTGGACATGCGGATGGAGCTAGTCATGGCAAGACGGTGTATGTAGAGAAATTGGCTATTGCGTTGCGATTGCCGGTTGTTAAGCTTGTTGATGGGAGTTCTGGAGGTGGTAGTGTGACTACTATCCGGAAAGAGGGGTGGAGTTATCTTCCTCATGTTGCGTCGTTTGCACCTGTGATTCAGCAGTTGAATATGGGGATTCCTAATTTGGGAGCTGTTGTTGGTCCAGCTGTATGTTCTTTGCTAATGGACTCGCGAGAATTATGCTAATATGTGTAGATTGGTCTCGGCGCGGCGCGGGTCGTCTCTTGTCATTTTTCCGTGATGGCGGCAGATATCGGATCGCTGTTTAATGCTGGTCCTAAGGTTGTGGAGGGTGCGACATTCGAGGAAGGATTGAATTTCCAGGACCTCGGAGGACCGATGGTGCACTGCACGAATGGTACTATCGATAACCTGGCCGCCAACGAGGCTGAGTGCTTTGAGCAGCTGCGGACTGTTTTGAGCTATCTACCCAATTCAGGCAGTGAGGCTCCGCCAGTCATCCTCTGCAATGACCCAGAGGACCGCGAGGACCTCGCACTGCGCAGCATTATTCCTCGTCGACAGGCCCGCATGTACAATCCTCGCACGATCATCATCTCGGTGGTTGATGAAGGCTCTTGGTTTGAGATCGGTGCACTATGGGGTCGAACTGCCATTGGTGGTCTCGCGCGACTTGGTGGACGTCCCATTGGTGTCATTTCGCTCAACTGCGAAGTGAATGGCGGTGCATTGGATGCTGCCGGTAGTCAGAAGCTCACTCGTCTGTTGAAGATGTGTGATGTGATGAACCTACCCATTGTGCAGTTCCTCGACGTCCGTAAGTACTACATCGCTCCCCTCTGACTATATTGGTATGATTCTAACAGCACTCTAGCCGGCTACGCTATTGGTACAGTCGCTGAACGCACCGCAACCATGCGCTGGGGAGTTGAGCTAGCCAAGACCTACTACACAACCACAATGCCAATTTTCAATGTGGTGACCCGACGAGTCTTCGGTGTCGCTGGTGGCGTGATGATAGGTAGTCGTGATCCCGAAATGCAAGTTGCATGGCCATCCGGACAATGGGGTTCGCTTCCTCTGGACGGTGGAATCGAGGTTGGACACCGACACGAGCTACGAGAGGCAGAAAAAGTAGGGAAGAAAGAGGAGCGGTATAAAGAACTTGAAGAAGAGTACTTACGTTTGATGAACCCTGTGCGCACGGCAAATGCATTTGGTGTCGAGGAAATCATTGACCCCAAGAATACGAGGAGTGTTTGCTGCGCTTGGGCTTCGCATATTTATGATGTGCTTATGCGAGAGAGATTGACTGATCGGGCTAATGGCAAGATCCAGCCTTCGTTTGCTTAATCAGATAACTTCGTGCCTCATCTATTTAGAGACCGATCGAGGTATTAGACCCGAGGTCGGAACACTTCGATGGAATATACTGCAGATCCTGATAATCTCGCTCATGTGACAACTCTCAGCACATAATTCAGCCACGAGCTTCCAATACAGGTATGGGAAGCTCCCAACGAGTAATTCAAACGAATACCTTGATTTCCACACCTCTTCCTTCTCATAATCCTCTGAATCAAGCATGCCCCGCCCGATTTCTATACAAGGGTGACATATTATGTAACCCCGATAGGGCTGACGCGCACCATCAGATAACTTAGAAAATCGCACACTCCAGCACACACGACACCTTCAAACCACCCCCCTATAGCCCACAATGGCCTCAATTCAAATTCTAGATGGCGGTTTAGGGACCTCTCTCCAAGACCAATATGGCGTGAGCTTCGACAGCACCAGCACCCCTCTCTGGTCCTCGCACATGCTAGTCTCCGACCCAACAACCCTCCAAGCCTGCCAAGGCGACTTCGGCGCCGCGGGCGTGGACATCCTCCTCACAGCAACCTATCAAGTCTCCCCTGAGGGATTCGCGCTTACCAAGACTTCTGAATATCCCAATGGCATTCCCGTGCAGGCTGTGGGCGGCTACCTGCGCACGGCGGTGGAGGTAGCGGAACGCGCAAAGGGCCGCGACAGCGCCAAGATCGCTCTAAGTTTAGGCCCGTACGGGGCTTGTATGATTCCCGGACAAGAGTATAGTGGTGCGTATGACGCGGCGCATGATAGTGAGGAGGCGCTTTACGCATGGCATCTGGAGAGGCTGCGGTTGTTTGTGGAGGCGGAGGGGGAATTGGCGGGGCGCGTGCAGTATGTTGCATTTGAGACGCTGCCGAGGCTTGATGAGGTGCGGGCTGTGCGGAGGGCGTATAAGGAGTCTGGGATCGAGGCGCCGTTTTGGATTGCTTGTGTTTTCCCTAGGGAAGATCAGGCGTTACCTGATGGGACCTCTATTGAGCAGGTTGTTGAGGCTGCGGTTGGGCCTTTGGATGGTGCGCCCGTGCCTTGGGGTATTGGCATGAATTGCACCAAGGTGCATAAGCTTGCGGGTTTGGTTGAGAGATTTGGAGCGAGTGTTAAGGAGGCTGTTGCCAAAGGCCAGCTTTCTGCAGCTCCAGCTATGGTTTTGTACCCTGACGGTACGAACGGGGAAGTTTACAACACTGCAACGCAGGTTTGGGAGAAGCCTGATAGCCTGAAAGAGGGCCAGCGTGACTTGGTAAGGACATCTTCTTCTTTGTATGTGTGCATAGCTGACTGGACTTCAGGGTCCCTGGGAGACACAGCTTGCGCGAGTTGTCAACGACGCTAAGGCAAATGGCCTCTTCGAGTCATTCCTAGTGGGTGGATGCTGCAAGGCGTCTCATCACGACATAGCGAAGCTCCGAAAGGAGTTCTACGCGTAATTCTAATTTGAAAAAAAAAAAAAAAAAAAAAAAAAAGGAAACAAATCGGCTACAGAACCGGTGGAAAATGAACAGTTTCAAATGTTGACATTGAATCATGGGCGTTTCGCCGTTTGCTATGTTGAATGCTATGCAAGCTAAATATACAAGTCTAAAGTGTGTCTCAAAAACGCTATACGAGCCAGTCGGTAAAACGACCCCACAAAGTGTTACTCGGATTCTTGTGCCGCACGATTTCTCCGTCCTGGAGACGGCCAGACCAAAGGTCGATAGTGGCGGCACGTTGGAGCTTGGTCCTGTGCCATAATTTCCAGGCCACAATGGGAACAATGAAAATCGGAATGCCAATGTATGATGCGATAAAGTTCGACGTGTTCCAATTTCCCTTGAGGAAGACGGGGAAACCGGCAATCAGAGTGATGATGGTAGCTCCAATGAAGCCGAACCAGGCGGCATATGGCTGGAATGGCGCCTTCCAGGGTAGCGAGTCCCGGGAAACACCCTGTGCCTTCATCGCGGCGTAGAAGCGGATGTAGCAGAAGCAAAGACATGCCCATGCGATCAAGCCGGCAACGGTACTCAAGTTGAGAAGCCAAGTGAATGCCTGTGCGGCGCCACCGGTTCCAAGACTCAAATAGGCCAGGGGTCCGAAGAGCCAGGCGGTGATGACGGCAACATATGGAACACCGTTCTTGGTGCAGCGGCCAAAGAATTGGGGAAGCTGGTGGTCGGTCGTCATGGCAAGAATCATGCGCGATCCAACCCAGCAGTATGAGTTACCGGCAGACCAGGCGGCCACGAGAATACAGGCGTTGACGATGGATGGCAGGGCGCTGATGCCCGCTTCCTTGATGGCAATGACGAAAGGAGAGCTGTTGGCGTTATCAGAGCCAGAGGTAAGACCCGGGGCCTTGGGGCTGACAATAATGCCGATGAGCAGAGCGCCGAGGACGTAGAAAAAGGCGATACGGTAGGTGACGCGACGGGCAGCCTTGGGAATGGCGCGGTGCGGATCGACAGACTCAGCAGCAGTGATAACAACGCACTCAACACCAATGAAACTGAAGGAGGCGTTGACGAAGGACGACAAGAATCCAAGGAAGTGGCCCGCGGATCCAGTGATGCCATTATAGTTCGTCCATGCGCCGGGGTTGTGCCAGTAGCGGAAGCCGATGGTCTCGCCGTTCGGACCACCGCCAGCGGTGATGACAATGGAAACGATGACCAAGCCCAAGAAGCAGAGGACCTTGACGGCACCACCAATGACTTCGGTTTCACCATAGAAACGCACGCTCATAAGGTTGATTGCCAAAATCAAAATCAAACTGATCGTGATTACTACGGCCGGCGTTATATCTGACCAATACGAGACGATCACTGCGGCGGCAGACGTTTCGGAGGCGATTGCGATGGTATAACAGTATCCGTAGGAAATTGCGAGGGAGAACCCAACGGAAGGATCGATGAAGCGAGTAGCCCAGTGAGGGAACGAACCGGCGGTGGGGAAGACAGTCGCCAGTTCGGCGATACTCTGCATGACAGCCCAGAGCACCATTCCGACGATGATGTACGCGAGCAGCAAACCAGCCGGGCCAGCTTTCGCGTAGGCTGAACCGGTTCCAACGAACAGACCAGTTCCAATTCCACTGCAGAAACCGATCATAGTAACTTGGTAGTTCCGCAGGCGACGTTGAGTAGCTCCGCGACCACCAACGTTCAGCTCCATTTCTCCTTTCATGGGCGCATCGTAATCGTCCAGCCTGGCATCCGGCTGGATTTCCGTGGCGAAAGTTGACTTGTCCATGGCTGGGTCCATGCTTGAGTAGAGAGGTGAAGCTGCACCTAATCCACGAGACCCTCCAAACTCGACAAGAAGAATTCTAGAAAGCAAGAAACCATGTGCGAGAAAAGCTTCTTTTTCTTTCCGAAATCTGTCAACCTGCCGATCACGACATTTGGTTCTCTGTGCTCGCACCACGGATGAACCCCCACCATCGCCAGCATCATTGGGTTAGAACGCCGGGGGGTCTCCACCCACAGAGGCGACTCATGAATTTTTTCCCACAATTGGCCACCTGGAGGGACAGATTGTTCCATTTGCTGCCATGGCACGTCTTGGCTATGTCCGGTGATTGGTAAAGGGGCTACTCCCGTTATTTACACTAATTCTGACGTGCTGCTAGTCTCGTGCAGATGTGGGACGTGATCCGCTCTGCGACTTATGCGCATATAGTAGCCCGATGAAAGTCGATGCGCTCAGGCCTCGCTTACCCGTTAAAGGGCTAGCGCTCCGTTCGCTCAACGGGCCGGTTGATCTGGCGGAACCGTCGGAAGAGAATATAGAAGAAACGATCGAGTGGGTTCATTCAATTTTGGTGCCTCAGGCATAGACCCGGCCCTTCACGCTAGTTAACTGTCTAGCAGCTTTATCTGGCTACTGTGGGGGCATCCTGGTGTCTATTCGTTCCCCAAAGGGTACTATTGGAGAAGTTTCTGGGACAAAGTCTAATTGCGTGAGAATGGAAGATAGGAGAGGCAGGATTACAAGATTTACACTGTCATAGGATGATGAATGCACCAAACCGTTTGCATCTGAATATGATCTTGATGCGCTTTTAGCGTACACTTAATGTCGTTTCCATTACTATAGCGTCCGAGCAATCCCAGTAACCCCCTTATATCTTGTTTTCGCCAGATCGAGACACCCAGATCCACGGCCGGGGATGCAGATACCCGAAAGTCTGTCTTGTATAAATTTTATGCACAACAACGGGGCGATCGCAGTTGGCAACCAGACCTACAACAGCAGGTCGCGCGTCGATCCTTGCACCGATAGCTCGTCGTTGGATCGATGCGACTGACGTGCAGCCGAGGCCTGTCCAAGAGCCAAATAATTACATCGATAGCGCCGATCCACGAGTGGATTTGAAACGTCGAATCAAAGTTCTTACCTCAGCCCATTATTTCCCCCTCCTTTTCCCCAGGAATGTCCTCCCACCGCATATCCCTTTCTCGGCTACACATCTCATTCCTAGGGGAATTTAAACCACTTTTAGCCTGCTCGATCTCAATGGGAATAGATTATAAAAGGTCATGGCCGATTCTGTCCGACACGATGTCGGGCCCGAAAGGCCGTCGCCCGCGACCAGCGCCGAAGGCTCTCCGAAGCCCACGAATGAAGCTCCCATCTCCAAATCGCGCAGAAAACTGCCGGGCTTTCTGGATCATTTCAATGCACGCGATCTGAAAGTTCTGTTTCGCTGTTCCGTAGCGGCATGGGTCGCGTCCTTGTTGATTTTTATCAACCCATCTCTGCAGCGGATCGGCACCGCGACTTTCTTTGCGATGTGAGTTGGAATGTCACATTGACTCTGTCAAATCAATGGCTAATTGGTCATAGCCTGGTGCTATTCATGGTGCCCCCCACCGGGATTGTCTTTATCTTTATCCTGGCTGCGTTCACCCTGATCTTTGGCATGGCCCTTGGCTGGGCTTGGGGTGTCATCGCTATGAAGGCCGCCATGGCGGCGCGACCGGCAGCCGAAACGCAGGCCAGAATCCAGGCGCTTGGTCAAACCGCCTATAGCCAGGCCAATTCAACGGGCCAGGCCCTTTCGACCGTCGAGCAAGAGCTCGTCTACGCTGGCTTCATGCTGGATGCTCGCGTCACTGCCGTATACTTCTGTCTCATCTGCCTCATGATATACTTGCTGGTGAGTGAATATCTGATTTCGCACCGGGTGAGGCGCTGACAGATAGAGATAGGCTCGCTTGCGCGCAAATAACCCCAAGTTCGCGCTTGTCCAGATCTTTGGAACGATCACCCTGGATGTTTTCCTCACTACTGGTCCGCTGCTGACCTCTTTTAATGGAACTCTTCCCAAGATCCTGATAGAGCCCGCCGCTATTGGAATTGGACTGGAGTTGGCTTCCTCAATTATCTTCTTTCCCAAGTCAACTTCAGCTACAGTCCTCGATGTTGTGGAGGGCCTTTCGCGATTGCTGAGGGGACCATTAGATGTGACTGTCGCAATCCTCCTCAAGGATGAGCAACTGGCGATGGAAAACCTCCAGGAAATGAAGCAGAAGACTATCGCATCATACAAGAAGATTGAGCCCGCGCTCGCCTTTTTGCCATTGGACTTTTCCCTTGCTCGCTGGAGTGCAGATGACGTGAAAAGCCTGAAGCAGCCCATGCGTCAAGCCTGCGTGGCTAGTCTGTCATTGTTGGAATTCCACATAGCTCGTCTTGGAGGGGAGGCCAAATTGGAGAAGCTTCACGCCCTCACTGCGGACTCTGCACAACAATCCGAGACCAACCTCAACGAAAAGAAAACGCCCCGCGAAGTTGGCATGCGCCAGCTGATGGACAGTGTTCACATGGTCCAGGCAATGCGAAGCCCCGAACACGAGAGTCTCCGACTGGAAATGATCGATGCGATTCGTCAACCTTGCAAGGCGATTCTGCCAGCCTGCCAGGAAGCGAGCGACGTTGTCGCTGAATGTATCAAGGCCGTAAATGCTGCTCGCTGGTTTGGTCGTCCGTCTAAGCAGCATTTGGATGAGATCCAGCAACGCAGCCACTTGGCCCTCGAGACACTCAAGAATCTGAGATCAAAATATGCCGCAGAGACTACAGAATGCCTGCTTGAGATCAATGCAGATATATTTGATGAGAAGGGCAAGATCAAGGCCATCGACAGCTCCTCTATGCCTAAGCTCCGAGGGATCATGTTCGGGATGGTCTTTCAAGAACAGGTTCTCGGTGCCGCTGATGGCTGGGAGCAAGTGCTGGGACAAGTAAACCTGCTCATGAAAGAGCGCCAGAAGATTCGACTGTGGCTCCCCAAGGGACTGCGCTATGCGTTCAACTGGATTTTCCGAAGAAGTGCCGTGGCGCCCATTTCAGCAGCTCAGTCTCCCATCACTGATCCCGATGTCGTGGAAGCACAGTCTAAGGAAGCTCAACAAGCGCTCCGAATCAGTCGTGGATACCGAGTGAAGCAGCGCAGCGGTCTTGGACGCGTCATCCTTGGTACTTATCACTGGCTCATTAGCTATGAGGGCATGTACGCTTTGCGTCTAGTGGTCGTGACCATTGCTCTTGCCATTCCCGCCGCGATTCCTTCCAGTGCCGGGTTTTTTCACCGCGAGAAAGGGCTGTGGGCTCTAATTATGGGACAGACTACAGTTGTGGTGTATATGTCAGACTTTGCCCTCTCCCTCATGTCTCGTTTTGCTGGAACAATCATTGGCGGTGTGATTGGTCTGGTAGGTTGGTATATTGGTTCGGGTAATGGATCTGGTAACCCGTACGGTCTTGGTGCGGTGATGGCCGTTGTTAGTGTCCTCTTGATGTGGGCACGCATATTTGCTCCTATGGCTGTGCAGCAGGCTACGATGATGGGTGGTGCGACATGCATTCTAGTGATCGGCTACAGTTACGATGACACGTAATTCCTAGCCTACCTTACCAAGAAAGTTCGAATGCTAACATCGGAGTTTCAGACACATCCCGGCTTATGGGAACCCCGGCTGGGGATACAGTGTCTTCTGGCGACGACTATTGCTGCTCCTCGTGGGATCCGCCGCGGCTATGATTGTGCAAATCTTCCCTCGTCCACCTTCCGCAACCCGACACATCTGCAAATCTCTATCCAATGCGATTCGCGGGCTCTCCGACCACTATGCCCTGCTCCTGTCATGCTGGGGACAGCCGGATCGCAACGAGGGCATGGTGGCTGAACAGCTTGCACTCGATGTTGCCGAGACCCTCAGTGCACTCGATGGACCTGTTGCACTACTGCGACTTGAATTCTCCAGCTCGCCCTTTGACAGCGACCGCCTCGCCCAGGTGAAGTCTCTCTGCCAGGAACTCAACCAACACCTTGGCCGTCTGCTCTACCTGTCCGCATCACTACCCGAAGAGCTCCAACAGCGCCTCGCTCGACAGTCTGGTATCCTCGACCACCGTAATATTGGAGACGTCATGGCCGTACTCGGAGTCGTCGAACAGGCCCTCAAAACTGACGATCCCTTGCCCGAGGTGCTCCCGACCCCACTCCTGAAGCGGTGCTTCGAATACTGGCGCTCGCACCAGATCGAAATCATGCTAAGCAAGGACCTGATCCGCGATGAGAGTTACCGCAAGTTCTGCGTCGCAGTTAGCTCCTATCTCAAGTTCCTCGCAGCAGTCGATGATTTAGTGCTGGTGATGAAAGGCACACTTGGAGAGGCACACATCGTGAGCCGTGAATTGATGCAAGATCTTCCTGCCGATCTGCCTGTTTGATAATTGTACCTTACTAACTATACTATACTGATTTGTAATACCTATAGAACTCCTATTCTATAGACAATTGACTGCAACAAGACAAGCAAAGGCCGAAGAATTCCATTAGTCACAGAAACTGTACCTGGCCCCACAGCAAATTTTTCCTCCGCACGCCCGTTCTTTCTCCCTTTCTCCTCACCAGCTTTTCTCCTCACCCCAAAATGGCACTAGCGCAGGAACTTTTCTGAAAATAATACGCAATTGGCGTTCTTTCCTTTCCCTGTGCCCAAAATACTATATATATAAAACAAAAAAATTCGGCCCTATGGCAGATTCACGCCTTTCTCGCCTCCCGCGCTGGATCAGCCACTGGTTGGGCTACCGTCCCGAGACTCCAACACCATTGCCGACATGGCAAATAGCCGTATGGTCATTCATCACGGCTTTTTGCGGTCTTTCAGTGGTACAGGGTATCTTTAATTATTCCGACTACTTCAAAGAACGCCATGTACCGGGCATAATTGCATCATATGTAAGTCTAGCTTAATAAAAGCCTCGCCGCACCCCTACAAGTCCAGCTCTGATTCGAAACAAGGGTGCATCCGCCGTCCTCGTCTTCGGCGCCATTGAAAGCCCCCTCGCTCAACCACGCGCTTTAATATTTGGCCACTTCTTCAGCGCCCTGACCGGTCTCTGCGTCACCAAATTATTCAGCCTCATGTCAGACCAAGCGCGGTTCGAGTCATTGCGCTGGCTCGCCGCCTCCTTGTCCACCTCGATTGCAATCGTTGCGATGCAGCTTACTGGCACAACGCACCCCCCTGCAGGTGCTACTGCGCTGCTCCCGGCTACCAACGATGAAATTTGGCGGCTTTCATGGTATTACTTGCCTGTGGTGCTGCTGTCTTCTACGATGCTTATGTGTTGTGCGCTGTTGTTGAACAATTTGCATCGGAGGTATCCCGTCTTTTGGATTGCGCCAAGTCCGCCGAAAGCTGCTCCTGCTCCTGCTCCTGCGCCAGTACCTGTGCCGGCTGATGCCAGTGAAGCCTCGTCGGCGGATGAAAAGTTACCCGAGATGTCGGTTTGATCCGGAAGAAGATGATCTCTCGGTCCCATGGCAAGAAAAAAGGTTCACGGGTAAAGTTAACCCCAAGAACACTAGATGGTAGGTAGGAATGTCTCCACAAGGTTCTCAAGGGCTGCATCCAGATACCTTGTGCCTTTGCTCCATAATATATCATAATGTAAATATTGTCCTTACAGAGCGGGAGTTACAGCCGAGCTTTGAAGCCGGCCAAATATGGCATTGACTTTGACTTGAATTCATTTCGGATGAATAACCAATCATATCTTAATCTACCATAATTCACCATCATGTATGCGGCCAGATTGTTGATCCGAACTACGATGTAATGCCTTGCGCAGACATTTGTATGAAACTTGATCATTGATCTCAGGTATGACGGCGAGCCCGCGTAAGCGGTGAACTTGTGCACGAAGAGGGCTTGACTAGAGTCGATTTCAACGGTGAGATCATGTTAAGAGCCAATGAGATCTCAAGTGCCCTTCGTATGAAACCAAGCCTGAACCGGTATAGTTCTATCTGTAAGCTGAGGTCTGTGCCCATGTTCACTGATTACTACCCGACGACGCGAAAAGGACCAACGCGGTAAGATTGGACTTCCCCATAATCAACGCTCTGCTTTCTTGGTATCGCTGGTCTCGAAATTCCATTATGTCCTTCCATTATGAACAGCCACTTCTAAAGAATGACCGGGTTGCTCTTGTACCATTCGATGTAAGCACTCCCCCACGCCGATAACGAGTCCACGTTTAGCATGATCCTGAATCACAAGACCTCTATTCACTCGGCAAAATTCGTCAAAGAGAAAGAAACATACCCGGAAATGCTCAAATACTTCGCCTTGCCCGCCGGCACCGGCAAAACGGTACAAGGATTCAATGCCTTCTACGAAAAATACATAAGCTCGTCACCCGCCGACTGTCTCTATGCGATCATTGACAAATCCACTACGGGAGAACAAGACCCCAGCGCAAGCTTTGCCGGCACTATCAACCTGACATCAACCAACCCGGTAAATGCATGCACGGAGATAGGCATTCTGATCTTTCCGGCCTTCCAGCGCACGCACGTGTCGTCGAATGCCATAGGTCTTCTGCTGCAGTATACACTCGACCCACCTTCTGCGGGTGGCTTAGGACTGAGACGAATAGAGTGGAAATGCCATTTTGAGAACCAGACATCTAGAAACACTGCTTTGCGGATGGGGTTCGAACTTGAAGGGGTCTTGCGATGGGACCGGGTGTTCCCGGGTGGCACGATCGGACTCCCCGTAGATGCCCTGGAGAAGAGGAATGGCTCATCTGGAGAGGAGCCAGGGCGACATACTGCCATCTTCTCGATTGTTTGGGATGAATGGGAAGAAAAGCGGCCCAAAGTTGTGAAACAGATGGAGCGGGTCAAGTAGTTTGAAGTAAGGTGTTCTTGCTATAGTTCAATATCTTCTAGAATAATTTTGATTATATGCAACGTACTATACATGGCCCCAGCCCCAAGGATGGAGAATCTGCATCTCATTTATAATGCAGAACTGCCCGGGCTCGCGGTTATCATCGGACAAGCCAGCCCATGCGGCAACACGATTGGAAACAATTTTCTCCTTTAACCAAGGGGAGCTACTCCAACGGCGAAGTCTATTCGTCCACAGTCCTTGCAGAATCGTCCGTGGCGAGAGCCAGTTTATAATCGGGTTCACAGCTGCATAAGCAGGCCCACTGTACCCGACTCGTACCAAAGGATTAACAAAGACACCATGTTGGACTGTCAGCGGATTGTCCGCGTGAATGAGACAACATTCGGAGCCTTCAAGATGAGACGCCGCGAGGGAGTCAGGAATACCTCGGAATCGAAGCCGCGGTTCGCTTGTGAATGGAGCGGCTGGCATGGTGACCATTCCGTTCCAGCAGCTTTTTACTGGGACCGGGGACATGCTTTTCATGGCATGCCTAGAAACGGAGTCGCGGAAGAAGGGCCATGTGGACATCAGCGCCTCGTGCCCGCTGGCATCGCGGAGGGCGAAGGTGTCGTAGTAGTGGGGTGGTTTGGAAAAGTCCATTGAACAAGCTGCAGCATAGTCGCCGTCGTTCGTGTCTAATAATTCGAAGATATCGTTCGGCTATTCCCATTAATTCATGGTTCCAGTGGAGGAAGGTAAAAAGAAAAACAACAACCAACATACCGTGAAGACGACGTCGTTGAGGAAAAGAATCTTGTCAAATGTAATACCCTGCTTGGCCAGCTCATACAATGGTTCCAGACTCAAGTTCCGCGCCCGTGATAGATATGGGATCCGTCTAACTTCAGTGCTCCCTTGCGGTGTGACAATCCAGCCCTCATCACCAGGTGGTGCATTGATCTCGTCTTCATGGGTGACATATGATAAGGTGATAGTCCGGGGTACACCAAGCCCCTCCAAGTCCGCATCGAGATCCATCAACGCGCCCTTTGTATTATCGTAGCTGCCGCTCTCATAGATGCTGATATATACGTTATCCGGACCGAGCTTCAGGGCAAGTTCGCGGATGGCCTGGCTCCAATGACTCCGGAGAATGATCTCATTATTCCAGTTCACGCTCGAAATATAGATTCGTTCTTGTCGGCGAGGTCGTTCGCGGTAAATGACGTCTATTTCGGAGATGCGGCGTAGGATAAGGTGAAGCTCGAACAGGTTCCATGCGATGAATGCGATGAGAAGGTAGCGGACTATTCGGTGGCGCACTAGCACTCGGCGAAAAGTGCGCCGGTAGGATGTTATTTTGGTCATAAGGAGCGGACGCCGGAAACCGCGGCTGTAGATGTGGGGATCAGAAGTCAGCCCGGGTGCATTTTTTAGGCACGTCGTGGTCGGATATGTTCGGATAGGAAAGATCCGTCTCCAGGAAAAGAAAGAGTAGCAAGGAGAGAAGTCCTGCGAGGGTTTAACAAGGGGTGACGTGTTGGCCGAAGCCCTTCATACTTCCGGAGCCAGAAGGGGACGCGGCGATCCTTGGTTCGGCTCGATCTACACGAGCGGCGATCGGCGATCTCTTATATAGGTGTGTCAATTCAACTATTTCTACAATTATTAATAGGCAGGTAAATAAAGACACCACCATAAAGGGGTCAATTAGCGCCCAGATGCGTCACCAGTGGAGCAGCGTGTAAGTCCCGGCGGCCACAAGAACAAGCATCTTCTGAAGACTCATACTTGTGCCTCGGGAGGTAGAGCTGCCTGATCCATCGCTGCTGTCACTGGTACTATTAGTGCTGATTCCACCGTCCACCCAAGGCTGGCCTGGGAGCGTGTCGGAGCTCTCATCAACCGCAGATGTGCTCAAAAGCTAATTCTCCAATAGCGCGCAGTCGACTCGCTCAGAGCTTTTGGGGATGCTATTAGGATTGCGATAGGCAGGTCAAACACGGTATAGTAGTCGGTGCCATTCCAGCGGAACGACTGATGCATGGAGATGTTATAATCGCCTCGATCGGAGCCGCTGTTGCCATTCCCAACAAAACACTCAGGCCATACCCAGTTTACATGTTTCACAGTTGACGATGGCTCCAAGTCCACAACGGGACCGATAAATGTGTTGTTGTCCGATGGTACCGTGCCGTTGGAGATGGTGAAGTTGTGGAGACTTCGCCTCGGACTTTAGGAATAAGGTGATGTTGTGGAAAAGCGTGGGCGAGTCTGCAGTCTGCGTAGATGGGGGCCAAGGGAGTTTCCCGTCCCCTGAGACATCGATGGAGACTTGCAAAGTGGCTGGATTACTCGTTAGTCGAAGTCTCAAGTATTTTGGTGGGTAACCTGCCTCCGCCGAGGGGCGTGTTTGGTTGTGGGGCGTCAACAATGGCCAGCCCTGGTGTATACACCTGGCCATTGACAATAGTAAAGTTGCCCATAGAAATGCCCGCGAAGGCTGCAGTAATGACTGGAACGTCTTTAAGACCCTTCGATTGAGCTTATTGAGCCCCTGGTCCGTCTGTTACTATCTCCAAGATTTTGGTGGCGCCAAGGATCTCATTTCCGACGCCTCCGTGCTCTCCTTAGCGTTTCCTGTTTTAATCTATCTCGGTAATCTCGCCTATCACTAGCGCAGGGTCCCATAGTAGAATTGAATCCATAATTATGAAAGCTTGCGACAAGGCGCAATGATCTAATTTACATCGTTCCCGAAATGGCAGTCGGAAGCCCTTTCATATCCTCCAAGAAAACATCAAACTCCTCCTTCACTTTGTCCATGTTCTCATCAATATCATCAGTCCACCGGTGGATATAAATCGTCTTCATTCCAACATTTTGGGCTCCTCGGAGATCATATGCATGGGCTGCGACCAGGACGACTTCCTCTGGCTGGAGCTTGACAAGTTGCAATGCCTTGTTGTATGCCTCGGGATCAGGTTTGTAGACCCCTAGCAACTGACTCGAGAATAACATGTTGAAGTTTAACCCAGAGGAGCGGGTAAGATCGAGCTGTAGACGAGTCGTACCATTCGCATGCACGAAAACCTCGAGACCTAGATCTTCTCGGATACTCCGAATTGCCTCCTGCACCTCTGGCCAGGCCGACTGATTATGCCATGCAGCGATCATTTGTCGCTTGTCATCAGATTCGATGTAGGGGCTGAGTATTGGAGTTTGCTCCAGCACCCGATCAAGTACCCGAGCAAGGGTGATGTCAATATCCTCGGGCTCAAGGCCTCGGAGATAGCGTTGGTTGTTCTCAATGAAGTATTGTCTGCGCCATTCCAAGGCTAGCTTGGATGCATCTTCATTGGAAACGGTAGGAGGAAACAATGCACATACGCTAGTGTGCCAGTCAAGACACGTGCCCATGAAGTCAAAGAACACTGCTTTGACCTCGCGTTTTCCAGCAGCCATGATGGTAGACAGCAATTTGTGGAGACGTATGCAGAAAATAGAGAGGAGTTTTTGGCGACGTCCCTTTGGAGTTTCATCAACGATTTGTGGGAGACGAATTGTCACGGTCGGCTTATCCCTGAGGTCTAGCAATGATTAGCAATCCACCAGCGCTCGGGGAGGCGCAGCACCTGCAGTTGATCAGCATCCTGATTATTCGCTTTTGCAGCCACTAAAGAGTTGATCTTCTAATATAGCATGGACGAAATACGGAAGATGGCATACTGATGAGAAGGAAGAAAGGAATGATAGAATTAATGAATTGATGACTATGGATGAGTGTAGGTGAGAGAAAGCTAGGATACACGAAGAAGTGAGAGAAAGCCATAGGGCAAAGGCGGTGAGTCCTAACACATACATGTGTGGTGGTTCAACTACACTAATAACCCTCCGCCAAAGCCTTAAAGATGAATGACTGACAAACGGGGCCTAAGGTTCAAATGTAAACTCGTTCTATTTGCCCAGAGCCATAAATACCATCACTTGAGTCTTAGGCAGGCAGTCGCTGGTCAAGCTTCTTTCTCCCACACATCCGAACACCGCATCCCCGCATCCCCGCATCCCCGCATCGGCACACCGGCAAATCCGCCTCAGCCAAAGCCGTCAAATGTCGGTAGCAGAGTCTGCAAAACTTCATGCTCTCCTGACGCACCATAAAAGTGAATAAGATGACATCAGATTGGTGCTGCTCGACATGCCTGTCGACCTTCAGTCGCCCAGAGCATCTGAGGCGTCATGCTGCGGCGTCACGTACGTCTGCATATCCCATGTGAAGACGAGTGTTGGCTAACGAAATTCACTAGATAATGGCAGTCGATCACATCTGTGCGAATTCTGTGGAAGCTCGTTCAATCGAAGGTACTGAACCATGCAAATCGTTTTGAGGATACATTTATCTCAATTCTGGAACTAGGGATGTTCTTCGTCGACACGAACGTACTTGCAAAGCCCGAACTTCGCCGGCTAGAGAAGATCAAACTGAATATTCAGATATCCACGATCTAGCAGATATGCGGGAAACGAAAAGGCGCCGCTCCTCTGCGGATTTAGGTGTATTCACTCAGCCCCTCCTGGACGCTGGCAATCCGACCCCGATGAATTGTGGAAGTGAACCGACACACTATCCATCTACTTCAATAGAGAGTCATCTCATGTTATTTAATAACAAAGAGGATTACGGACTAATCGGCATGCCGTCCTCACTCGACTTCTCGGCTCTTGACTGTCTCTTATTTCCAGGAATCACCTCCGACATTCTTGTTGCGGAGAGGTTGGAGCATTTGGCCTATTTCACCAGCACCTGGGGAATGGCAACATTTACAGACCGGGATACTTTTATAAACAGACAGAGAATGGCGACAGAAGCTTATGAAGAGAAACTCAAGCTTGAGAAAGTGATCAAAAAAGAGGCCGAGTCGGCCGATCCATTGGAAGCTAAATCCCGCGAACTTGTCGACAACCTGCGAGCCATCATCGCTAACAAACTAGATGGGGACGCTATCACCAATGAATGGTCGAGAATCACACAAGACCCGTATCTGGAGTTCTTCTCCCCTCCCAACATTCGTCGCTTCCTCGAATTCTTTTGGTCACTTTGGTATCCTCACTGTCCCATCGTGCACAAGCCCCTCTTTGACGCGACCTCCGTCTCTCCAGCTCTAATATGTGTCATGGTGGTAATCGGAGCCTGTCTATCTCCTAATAGTCAAGAGCATGAAACAGCACGAGTCTGGCTTGATAGCTGCGAAGAGTTGGTATTCAGCCACAAGTGCTTTCGATCTGATGGGGCGGTTTCAAACGATGACGTTGAGAGAAGAGAAAAGATACAGTGTATGCAAGCAACTTACTTAGTATGCTCGTTGCAGAAGCGGGAAGGTAGTTTGGAGGCTCAGGCTAGGATTCGACGGTATCGCCATGCCTCCATGGTTGCGGTGAGTTGATTCACAGGACGGCCATTACCTTGGCACATAATTCATATGCTGATTCATAACAGCTTTCCAGAAGAATTGGCCCAAGAACAGCTTCGCACCGGAACCTTCAGCTTGAGAATGCATCACGGTCTTGGTGGAAAGAGTTCGCCGAAGAGGAGGAACTGATTCGGTAGGCAGTGCCATTTTCGCTTTGCCAGAAATGTTCACTAATATCAGCAGAACTATAACTTTTGCGTTTCTACTTGACGCAGCTTTGACTATTCTTCACAACTCCCCACCACGTATCGTGGTGTCTGAGCTGAAGATGGACGTCGCCTGCCCCGAGGCATGCTTCCAAGCAGAAACGGCCGAGGAATGCTTAGCCAGTCTCAAAGTATGGTCCAGCACGCGCTTCTGGAAGAAACGACTGTCAGTCGTCTCAGTCGTCCGGCGTATCTGCCAAGGCCCAATTGATGAAACGCTTGTACAGGGGTTCTCCAGTCTGGGAACCTTGAATTTATTTACGTTGGTGCAAGGTATGCATCCCTCACAAGTCAATGGAATTTAAACACTGATGATCTAAAGCAATCCACTCCCTCATGTTCCACCTCCACAACTCCCTCGTCTTCGAATCAACACTAGCCCCTGTCCAAACTGGCCTCGAGAATTGGCGGCGTATGTGGAATGAAAGAATACCCGAAGACGTGGGTATACCCGACACGCCTGAGAACCTTTGGAAGCAAGTTGTTTTCTTCGGCAAGCATCGGAGTTCTGGCACCTGGCACGCATTATCGCTGGGAAGATCATGTCAGCCAACCAAGATGACAGTGACGAGGCTGAGGAAGATGAAGAGCTATCTAGGTACGATCATACGGATATGGGGGATGTGAACGGGCTTATTATGGAGTACCGAAGGATGAATCTGGGTGTCAATTGAACAATCCAAATTTCTCGATATGTACAGATACCCAGAGAAAACTTGCTATCTTTTATTTACGTATGCTTCGAAATCCGTTGGCTTCACGAACCAATAACTTTCTGTGGTCCATGTCTTTCTCAAGGGGGTAAAGTCGAAAGCTTTGACCAGGCGGGGAATCAGCTTTGACATCTCAAGGATTGAAATGTGCTTTCCCAGACAAGTTCTCGAGCCAAGGCCGAACTGTAGAAGACAACATGTCAGTAAATGCACAAAGTAAAGTTTGTATTTTCAGAGAGCAGACATACCGGCATGTACATCTGGTTCATCTCTTTCAGCTGCTCGGGACTGGTTTCCGTCTCAAGCCACCTTTCGGGACGGAAAGTCTTCGCATCAGGGAAGACGCGCTCATCATAATGCGCAACCCAAGCATTGACGCCGACCTCGGTGCCTTCAGGGAAGAAACGGCCATCAATTTCAGCGCCGCCGGCAGGGACAACCCTCCACATGGGTAAACCAGTCGCGCTATGCATGCGGAGGGCCTCTTTGATGATAGCCTGGAAGTAAGGCATCTCCTGGCTTTCCTTGAAAGTAATGTTGTCGCTGCATTTACCTTGCTGAGTGAACTCATCAATCTCCTCCCGCAATTTTCGGAGGACTTCAGGGTTGTGCATGATATGCCACATGATACTGGACAGACTAATCGAAGTGGTATCAGACCCAGCGTTAACATTGGATTGACCCATGATGAAGAGATGGTAATCCGTGACCTTCTCGGGGTCCTGATTGCGGGCTGCGATCATTTTGTCCACGAAATCCTGCTCCAGGAGCGATTCATCGGTGGCTTCAGGGTCTGTCTTTTTGAGTTCGTGAAGACGAATCTTTTCGCTGACGAAATTGGCGATGTAGGCTCGACCTCCGGCGCCAGAACTCTTGAATCGACTCAGTAGGCCAAACAGTTGCGGGTGCCACTCGGGATAAATTCCAGCCAAAGTGCTGTACACCAGCGACTTGCCCACGGCTCCCATTGCCCCATCGATATCATGGCCTTTGTCCAGGAAGCCTAAATTTCAATATTCTTAGTATCTATGGCATGATCGTTTGAGTATGGGCGGAACATACCGAATCGCTCTCCGAAGGTTATGTTCCCGATGACATCGAAAGCATAACATTGGAACCAATGACCAAGGTTTAGAGACTGCTTCTTATCCGCATACTCGTTGAGTCTCTCCATGAAAATGTCGGCACAACGATCCACAAATCCTTCATAATGTACCAGCGAACTCATAGAATACAAGTTCGTGAAGCGCTTTCGGGTATCGGCTAACATGAAAATCAGCCAAGGCCCAGCTAGATTGAAGTGAATCAAACTCACAATGTCTCTTGATATCACGATCCGAGAATACAGTCCATTGAGCTGGGTGCCTCCAGGCATCATACCAAGCAGCCTTAGCAAAGCGCGACCCAGTTCCATAGACCGTCTTGATGGCGGCGCTCTCGCTGATACTGTACTTGTTCGGGGCAACGCGCACCACGGGGCCATATTTCTGATGCAGTGAGATGTTGTCATGCTCAAATCCACCCTTTTCTACCCGTCTGAAGTACCATAGAGTGGTGAAACGGGTCCAGAAGGGACCTGGGATGTCTTTGAGTGGCGAGAATAAGGCTTGACTGAGTCGATGAAGAAGTGATAGAACGATGAAGAGGATTGGGACTAATAAGAAGATCTGACTATGCATGATGGCTGACGTTGGAATGAATGATAGTGTAGACTTCGTTTCTGAGGAGGCCCCAAAGACGCTTTTATAGTCTAGGGCGCAATGGAGAAGCGAAGGCCGATGATCGTCATAATCCACCCCCACCCCCACCACCACAAGCTGGTACAGGGTGACCAAGGAATACATGGGGTACACACATATATTCAGTACCCACTTGAGTATCCATTTGCTTTTCTGCCAATCACCACCTTAAGCATCACTCAACCCGATATATTAGTGGTCATGATGGAGAAGCATTGATCATGTGGCAATGTACCCAGGTACTGAATATATGTGTGTAGGGACTGTAAATGTCAGTCCCCACTATTATTCTGCCAGTATTTTGTAAGTAATCAATGTATTTATCTTGTATTATTACCGCGTATATCGAGCTAAGGTTAGAGAAGGAAGATAATTGATTCGTCACATATAGTAATTCCGTAAGGCGGTATGTAAGGAATAGAAAAAGGCGGTGAACATCTGACATTTATTCCTTGGGTCACCCCGTAATCATGGGGTAACTCCGCGTTTCGTCGTACCGGATTCGTTGCCCGGATAATCCGGTTACTAATATGCACATTTCTACATTTGGGGGGTAAATCCCGTGAAAATGCGGCAAGCTTGGGCAGAAACCAACAAATATTTACGTGTCATTCATCGCAATGCACATGAGAAATCAAAATGGACAAATGAACAACACAAAGTCAACGATCATTGCACGACCGTAGTGAAGAAACTAGGATTGGAAATCACGGAGTAAACAACCTATACTTCGCCCGTAGCGCCCAAAAGGAAGAGCTTGAATCCATAGAAGCAGAATGGTGTGCTTCACTTAGGTAAAGCTCCTTTACTTCTTGTCCCCCCACAAGCCTACGACGCCCATAGAGAGAGCGAGTACAGACAACCAAGACCGGGCGCGTTGCATCCGGCGCTCACTGTCCATCTCCCGCTGGACAACCTCTCCATTGGTATCCTCCTCGGACTCCACAACCACGATATCCTCATCCTTTTTAGCAGATGACTTGGAGAGGCAGAGACCGGTGCTGTCTTGGATTGCGGTCAGAGCCCAGTTCTTCAATCCCAGGTGGCGGTTCGACCATAAGTCTAAGCCAAAGGTGGAAAGTGTAGAGACAACGCAGATCCAGACGAGGTAGGGGTGCTTTCGCCGCGGCGGAGAGATGCTGAATGAAAAGAGGAAGCAGGTGTTCACGAGGCTAGAGAGTCGCAGTGCGTATTTGCGGTTGAGGCGCTTCACCTCATTGAAGCAGCGGGAGGCGGTACTGGAGGAAGGGAGGAGTTTGAGAGATGGGATCGTGATGGACGAGGTGGAATAGGACATGCCCTGCGAGCAATTGTGTTAGCTGATATTGTCGCGACCGAGGGCTTTTTTTTTGTGTGCTTACCGTCAGCAGGCCTAAGGAGACAGTGCCGACGAACTTGGTGACAGTGATGGGGCAAGCCATGGCGCCGGTATCAGAGGCAAACAGAGTCTGAGCGACGAGTTCTGGGAGGCCGTGGAGTTGGAAGTTGAAGAAAGTCGAATCTTGGGAACATTTGAAGGTGACGTCGTGACGTCGCTGTTGCCAAAGACGCGCCCGCCAATCAGCGACCGCACGTTGTTCATCATTGCTGGCGATCAACGACTTTGGTCCTTCTATATATAATACAATATAACATATCAGACATTACATGGAGACTCCAGATCATGTGTGGAAATGAATCTAGTGAAGGCCCATGTGTTCCTGATCATGCCTAAGTAAAGACAACACCAGCCCCATGTACACCTAGGCACATCTGAAGCATTGATGGGAATGACGAGATTGAGTATCGATTTCGGATAATGTGTAGGGTATAAAGAGACTTTATTGCCGTCTTCGACAAAAATTCCGTGATTACTGATTACGCATATCATCCAGTGCAATACATCCGAAGTGACCGAGGTACAACCGCGGCTGTGGGGAAAAGGCGACGGACAGCTTCACCTCCGCATAAAACCCCTAATCTACCTCAACTTCTCTCCACATTTCCACACCGATATTCACCATGCCTTTGAAAAAGACAGATTATATGAGTGACATCTGGAAGGATGGCATCTTCGGTGAGTCCCTCCATCGAGTCTGGAAGCTTAACTGACACATGTGCAGCAAACAAGGTCGTCTTCTGCACCGGTGGTGCGGGCACCATCTGCAGTGCTCAGGTCCGCGCACTCATCCACCTCGGTGCTAATGCATGTATCATTGGCCGTAATGTAGAAAAGACCGAGAGTGCCGCGAGTGAGATGGCAAGCATCCGACAGGGCGCGAAGGTGATCGGCATTGGTGCTGTGGACGTCCGCAGCTTTGAGAATTTGAAGAACGCAGCAGAGCGCTGTGTCAAGGAGCTCGGTGGAATTGATTACGTTATGTATGGTTGCTGTCGTTTTACTCTAAGCACAGGGACTGACTTTCTTTCATAGCGCGGGCGCTGCGGGCAACTTCCTCGCCTCCATTGAGCAGCTCTCCGTCAATGCCTTCAAATCAGTTATGGATATCGACGTTCTGGGATCTTACAACACACTCAAAGCCACACTGCCATATCTGATTGAGTCCGGAAAGAAGCACAGAGTTGACTCGGAGACACGTGAGTCAAACCCTCCATTCGTTGCATAGTAGGAACTGAGACAAGCCAGTTGCACCCTACCCCGGAGGTACTGGTGGAAGAATCATTTTCGTTAGTGCCACTATTCACTACCGCGGAATGCCCTTCCAAACCCATGTCTCTGTCGCCAAGGCTGGCATCGACTCCCTCTCAAACGCCGTGGCCATCGAGTACGGCCCGCGTGGCGTGACCTCTAATATCATTGCCCCTGGCCCTATCGCCCAGACCGAGGTGAGTTCTGACCTATAACTCAACCAATGACAGAATCTAACCTATACAGGGTTTGGAGCGTCTGCTCCCCTCTGATGCCAAGGAGTCATACACCAAGTCGCAGCCACTGGGCCGCTTCGGACACGTTCGTGATATTGCCGACGCGACTGTATACCTATTCTCTGATGCCGGTAGCTATGTCACCGGTCAGACCCTTGTAGTTGATGGAGCAAACTGGCGGACGTCGGGCGGCATGACATCGAATGGAAACGTCCCCTATCCCGGTATTCTGCTGTCCGGAGAGGAGGTTGCCAACGTGACCGGCAAGAAGAAGTCTAAGCTTTGAGTCTTGCTGCCATTGGAGCTTTAACGGGCGGTCCCGTTGTCGGAAGAATCTTTTCTGGACACTAAAGGTTCTTTCAAGTACACTTATATATTTGCGGGGTGAACTATGTTTTTTTCCGCATCACCTCAAGAGATCTACCATAATTTTTGTCTTCTTTAGATCAAATAGACTTATCGTAATGTTTACTTTCTGCTAGATCGGGATCATAGTCTCGTTCAAGATCTCCTGAACCCTCGAGGCCCTTCCAACACAACAATTTCGCGAGCCTTTACATCCGACTCGCCGGCCTTGCGAATTCGCCCAGGAGGACGCCTACATCTAGTCCTCGGACATGAAACAGTAACTTGCCTAAGACCTTCTATCTGGGAAATACCAGATGCCACTGCCCGGATAAAATCGGCTTAAAACATATGGGAAGCAGTCCCCTGGAAATTAATGGACTAAAGTCGGTTGCACTTCATTTGAATGTGGGCTAGCTGATTAGGCGACGGTGTAGCCCCTACAGTAGATCTTCAAACCCCGCAGAACCCGACGGCCAATTGATCGACCGCGGGCCCGCATCTCGGCCTGCATCTCGGCCTCGTACGGCTCGGTGATTCGTGAATTTCCGGCATTTGACCCCCTTCTAGCCCTGGCGCCGAGGTAGACCCATACTTGGTCCCCCGTAATTATCTAAAATACGCAGCCCAACGGCCTCTTTTGGTTTTCTTGCGATTTGAGGAAGATTGTGGCTGGAAGGGGCTGTCGCTTAAGACCGTGGGATGATCAGGAACGCTCGATCTTTGCAAAAACACTTCCGTTTCCAAAATCCGATCCGCAGGGGGTATTTGAAGGCGGCGATACGTATCCAAGAATTCTTCAAACATTGCCTCTCTATTCTCGGAACCAACCATCAGCTGTCAAAAATCACAATGACTTCTTCTAAATCGGACCTCGAACTCACCATTTTCCGAGGTATGAACGAGGTGGGCTATACCTCGTCTCCGTTCGTTAACAAACTCGAAACTCGTTTACGTTTCGGGAATGTTGCATACCGCGTCGAGGTAGGCTCTGTGATGAAAGCCCCACGAGGCAAAGTCCCATATGTCTCTATGAAACATGCAGATGGCCGGAACGAGATTATGTCAGATTCGACGCTCATTGCGAGGGCATTGGTCGAGTCGGGAGTCATGGAAGATCTGAATGCGAAGCTTTCACCTACTGAGAAACTCAACGAGATCAGCTTCAGAGCTTTGTTCGAGGAGAAAATCTATTTCTACCAGGTAAGAAACAAAGCTGGGAAAGATGATCGAGCAAATATCTTACAAGGATCTGATGCAGGGATATGAAAGGTGGGTATTGAACTATTACAACATGAGATCCCAGGTCTTAGGTTCCCTGCCGTGGCCAGTTCAAGTTGTCGTGGGGAATATGATATACATCAAAATCACGCGTACTCTTTCAGGTATGGGGATTTTGAAATTCAGCGCTGATGAGATCGCGGAGTTCCGTCGAGAAATCTGGGAGGCCGCTAGCAATCAGTTGGTCGCAGCCCGCGCCCAAAGCCGGGATCGGGATAGCCCTTTTTGGCTATGGGGTGGCGATACCCCAACCGAAGCCGATACCGTTCTGTTCGGGTTCATTGCTGGGAGTCTGAAAAATAAGGCGTAAGTTGATGCCGTTGAACTACATGTCTTTGTACTGACTTTTTGGAAAGGGGTCCAAATACTACCGCAACTATTAAGAGCTATCCTGTTCTTGTTGACTACGCGCGACGGATCCATGAGCAGTACTTCCCTGATTATGAACTTTGGAAATAGATATAGAAGCTATTTACGTTTAGCCAAGTAGGGTACCTAGTCGAAACAATTGATAGACATGCAAGATATAAACTGCCTCAACTTTCACCACATTAACTTTAAACACCAAGGCAGTACGCCCGTGGATCATATTGTCTGAGTCTGAAGCTGGTTCCTTAACAGCCAGCTCAAAATGTCAAAATTTTCTGTATTTGCACCGACGCATCCCGATCTTTGGTTTCTTGCACACAAGCGTTCCGCCACCCCATCAAATTTACGCGTCTCCATCTCCCACCCTTTCTCTTCAAACCACCACTATGCCCCTAATTCGCTCTAGAAATAAGCAGGATTCTGTCCGTCAAGAGGGTAGAATTTTACTTAGAATACAAGCTATTCAAAATAAGTCTATCGCCTCTGTTAAAGCCGCAGCACGCGTGTACGACGTACCGCGTTCTACACTACGCGATCGTGTGAACGGCGCACTTACGAAGCCTACCACAGGCGCACATAACCATAAATTGACATAGTTAGATAAGGATATCCTTACTAAATAGGTACTCTCTATTGCGATTTCTCTGGTCAATCGCTGGTGGCTGCTATAGAGGGCAAAGTCATGAATTGGAAACTTACATTGGACCAAAGAAGACGTGGGCATGGGATAAGGGTTCATTAAATTCATGACCTCGGGGTCTTTGAAGTCCGACCCAGTTAGCAACTTGAAGTTGTAATGAGGGAAATTCGGCAGAAGCCTACAATCACCGCGATAGTCAGTATGGGCCTGCTCAAGTGCTAGAGACCCCTAACATCTTCACCCGCTGACCTCGAGGTAGTTGACATCATTCGCCATGTTTGGCGTCCCAATAATCAGGGTAAACAGATATTTCACGTATAGCTTTTGTCGATCTCCCGTGCCGAAAGCCTTTGAAGAAGGTATTGATTGATCCGGCTTGGGTTCACAGTTACTGGAGGAGCGGATGTTGTGAACTTCCGCAACGCTTGAGAGATGGCCTTGTCTCTTGTTATCTGCATTTTCTCTTACTCTATCTATTTGATTTTCGTTCATTTCCTGTTCATTTCCTGTTCATTTCCTGTTCATTTTTTTTTCTTTTTTTCTCAGGACATTAAAGCATGCGCGTTACGTTACTAGAACGCCATACTAAGCATTCCTCGGTGGATTGACCTAGCGCGTCGGTATCAATCAGCACCGCGCATTGCCCGCATCAATTACGTGACAGTCAAACATTCTAGTAGCTACTAAGAGAGGGCGGGATGTACTTATTAGGATCCTGAGAGGGAGATCGTTTCTCAAAGCATAACAATCCGTCTAGGACTGAAAGTGAACCGAGTTATACTCGAGCATAACAAGCTAGCCACAGCAGCCGCACGTCTCTCCTCAATTTTCTCATCAAGCCACGGCCTTGTGCCAGAAGAGACCGAGAGTCCAAATGACAAGTTATGTCTGAGTCAAATGAACGCCTCGGCGAGTCCCTCCCGTCCGTCCTTACACGCACGATCCTTCGCAGTTCCCTCCAGCAGCACTCCCTTGATCTAGTGCCATCGATGACACACTTTGACTATCAAAGGTGCTGACCAGCGCCTGATTTGGCATGTATGCGCCTTCACGATCGAGACGTGGCTTGCACCTGTTTGAGTCACACAAGGTGACTGCAGCGCTGTCCAGGGATTGCACTGGTCAAAGCTTCCTCGGTCCATAATTTGCAATTTGCATCTCGCTCAATTACTCGATTTTCTGAGCTACACGATACAAATGTTTCCAGGCCCCCTGCTATTGGCGTCCGGGCTCTGTGTGGGCTTGCATCATTTCTTTGCAGCAAAATCCGAATCAAAGCACCTTGCTGCCATTTACAAGTCTAGTCATCATGAAAGTCTGTAATACTTCAGACCGTCTCATTCCACTAACTAACTTGATATGGTCCCGCTTTCCAGGGTTGCCTTCAGCCTCTTCCAGATGACTGACAATTACCTGGCCCATGCAGCCCTCTCAATTTTGAAACAGACTAGGCCTCCAATTACCCCCCTTTACTTTTTTCAACTTACATAAAGCAACGAATAGGGCTCCACTACCTGGTCCAATACCATTCCAATAACCCAATTCTGATACATAACTCATGCATAGTCTACAGAGCAGCGCTTCCTACCAATGGGTATAGTTTCAATTACGACGGATAATGCCGGGGCTTGATTTGCCTCGTACCAATATTGCCAGTGATACTCTTGACCACTCGAGTGGTAGTGTCAGCGTGGGTTGTCACTGGATCTTTCTAATCAGTTATTGTTCGTGCCTAGCAGAAAGGGTGCATGTCTCCAGTTGCCTGTTCCAGGTAAGTCGGTGCTGTTCCAGTGGTTATTAGAATACAAATAATTGCCCTCCTCTGACCTTGAAATGCATCATCTTGATCCAAATCTCTAACTAGGCTGCACCCACCATGAGCCCAAGGAACGCTACTAACGCTCCAAAGGGAAGCGGTCAAAATTTCAAAATTTCTGGAAAGCTCAAAGAGAGCTGCGATATGTGCTCATCTTCCAAGGTCAAATGCAACAAGGAGAAGCCGGCCTGTGGTCGGTGTCGCAAGCTGGGCTACCCGTGCTTCTATAGCCCGGCCCGTCGGATCGGGCGTCCACATCCCAATCGTCGAATCGTCTCCCGTCAATCTCCCGAGACTTGTCCAACATCTTTGGAAACGAGCACTGCTTTCATTGATCGCACGCCTCTGACACCGGAAGTCTTCAAAGATCCTGCGTCAGAAGCAGAGCCTCGGCAAACCCCCTTCATCAGAGATAGCAGTGGCACTGAAGCCGGCTGCGGCGAGAATCCTTTGCAGTGGCTCGATGAATTATATACCTCGCCGGCGTGCGCTGCAGAATGGCAACGACCAATTGCACTTTACTCCGGAATCACTAGTTCATACGGGTTGAATGAACCATTCAATCCTGACGAGACAAGCCTTGATTGGCATTCGCCGCTGGAAGCCCCAGGACTTTCCAGTTTCACCGATGCCATCGATGATGACATATGTTGGATGCAATTCATGCCGTCAGATATAGCAGATCATTTCGTTTCAAACGATACAAATCCCGCCCAAGGCGATAGCGCAGCTATGAATACGAGGTACAGGGACAGTGCTGGCTTTTCGTGCAGCCAAAGCCCAACCTCAGATTCATCGGGGCCCGATTGTGTGACTGGGGCAATTGAAATCCTGCGACAGTTAGAGGCCTCTCAGAACAGGGTCTCAAGCACAATTCAGGGACATGCAGTGGGACTTGATCTTTCAAAGTGTATGCAAATTGCATCATCTGCTATAGACCGCCTAACCACCGCCACGGTGTGCCCGTGCTCCCAAAAGGAATATGTGGGAATCTTGATAGCTGCCGTTTGCCTGGAATTCTGAGTGTCTATGAGTCATTCTTTGCGCGGCACCGGGATACTGGCCCCTTGAAGGTAACGGCCAGCCAACTGATTGCGGCAGGGTATGACTTGGATATCGAGCCTCTCACAAGAGAGTTCGAGGATCTTGACTCAAAGATAGCATCAACCCAAGCCTTAGGAGAGCTTTCCAGACTTGCAAATCTGGTGACGCAGTTCTCAAGCAAATATGAGACGGACTCAAGGATTCCATCTATGAATGCTTTATCTACCCTGGCGGAATTTCTGAAGTTCCGACTACGTCTGGTCACAAGCGAGGCATTTGAGAGAGGTGCGACTTGAAACCCGCGAAGAGCGATTGATTTACGAGGTATTCGTTTTTACATCATGTAAGTGGATGGTTTCTTTCATAGAAATAGAAGAGATTCTTCACAGTTCCGCCAATTCTGTGGTTGCTGAGCAACTTAGATTTAGATGCATGGTAGATTCTCTTACTCATGTGCACGACCTGTTTTTTTTTGGCACTTCGCACACACCTCCCCACTGGATCGACAGTATATTCCATATTGGCGGGGTTATGATCAACGGGAGTGACGCGTCCAGTACCAAGGACTACTTCTATGTATGTCACTCTTGGCTAGGGCACAAGTCGCATCGGTCATATGAAATCACGTGCGCAAGTAGATTGCATTTCTAGTACTTCCTTCTCGTCCAAAATTCTGTAATAGCATTTGGTCAGTGTTTCAGAGGAGAATAAAACTTATTCTATCGGAATAGGCCGTAAGGCAAATCCATGCAAGACGATTTAGTTCGTCGTCTACTTTCTCCTCAGACGTGACTGAAATTCATCTTGATCAAACCTGTTCAGAGGCTAGTAGAAGATGTACAAGCTCTGTACTCAACGCTCTCCACACACTATGTATTCCACCGACCATCTGTCTGTCTGTCGGTGAGGACGCCTTTTCATCACAGATGACTGGTGTAGCACGCTGCCAGATTCGCAAGATGGACGAGGCCCTAAAAGTCAACCGTGGTGTGATCGACCTAGTCTCACGAGTGCTTCGATGTCCATGCTCAGAGTGGTCTTCGCTTCAGCTCCTTCTTGTGATTGTGTGTGATCCAATCGTGGCGTGGTATCAAGCCATGAATTCTTGCCTGAGCAGCTTTGCCAAACATTTGAACGACCACGTTCCAACGTCGGCACGGTCAGGTAACGATCAGAGGGAACAAATCTTGATACAACCTATCAAACTCGGCGAATATTCTGTGGATCCAGCTATGCTGCTTCACTTGCGCGATCAATTGGTGCTTAGGGAGCTGCAAAGTGTTCAAGAGCTACTTCGAGATTTCGGTGCTTGTGGTGGCGGAACGCTTGTGAATTACATTAAAGGTTCTTCAAGTACACATATATTTGCGGGGTGAACTATGCTTTTTTTCCGCATCACCTCAGGAGATCTACCATGATTTTTGTCTTCTTTAGATCAAATAGACTTATCATAATGTTTACTTTCTGCTAGATCGGGATCATAGTCTCGTTTAAGATCTCCTCAACACTCAATCCGGCTCGCCGGCCTTGCGAATTCGCACAGATGACGCCTGACTTCAAGCCATTTTGAATCGAAGTCATTTTGAACCGGAGAACTCTCGGCGGAATCGTCAAGTACCGCTCGCATCCTCTACGCATCGCTTCTTCCACAACCCTAAAAACCTTGGAGACTTCGGTCACATTATCCAATCCCAAGGCCATGTTTGAGTTAAACAGCAGGTACAAGACAACTTCATCCCTCTCAGGCTCATCCTCGTCATCTACATGAGTTAACAACTTTCGCAAGTTGAGTACTGGAAGTTGAAAACCGAGTTCCTTAATTATAATAATACTCGAGACTTGTGTCCTGCGTGCAGTTGGTATCTACTCAACCTGCAGTATAAGGGGACTCTTCCCCAGGGTATTCAAGTCATTCTCATCATCATTACCACCACCCAATGAAACAACACACTTCTGGAACGCGGTAACTTTGCGCTCCAGTTTAGACTTTCTTGTCCTTATCGCTCAATTGCTTCTGAAGGCTTTCGACCTTCAGCTCCAGCCGCCGGCACTTCTCAGAACACTTCTTATCCTTTTTCTTCTGGCAATAATTGGTCCAAAATGTGGCCTCCTGCATGACCAAGCTGTGCACACCCCAAACGATTCCACATACCCCGTATAGATTGGTGGACCAATGCGGAGGACCTGCGGACGGGCAACAAGCATCACATTTGTTGGAAACTAACATTCCATCGTTAATATGTGCATCTCCGGTGTTTAATCGGCCAAGGACTCGGGACATACCCGTGTAAACTTCCGGAGAAGAAGAAGGGCAACCGAGGGACGAGGGGGCGAGGAGCCAAAGAAAGAACTGCGTACACCAAACGTAAGCACCGTACATCTAAGCATCTTGTCATGAATATTAGGATATAGGTCCCACTCACAAAGAGACCCGCAGCAAGGGTGGGCAGGACCCGGAAAAGGAAGATCTTGAACCACTGCCGAGGGGAGCGAGCGGGGAGACGGTCCCAGAGCTCACGGAAGAGCAAGCCAACGCCGACAAGGGTTCCTCCAATACCAACCCACAAGATAAGGGTGAAAAGCTGGTAGACGGGGGGAGAAGCCATGGTGATTGTAGAGGTTTTTTTAAAGGTATTCAAAGATTCTCGTTCAAGTTCAGATGAAGCTAAAGCTAAAGGTTTAGATAAATTTCTATGGGAAGGTCTTCTATGGGGAGGTCTTGAACAAACTGGGCAAGAGCGATGGAAGCAACTTCAGGCAGCCTGCGCCTTGGCATCTAATCCTCAGGACATGAAACAGTAACTTGCCCAAGACCTTCTATCTGGGAAATACCAGATGCCACTACCCGGATAATGTCGACTAAAAACCTTCTTGTATTGCTGGTCCTTGAGGTAGGAAAGGTTGCATGACCGCAAGGCCTCCAACGACTGAGGCGACACATTTTCATAACAGACCCGCGGACTTTCTTTCCGATCAATTGGATCGAGTGTCAATTTGCTACCTTCCCAAGTACCGACACAATGGGCTTTCCATTGGGGTTCATCTGGGGTCAAACCGGGGCCAAGATTAGTCCACGTTGTGAGGACCAGAGCCAAATTAGCTCCATATTCACAAACTTCAATGAGGCAATCTGTATTGCATTTGTCACAAGTAAAAGTGGAGTTGGGAGCTTTCTCTCCATTCATATAGGCGTTCACCACGGTGTCAAGTAATTTGGCATGTTTCAGTCTTGAGACGTGTATACAAACCCCGTCAGATTCCAAATTCTGTTCAGAAAGCAATGATTTCGATTTGCTACTGTGAACAAACATTATATGCTGCAGTCTTAAAAATAGCCCCGGTGTCTCTGGACAGATCTGTGCATCGCTCGAAAAGAGAGGGGTGATTTCAGGGCAGCACTGTTCTTCGGGATGAGTTAGGACTTGGGTGTAAGAGAAGGCCTCAGTGCTAATTCCGGATTTTTCTCCATAGTAGAATCGCCTCATAGCAAGCTGGACATGCAGAAACGAGATCTCTTGGTAGACATAGAAATTGAGCGGTGCTTGTCCGCTCAAGATCAAATTGGGCTCTTTTCTCCATCTCCAGAAGCATTGAAGGGGACAGTTGTCTATCTCAAATACTGAGCCAGACAGACCAAAGAATTCAGAGCCATCATACTCATGAAGAATATGGCAAATATGGCAAACGAAGTAGTTCGGCAGATCTCGTTCCAGTCGGTGTAACACAGCCAACTTGTCTTTTTCTGACGGCCGAGCGGAAGGGGTTCGAGGGTTGAAAATGGCGAAGAGTCGGCGACTACAAAGTGAAATGCAAAACCAATCATCTAGAAGGAGGAAGTCGCTTATCGATAACAATAGCTCGACAGGGAGACCGGCTAGCGTATTTAGCTTGGGGACCTCATAGTGGGAATCACGCCTTCCCCCCGATCGAGATACAACTGGAGAGCAAATATCAAGGAGCGACTGCATGTTGGAGATGTTTAGCTCACGCAGATTGAGATGAAGACTAAGTTGACCGAACAAGCCTCTGAAAAAGAAAGATGAAGGGACAGCGGTTGGCAGTGATGTATCCTTCACGAGAGCGATGGTAGTTTGAATGTCCGGTGCTTGGGAATAGATGGGAGGCAGAAGTCATTGTCTCAGAACCATTGAAACCATGGAACTAGCTCAAGGACACCCGCTTCACTTTGCCTAGTTGGGCACAGCGGTGGTGGGTCCATTACGCCTTATGGCTTAGTAGTTTTTTCTCTACCTAGGATCATCGTTCTAAGTCTGTGCTCCTTGACCATCGACATCCTAGGATACCTTAAGAAGGGATTGGGTTAAGGCATGTCAGGTATCGCAAAATCTTTGGTTGCAGGGGGCATTTATCGCAGCTACGTCCGCATGGCAGCCATTGAGGAGAAGAACATGTACGCGGGTGGCGTTAACGTACTCCAAGACGGTGTGATCGTCGCTGGCGAAGATGAAATTCCGTCGGGTGCCACGCGTCCTAATGCCTCAGTTCTTCTCGCTTCTGACGCCACCTTGTCCAAGGCAGCCGTTGCCACCTCTGTAATGGTACACAAAGCCTCCGCGCCAACTCCACAGCCCAAAGCAGCATTGTCAACCTCCGTCCCGGCTGCGGAGCCGGTCCCAGCTTCTAAGCCCTCGGAACAAAGTGCGCCAGCTAAGTCTGACTGCCCTATTGTGAATGATTGCGTAAGGATAATGGCGCGGGAGTAGGCAAGGCCATGGACGAGCTTGGAGACAGTGTGACATTTGTCGAGCTCGGATTTGAATTCCTGATATCTTTTGGTCTGTCCTAGAAATTGAAGGCCGAGCTTGGTATTGAGGTCAAGAGCTCAGTATTTATTGACTACCCAAATATTGGGGAGTTGAAAGGTTGGTTGGATCAATGACCAAGCGGTTTCACGATTTCATAACTATAAAGTCTTTACCAAGCATGTGTAGTTCGTTCGGGTCTAATATATTGTCTCCCATTCCATCACATATTGATTCCATATGCAATGGGAATACGTGTAGCAAGCCTGCAATCAGCCTGAGAAAATCAGTACTGTTGATTCTATCCCCGAATCAACTCCCAGGGGCCTTTCTCTTCTGCTGTCCTCGGGCCTCAGCGGCTATGATATTATTATTTCCCAGCACGGAGAACGCTTGGTTCAGCGCCCTCGTTTGCTGATCAGAGGTTCCCCCGCGATGCTTTGACCGTAGTAACTCCTGAAAAAGACCCATGACCGCTGCTCGATCATTCAAATGCACACGTTGTTTAGAGGAGGATAGAGCGGGAATTCCTTGTCCGGATACAGTAAATCGACGCAGTGCTGCGCTATCGGTCTCCCCATCCAAGAGAAACAGTGTTCCATCATTATCACTTGCAGTATCTGGATGTAAGCCTTTCAAGGAGAACACGGTTCCAAAAGACCACAGCGCCAGTGCAGCATAATAGAGACAAATAGCACAGAAAGCAGTCAGCGAGCCAGGAGGCATAGACCTTGCGATGCGTAACACCTGGCCAGCATGCCAACTCGCTTGCCGCAGGTTCGCAGTGCTAATGTGTTGAATGAATGACTTGTATATGTTCGACGACCGCTTTTCGCCCTCTTTCCCTGAGAAAGTTTCAAGGACTCCAAGTGGAATGTACAACGAGAGCGAAACAGTCTGATAGATGAGCGGGATTGCTGGGATCATGCAATGGAGTGGTTCAACTGCGATGATATCAAACTGCTCCAAAACTTGTTGTAGTTCTTGCTGCCATACTTTCATGACCAGCGCACTCCATTGGCCGCATGGCCCTCGACGTGTATTGCCACAGTCTGTTATCATCGTTGATATGCCGTGAATGCTTGCTAAGGCAGCTAATTGGAAGTCTGTATGACGAGGCAGTCGGCTCAGACTGGAAATATCTTGCAGACTAGTAGCCAAGGACGGTGTGCTAAGTGATGTTTTGGGGACCTCTTGAAGATAGATAGATCTCCACTGTGCAGCGGTCCTTGCATCCCATAACTTGCGTGAGAAAGGGAGAGGTAGATCAAGCTCAACGTATGACATCAGGGGATTGGTGGATCGCAGAACAGATGCTTGGACGTCGTGGATGAACATGTGGTGAGCAAGTCTGTGATACATGTCAGTGGTTTCAGAATAGCCGCAAGGCTTGGATTTATTACCTTTTGAACGATTCATTCTTTACCCATTCATGCCATTTACGATTCAGAGTTGCATCGTCGTCGGTTATAGTGGGTGTAATGACCGAATAGTCTTCATGTTTTAAGCGCGAGGATCGCCGTAGCATCTGTACAAAGAAATCAGAAGACGATGAGGATGCCCATGAAATGGACACTTGAAATAACTAACCGTCACAACTGGCTGCGTGAAGCTCTCCGCGATTTCTACGCGTCGTTTGTCCCCACTCCAAAGTCCAATTTGGAGGATTAGAATGTATTCTTGGGTTTCTTTCAAATGCCGAGTCAGAGTATTATTACCCTCATACTTCTGAAGCTCAGTATGTCAAACTTCCCAGGCCTTCGTAGCTGAGACATACCTTGATGTTTATTTGGAGCCTAGCCACCTCAAGCATAGCATAGCCAAGTCTCTGGATTGCCTCCACTTCGGAAAGAATCGCACCTGCGGCGGCAAGACTCAGTATCATTTCCGGACTTTCTTGGTTGAGTTGCAAGGTTGACTCGTGAATCCACGCATCAATTTCAGATCTCTGCTGTATGAAATAGTCGTTTATCAGGCTATCCAGAAGCCCTGAACTTGGAAAGCACTGCATAATCCGAGTTAGGCTTTTTCGTTGACATATCCTGACAACTACCGCAAATGCTCCATCACGGCTCTCTCTCGAGAGAGGCTCTGCAAAAATGCGGGGGCGAGAGTTATCGGTAGATCTTGGAGAGTTGAGGTGTTTGGGCACGGAAAGATATTGCTGATCCATGTATGCATTATCCTCTGCACGGGGTGTCCAGTTCGATAATGGTGATTCTTGAAACATATCCCCGCCGGCCTGATCCGGTGACTGTGGACCAATCGGTACGGACTGTGGACCAATCGGTACATCTTGTCTGGTCGTCGGTTCGGAAATGTTATGGACTTGTCGAGGTGGGCCCTGTCTGTCCAAAGTGCCCAGGAATTGAAGATCTTCGTCCGTCAGCCCGAAGTCAAGGTCTATACCGCCAAAGATGTTCCATTCATCATAGTTCTATATTGTAAATTAGCCTATCAGCCTATCCTCAATGCTGATTGATGACAGTGGTGATTAAATCTCACTCACCATTAACGGAAACGCATTCAAGCTTGCCATTTCTTGATTGGGACTTTCGCATTGCAATGAATTGATGCTCGTTGCTTTGTAGACCAATTAGACTCTAGATTCAGAGCTTTGAAATCATGGACTATCCTAACGTACCATCAATTTCGTTAGTCATCGTCATATCCTCTGTCGGGATATCGGGGCCAGCATTTCCCAGGGCGCCCTCGTCAAGCTTTCTTGTAAGATCTGGCTCATTTTCCACTTGGAAAGTGTCTTATTCGGCAAGTCAGAGTCGAAGCCATACTGATTAGGCGTTGAAAACGATTATCAACTCACCATTCTTTTCTTGCTCCGATTGATCGGCAGACCAGTCTTCCTGTTCTAGCATGAGAATTAGCAACACCATTCCCCGGTATCTACTAGCGAAGGTGATTTACCGTGCGCGATCGTATTATGCAGATAGTTATCTCTCTGGAGAGGTTGGCAGGTCTGATGTCGCCGTACACATCGTCGGCATGGTTTCTCATCGTCACACTTCAGCTTGGATGCCGCACAGCTCTTGCATGCCTGCGATACACGCCCTTTGCCTGGAGATGCACTAGACGTAGCACTGTGGCTTTGAACATGTCTCCGAAGAAGGTCACTAGAAACAAATTAAACCCTGAGCCGTAGGCATATTGCTCATTCATATAGAACCAACATTCTTGTGAATCCCTTGCCACACTTGTCACAGCTAAATGGCTTATCGGCGGTATCTGTGTCAGAAGATCAGATTCTAGTCCGTGAAAGCATGGGTGAAACAAGAATTCCATTGGTGCTCAGTGAACCTACGAGATCTGACATGTCGGATAAGATGATCAGCCCGACCATATTCTTTCTTGCAAACTCCACATTGGTAAAAGCCCCTGGATGGGGCTCTTGGCGTATCGGATAAGCGAGCAGCCACAGCCGGTCGGCTAGGAGTATTCTCGGGCATTATGAATCGGGAGTCATTCAAAGGGAGTTTTGAACGGGAGACGGACGGGGTGACCGGTGATGAAGATGTCGGGAAGAGGTGGTCCACATCGGCCTCGGGGCCCGCTAACCCCAATATGGGTGACGTCGGCCAAGGTTTTCAAGGTTCCGCTGAGTAAGCGGGGCCCTCAAGCTTATACCACAAGCTTGATGCCTTAACCGGAACTATGACATTCTAGTGAACCTAATTCTCTTCCCTTTTCCAGCCAGGCCCCTGAGAATCATGAGTACTTAAGTTGCTATCCATGTCTTGGGTCTCAAGCCTCTGTCTCTTTTCCCAATTTCCTTTTCACCACTTGGAGGTACACACACAATAACTATGGCGAAAATGCCCCAGAAACCTCCTGGTGGAAGCGCATGGAAAGAGATCCAGCTTCGCTTTTTTGGTGCTGTCGCAACAAGTCTCGTCCTTCTACAGTTCCTTTTCCTAGGAAATATGTGTTATCTGTACGCGACACAATTCAACGACTCGAGCCGCGTCCATAACATGAAGATGCTATATGTTGATTACGATGGCGGCGTGCTTGGTAAATCTGTCGCGGAGGCCTACCAATCAGTGAAGGGTGACGATTTTCCAAGTCTGCACCAACTGCCCCAAGGACAATATCCCAATCCGGAAGAAGTGAGAGATGCCGTTTGCAAGGGTGATTACTGGGCAGCTATATATGCCGCTCCTAACGCATCAACCAACCTAGCCGCTACACTCGCCAAGGGTACTACTTCCCAAAACTCTTCCCTCACCTACATCTGGAACGGAGCACGATATCCAGCATTTGCTCAAAGCGATATATACTCAAACATCTTAACCTTAATTACCGTTACTCGCTCATCTTACTACGCCAGCAGCGCTTCGAAGGTGCTTGCTTCCGCCAATCTATCGAACTCCGTCGCACTCGAAGCGTTTCTCAATCCTATTCAGGCCACCGAGATCAATATCAAACCTACGAATCAAGGCCCTCGAGTCCTTTATAATACGGTCTCACTCGTGATGCCAATTATCCAGCAGTTCTTCTTCATGATGGCGCTCAATGGAATCTCTTCTCAACTTCAACTTTTCACCAAACTAGGACGGAAGGCCAATGGATTGATTCGCATGTGTATTTCTCTTGTTTACACCTTTATCGGGGCTTTATGTATGAGTGGATATATTTGGGCATTCAAAGAGTCATGGGATGTGAACGGAAATCAATTCGTTCTTTGCTGGATGATCATTTGGCTTTACATGCACATCAACTTTTTGATCATCGACAGTCTCACTGCATTCATACCGATGCAGTTTTTGCCCTTCTGCATCCTCACCTGGGTTATCTTCAATGTTGCAAGCACCATCAGTCCCGTTGAGCTCAATCCTGGGTTCTTTCGCTGGGGATATGCACTCCCTGCTCATGAGACATATCAAGTGCTTGTTCAAATCTGGAGTGATGGCTGCCAAGATCAATCATACAGAGCATTGCCAATTCTGTTTTCTTGGTGGGTTGTTGGAATTGCGGTCGTGTCTTACGCTACGGACTACCGCTGCCAGACAGCGTTGAAGGCATTGAATGCAGCGAAGGCAAATAAAACGACAAAGAAAGATACCACGAGGCCCTCATCCAGTACTGATAACATTCTGGAGCGCGAGCGCGAGAGACGTAACACTATTGAGACAATTCGTCTCGAGAACATGGCCTATGGACCTAGCTATCCCACTCCAGGTGTCCATGGTGAGGCATAAACACTGTCTCATCGATGCGGGTGAAAAAAAAGAAGAAATCCAAACTTCAAGTTTTTTACAAGAGATAGTTACTCATTTTGTATCAATGAAATCCTCAATATACATATTCTACCAAAGTTTGTCCTCCAGTAGCTGATGCTAGGCTCTTCAAAGGCCGGCGGGGCTGCGTTCATTTGCAGCTGAGGCTTTTCCCAAGATACAGTCTTCATTCACTGGCCTTCACATCGATCCCTTCAACGTTCTCACCGAGAACGCCCAAGCCCTCCACACGAATTGAATGGCAAGGAGTGAGAACATACAGCATTCTAGCACTGCCACCACCAGGCGTAACGTTCTTCCAAGCATGATCAGTGGCTCTCTGAATTGCAATATCGCCTCTTTTTAGAACTCTCTTCTCCCCACCATCCAAAGAAAGTTCCACCTCTCCCTCCAAAACAACACCGTAATCCAAGGAAACAGTCCGATGCATAGGACTTTCAGCAGCTGGTGGAAAATCCACAATTCGGCAGACGGTTCCAGTCGAGATAGTAAGACCAGGGGGCGAAACCAAATTGGCTTCGTAATTCTTAATATCGGCGTCTTCGGACAACTGGGCTGGGAATTCATTGGAGGTATATGCTAGACTGAAAGGGATGCCGTTGACATTCTGCTGGGGCAGAGTCTCAGAAAGTTGGGTGGAGAAGACGCCTTTGCCATTTTGGTCGTGGGTGGTAATGTAGCGGTTCAGGGAGGGGAGTGGGGCTTGTTCGGTGCTCATCTTGAATGGGCGTGGGAAATAATCGGTAGATTCGAAGAGTAGACAGCAATATGTCGCGACTTTGAAGTGAGTTTACGGAGCACAGAGGGAGGAACAAATCTTCATAAATAATGATCCGATTGTTCCCCGTACTATCGGCGTCTGGTCTTATCCTATGATTCACATGATACAAGTGCATCGGGTCACCTTCGGCTGCCCCTCGGGTTCCCAACCCCCACTTTCCCGAATTCCGGCTCATTTCGGCAGTAAACTAAGCTCGGTGTGGATTTTCCACAGATAGTTATATTTGCGGAATGATCGGCAAGGTAACAAAGTTCTCGTAGACCGAGCCGAAGTGAATGTGGTTAGTACCCTGCAGTTTCTCGGTGGCACTACATAGCGTCAGTAAAAAGGTAACTAGCTTGTAAAGTTGAAGCATACCGGTCAGTCGGGTCATTATGCTGAAAGATGCCCGAGCCTTGCGTGTCTCCAAAGGCCACCTCCAGGATGAGCTTGCCGCCCTTCTCAACCACGATGTTGGTAGGCCAGATTTCTACATCGACAGGATAAACTTCTCCGGGCATGACGGGCAAAACGTCGCTCGAGAAGTAGTCACGGTAGGGGATGTGATCTTTGTGTCGCAGATGCTTGTCATTGACCTTCCGCATACTAACACGTAGCCATCCTTTTGTTAGAGGCACGGGATCACCGGCAGTTCCGGTGTAGAAAACTTCCTCTCCCGAAGGGGAGATATATCGAAGAGTCAAGAAGAGGTCGATATCGGAAGGCAAGGGGCCTCCTTTGTCTGGGGTAACGGAAACATTCAAATGAGCAGTGATATGACCCGTAATCTCTGTTTCATGCTCAAAGGCAGGAGTGGAGAATTGTAGGAATGAGGGTTTATCAAGTGTGCCCAGCGCCCGATAGTTGAGCTTAGCTAGCTTGGATTTCGGTTCCGGTGTCTGGGTTTGCAGCTGGAGAGAGGGAGTCAAGAAGAACTTGGTGTACTGAGTCCGTGCAATAGGCCACTCGCTCTCAGTGCGTCGACCATAGGCTTTTTCTGCCTCCGCGTTATTAAAGCCCATGTTGCCCTTTCTCAGCAATATATCGACCTTGGGTGCTTCACCAGTACTCCAGCCAGATTTGTCTTCTCCCTTCAAAAAGGCATCCAGGAAGCTCTTTTGAATTTCAACTTCCTCTTTGTAGTAGAAAGGCAGATCGTGGCGACCGGTAATGAAACGAAGGTATTTCAAGTCGGATCCGGCATTCAAATAACCCATCACATTACCACGCAGGTGCAGCAGGATACCACCCCAGTTAGCAACGCTAAGAAGGGGGACCTTGATGTCCTCCATATTGTACTCTTTGGAGGAATAATAAGGGTCGTCGCGGAATTGATTGTTTAGGTTGTCAATGTTCTGGTCGTTCCGGTTAGCGACCAACTCTTCCGCCGGGAGATCGCCTTCGATAGTATCAGGACCCCAGTTTCGTGCAGCGCGTCCGGCAAGACCGTATTGGTTCGATACAACCTGGCGATCCCACCAGAACTTGATAAAGGCGTTGGACAGGATACCGCCGTGACGGCATCGGTCACGATAATAATCGGACATCCCTTCCCACGGAATTATGCAAGCCAATCCCTTGGGTTGGCGAGCGGCGACGCGCCACTGGCTGCCGGCATAGTAACTAATACCAAGAAGGCCAACCTTTCCGTTGGACCAGGGCTGTTCTGCGGCCCATTCGACCACATCCACGAACGCCTCGCTTGTGCCACGAGACATGGTGTCCAAGACACCAGGAGACTGGCCTAGGCCTCGTTCGTCTGCGCGAACAACAGCATAACCGTGCTTGGTCCAAAAGCCAGGATCTGGTGTTTCCCAAGCAGAGTGAGCTGAATGATGCTCAGGATTCACTTCGTTGTAAGATTTGAGGGCAAAGCTGAATGACATAATCAGCACCAGATCCCATGTAAACCCAAAGAATGCTCCCCGAAGCCACTTACTCTTTGTAGTGAAGATCTTTGCCATAGGGACCATATGTCACCAGAACGGGTGCGTTGTCAATACCTTTGGGACGGTACACATTGCAGCGAATAAGGCCGGAGTCATTTGCAAGAGGGATAGTAACGTTCTCCTCAAAAATGTAGGGAAACGAAGTTCCGTCCACGCGAGTAATGTCCTGGATGGGATTTGGCATAATGAATCCGGATTCAAAGACAAAATAGAATGATACGCCAAAAGGGAATACTTATTCTGAATGTCTCCTTGAATTAATAAACCTAGACTTGTGCACGAAATCGGGTCTCCCTCAACAATCGGATATGTGGAGCCGAGCGGCATCGGCAACCGGGAGCATGCAGCGGGATCCGTTAGCAGGGATAAGTGATTTGTTATGAGCGACAGAGCCGACTGTAGATCATGACCCGATTTAATCGGCCCGGGATAACGGGAAAGGAGTATTTCTTTCCTTTTGCGCCTCGTGGCCTGTTTCGATCATCGTTGCCCGCACAAATATTACCTAAAGATGGACGCGAAATCCCCTGCACAGAACTTGAGAGTACTCATTGTCGGGGCCGGCATCGGTGGCTTAGTGGCAGCTATCGCTCTTCGCCAGCAAGGCCACGAAGTCGAGGTAACAAAAAACTTGTGGCTTGGTTGAGCATAACTTTGCATTCAGTTAGGCTAACCGACGGATGACAGCTATTTGAGCGATCCCGATTCGCTAACGAGGTTGGTGCGGCAATTCATCTTACTCCCAATGCAAACGGTCTTTTGAAGAGGATTGGAGTGGATGCTTCACAGCATGGCGCCGTGCGAGCAGAACAGGTAACGTATTGCGAACGTTTTACCATTGACTTGTAGACTAATCATAAAATAAAAAAAACAAGATTCGAGACTATAATTCCAGTGGTGAGCTCGTTTTCACTGGGAACTTTGCCCAGTTCCAGGATAACTGGCAGCATGTAAATGAAAAATCGTCTTTCTTCAGCTGTATGGAGTAAGCTAACAAGGATAAATAGGAATGGCTTCTGTTTCACCGTGCGCATCTTCACGAAGCTCTGAAAGACAAAGCCGTCGGCCCTGGCAAGGGAAAGCCTGCGGTTCTACATACTTCCAGTAAAGTCACTGGGGTTCATTCAGAGACTGCAACTGTCATCCTTGCAGATGGGACCGAAATTCATGGTGATATTGTCATCGGTGCTGATGGTGTGCATTCGGTGGCCCGAACCCACATTCCGGCCTCGGATAAACAGGCTTTCAGCTCGGGCAAAAATGCATTCCGATTCATGGTCTCGCGCAAGGAAGTGCTTGATGATCCTGAATGTGCCCATCTGGTGCGGGCTTTGGGATCTGTCGATATGTGGCACGGTCCCGAGAGCAAGGTTGTTATTTACCCCTGCGTCAATAACGAAATGCTGAACTTTGTCTGCATTCACCCTGATAGTCTCACCAGCACCGGAGTATCCCAAGGCTGGGACCAGGCTGTTGGCAAGGACACGTTGCTTCAGGTCTATGAAGACTACGACCCTGTAGTTCGCAAGATATTGGCGAAAGCGGATCCAGAGACACTGAAAATCTGGCCTCTCCTCGACATGGAGACCCTTCCTACTTGGGTAGATCACCGTTTGGTATTGATTGGAGATGCAGCTCATCCTTTTCTACCATATCGTGCATCCGGTGGTGCCATGGCAATCGAAGATGGGATTGCTCTGGCTGTTCTTCTCCCGGAAGGTGTTTCAAAGATTGATATCCCTGAGCGATTGAAACTTTATGAAAAGGCTCGTCATGAACGAGTGACCCGCATTCAGGAACATTCCCGAGAGTCCGGAAGAAGGCATCTTCCCAGGGAAGAAGGTAAGCTTTAATTCCCAAAATTGTGACCCGAGAAATTTCCCGTTTCCGCCTTACCCTCTTCTGTTTGAATGACTGTGAGCTAACCTTGACACTGCCTCAGTGATGGCAATAACTTCCGAGATCTACGATCACGATGAATGGGACTCCACTACTGAACTCCTTAGAAAACATCTCCGCCTTAAAAACCCAGATGTTTACTACCGGCAGCCTTCAGTCTTTGGCCCCATGCCTGGGCCCCGCCAGGACTTCTGGGGCCGTAGCCGAGCTTTGGCATCTGCGAACGCAAAATACTGCACGATCTCAATCAGGATCAAAACCAGCCGGACACTGCTCAAAAACCTCTTGCCCAATTCTGCATACAGCTTCTCTGGAACGGGCAGTGTAGCCTATGCCACGTTCTCCCTGACCACTTTAGATGGCTTGGATTGGCTTGCAGGAGGTGGTTACAACCATTTTGGACTCTACATTCACGGCATTGAGTATAAGCAAGCGGATGGAAACATCAAGCACGGCACATACCTCCCGGTCATGTTCGAGGACCTCACTGATCCCATTATCTCTGGAAGAGAAGAGCTCGGATTCCCAAAGCTTTTCAGTGACATCAATGTCGACAAACGCAAAGATTCATGCCATGTCACGACAAGCTGGAGAGGCGCGGTCTGGTGCGAAATGAACCTCACTGGTCTCGAAGAAGAAAAAGAGGCCATCGCCGTGGATACAGGCTCATCAAACCAAGGCCTTTTGGTGCATCGCTATATGCCATCCGTGGGTAGAGAAGGGAAAGGTACCCCAGAGGCAGAATATCCAGTTTTCATCGATTGGGCAGAGGAATCGCAAATTGTGCCATGCAAAACCACCCGAGTACTCAAGGCATCACAGGGAGACATTCAGATCAATGGCCTTGACTGGAACCAGCTTCCTACTTTGCACCATGTTATCTCCCGCCTTGCTGAGATTCCGGTGTATGATGTCGTCGAAGCTAAGGTTACAGAAGGCGAAGGGGTGATGGATATCTCCTCCGCAAAGAAAATCGTATAGGCAGTAGTGTTGCGAGAGTGAGAACAAAGTCAAAATGCTACTAGGTATGTAAGAAATTGGAAGATAGGGATTTCGGTTCACTGTCTGTTATGTAGATAAAAAAAATTGAAATGCTTCTTCGGAAGTAATACTTACTAAAGAGGGGAATCCGCGGCGAGACCCGACTCTGCCTGTCTGTCTGTGAACAAGCCGGCCACTAGGGATAGTGGGACCATAGAAGAGAGCGCCTATGGGTGGGTTAGAAGAGATAAGGTATCTAAATTGCTCATCCCCCGCGCAGAATTCTTATATATCACAGAATTGTGAATCACCTGATACACCGCCACTTTATGTAGTCAGCAGTTCCCCCACTACACTACGTATCTAAATATCTTTTCGCCTTCTCCTTTTGTCAGCGGCCCGGTAGTCGTCGATTATATGGAAAATCGGCCGGGTCGCCATTGAAGTCCATTGAAGTCTCGGTAGTCGGAGTAATAAACATATAAACGATCTCGGATAATCGAATTTCAATACCACTTGACTTGTAGCTTTCTCAGTTGTATCTACCATTCACTACCAATCTCGTAATGGAACAAGCGATTATTAAGTTTCCCTCCTGTATGATGCCAAATCCGGGATGTTACCTGAAAGTATTTAGTCATTTCCTTGGTTTTTGCAACTTTCTATATAGCGTCTTTGTCGATTCAGAGCCGATGAGACCTCGCGGTCGGACTTTAGGTTTGATGACCCCGGATCGGGCGGGTGAACCACAAAACCCGATACGCACCATCAGATGTCTTCCGAGCCCCTGTACCGCGGGTAAAGCTCGGTCTTACAGTACCACACGAAGATCTACATCGCGCCAAAAATCCAGGAATTAAAAACAGGACTTACAAATATGCCGATCTTACTCCCACTAGACTAAATTTAACAGTCTCTTTTTCACGGCCCGACCGAGAAGATGATATAATTGGTTGAAAGCGAGCAACCGTGACTTATCCCTTCAGCTGTATTCGGAGTCATGGTATGAACAACATGAGGAATGAATGAAAAGACGTTTAAGAAGAGCTGGGAAAATATCGAAGAATCAAGTCTACAGGTCCATGTAGGTCATCTTCTCGTAAGGACTGCATGTCATTTCTAACCGAAGCTACCCTTCGTGGCGGGCGATCTGGATTTGGGCCCCGTAGAATTGTCAACCCTTTGCCTCTGGATTGGATTCGTCGTCCCTTTCCAAACTCAAAGAAGATGGCACTTTTTAGTAGTGTATCGAATCACAGGGCTGAAACACAACAAAGAAATATACGTAGCATCTATCGGGAATAGGGTTCATGTCTCACAATGAGCTTGTTCGAGGTTGAAGTCTCCTTGTTCGGAGATGAAAGACTAGTCGAAAGAGTAAATGAAATCCCTATGTAGTAAGTTAATACAATTCCCTTTCAGTCAGGTCTCTTCGTGACCGTGCGCAGGAAATCAAAGGCATTCAAATACTCGGTCAACCCAATCATCAGTAGCTAGAAACTCGAAATTTCCACAAAATTGAGCTATATTGCGAGCTCTTCACCTAGTACGACCTGCGCCAAAATGTTATGTGACCAATTCGAGGAAGGAAAACTACTTCTGCACGCCAATACCACTCCGGTAAACACGCCAGTCGATGTCATGTTCAACCCCATTCCTCCCAACTTACTCGAATACTTTATGCCCGCGGACTTTGACAATGAATCGTCACTGGACGTCGACGATGAGATGATGATGGAATCCAAGATGTTTGCCCCAACCGTGGAGCTCCAGGAGGAGTCCATGGTAGACTTTAGGCATCACTCTATGCTAGATCTCGAGGATGAACATACGATGGACACCACGTATTACTCTATTTTAAACGTCGAAAACTCACTTTCAGAATCCGGGTATCTCCCGGCAATGGAAGTTGAACCTGAAAATATACCGGACGGGAGTGATGAGCCTATGTCGCAGCTCGAAGGTGAGCCTTCCAAGCCCTTGGATGAAGATACACAAACACCAATGACCGACACTGAAATGATAGAGCCAAGGTCGGAGACGACTGAGAAGCACCTAGAGCCCGGAACGGGGAAGAAAAAAATGGAAGAAAAGCAAAAAGAAAGGCAAGGGCCGAGAGACGAACCGACCGGAACAAAACTCCTAAGGGCCGAATCCAAAGCGACGAAGTTGATGCACGTCATCCGCGATCTGGAGAAGATGATCGCTGATAAAGAACAGGATTGTCAGAAGGCTGAAGCAGAACTCGAGGAGGTGGCTTCGAAATTCAGGGATGCACAGCATCATTCACTTCTCAGAGAGGCGTATGTCGAGCAAATGCATTCCTACAATGATAAGATGATCCACGACAAGGAATTGTTCGAGGCGGAGAAGAAGAAGCTCGAGAGAGAGATGCAGTATGAGATTGATCGGCAAAAGGAGAAGAATTTGCAGATCCAAATCAAGCTCGGCGAAGTCATTGAGGGTTTTCGGCGTATGTTTGACGACCACACGGAAGACCATGAACATCGAGTCAAGGCGGCAGATTTTTATGAGGAGAGTGTCGCAGACCAGAATGATCGGCTTTTTTGGTATCAAACTTTTATTGGAGAACTCGAGGAGTTTGCGCGGAGTTACCAGATTCCTGACAAAGATGCCTTCTATGAAGCTGAGGTCGATTTGTTGAGAGGTAGGACTATTGACTGGACTGGAACTCTGCGGGCACTCGATTGCTGCCCAGAAAATGACCAACTGACAATTCAATACTCGCGCGACAACGATAAGATGGCAATCGATACTCCCATGAGTAGTAATAGTGGTACTCAGGAGGTGATGGATGCATCATGGAGCAGTGATGAGAAGATGACTGATGTCTATGTCATTAGCGATCGGTTAGCGACCCTCATTCCCACGAGCAGCGTTGGTAGTGACATATTGACCGATCCTTCTTTGGACAGTGAACTAACCAGGGCCGACACTCTCACAAGCAACGTTCGCAATTTCCATTTAACCAATGAGGGACATGTCAACATGGCAAATTCGTTGATATGCCTGAGCCTAGAGGACTTCGAGGTAGGCGCCGGAGATGATATTGTGTCAGACGAATATTCGGGTGCTGACGGAGATATCGATATGCAGGCCTTGAATGCAAGTATCGATTATGTTACCATGGAAGACGTCATGGAAGAACGGCCTGTCGATAAGACCACGCGCCAACTCTTACATGGATGGCGCGATACTATAAGTTTGCTAGAGCACGAGAAACCGGAGCTAGCCATTGCGAGCCAAAAACCCCGAATCCGACGGCTGAACTGGAGGAAGAAATACTTTGATTTGCCTCTCACCTCACCTCTGACTTCGCCAATCTCCATGTTGTCTGATCGATGTTTCGAACAATTAAACCTCCGTAAACCTCCACCATACTTGGCAAGAGGCCCTCCGCCTCCCCCTCCCTCAAAACGAATTTGCCTGAGCCGGCTGCGTTTCCCAGCATGGAATCTTCCCCTGGGGCAGGTCGTCTTTCGAGAACGCCTTACACAAAAACAGCCCTATGTGAACGTAGGTCTCGGACAATTCGGTCAGTCTCCACTTGGTTTGTTTGGTGTTGTGCATGCCAGTCCCGATGACCAGGCTACCATACATCGGGTTCGCGAGAAATCTGAATGGTCACTGTCAATTGGAAGTTGCCTCCGAGTCCTGAACCCGAAGTGTACTTCCGAGGATGCCGGCGCATGTATAGAGGGGAATCTCATCATGTATTATGCACGCCTCTGGAAGGCCCTAAGTGATTGGGTGGTGGGTTTACACAAAGATATACTAGCGGACCCGAAAGAATATGCCGTTGCCTTGATGGGTATGGGTATGATAGGAGTGATGATGTGGCTAGCTGATGGTTTGCATGCATATGAAGAGTGGAAAGTGGCAAACGATGAGCCAACGGCGCTCGAGACATTACTCGAGAGAGTACCGAACTTGAGAGTCACGGAGATAGGGCTAGTGGAAAAGGTTACTGAGTGGCTGGACTGTGAGCGGGCGTGGATAGGTTGAGGCTTTGACATGTCGGCCTTGTGATCCGTTTGGGGGAAAGCGCATTGAAGAAGTGGATCGACGATCGCGTGGATGTCATGTAATGACGAGGCTTGGTCGATAACTGCGAGGGGCGTTGGGCGGCCACGTACCGACAGGGCGTAATGCCGTGTACTGTTTACCGCCAATGAACGCACGAGCCACGCAGCAGCTGGCGTCACCAGACCCACATCGCCCCATTTGCGGGCGACGGATCATCTCCACTGCTTTCCCCCTCTAAACTTCTAAACTTCTAATCTTCTAATCTTCAACTCCCTGACTTGAAATTACAACTCATCCTCCCTGTCCTCGACGTCCGCTCTTTACCTCAACAATGTTTGTTCGCTCCATCCTGCTGGGTGGTGCGGCAGCCATGGGCGCCAGTGCGATGCTGGTCGTCCCTGAAATGGAAGCCGTCGAGGACGGTTTCATGAACATCTCCCCTAAGCTCATTGAAGACACCCGACATGCTATTATCGATCTGCCCTGCACCGAGTGCCCTCTCCGCCAAGTTGATGAGGGAGGCGCTGTCAGCTGGGTTGACGGCAAACCATCATCCCTGGTATGTCACCTGGATTTCGTCAAGATTACGCTTACTGATCATCATAGATGCTCGACTTCTCCATCGAAGACAACCTACTGCTAGCCAACGGTCGCCAGATTTTCCCTCCTATTCCCCCTTCCCCCATCGATGTCACTCAGGAAACCGAAGATGGCGAAGTTGCCGGCCCTATGCCCGTTGGCTACGCCCTCGAGGTTATGCCCGTTCCTACCCCCTCTGACGAGCCCGCCGCCGACCTTATCGATGTCCGCTTCACCATTCTCGACTTGGAGACTCGCCCCGTCCCCGTTGACACCATCGCTGTCACCCTGATCCAGGATCCCGCCGGCGAACTGTTCATCGCCAAGACTGAGGTCGAGGAGAACACCCGTCCCTCCGAACGCAAGTCCTGGAAGAAGTGCCACGGCGAGCCCAAGTGCCTCCAGAAGCTCCTTCTGGACCGCGTTCACCGTCTTTTGACCCATGCCAAGGACCGCTTTATGGGTAAGGGCCCTGGCCCCATGGATGGCCCCATGGATGGCCCCAAGGATGGCCCCAAGGGCTGCGACGGCAAGAAGGGCTTGAAGGGTCTGCTGGGTATGTTCGGTGGTCACCACGGCCCCCACCACCACCACGACGAAGACCAGGAGACCGGCCCCGGGGGCATGTCTTTCCACGACTTTGAAGGCCCCAAGGGTCACCACAGCCACGGCCACTTCGATCCCGAGAGCGCCGACCGTCCCCACCACAAGCACCACGGTCCCCGTCCCGGTGCTTTCACCCACACCTTCTCTCGCGTTGTCCGCTTCATCCTCGTTCCTGCTATCCTCGGTGTTCTGGTTGGTCTCACTGCCAGCGCCGTCGGTATGCTGGTTGGCCAGGCCGTTGTCTTCCTTTGGCAGCGTTACCGTGGCACTAAGCCCCAAGAGCACAAGGCTGCTTGGGAGCAGGGCGATGTCTGTGAGAAGCAGGGTCTGATGACCGAGTCTGAGAATGTGCTCCCCGAGTACATCGAGACTTCGGAGACCCGCGGATCTATGAATAAGAAATAGAGTTGTTCAAATACTGAACCCATCTCTGATCAACAGAAAACTTCACTTTTCATTCACGTTTATGCACGGAAGAGCCAGAAATTGTTCTGAGTCTGACCACGAGATTGCTATTATTTGACTTTATTCCCATGGTCCGTGTGTTTGACTTTATATTTCCCCCTAGTGATGTCCAGCTTGTACAGCGAATTTTCCTTGAATGAATTTCTTTCATAGAGAAAAACGTCTTTTCCGCAAACATGTAGATCAATATTCGATTGTTCTTTCAAGATATGCTGTACTGCATAATGTCTCGAACTCATAATGTAGGGCTGGGCAGCACGTGACGAAGCAAGCATCATCACGCTCCCCCTCTTATCTATCCGACAACAACACCCATCCCCACGTTCCCCGAGCTAAACAGCCCAGAGCTCTACCAACGATGATTGGTTCTGTACAATGACCTTGAACCTTTTCACTGATCAAATATTGGGTTAATTAGCACTCTTTCCGCCCGCGTCGGCTTGACGTGCTTGCGGCTGTAGCTCCGCTCCGACTTGCAACGGACCTCTGTACCTTTGAACGCCGGTCCCAACCCAGACCAACAGCTGCCCACAAGGATGTCGTGGTCAACCTTCATGCAGAAGGCTCAGTCGCTGATTGACCCGGCCAACTTCAACATTCCTTCCCTTTCCTCCGACAATCACAATCCTTCCAAGGCTTCACTCTTCCGCCAGCAATTCCGCCTCCCCGACTCCCAAAATCCCCTGCAGGAGATCACTGCCGACCTTGTCCTTCCTCTCCCGAACTCGGCTACCTCTGGCGAAGGTTCCCGCAAGGTTGACCGGCCGGGCAATCGGTATACGGGACGTCTGCACCTCAGTGAACGATTCATCTGCTTCTCCACGCAGCCAACGAGCTTCCTCCCCTCCTCTACTCTTAGTGCCTCGACCAACTTCACCGGACAAACACATGGCACTGGCCCTTCTGGCAATGGTTTCACTTTGCCTCTGTCTTGCATCCGCCGCGTCGAGCGACTTCACAGCGCGAGCCATGTCTTTTCTCTGGCGTTGACGACATGGAACGGGCTGTTGAGCAAGCAGCAAGAATCCAACTTTGCCCCCCAGCGTCTTATTTTACAGCTTGTTGGTAGCAGGCAAGCTTGCGAGCGATTCTGTGATTGTCTCAAGAAGGGCCTGCGCGAAGGCATGAAGGAGGTTGATAATCTGCGGTCTGTCGTTTCAGATTGCTACTCGGAGTACTTGCTCTCGGGTGCAAAGGGAAAAACACAAGAAGAACAGGGAGATAACTTTCGTCCGCCCCCAGATGCTGGACTGGGCATGCTCTTCCGCTACCCCGGCGATGCGCGCAAGCTCCGGGATCGTAGTAAAATGAGACTCTGGGGCGAGTACTTCCGAGGTATGCTCTATAATACAGTCTTTATATTTCATGTCCTTCGTCTAATATGATTTCCAGAAAACGGTCGCAATGCAACACTCGTCCGTCAGCCCACGTTCCACAAGTTGATCAGAGTTGGTTTGCCCAATCGACTGCGTGGTGAAATCTGGGAGCTTTCGTCTGGATCTCTTTTCCTTCGTCTTCGTTCGCCTAAATTATACCAAGAAACACTAGCCAAATTCGATGGGCAAGAGTCCCTTGCCATTGATGAGATCGAAAAGGACTTGAACCGCAGTCTTCCAGAATATCCCGGTTTTCAAAGCGAAGAGGGCATTGGCCGCTTGCGTCGCGTTCTCACAGCCTACAGCTGGACCAATGCCGAAATTGGATATTGTCAGGCTATGAACATCGTTACTGCAGCCTTGTTAATGTTTGTCACGCACCTGCTTCAAAGAAAGTCGATCAATTGCTGACTTGAAAACAGATATACGTCTGAATCTCAGGCCTTTTTCCTCCTCTCCATGCTTTGTGATCGTCTCCTTCCCGGATACTACTCCACCACCATGTATGGCACTCTTCTCGATCAAAAGGTCTTTGAATCTCTTGTGGAGAAGACCATGCCAGTTCTCTGGGAGCATCTCACCAAGTCTGACGTTCAACTTTCCGTCGTCTCTCTTCCGTGGTTCCTTTCGCTCTATATCAACTCGATGCCTCTTGTATTTGCATTCCGTGTTTTGGACGTTTTCTTCTTGGAGGGCCCCAAGGTGCTGTTCCAGGTGGGTCTGGCCATCCTTCGAGTGAACGGCGAGGAGCTTTTGGATATTCAAGATGATGGCTCCTTTATCTCTATCCTGAAGTCTTACTTCTCCCGCTTGGATGAGTCCGCCCACCCCAGGTCCGAAAACCCGAAGCTGCGAGCCATTACCAGATTCCAGGAATTGATGGTGGTTGCTTTCAAGGAGTTCTCCGGCATCACCCACAGCACCATTGTTGAGCAGCGCGAGAAGCACAAGGATGCTGTTTTGGAAAGCATTGAAAGTTTCGCCAAGCGTACTTCGATCCGCAACCTTGGACCGGAGAGCAAGCGTCTGAGCGTCGATGACCTTGGTACCATCTATGATCGCTTCTACGATACCTTGTACCAATGGGAGCAGCATCAGAGACTCATAGAGGAAGAGAGGAAACGTCAGGAAAAGAAGAAGTCTGAGCGTCTCTCCATTATTGGGCCTCCTGCAGATGCTGAGGTCGGCCGCGTTGGCCTCGGACCCAGTCCCACTCACATGGACTATGATGCCTTCAGAGAGTTCTTGGCCGCTACCTCAAAATGGGCCGTATCGGATACGCCTGCTGGCACTCGGAAAGAATCTCCAGGCTATAGCAGTCTCAGAGGAACCAACAAGTCATTGCTCTGGGCAAATCGCCGACAACCGGCAGATCATGAGTTCATGCAACGTCTATACCGTAAGTGGACTGATAACCCCGAGGAAGGCTTGAATTTGCAGAATGTTGTGAACGGCCTGGCCCGTCTCAAGGGATCACCGGATATCATGAACAACATCAACTATTTCTTCGACTTGTATGATGACAATGGCAATGGTCAAGTTGACCGGGAGGGAATTCTCAAGATCTCCGAGGCACTGCTTTTCCTGTCTCGTCGTGGATTTGAGGGCACCATCACTGCCACTCAGTCTCTGGAAGATCTGAACGGCGCCCGTGATGATTCAAGCAGACTGACCACCGACGAGAGATTCCTCGGTAGCGTCAGTGCCTTCATTCGTCGCTGCTTCGAATACGCCGACCCCAGCCACCCTGAGAATCAGAAGGCCACCAAACAGGATGCCTCCGAAGAGGTCACTGAAAAGCTCGACTCATTTGCCATCGGCGATGACGATGAAGAAGAAGAAGACTTGATCGACATTGATGATGACAAGGAGAAGACATCGCCTTCTCTGGAAGCCTCTCAACCAGCAGACACCAAGGAGGATGAGCAACACCGAGCAACATCCGAGTCAGCCAACCCAGCTCTCGACCCCAACAACCCCCTCCACATCACCCTCCCAACCTTCCGAATGGTCGTTCTGGCCGATGAGCTCCTCGAACAATTCTTTGAATCCTACTTCCCCCAATCCTTCCACCTCTCCGACCACCCCCACCCAGCTTCCCTCGCCGCATCCTCGTCCCTTTCCTCTAACCTAACAACCTTCTCCAACATCGGCAGCGCCAGACCCTCCAACATCGCAGCTGGCACTGTCTCCGTCGCTGGTGCCTCCGGCGGTATCGTCCCACCCGGCAAAGGCCTTCGCGGCGTCCTCGACAACATTGTCACAGATGGCATCCGCATGGCCGCCGAAGTCAAGAAGCGCATGGACGAAGCCCAGCGCGACATCGAGCGCAACGCCCTCGGCCGACCTGACGAGGAAGATGAAGAGGACGAGGAAGACGACTTCCGCCGTGGCTCAGCTGCTGCCATGGCAGGCGGTATCTCCAGCTGGGGCGCAGGCGCATACGGCGCAGATCCGCAACGTGGCAGCGTCCGTGATGCCGACCGCGATCTCCTCGAAGGCGCAGAAGTCCTCAGTGTCCGTGGGAAAGACGAGGCATCTTCTCTTATTGATGTCAAGGAGGGAGATGAAAAGCCTCATGCTGAAGGGAACAATGGCTCATCTTCGCATGAAGCCGAGGTTGTTAGCAAGGTTGTTGAGTTTGAATCATAATGATATCCCTCTCTTTCTTGTCTTGTGGGAGGATCATCTTATTCCCTGTTTGTTCCTGCGTCCTTTGGTCCTTAGCTATGTGCAATTATACACCTATGTTTGATGCATTCGTCTTGCCTGCATTGGCATAGGTATTTTGTTAAATTAGATACCGTCAAGAAGCTAATGGATATGAAGTTACTACCACCGAATTAAAAGTTGTGAATCAGGATAGATCTATGTTCCACGGTTGTTCCACGGTTGAAGATAAACTCTCGTGGCGGGGTATCTACTTGCCCAATAATATCATCCATACTTACCAGGTGCCCAAACCAAACGCCTCCAGAATATCGCATGATATCATCTTCCTCTTGACCTCAACTTGCTACTTTTTTCTCTCTAAACATTCGCCATGGTCGTCTACAAGGTTCGTGGCTTCAAGAATGCACCTTTCATCTCGAAAAGAAGACTTACCGAACAATACTACCAGGACATCATCAGCGGCGACAACATCCTCAACGACACCTTCACACTCGAAGAAGATGGTCCCATCCTGATAACCTGCGCCTGTCGCGAGGTCCCAAGAACTCCCACCAACACCGACGATATCGCCGAGGACGGGGGATGTAACGAGGAAACCCCAGTCTACGATATCGAAGAAACATTCAGCCTGGTCCGCCATAAGCCCGAGAAAGCAGATTTCAAAGCTCAACTTAATAGTATGATGTACTTCCCAGCCATTGATACATCTGCTTATGCTCTCTGAGCGTTTAGATTACTTGAAAGCCGTCGCACGACAAATTGCAGATGATGGAGCGAGTCGGTTGACACTTCGCGAGTTCCAGGCTGGACAACAGGCTGCTATTAACAAGATTATGGATGATTGGGAGAATCTGGATGTATTTATGACTCCTTCTATGGATGTTAATGGAATGTATGTTTGCATTTCCGCTGATATTGCTTTGAGTTGCGTGCTAATATTTGGATTGTTGAAGGTATGTTCTGATCGGGTATAGAGAGAATGGGAGGCCGTATGCTATGTTTTGGAAGCATGGGCTTAAGAAAATAGAGGGTTAGATGACATTCGAATGCTAGACATGCATACTGGACCCGGCCAGATATTTTGAAGCACTGAGCTGAGTTTGTTACTTCTTATAACATGAGAGCCGAAGCTAAACGTACTTGACGCATTGAGACCTGCTTGGTCAAATTTTACGCCACTTAAACATCAAAGCTTTAGACTGTACTCGAATTAGAAGATCTCACAATGAATGCAGTAGATTGCAATAGGTTGGCTGAATAATAAAAGTCGTTAGAGTCGTGAGATGGCAATCACAGTTCTATGTACAAACATGTCATCAAAACAGCGCTCTGCGACAGAAGGGGAAATGCATGCCAAATACACGTCAATGCCTTCGTCCATGACAGTGACATGAAGAAAAGGGAAATAAAATGCGGTAGGATGAAACGTTGGTATGGGGAGAAAGATGATGTGAGAAAAGGGTAGTAAACAAGTTGCCAGTCAATGGACAGGTGGAAAGGTGAAAGGTGGAAAAGTCAGCGAGGTGAAGATGCAAGATGGGTACAAGATCGGATCATTCCTTCTGACCCTCGTTTTCGACCAGCTCCAGGACAATTTGGCTGCGCTCGTACTGCGGGTGTTGCATGCAGATCTTGACAGTGTGTTGCGTCTCGCCATTGGATGTACCGTTGGAGCCGGGGAAGCTGCTCATGTTGCTGGATGGTGTAGCCTGGCCGAATGAGCCGGGTAATTTGCTGCCGTCATCCAAGCAGACGACATTGTGGCCAGGGATGACTTGTCGGAGGCGGCCGTTCATGGCGTTGCGAACCTCGACGAAGTCATCATTGAAGAGGATGAGGAATCTGCCGTGAAGGCAAGCAGTGTGTGCACAGCCGACGAATTCCATGACCACACTGCGAGAGACGTCGCCGTGCTTGTTGACGTATACAGCGCACTCCTGGTATGCGACGATGAATTCGCTATCGCTGAGACGGAACATGCCGAGCGGGCGAAGGCCCTGGATGCGGTGGGCGATGCTATGCAGGGTATCATGGGCATCTTGGGATTCGGAGCGGAAGTCAGGGACGGACCAGGACTGCTTCTTGTCGAGAGTGAGAACTTCGATGCCACGTTGGGTGGAGATGGCGAGGGAAGAGTGGAACATGTTGATGCCATAGCTTTCAGCGGGGATGTAGAACTCGTCATATTCGCGGAAGAACTCCGTTTGGGAGCGACGAGATTGGAAGAGGCGGGTTTTGCTGGATGCGGATTTTTGAAGGATGGGCTCTAGGACCTTGAACGTGGAGGAGAGACCATCTCGCTTCTTGTACAAGACCAAGTACCGGTCTTTCATGCGACCGGCGGCAAAAAAGCCTACTTCGCGGTTTCCGGATAGCTTCTGGGGAGCTCGGCGGGCAGAATCCTGCGATTGAGTTACCCCGCTAGCAGGGCACACCACGTCGAGATGGTAGGCAATCAGAGAGCGATCTGAAATAAGCAAGAAGAGATTGAATTCTTCGAACACGGCGACCTGTGTCACCCGCATGATAGGGATAGCCTGGACAGGTCAGTCAATGATTTACAATCAAGCTGGGCAACAAGAACTTACTCGGTACCAACCACGCGGGTTGCTGAGATCAGACATGTACACGCCATAATCCGTTCCAATTGCACACATCATACGGCCTGGAGGCTGCTGGAAGACCGTAGCACAGTTCACAGCAGTCCTACAAACAGGCGGAGGTCGAGGCCCAGCGTCAGTGTACTTCTTCTCCACTTCCTTGATAGCACGATTCAACGGAGTTCCCTTAATGGTTACGCTCTTCGAACCAGCCGCGTGGTCAGAATAAGCGAAAGCAGTATCCGCAAGAACACGGAGACGGAAAGGCTCGGCGTTTTGTGAGAACAGAGCTGCGGCGTGCTTGGTCTTTGCCTCGATGATCTTTCCACACCATTCCTTGCGACTTTGCGCAGAGAAGGCATACAAGATGTATGTGCCGGTTTTGCCAAGGTGCTTGATCTTGAAGGGGTAGAGAATTTTATCATCTTTAGAATCCAAGACCGCTGTAGCTCCATTCGTGGAGGAACCATTATGCGCCAAGGGGCTCATGCCACCTTGAGCTTGGGTCACTGTCGAAACACCGCGAACAGATGACTTGATGACAGGGTCATCATTGGTGCTTTCCAAGGCCAGGAGGTCCATCGGGATGGGCAACTTCGAAATATCGTACCGTTCGAATTTGACAGTCCGCGTTGGGTCGCGGGTGATGCACGACTTGGCAAGAACAAAGTAGTGATCGAACAAGATGGCATGGGTGTCGACAAGGAATCTAGTTCGAGTTCCTGGCCGTTGGAGATCACCTCGAAAAACAATCTCACGGCCCAAGTGCTCGAGGTTGAGCTCCACTTCCTTCTTCATCTCTGGCCGCAGCTGTAGCTTAGCCGCAAGCTCCATCAAGTCGGCCTTCTTGTTCATCTCGCCAACTTTGTTGTCACACTCCAGGGCGACAACCTTGATCTCCTCGATGGCTCGGGCCAAATTAATCTTCTCTTCAGAGTCCTTAGGCATGTTCTTGAGCACAGTAGCCAACAGCAAGGTGTATCGCTGGATTCGCGTGATCGGGGCCTTCAGATAAGTGTCCCAGCTCAGGCGATGAGACATCTTGTTATCGCGGGCGGAGTTCAAGAATGCCTTGAAGTGTACATTGCGCTCAGCTTCCTTCCGAACATAATAGTTTGCAGCCGGGAAATGTGCAGCATAGTCGATGTAGACGTTCTTCGCTTTGCGAATCCACTCTCGGAAAATATCACTGAAGCCAGTAATGAACGGGCCTTGCTCCTTTTGGCGGTACTTGAGCTGTGCCAGCAGGAAGTCCTCGTTGACCTTTTTCACCATATCAACCTTGCCAAAGACATCAGTAAGGAACTTGGTCAGCCGTTTGGCTGGAATGATTGGCGGATTCATGCCAGCGAGCTGGTCACGGTAGAGTTCTCGCAAGACGTCCAATTGCCCAATGTAGGCATCCTCGGTGGTGACAATCTCATGCAATATGTTCTGCCGGTCGACCTCCTTCTTTGGATGTGACTCCCACACCTCCTTTGGCACGTTGTAGAAAGTCACCCAATCCTCTATCTTCTTCTGCGGAGCCATCATTTGCGCCTTCAGGTTGACTTTTTTGAGGGTTCTCATACAGTGATGAGAATAGCAGCGACCAAAGGAATCAGTGCCTTCAATGTGCAGCTCCTCCTCGTGCAGCTTCGGCGAGAAACAACCAGTGCCAGTGATCTGGAACAAGACACCTGACAGGTTTCCGTTACCGAATCTGACCCACTCCTCTTCCTTGACAAGTGCTTCCTCTTGAAACATGCCGTTAACAACGCGCGCGGCGAGGGTCTCGGCCTCAGTAGTGTTCATTGTCGGAACCTTATGGGTGAACAATGCCACAATCGCATCAACAATAGCTGACTTCCTGAGATCAGTCTCGTCCTCGCTCAAGTCCCGAATCCAAGCCAAGATGGAGCTGAGAGCCCATGGTTCGGTGCACTTCTTGAATTGGTCTGATGACAGCTTCGCAGGATTGAACTTCTTGCGGCGTCCTGCAGGAATTGTGGGTAGATCCAAAGCCATCGAAGGGGCCGCTTCGGCCGGATCAATTTGAGGTAGTTCCTTCAGCCGAAGATGCCGCAAGAACTCTTGTTCCTGCTTGTTTCTGAGGCGGTCCGCTTCGGTCTTAGATCTGATAGGCGGATCAGTACGAGGTCCCATAGGCGTCGACAATGACGAAGACCGTGGCACTTGAGAGGGACTGAGTAGTGTGTCTCCGTACGAGTCCGCAGACACAGGCAAGGAGGGGTTTGTATACTGATCCTGGTCCTGCAAATCATCCTGCTCCGGTGGCCTGTATGTGCCAGCGGGCATCAAATGGGCGAAAAGGGTTTGGTTGGCTGGCTCAACGGGCGCTGGTGGTAATGGGCGCATACCAGGATGGAAGAAAAGATCCTCGTGCGCAGCTCGGTGTGGACTTTCATCGTCGGATCTATCTCCATCCGGTTGCTGTTCATACGGACTGTCTCCATCCTCGCCATAATCGAAGCTCATCCGACGGTCGTAGTTTCCTGGCGCCGAAAGCCCACCAGTCCCGCCAGCATCCACCCGCGCATCAGGTGGTAGTCGGTGGAAGCGGTTGGCGTATTCATATGCGATAGCAGGGTGTTCGTAGTCATCAGCATAATCACCTCGTTCATCGGGCGAGACTTCGGAGCTCCTGAAAGAGCCATGGGTCCTCATGAAGCCCCCCGCGGCTTGATCTGAGTATTCGTCATAGTGTTGCTGGTCTCCATAATGAAGATTTCCTTGATAACCTCCTTCATAAAGAGCCAAATCATGCCCCGCAAACTCGCCATCCTCGTGGACATCCGAGTGCGGCGAAGGACCTCTGGGAGACACGCGAGACCCATAAGACCGAGTGCTCAGAACTGAGGCGTTCGTCTCGCGTCGAGGACGGCCATGCTGATGAAGGCGCTCTCGGTCGAGATGAGCTTTCTCTTCCTCCTCGGCCATGCGTAACATAGCGAGCCCCGCTTCAGCTTCAGCATCGCTGTCATCACTATAGGCGTCGTAGTTGACATATTGACCAGTTCCAGTCGACATGTTGCCATTGGTATGGGTATGTTGTTCGTCCGGTGACAGTCTCAGTCGTGACGCTGAGCCCGCTTGAGATGCTCTAGAGCTGTGACGTCTTGCTGTGTACGTAGCCTGAGTGTCCATCACCGCAGACTCAATTTCCTTAATTAATTCGTCATTTTCATAGGAGTCATGAGGGCCAGGAGACGGAGATGTTCCTGTCATATCGGAGACATCATCAACAGGTGGTCCAGGTAAAGGCCGAGCCTGTGGGTGTCGGGTCAAGGTGTCGGTTCGTCTCGGCGGTGGTAAGATTGGCAAGTCTTGCTGCACTGGCGGAGTAGGAAGTGTCCGCCCCGAAGAAGAATGAGACACGCTTGGTCGATTTGCATAAAGCCCATTGGCATGCGACTGGTGCACCGGCGGCGCTGGTGGTCGGTCGTCAAGGTCCGGCATTATTGGCGGAATCGTTGCAGAGGGGTATGGCGAGTCGGTCCCGAAACCGGTGGATGCTGGAAAGTATGGGCGGGTGGCAGATGGAGGCATATAGGCACCGGAAGGTGAATTCGAGGTCACATATCCGGCTGTTGATGGAGAGGGAGTCGGTCGATACGCGGTGGAGGCGGTGCTCCCAGTTCGCTGGCTCAAGGTCGTGGGCGATGATCCGTACGAGCGTCCTCCATAAGGATGATCTGGAGCGCGAGGGGGTGGTACCGGTGGTTGCTGTGGTGTATACCCGTACGATGAGGTCGGCGGTGTTTGGCCATAGGGCGATGCGTCGCTTGGTCTTCGGGGCAGAGTCGGAGATGTCAGACCAGCGACTGCAGCAGGCTGGTACGCTGCCGGGTTATAGGGTTGATGGCTCGGGATGGGATTGGCGTACGAGGCGTTATAATTCAGGGGGTTGTAGCTCAGGTTCGGCTGGGTCTGCGATTGGGGCAGGCCGTACTGCTGAGGGTTATATGCACGTTGGCCCGAGGTCGCGGGAGGGTACTGGTATTGGTAACCGGCCGATCCTGCGCTGTGCGATGCAGCACGGGTAGGCGACATCGCTGGCGGGTCAGCAGCTCGTGAATATCCAGCATCCCCACCGTCATCGTATCCCCCTTGGACAGCACCGTAGGCCCCTTGTCCAACATTGCCCACATAACCACCGCCGCTTGCTGGATATTGCGCGTTCGCATCAGTCGGTCTCGAATTAGAGAGTCGAGGGGCGTTGAAGAGGGTCGAGTCGTCTCCAGCGTTGTAACTGGGCATTCGTCTCGGCAGGCGCTGGCTCGGAGTGGGGTTTTGCTGAGGCGCGTAGCTGTCATAGCGACTGGAAGCTGGCTGAGAGCTCGGAGGATTGGTAGGCTGGCCATAGTAGGCCTGTTGACCGTTTGGGTGCGCCATCGCTGTGCGACCTGCGAGGCAGTCGAATGCCTTGCGCTCGTGACTTCGAGAGCAAGGGCAGGTCGCGCACTCGAAGGTTAGAGTAGAGTAGAGCCGCACTCAGCCTCCAGATATGCGGGACACGGGCAGATGAAGAGCTGCCGGAGAGCTGGCTCTGGGCATCCCCGAATCCACGAATCAACAAATCAACGAGTGTGGAGGTCGGCGAAAGAGAGGTGGGCAAAGATAAGTCAAGTCGAGTCGAGATTGCGGAGCCCAAATAGCGAGGGATCGGAACTTGGTCTGTCCACCGCCAACGCCAACAGTCCCTGGCTGAATAATGCGATTATGTGTTTAAGAATTGTTCCCCCTTCCAAGGGTTCTGACTTCCGTGACAAGATCTTGAGCCGCTCCCTGCAAATTCAGTAACTCTCGAACAGAACACTGCTAAAATTTACGTACGACTAGCGTGTCAGCTTTGCTCGACACCCTGCATTGGACCGATGAACTGTTCACTCTGGCCCCACCGTCATTTCCCCGTTACAAGGCTGAGGCGGCTGAGCCACTGCCCCGCTTGTAGTCCCGAATAGAGCACTGTGGATGCACTGCCTCCTAAAGCCACCGACGATTCTAATCTCCGAGAAGATACAGGTAATATACCTATTGTATTATAAATAAGACCGGGATTCCTCATGAGCGTGGGGGCTCTGAATCCTGATGCAGTGTAACGGAGATTCCCTTTGCTGCTTGGAAGCCGGCGCTAAGTAGATAAAACTAACGGCATGGATTCATTGCGCGCATTGCGGCAGACCGAAGCAAGTTAACGGTTGGAAGTTGGCGGTAAGATTGAAAGCCGAGCACGCAAAAGTAAATAGGACCTGTGCAGGTCAAAAAATAAGCAGATATCGCAAATCCCCGTCTTTGCGAGATATTCAGGGGAAGGCACAACGGTATTTCAAGTCTAAATCATATCATCGCCACTCAGACACCACGGAAATAATGAGGAAGGAGATAATTAAAGTCCGTCGTATCTTAGGTCAGAGGTAATTCGAGCCTTTGCCTCTTGAAAACCACTGTCCACACCCTCTGGCGGAGTGATATTTCGGGCAGTCAAAGCAAAGCGCATCGTGCCGTTAGGAGTCACGGCATGCTGTTTGAGTAAGACCTCCACGGTTCAAATAATGGAAGATGTGCTTACCTCATAGTAATTTTGTATATCCCTGCCGTGCATGACAACCATGTCCCCGTGCTCCAGAGTCATGTTTATAATGACTGGAGCATGAACTTTCCCGCCCATCTTCGTGCTCTTGCTTCTGAAAAATGTGGTACGAGCATCGTAATACTCTGCCTCGGAAAGACCGCCAGCTTTGTACTTCTCCTTCAAGGCAGAACGCTCCTCTTCGTGCTTGCAGCCAGCCAGGACGGGATCATCCTTGATAGGTTTGCCGGTCTGTCTGTATCCGTCGAACCACGCTTTCTTCATGCGAATCTTCATTTCTGATCTCGCGCCAAGAGAAAGTGTCGCGATATCTGGACCGAGACCTGGCTCGCCATCATCGTGGAACTATCGACATGTATCAAATAGGGTCACTGTATCATCGGGAAATGAGACTTACACCCATTTTCATGCTTTCAAGGTAACCGATGATTAAGAGTTCGTTTGGCATCAGGCATTCGTCGCCAGCATAATTGACAGCTTTCTCAGTAGCCCATGCCAGGCGGCCAAGACATCGGAGAACATCATCGGTAGCATCGCCGAAGCTCTTGGAGTCGACGGCGACGACGAATTTGTATGGAGTTCCCTATGTCTCTGTCAGAAAAACCAGATCGGCCGCAAAATTGTTCTTTACTCACATAATTCACGGCGAAGTGGGACATCAACGTTCCCGTGACTTCTCTACATTAGTACCGTCCGTGTTCACACAACACCAAGAGTGTCTACATACCTTGTGATTGCTTCAGGGGAAACCTCCTCAAGCCAAGATCTGTCTTTTGCATTTGATGGAACAGATGATCTGGACCATTCTTGCGTGCTGTAATGTCTTTGTTGGCCATGAAGTGGGTAATAGTACCAATGCCTGGCAGGGTGTATGTGAGCTGCCGGTAGGGAGCTGCCGATCTATCATTACAGACCGCAACCATCAGACTCTTGTTAGTTCTGACATTTCGCTTCAGGCTCACTCTCACCACTTCTTGGATTGGAATTGGCTTCAGTGTCAACAAGTGCTGGAATCCGCAGGCTTCGGTGCATTTCCATCCGCTCCAGTAAGTACGAGGCAGACATTGGGAGCACGACGGGCAAATGATACCTCTCCAGGCCTCGCGGATCGTGTTCCTCGTCAATTTACTGACAACTTTGAGAAATTCGGGAGTAAGCTCGTACCGAGGAACCGGGTTTGTGGTAGGATCAAAGCGGTAGTTCAAGAAGGTGCTGTGGAAGGTCAAAGTGGTGGGAGCGATCTTGGTATCACAAAGCTTCCAGAACATGGCACAAGAGGGCTCAAGGCACATCCAGCCTTCTTCATAGATACGAGAGCTCTCCTTATGACAATAGATGCATTTAAGAGACTGGGGTCTGACTTGGAAGTTTCGCTGTCCCAGGGGAAGAGGTTCGGACGAATACTGGGCTGCCCACCAACTCTTGGCCGAAAGATCTAGCTTCTGCAGGCGGTATTTGAGCCCTTTTTTGTCTCCGATCATCTCAAACCAGATATCTGTAACTCGGAACCATGCCATCACATTGAATGGGTGTGGGAGCCGTCTTTCAAGAATCGTGTTCTTGTCTCCTGCGTCATTGTGAACCCTGCTGCAACGAGCATTTCAGTGGCATTGGCTTACCTATGGCCACTCCGACTGCCTCGTTACTATCCAAGGATCCTTTCAAGCATCTGGGGAGCACCTCTTCCAGAGTCCGGTCATATTTAAGAGTCAGGGTTCCGTCTGGTGCTTTGTCACAGCCACCACCACTGTAGGCGTCCAAATGAGCATCCTTTTTCAGATTGAGAGTCCGTGTGTACTCACATTCGGGTGATAATAACTTCCTCATCGATGTAGACTCGTGGTCCACAGTCTGCGCCCATGTATATGCCGTAAGTCAAGCCGTCATGATGATATGCCCCCCCTTGGGTGCAGCGAAACCACTCGAGCACATCGCACATAGGCTGGCGAGTCTGGAATCGGACGCGAATTAGAAGAAAAAGTGAAACTTTCAAATCCACACACCTCTGACCATGCTGGTGGCTCTCCATGGACTGGCGGGAGCAACCCACACAAAGCTGTTCGATCACCCATTGCTAAAGATATCAGTCAATAATTCAGATGAAATGACGGTCGCGCTAAGGACCTCAGATTGAAGGAACAACGTGAAACGGGATCATTGTAAGTTGGTCATCTGCCTGACCAGCTTCATTAAGGGAATCAGGGCCAGGGCTGCAGGATTACCTGTACAAGTACTTCTTCGAAGAGTGTGTCGTTGACGATGATCAAGAAAAGTCTTGGGCAAGGTGGTTGAGGGGTAGGAGGCTTTCTTCAGATCAAGAGAGACTCACAGGATAATATTGGAAATGAATAAGGTGCTCAAAAATTGAAGCGAAGTACAAGTAAGCTTGGATCTGCGGGGGCGTTAAGACTGCTTACACTTGACGTGGAAAAGAGATGAGAAGGAGCGAGAAGTCCGCTTTCAACGTATTGAAGGGATAATTCTGACGTTTTCTCAATTCGAGGTATACGATGGAAGGCTATCTTCCGCATTAGTAGTTCGCGGGTCTATCCGGAACTCATTGGCTTACTTGAGATGCATCGCAACATGGTCTGTTTTGTCCCCCGGGGGGACTTCCCATTTAGTAGATTCGAGGCACTCTAACAAACTATTTCAGCTGAATCAGCAACCATGCAGTATTGATCCATTTTCGGACCAATCTGAAAAGTTCGATGAAGCACTTTCTACGTCTCGGCCAAGAGCATATTCTAAAGGGGCTTCCCCACTTGGTTTCTTGGTTCTTTCTCGACATCTTTCTGCACCTGTCTCCAAATCTCTTTTCGGACCTCTTCCTATGTTCTCTGCTAAAAGACTTCAGAGACGTCTCAGGGATAACTTACGGCAGCCTATCTATATTCAATCGCATCCCACTCATGGTCCAGTGCTAGGAATCCTTTCTCTGCTTTCCAATATATCATTCAAACACCTCTTCAGATAAACGCACATTTTACTGCTGGATCATAGCCCGCGTGGTCATGGAATGGGGAATAGAGGGTGATTGATAACAGCCCAGTGGAGGGACTGGCCAAATATCGGGATGATCTGCATGCCAAGCCCACTTGAAGTGCGAGGCGCCGTGGTCCGAGACTCGAGGGAACGTTCGCACCTATGACAATGGTGTTGCAACTGTTTTGGCCATGACCGGTGCAGAGGCTGTAGAGTTGGCTCGTAGAGACATGAAGATATAGAAACCCTTTAGAGTCTAAAAGGGCCGCATATCCCAGCGTCTTGGCCGACGCTACCCATATTTGAAATGAGCCCCTGACAGTAAGGGCGAGCTCCACCAGTTCCCACTATTTGAGTAGCTCTTGGCGTGCTGTCGGACTCTGAACAAGCCTCGGTCGGATAAAGATCAGCAATAGCCGAACCCTTGCCGCTTGTCGGCTTCACACGTTCAAGGGTACACCTTTCCCCGCACGAGTGGCTTCCCCGGATCCATTGTAGCCCCTTCTCCAATTCTTGTCGCATTTTCTTTTTCAATTGTGATTTACATCTTCACGTCTTCACATCTGGACATCCTGACATCTTGATACTTACTTTGGTCGCGTCCCTTCTGACACTCAAATTCCCCGCAGCTGCACATATTTTCTCACATACCTCAAGTGACCGAAGCTTCGCACGTGCCAAAATGGTCTTCTTACCGGATAAAAAGTTCGGCGAGCTGCCCACAGTTCCAGATAGCATTCCTATCTGTGAGTTCATGCTTAATGAAAAGTACGGACGAAGAGCACATGACGAGTCGCGGGACCCCTACACCTGCGGGTTGACCGGAAAGTCGTATTCATCGCGAGAGATCGTCTCCCGAGTCGATCAGATCGCGCGTGGCCTCGCAAAGGAATTCGGCTGGAAGCCGAACCAGGGATCAGAATGGGACAAGACATTTGCCTTTTTCGCCCTCAACACGATAGACTCATTGCCCTTCTTCTGGGCTACGCATCGACTCGGTGGTCTCGTGTCTCCGGCCAATGCATCCTACTCGGCTGCTGAGTTGAAGCATCAGATCTTGGACTCCAAGGCCAAGGCTCTCTTTACGTGTGTCCCCCTGCTTCCTGTCGCATTGGACGCTGCCGCTCAGGCCGGTCTGCCCAAGAGCAAGATCTACCTGATCGATGTACCGGAAGTCATTCTTGGAGGCGTAGAGCCTCCTACGGAGTACAAGACCGTCAGCCAACTAGCCGAGGCTGGTAAATCTCTTCCACCGCTGGAGGCGTTGAGCTGGGGACCTGGAGAAGGAGCGCGTCGAACCGCTTTTTTGTGTTACTCGAGTGGCACATCTGGCCTGCCGGTATGTTTATCATTAGCTGTGCCGTCGAAGCCAACTTCTAACATAGATTCGCTCATAGAAAGGAGTGATGATCTCTCATCGCAATGTTATCGCCAATACCATGCAAATAGCCGCCTTCGAAAAGGGTTACCGGGCCTTACCTGGCAACGCTGGCTCCTCTGAAGTCACACTGGGTCTGTTGCCGCAGAGTCACATCTATGCGCTGGTCGTTATCAACCACTCGGGTCCCTACCGAGGAGACCAAATCATCATACTTCCTAAGTTTGAGATGAGGTCTTACTTGGCTTCCATTCAGAGATTCAAGATTTCATGTCTCATGCTGGTAAGCTATCGCGCCGGTATACTCTAAGTCATATTACTAATTATGCCATAGGTTCCTCCAATTATCATCAACATGCTGCGCTTGCAAGAAGAGTGCTCCAAGTATGATTTAAGCTCTGTGACAAGTCTTTTCACGGGAGCTGCACCCCTTGGAATGGAGACCGCGGCCGATTTCCTGAAGGTTTACCCCAACGTTCTAATTCGTCAAGGATACGGTAAGATGATACACCCCTATAAACGAGACACCAAGCTCATCTTTCGTTCCAGGCCTCACGGAAACTTCCACCGTCGTTTGCTCGACCCATCCCGAAGATATTGTGCTCGGCTCATCTGGATGCCTAGTCCCAGGATTTGAAGCGCGCATCATGTCAGCGGAAGGAGAGGAGATCACAGCCTACGATACCCCGGGTGAGCTGGTGGTTCGATCCCCCAGTGTGGTGCTCGGCTATTTGAATAACGACAAAGCCACCAAGGAAACATTCGAAGACGGCTGGATGCGGACCGGAGACGAGGCCGTCATCAAGCTTGGCCCGAAGGGCACTGAGCACGTGTTCATTGTGGATCGAATCAAGGAATTGATCAAGGTCAAGGTTCGTCAATGCTCAAGTCTAATCTATCTTTGCACAGTCCTGACTAATAGACGATCAATAGGGTCTCCAAGTAGCACCCGCCGAGCTGGAAGCTCACCTTCTAACCCACCCCGCGGTTTCCGACTGTGCTGTTATCGCCATTCCTGATGATGCCGCCGGAGAAGTTCCCAAGGCGATCGTGGTCAAGTCATCAGCTGCGGGACCTGATAAGGAAGCTATTCAATCGATCAAGAAGTTTGTCGAGGATCACAAAGCCCGGCACAAGTGGCTCAAGGGCGGCGTGAGATTCGTGGATGCCATTCCCAAAAGTCCGAGTGGCAAGATCCTGCGCCGTCTGCTTCGGGATCAAGAAAAGGAGGCCCGGAGGAAGGCCGGTGCGAAGATTTAAAGCTCTTAGATTCTATATGCATGCATTCTTCTTGGCATTTGTAGATTCTGCCTTCGACGATATGTTTTCTTGGTTGATGTTACATCTCATTGCTACCTAGTGGTTTCTGTAACAATGGACATATTACAAAAATTTGCGATCTTCAATTGAATAGACATCTCTTTGCACTGGTGCAATGTATACTCGACTCAATATATGAGTATGTTTGTAATGTTTGTCTCCTGCGGGGATGCGGATTTCTAAGCGGGGGAGATTGTCAGAAAAAAAAAGATCCAGCTTCAGCTCGCTCATTCTTCCACGTTCTGTTTTCAGACAGAGAGATACTCCTTTACTCTGTTATTTTACCTACGGCGGATCTGTTTGAGGTGTTTCGCCACACATTACTCTCAAACTACCTTCAACCTACATATTTCACCATCTATACCTCAAATCGACCTCGCCTCCAATTGGCATCTTCACAATGTCCGCTCGAGATCAGCACCACGAAGAGGATGAGGACATGTACGTAAACGCCGATGAAGGCGAAGAAATCCTCAACGATGATGACCACCCAATGGAGTCCGACGGAGAAGAAGACCAGAACATGACCTACGAACAAGAAATCGCTCTCCAGAACGACTCATCCGCACACTTCGACTCACACGATGACTCCGTCTTCTGCGTCGCGCAACACCCTGTCCACAACAACATTGTTATCACCGGTGCCGGCGACGACCTCGCTTACATATTCGACTCGACCCCTGCCGAGAAACCCCTTCTCCCTCGCAGCTACGAGGCAAACCCTCAACCGCCGCGTGAGCGTGAGGGCATCCCGGCTCTGGCTAAGCTGGACGGACACTCCGATACCGTTAACGCGGTGGCGTTTACTGAGCCTGCGGGTGAATATGTGCTGACGGCTGGATTGGATGGTAAGCTGCGTGCTTGGCGTGACTCGACGCCCCAGAAGACTGGGACCGCGTGGGAGTTTGTCGCGGAGGCTCAAGAGGTGGAGGAGGTTAATTGGGTGGCTGTTTGCCCTTATAACGAGGGTAGTGAGGAGAAGCGCAATGTTGTTGCGCTGGGTGCCAATGATGGTAGCGCGTGGGTGTTCCGTATTGATCACACCGACTCCCAGCCTATTTCCATCATTCAGACTTTCTTCCAGCATACTGCTTCTTGCACTGCTGGTGCCTGGACACCGGATGGGAACCTGCTTGCGACTGTTTCCGAGGATGGAAGCTTCTATGTCTATGATGTCTTTGGTGCTGCGGCTGCGGCTGGTATCTCTGGCTCGCCCGGTACTAACGCCGTTGTTGGTTTGACAGCGGAGGACCAGCGTTTCGCCGTTGATGGAGGTCTTTACTCCGTTGCTGTCTCTCCCGGCGGTGGTATTGCCGCTGTTGGTGGTGCTGAGGGCCACATCCGGGTCGTCGGTCTTCCCCGTCTTGCGGGTGCTGCTGCTGGTGGCAAGGGCAAATCGGCTCAAAATGCTACAGCCTCCGCCGCGGGTACTATCATTGCTGCTCTGCAAACCCAGTCAGACGGTATTGAGACTCTGTCTTTCTCCCAGCCCCCTCTGACTCTTCTGGCTGCTGGCTCCGTGGATGGCTCAATCGCTCTGTACGATGCCGCTCACCGGTTTGCCGTTCGACGTCACGTCAAGGAGGCTCACGAGGGCAGTGCCGTGGTAAAGGTGGAGTTCCTGCAGAGTAAGGCACCGGTTGCCCCTCGTGCTGGCCAGAACCAGCCTCGATCATGGATGCTCACATCCGTTGGACTGGATGGTGTTGTCCGGAGATGGGATGCTCGTGGCGGTACCACGGCTGCCGCTCTGGGCTTGATGAAGGAGTGGAAGGGCCACATGGGCGTCGCCGAGAACGAAGAGGGCGAGCAGGCTGGTGGCATCATGGGATTCGTGCAAGGCTTTGATGGCAAACGCATTGTCACTGCGGGTGACGATGGTGTGACCCTGGTCTTCGAGGAGTAAAAAACGGGTTGTATAGGAGTTTGATGCGATTTTTATGATATCATGTTACACTCATAGAGGCAATGTTGCACAATTTCAACCTTACAAGGAACGAATATCAAGAATTTACGGATTCCTATGTCGCAAGCAATATTCCGTGCGATGTAGAATGCGATGTAGAAAGGTTGTAGGTGAAAGGGTAAAGAAACATCTGTAGTAATTGAACATGAACTATGTACATCCGACAATTCAACCCAAAGCGCCGCCGCAAACCACGCCCCTCGGCATAAGAAGCGGGCCGCTCCGCTTTCGACACGACAAGAGGGCTCCAAAGGGACGAGGCCACAGCATTGAACGTCGAAATTCCAGGATTTTAGGTCTCCTGCTGAGATGAAACGAGCCTTGCTCGCCCATTGGGGTATCCGTCCTTCATTCGATTATTTGTCGGCCGGTCGCCTGACAGGCTCCTCCTGCGCAGCCTCTTAGTGGTGGGCTTCGCCGTGGGCGTCACCGTGGTGGTGGTCATCCTTCATGAAGAGGTGCTCGTATGCGCAGTAGGCAGTGAAGGCGACGGTCGCGATGCCCAGGCCGGGGAAGAGACCCTTGAAACGGTTCCAGCGGGTGAAGGGACCGGTGTAGCGCCAAGCCTCACTGTAAGGCGGATTAGTACGGAGCGCAATTGGTCTAACGGCGGGGATAAGTCAACGTACTGACGAGCCCAGGGATCCCGCTTAGCGTAGACGGAGGATGGGGAGGCGGCGGCCTTGAACTGGCCGATATCGAAACCGGTGGGGTTACGGGTAGGCATTGTGGTAGAAGACTGAGAAAACCCGGGGAAGGAGCGAAGGCGAGAGCAATCGAATCGAGACAGAACTCGAAAGACGTGAGGCCGGAGCGGTGCGCTTGGCAGAATAACACACACGCTAGACCCGTTACGGCGAGCAGTTAGCTTTCCCGCCTTCGCGGACGAAACTGACGCTAACACTCAGCGACAGCTGGACATAATCACCATCCACAATGCCACCTCCTGTAGGCAGATACGGGCCTTCGGGTCTGGGCGCTCCCTACACCCTGCAACAAGCTCACCTTCAATCTCAACACCCCCACGCACAATCCGCAAACAGCGCTCTACCTCCCCCTTCACTTGGTGGCCACCCTGGTTTCGCTGGCAACCCCAACACCAATATCAATCCTTTCCTCTCCACTGCGGGCGTGACGAACGGCATGTCGATCGCTGGGTTCGCTGGCGCGGGTGCTGATGGTGGTGGCACAGGGCTTGCGAGCCATGCGGCGCAGATGGGGTTCGCGCGAGGAGCACAAATACAGCAGCAACAACTACACCAAGGACCACTCGACTTAAAATCTGGAGCTGCGAAGACCCGGATACGTGATGTGTGGAAGCACAACTTGGCCCATGAGTTGGCCGTCTTGAGATCATTGGTGGACAAATACCCATACATCAGTATGGTAAGTGGGCGGGGTTGGACATCTACGAAGTGAACGACACAATCACTACGAGTTGATGTGACATTCGATTTTCAGCAATACTGACTAGTCAAAGGATACCGAGTTCCCAGGAATTGTCGCACGGCCCATCGGTTCGTTCACGAATAAAGCAGACTATCACTATCAGACCCTCAGATGCAATGTCGACCTCCTCAAGATGATTCAACTGGGAATCACCCTCTTCAACGCCGACGGAGAAGTTCCCCCGGCCACCGCTACCGACGCTAATGGGCAACCGTACGGCAATGCCATGGCACCAGCTCCTTGCACATGGCAGTTCAACTTCCGGTTCTCATTGGAAGGGGATATGTATGCGCAGGAGTCCACAGCCATGCTCGCTAAGTCTGGAGTTGATTTCGCCATGCACGACAAGAACGGAATCGACCCCTTCGAGTTCGGGTCATTGCTGATCAGCTCTGGTCTCGTGCTGCTGGATGACGTTCACTGGGTTTCTTTCCACTCCGGTTACGACTTCGGATACCTGATGAAAATCATGCTCTGCTCTCAATTGCCCGAGAATGAGGAGGAGTTCCACAAGCTGTTGACTATCTTCTTCCCCTCGCTTTATGACATTAAGTATCTCATGAAGCACGCAAGCCGCAATCAGGCGGTCAACGACTCGCCCCTCAGCCCTGCTGCAGCACAGATTCTCTCCAATTTGGGTCAAAAGTCCGGCCTGGGAGATGTCGCCGATGAGCTAGGTATCAAGCGTATCGGAATTGCCCACCAAGCTGGATCCGATTCATTGATAACAGGCGAAGTCTACTGGAAGATGCGCCAACTGATTTTCGGCGGCTCCATTGACGAGAGCAAATACTCCGGCCAGATCTGGGGTCTCAACGGCCAAATGCCGGCAATTGCCTACCACATGGCACAGCAAACGCCTAACCTCAACGGAGCCACCATTTACTCTGCGGCCGGCACACCCAGCACCCCCAACGCCGGTATGGGCACCGGCGCTCACACTCCTCACGGCTACGGCACACCAGGCGGATATCAGTCCGGCAAGGCATGAGAAATATGGAGGAGAACGCAAGAGTATGATACGATATGATGCATGTACATATGCACGAGGGCTCTCGTGCTGGATTTCTCGTTCGCCATTGTCTTCCTGTCGCTTTGCATGAGTTTCCGTGACGGCGGGCTCTCTTCGGAGGTTTTGGGGGGGCAGTGGGAGGTCGGCGTTCTTTCTGATTTGGCTGGTATTTGAATTCATCTCGCGAGGCGTTCGGGCTCCACGGCCTTTTTGCGTTTCAGATTTGGTCGCGTTCTATACTTACAGGTAGACAGGCTGAGGGGGTTTCTCTTATGTACAGCGAACATTAACTTTCATTTCTGATCTTTCCAGTATAAATGTGTATCAACATCTACGATAATTCATAGTGACAAGTAACTGGTTACCTTATTGAGAAGCGAAATGCGAAGTACCTAAGTGACAAATTCCATAACGTATCATGTTCCGGGGAATGCGAGTTGCGCGCAAGCATCCAGTTACCGTATTGGGAAGCCCTAGACTCGAACGGGAAAAGAGATCCGGCCTCCGCAATTCGTGTTATCAGAGTTATCTAATCGACTTCATCGCGATAGCTGGGTGCATCATGAGGGGTCTTTTATCACAATTGTTTTAAATATTCTCCTGCAGCCCTATCTTACATTCTTTAAGCACGAATCTATTTCCCTTGGTTTCTTCAACGGCCCCTAAACCCCCAAAGTTCATCTCTATACGTCCACTATATCGACGCTTCGATCAGAACTGGATATATCGGAATGGTTCTCGACCGACTCCTGCAGTTGACCCATCAGGTCAACGCGACGGCACCGCCGCCGCATCCTTTTGACCCTCTCTCTGCTGCAGAGATTGACGCCGTTGTTGCGCTCGTTCGCAAGGAACATGGGTCGCTCCACTTCAATGCGGTCACTCTATATGAGCCGCGCAAGGCCGAGATGCTGGCTTGGTTAGCTGATCCGGAGAAGGCCCCTCGTCCTGCCCGTGCCGCTGATGTTGTTGTCATCGCACCGGGTGGAAAGGTGTATGATGGTGTCGTGGACTTGAACCTGAAGAAAATAGTCGAGTGGAATCATACTCCCAATGTGCAGCCGCTTATCACAATGGAGGATTTGCAAGAAGTGGAACATATTGTGCGCAAGGATCCCAAGGTTATTGAGCAGTGCGGTATTGTTGGCATCCCGCCTGAAGATATGCATAAGGTGTACTGTGATCGTGAGTTACTGGAATGGTTACCTGAGAAGACATCGTCTTTGCTAACTCATTTTAGCGTGGACAATTGGTTTCGACGAGCGTTTCGGTACCGGGGTCCGGCTGCAACAGGCTCTCATGTACTATCGCCCTCACGTTGATGACTCCCAATATACTTTCCCGCTGGACTTCTGTCCCATCTACAATGCAGAGACCAAGGAGATCATTCACATTGATGTTCCGCCAGTGCGGAGACAAATCAGCAAGGCCCCGCCAAACAACTATCATGTCGCGGCTATCGAGAAGGAAGGCGGTTACCGCACCGATATCAAGCCTATCCATATTACTCAGCCTGATGGTGTCTCGTTCCAGATCAAGGGTCGTGAGATTTCATGGCAAAATTGGAACATTCACGTTGGCTTCAACTACCGTGAAGGTATTGTCCTGAACAATATCAGCTACAATGACAAGGGCAATGTTCGCCCCATCTTCTACCGACTTTCGCTGGCGGAGATGGTCGTTCCGTACGGAAACCCGGAGCACCCTCATCAGCGCAAGCACGCTTTCGATCTGGGCGAATATGGTGGTGGTTACATGACCAACAGTCTATCTCTGGGCTGCGACTGCAAGGGTGCTATTCATTATATGGACGCAGACTTTGTTAATCGCGCCGGTGCTTCTACAACTATCAAGAACGCCATCTGTATTCACGAGGAAGATGCCGGTATCCTCTTCAAGCACACCGACTTCCGCGACGATTCCGTCGTCGTCACTCGAGGGCGCAAGCTTATTATCTCTCACATCTTCACCGCTGCCAACTACGAGTACTGTGTGTACTGGATCTTCCACCAAGACGGAACCGTTCAACTAGAGGTCAAGCTGACCGGTATCTTGAACACCTACGCTATGAACCCAGGCGAAGACACCAACGGCTGGGGCACGGAGGTTTACCCCGGCGTCAACGCACACAATCACCAACATCTCTTCTGTCTGCGTATCGACCCCAACATCGATGGCCCAGAAAACACCGTCTTCCAGGTCGATGCCGTCCAAGGCCCCGGAGAAGTTGGCAGCGCTGAGAACAAATACGGCAACGCCTTCTACGCCAAGAAGACCAAGTTCACCACCCCTCTCGAAGCAATGTCCGATTACGACGGATCAACAAGCCGCACCTGGGAAATGTCAAACACCAACAAGCTAAACCCCTACAGCAAGAAACCCGTTTGCTACAAGCTCGTCAGTCGTGAGGTCCCACCCCTCCTTCCCAAAGAAGGTGGTCTCGTCTGGAAGCGTGCTGGTTTTGCCCGCCACGCAGTGCACGTCACAAAATACTCCGACGAAGAGATTCACCCCGCCGGCCGCCACGTTCCTCAGACGTCCGGCGAGCCCTCGGCCGGCCTACCTCAGTGGATTGAAGCCGCTGGACCGAACTGCTCGATTGATAATACTGATGTAGTGTTATGGCACACATTCGGTCTGACGCATTTCCCTGCCCCAGAGGATTATCCTATCATGCCTGCCGAACCAATGACTTTATTGTTGAGGCCGCGTAACTTCTTCGATCGAAACCCTGCGCTTGATGTGCCGCCGAGCTATTCTCGTACTCCTTCGCAAATTGCGGCTGGATCGAGCTCCTGCGGTTGTAAGAAAAGCGATGGGTCGAGTGTGCTGGTTTGAGGGGACGAAAGAAGCTTGATTGATGTATATGAGCGTTCTACTTTATTTAGTCAAGCGATTACTTGTGAAAGAAAATCCCATCGGTTATATCTATGCTGTTACTATATTCCGAATGTCGAGCGAAGTATACATAAATTCACTTTCTCGCAATATTCAATTCTAAGTGCTCTCTCAGGATCCTCATGCACTAAAGCACATTATGTACGCCTTCGAATTATCATCACAAAGAATGAGCTTGTACATAGCTCTTGTACCTCTCAATCACAATATCTCCTCGTGGCGGGACACTGGTGATGTTGAACGGATCCAAAACGTCATACTTAGCACCGCGAAGCTCAACCTTCGAATGTTTGAGCAAGGCAAATATCCAGCATTTGAGCTCTGTTTCTCTGTTAGTCACATCTCAAGATATTAGAACATAAAAGGAGTATATACCCGTCACAGCAAGAATGCGTCCTGGGCAAGCCCATCTTCCAAGTCCAAAAGCAAGGTATCCAGGACCGGTCATGGCTGCTGTCTTTCCAGATCCAATCCATCGTTCTCCATTGAACACCTCTGGGTCGGTGACAAACTCTGGAGATCGATAGGATAGGTGTGTCACTGGAAAGACGAGAGATCCTATCGACGAATACTTTGTTAGGCGGAACATACGGACTAAAGTTGGTAGCTGCTACCTTTGGGAATGATATAACCACCAAATTCGATGTCGCGAACAGGCGCTCGCAGAAGATTGACGATATCACCTTTCATTCGGAGGACCTCACGAATGAAAGAATCAGTCTTGACCGCATCGTTTATTGTTTGCATTTCCACCATAGGACCTGCAAAATTCATTTCTCGGGCTCCGAGGATGGTAGATATTTCTTCACGGAGACTATCTTGACAGTCTGGACGTATTCCCAGGTAAAAAGTCACCCAAATCATAATGGTAGCTCTGATATTATCAGCATTGGTTATAAAGTCTCGGGGACACGATACAAACGTTTGGTGTAAACTAGCGAACAAAAAGGTCAGGATCAAGACCACAATCCACATCCGTGTTCGAAGTGATAAATGGCCATCTTGCGAGGCATATGCCCGAACTAGATATCCAACTAGGCTATCATCCTAATCTTCTCGTCAGTGTTGTTTATTTTCTGACTAAACAAATTATCTTGCTGTACCTTGTTTTCTGGAGACTCTGCCACGTCGGAAATATTCGCCCACAGCGTTCGTGCAAATTTAAACCCAATGTGGAACGGGATCCGGAATAGAACAACCTTGGCCCACGTCAAGGGCTTCCATAGCCAAGGTGCTTTGCGCCCAAGCCAGGATAGATTTTGGTAAATGCCCAGGAGCTCAGCAATATCTTCAGCCAGATCCACGACCGACTTCACATTCGTGGGGTTGCCATAGTTCTAGTTGAGGTAAGCCGCAAGTTGCGCCTCTCATATGAGCTAATGACTGACCTGTCCAAAAAAGATGCAAATAGTAGCCTCGGCCATGATGAATTGTACTCGATGCTGAAGCTCGATGGGTTCGCCAGGCTGGGAGCTTTCAACTACTTCACGGACTCTCTTCTCGAATATCGGCCAAACTGGGACTTTGAGTATTGGTTATAGCAAAATCAATTCGGGTTGACTCACTTTCGGGAACAACTTTTTGCATTCGTTGAGCAACGAAGCCACGTGCGTATGTGTCCATGTCATGGAAGAATGTTCCATCGTGGAGATTGTTGATCCATGTAAGTCCAAAGAACTGGAATTTAAATCAATTTCGATTCTGTCTCTCAAGAGAAACTACTGACCTTTGCCATCCCGCTCTCAAAGCTGAAATAATTTTCATCTGTAAGAATCTGCTGCGTATACTCTTTGGATGTTAAGAAAATTGTCTGTTTACCTCTCGTCAGCGCTGTCATATATTGTTGTCCAATTGCGGGCATGCGAGTATGCCATACATGACCGTTGCGGTGAATCTGGATGATTGGTCCATATTGCTTCAACGCCCTTGTAATACACTCTAATGGTGAATGTTGAAGCTCGTATTCCTGACTCATGTCAAAATTACGTTATAGAGGTTTATTGCCAGTTCGACTTGGCGTTTACTTACTGTTAGGGGTACGAAGGGAGGAAGAGCTTCCTTCGGGACCTATGAAAATAATTTGTTAGTACTACAAGGCTTTTTAGCCTCCAAACTCAGCGCGCACCTTCGATCTATGCCGAAGTTTCCAGGCAAGTAATACTGCTGCAGTTATAAGAGAGCCAATAGTAGGCCAGTGCGTGATAAGAAGCATAGTGCGTCGGGTGTTGATTGGGAGCAGGCTTGGGAATGGCTTTCCCGGGAAAGCAGGGGCAACCGCAGCCAGATATAAATGTTTGGATTTATCTCCTCAAGCCTTCCATGGTTCACGCCCGTAGACTCGTGATTGAAAGGTATCGATGCGAGTACCTTACGGACCACTATTCCGCCATCATCATGATCCACTCTTCCCTTACGTGACATTTAGAGGCAACTATTAATATGGGCCCCAAATGCCGTGTGACGTGAAAGTGGGAGTGACGTACGTTCTTCGAGGCTAGAGTGGGTGTGTTGATACCATATCATGATGATAATTGGCAGTGAATAACGATCGTCGCGGCATTATCGCCATTTGCGAACCAGCGGGGCGTGGAAGGGGCTCGGATCTAAGTTGATCTTGGATCTAAGCAGCTGAAAGTACTTTTGCCACTGCAACACCGCAAGACTCATACCACCTTGCTTCAATTGGAACTGCTGATAGCCTGGTTCTTTGTCCGAAGACTTACAATATGAACCAGGACTCGTTGGGCTGGAGATAAACATACAAGTCTTTGTTGGAAATGCTTCGGGCTTGCGGAATAAAAGGAATCTAGTTACGGGTCAGATCTTTTTGAGCACTAGGTTATCCCATTCATGCACTGGCATGCTAGTCAACCCATCTAGGAAGGAATTTGTAATCAAGGGATTCCAATGAATGCCACTTGCCACCCACCACGAGGTAGTTCATGTGAGCTCTATGCGTAACTACGTGCGGCACGCTTTTCCGGGCCGCCATGTGCGCCATTCTCCAAACATCCATCACCCAGCATCCAAACCAGAAGCTAATCGTTGGCTCGGTCACTATTTGTGTCTTCTCAGCGCCATAGGAACTCAAGAACACGCAGACTTCCAATTCGTTGTTTTTCACCGCTTATGCAGAGGCAACTCGAGGAGGAAGGCATGCTTAGTCTTTCTAGCATCTGGGTTGAGAAGTTCACCGAAATTCTAATCTCGCCGGATTATCCCGCCGGATTACCCCGCCGCTACGGCAAGATGTAAGGGATTGATTTCAGTTCTTTATGCCATGCCAGTTTCGGGATTTGCTCCGCTCATTGAAAGTCAATAAAAATCCATTATAAATCAAGGCTTTGAAGATTGACTAGCTGGCAACGGTGAAATAGGATGGAACTTTCTTTCATTTTCAACTTCAAGATTCACTAGCACCTGGTTCGCACTCAAAATAGATCAACTTAGTCGCCAAGCGCCATTTCTGAGCCCTGCTACCCGACTCAGTGCCAGAGTCAGATCATGTAAGGGGCATAGTGGTGGAGTTTTGACTACATGGTGGAAGGACCGGAAGCTCACGTCCGCTCAACAGTCATGCATTCAATTGCTAGTCCCCAATTCTCCGATAATGTCTTATGCCCCCGTCTATTATAGCGGTGAAGACTCAGTTTTACTTAGCTAATTCAGTGTTTGAAGCCTGCTTGGCAGGTACCCGACCATGTCGCCTGTCCGTAGTTGGCGGCCCAATTTGACGAAATCTTCCTATGCTTTTGGAAGGATCATAGAATTTATATATCATTTGCTATTATACAAATGGAGGCTGAAATGTATGCAAGCTCCGAGGCAAGCCCGATGACCACTAAATGACATCGACGAGTAGCACAATATATGAAAGTCATGACAATTCTACAGCAAGCTCGAATGAAAAAGTTATTAAGATTTATATGTAATTTGATGGTTTTCTCAGCTGCTAGATACTTAAGTAATGCTTTCCGTGCTTGGAGCAGCCTGCACCCAAAAGCTAATCTCTCTACCAAGTCCTAGAACTACTCTACCTTGAACTTGATTGTTTCAACTAAGACAAGTCGAGAAGTAAATATATGAAACGTCGATGGCCAGTAAATCGAAAGGCCTTGGTGACTCACGTACCTTCTTCAAATGTTTCCAAGGGTTGTGGGATAGTCATTCCCAGTCTAAGCTTAGTTTCAGATTTACTAGTCCTATTTTGGCTTTCACGATCTTCTTTAAGATCATTCACATGCACACGTTCCTATGAAGTCTGGTATAATCATCATGGCGTACCCGGCTTTTTATATGTTCCACCCTCTACGCATACCTCTGCCTCCATAATATTCCCCAACGGCCCTGTTCTCCACTCTCCTGTAGATTTAAACACATATCGGCTATATTCCCATCTTCAGAGATATAGCTCTCATGCTTACGTCGTCGTACACACATTGGAAAGAAGAAACATATAGGAGAGAAGAAAAATAAGATTTCCCAAGCCCAGGATTCGAACCTGGATTCTCCCTTGTCCCGGTCACGGGCCTATACCAATGTATCGTCAGGTGTGTTGCCATTACACCAGCTCGGGTTCTCAAAGATAAGGACCAAGGGAGTTCAATGGCATGCCCAGCTTCCTCTTGCTTAATTTCCTTGTTACGAGTGCCAGGTAATACTTATAGCTTTCTAAAGAGGGCTCATTAGTTGAGTATGGTATTGGAACCTAGACGGTGGTCGCAACTCCTTCATCGTGTATCCCCATCACTATGGGTTTCCTATTGTACTGTTATCTAACCAAATTAGACTCCAGTGTTAATCACGTCAAGGCTTGGTATCTTATTTACAATCTACTTACTCGTCTCCAGCCAGGATCTCCAAGCCGAATATCGTCTTGTACTAGGTAGCTTTGGGAACTTCATGGCTGCAGCTTCTGAAATAGGACTAGTAATATCTGTTGACATCGACATCATACCCCGTGCATGGACCAAAAATCCGGAGGCTTATGTCAGCTAATGTGCCATCAGCACCTCCGTAAGTAATGTCGGTCATTGATCTGCTTGAGAAATAGAAGTTTCACCAAAAGGCCCATGCTCTCCCGAAATTGTGTGCAGGTATATATCCGCATCCGTGAAGAACAAGGCTCTAGCCCCATTTAGCCGCTAGTCTGGACCAATAATCTCACCTGGTGCGTATCCACAATGCCCCACACCAAAAATTTGGTAAAATTTGCTCCAAAACGGCAAAAATCTTCCAGCTTTCATCCAATAATCCGATATGGTGTAGTGGCTAACATCGCCGTCTCTCACACGGCAGCCGGGGGTTCGATTCCCCCTATCGGAGTCGAATGATTTAATTTTTGCTGTTTTGGGGGCATTGTTATGCTTGCGGGGTTGGTTCGGGGAGTTGGAATTGATCTCTTTTGCGGGTTATGGTGGTTGGATGGTCAAATTGAATATAGGAGCGAGAGAGACAAACATGGAAGGATGAGCACTGTCGATAGATAACCAACCAATTGAAATTAGTGAGGCTTATGCTTTCGGAATGGCTAGATTGTAAGTAAAGAATGTACTTGCAGGACGGAGAAGCGGCGTAGAGACCTACCAACCAATCAGGTTTCATAGTCTAAGGCCAATTATATTGGCAATTCGATGCGATAGCAAACAAAGAAAGTCCATGAAGCGAAGCAGGAAGAATTGATCCGATTGCGAGATCTATAAATCAAGTCCTCATGATGATACATAAAGGAAAACGCCCATATAATTAGCCCACATAACACCATGAACAATAAGAGGGAATCGTCAAGTCTGGCAACCCAGCACACACAGAAACCAACACATATAACACCATACACTATATCCAGGTCTTTAAGAAGCAGTCTCACCCCGCTTCAAAGCAGCCTCCACATCTTCCAATAGCGCCACAAGCTCCTTCCCCCCCTCACTAGCCCTCCCCTCAATCTCCAAGCCCTTGATCACGAACGACTTGGCCTCGCCATAACGACTCATCTCAGCAAGACATTTCGCAACCCTCCACCAAGCCTTGACATTTCCAACAGGCTTCGAATCAACACTCGACTTTGCATCGGTAAATCCCTCCGGCCACGCCTGCAAACTCATGTACGCTTGCGCGCGGTTCCCAAAGAGACCAGACAGTTCCTCGCGGGCGAGAGTAACAGGCTCCCAGCCAGGTCTCGAGAGAGCCATATCAATGGCGTAGGTGTACAAGCGCACGGCTTCGTCGTGGTTGCCCTTGCGGTAGGCTGCGTTCCCTGTGTCGCGGAGTTTGGTGATTTGGGCGCTGCGCTTGGGATTGACCGGGAGTGGGGGTGGCGGGATTCCTGCGGGACCTTCAAGGGAGAGGAAGGAGCGATGCAGCTTGTTGAGTTCTTCGAGTTCTTTGTTGATGGTTGCTATTTGGGTGGGTGTGTAGGCGGATGATTGGGGGAGGGAGATGGATTTGGTTTGCGGGTCAATGTAGAGGGGATATTGGTTGAAGATGTCGATTTCGCTCATGATTGCGGCGGGTGGACTTTGGTGTCCGGAGCGTTTGGTGGTGGGAGGTTGCTGAGAAGTGTTAGCTTGTTGCGGACTTATGTAGATGGCTGAGTTTTGGGGGCGGCGAATGGTTGTCTTTGAATGGGAAAGAACTGGTACATACCGATGGAATGTGGGAAATAGAACGAGGAATTTTTTTTTTGGAGCAGACCTCACTGAATCGGTAGGGATACCTGTCAAAGTGGAAGTGGATTGTCTTGCGGCGAGAGAGCAAGCTGTCCAGAACCACATCGACACGGAAGGCGGTGGCAGAATATTTACATTCAGGTACGGGGTAACAAGTACACATACAGAAACCGGGGTATCCATGATATGAGTTATTCAAAGTTTATTTGCTTACATTCAAGTCAAAAGTACAGTTGTCGTGACAGAGCCCCATAATCGATAAGACAGAAAACAACTTCCCTATGAGGGAAAAAAAAACAGGAAACCAAAGTATGCGCCTGCCAACACCGCTCCGTGGTCATTTCCAGGACACCACAAAGCAGGGTGACCTGGTGAATTTGGGTATTCGTAGCCGGCATCAAGCATCCACAGTCCTTCTATAAACTCTCTTGATACACTTCCACCACCTCATACTCGTCCATATCCGCTCATTGTCGATGAGTTATAATCCGGATGGGCAGATCCGTAATCAGACGGAGTGTATGGGACATTGTGCTGGCCGTGTGAACCACCGTAGCCTGTGCTGTTGAAGTCATGAAGAACGCCTCCGGGCGCAGGGGCCGTAGGGTCATAAGCACCGTGCATTGCGTTCCGGTTGCCCAGGTCATCCACCTCGCTCTGCTGCAACAGAGCGTAATCCTCATCCTGGTCGCCGCGGGAGGAGGGGGCACCCATGCCAGCGCGACCGGAACGGAAGTCATCCTCGTCCTCCTCGAAGTCGTGCGCTGGGTTCGAGTTGAATGCGGCCTTGGTCTGGGCGGCGAAGGTCGGGTCGGAGACGGCATCGGGGAGGGTGCCGGTGCGGCGGAAGTGCATCACATTGCGGAAGGATATCCAGGCCGTGATAGCAAAAAGAAGGCTATGGTTTTGCCAATGTTAGAATTGATGCTTTAATATCAAATTGAAAGAACCACGTACAAGATAACAACACCGATAATGGTCGTTGCAGTGCTGATGTTGCATTTGGCTTCACTGCCGTATGCCCAGTTGGCACAACCAGAGCTACTACTGGAGGTTGTAGTGCCCTTGGAGCTAGTCGTCGTGGTATCCGCGCGTTTGCTCGAGCTCTTGGAACTCGAAGAGCTGGAGGACTTGTCGCTGTCGCTGCTAGAGGTCTTTCCGATGGACTTTCCTTGAGCAACGTATGAGGCAAGACACACCCAAGCCGCGAACCAGAAGACACCGTAAAGAGCATCGACCGTAGCGAAGGCATAGACGTTTCCGAAGCGACGGGCACGAGGCCACATGGGCACGGCGGCGAGGTAAATCAAGGCGGGGAAACTGACCCAGCACTGGGAAATGAATGTCAGCTGCAAGGTTCCCCCCAATGTAGAATCTCCTAAGTCCACGAGGGCACTCACCAGGATCCAGTAATAGACGGTGCGGCCATCGATGCCATCACCCTTTGTCCAGATCGCGATCGTCAATGCCCAGGCAAGGAAGATGATGAACGCCTGGGCACAATGGAGGAGGTTTTTGGTCCGTCCCAGGTTTCCACCTGACGGTCGTGGGATTCGCAGCGCCATACTGGGAGATGAGGACTGCAAGGGTGTTTCAACCCTTCAGGATATCACCCGACGAGGGGGCAGGATTGTCGCAGGATCGCGAGGAAGAGAAGAAAGGGAGTTCGAGACTCGGTCGGACACGCTCAGGAATGTGCAAGTATGTGATGGGAGAATGTCGGGGAATGGGGAGACTTTGCGATCGGGGGACGCGCAGCCTGTGGAAGGTTTCTTGGCTTCGTGGTCAGCCTCGTATGTGTAATGCCTCGAGCTGCCACTTTTGCAATGTTCGTTTAGATGTTTTAGAGTGAACTCGTTAAGAGTGGACTGACGTAGGGAATGATTAGTAGTGGGAGGATTCCCAACGAGACTATTCGTACTGTTTTTACTCCTCACACGGCCACGATCGCCCAGGCGACAGCCCGTGTGGTTTCTATTTTGGGCCTCGTCAGCCACAGTGGAGTAATACGTACCGTACCGCACCGCCTTTCTCTGACAGCGGCGACTATCATCATCAAACAAATTAATGCTTTATTGGACTCCACAATCTTCCTCTCTCGGTAAAGAACTTTTCTTTGATTGTATACATGTGAAAAGGACGATGCCACGCTAAAGATAACTATATAGTTTCCCGAAATGTAGTGCTAGACCGTATCATAGGGTTATCGTGATTCATAGAGTCGTAATTCGTAGAAGGATCAATCTTCAAAGGAACTAGCCAAACCTGCTGCGCGGATTTGCTTCACCAAAATCCAGATTTCCCGCAGTGGCTGGTATACATGCACATGCCACCACCACGGGACAGGATCGAGAGAGGAAAACTGCGGATTCATCCAGAAAAGGAATGGCACGAGTTCTGCTTCGACAGATCTGATCGCATGTTTGATAGAATCAAGCGGCGGTAAGAACCATGGGAGCAGAGGAGCCACGAGCTCGTTATCCAGAAGAGTCAACTTTGGAGGCTTGTTGGGTGACAAGATCGCCGTCACCTTCCAAGCGGGAGACTCTAGCGCCGAGTCGAGGGCTGCAAGGTAACCAGAGGCGGGGCATGGTGCATCGCGTAAAAGATTCTCCACAGCTGCAGCTCCTGGAACGCAATCCGCGATGTGGATGGTATGGCGGACGGACGAAATGTCGAATTCCTCGTCGATCAACAGCCGGACTGAAAGATGACCAGTCATCCGTACACCTCCTTTGCTTGCGAAACTCTGCATGAGTCGATGGATGGCGGCAGCGAGCGCTTCGTCGAGTCGCGAGGCGCCCCAGACAGGGGAACGAGCATCTGCGAGTCGAACTTTGATGGCATGAACATGACCTCGCACGACCAGGAGATCTGCGAAGAATTCTCCCAGGCGACTGTCTTGTTGCAAGATCCAAGGATGGTCCTTGGAGATTTTAATTTCACTGATTTCCGAGTAAGTCTTGCTGACAGTGCGCTTTGGCAGAGACACCGGCGCCGCTTTTCCATCAGAGGTTAGGCGATAAGCCTTGGTCGGTGTCCGGTTCAAAATCTTGTGAATAGAGTCGCGCGACTGCACCTGGTAATGCTCTAGCACGGGCAGACCTCGTTCCACCAGGAAGAGCCTGAAGGCATCCGGGCGAACAAAGCACGAGATCAACTCGGTACCAAATGTAATGCATTTGCAGGTGGTTCGGCTCTCAATGACCTGTCGAGCTGTGGCATCTTCGATGGCGGATGCTTTGGGCGAGCATGGGATCCAGAGATCAATCTTCTCGCGATGGATGATCTCAAGTATCTTCGAGATATAGTGATCACTAGGTACCTGGTAAAAAGCGACCAGTGTCTTGGACATGCTCCCGCCTGATCGAATCGGGAGATCGAGATCGGCGACATCCGCCCCCACTACGCGATGGCCCTTAGCCTCCCATGCTCGCGCAAGAGCCAGTCCATGCGATGTACCAACTCCCGTGATCAGCATCGTCTTGGGGTAGAGCTGCCCGCTTTCCGATGCTGCCTGGCGCCGATCGGGACGCAGTCGGGCGAGCAACAACGCCACCAGCAGAATCGTATTGTCCATGAACAGCAGCGAAAGAGAGACCGCGATACGAAACAGGTGCCTCAATAGGCTGCGCAGACCCTCAGCCGAGGTTGACGCACGAAGAGTCTTCATGGGGTGGGAGAGATGCAGTCGCATCGAAAAGACCGCCATAGGAAAGACAACGCCGGGCTTATCAGCCAGGACGATTAAAGCAAAAATCAAAGACTAGGAGGGCAAGGACGAGATGGAATGCAGGGAGTGACGATGGCGCGAAACGGAAGGGGCGATCGGCACCTGCAGATCGATGAACCGATAAGCCATCGTGTGTGACGACGGTGACGACTGTGACGACTGTGTACTTTGTGCTTAGAGTCTAGTGCGATCTCATTAGTATTGAACCCCGCTCTCAACCATAAGCCAAGGGATCAAGGTAGGGATCAGGTTTCCGATCAGATCGCACCCGCTGGATTCGGGGCTTGATGCCGAAATCACTAGCTCCGAAGAACCGCACGATGTCCGATCCTCCGATACAGCTATTCCACAATATGTACTGCAACATTGGGACGGTGTGTTTGCCAATGAACAGCGGAGGTCGGACGCGCCAGGCTCTGTTAAGTATTTAGCCCCGAGGGTCCCGTCACGTTCGGGACCACATCGTTTAGTCGTTGCTTAGCTATATAGACTCCGTGCCCCAACTCGTGTGAATCTTTTCTGTTTCCTTGAGGCTGTATGCATGCGATAAGATTGCTTCGCACTCGTACCTGTACATTCCCTATCTCAATATCCACCACCTACCGGAAACTCTCATACTTCCCCGCACTCAGAATGGCCGCACGTCAAAGATCGCCTTCTCCTCACGCCCGCCCCGGGGAGCGCTCTGTACGTTCCACCTGCCAGAAATACTGATATTCACGAAGCTAACGGTCATATTTGTGATAGCGTGAGGCAGGTCGTGAGATGAAGCTTTTGCACTTCATCTATGGCCAGCCGAACATAGATGACATTCGGGGACATCCCCAGAAGGTGCTTGATCTGATGGACCAGTTTGAGGAAGACTACCACATGATGACTGTCGGAGGCCCAAAAGGAAAAATTGTCAAGGATTTAATTGTCGAGACCAAGCCCAAGACAATGATTGAGCTTGGCTGCTACGTTGGATATTCCGCCATTATGTTTGGTGATGCCGTGCGCCAGAACGGAGGCGAGCGCTATCTGAGTCTTGAACTAAACCCCGAATGGGCTGCGGTTGCCAACATGCTCATTGAGCTTGCTGGCCTCCGTGACTTCGTGCGTATTATTATCGGCCGCAGTGATATCTCGCTTGACAAGTTGATCAAGAGCGGTGAAATCAAAAAGATCGAGCTTATGTTCATCGACCACTACAAGCCTGCATACACCACAGATGTCAAGCTGTGTGAGTATCACGGAGTGATCCAGCCAGGCACCGTCCTGGCTGCTGATAATGTCCTGTACCCGGGTAACCCGCCCTACTTGGAATACATCCGCAGCACGGTCGAGCAGAAGAGGGAGGCGGCTAAGAACGGCCCTGTGAAGGGATACAACACTGTGGGAATGAAGGAACGCACCGTGCAGTCGTTTATGCCCGAGAATGACGTGCCCGCCTTTGAAACAGTCGGAAACCCCAACCTCGTGTACAAAAATGAGCTATGCCAGCCCGAAGGCGAAAAAGTGAGTCACCCGGAGATCTCGTCATTAGTCCCACCTTATCTCCATGTGTTTACTAATTGGAATGACAGGATGCCGTTGAAGTGTCACGCTGCGTTGGGATCCAGGAAGCATAGACCGGCCAACGTCCTCAGATGAGGGATAGTGGGCATTTCTAGTGTAAAGGAAAGCCATTGCCAAGATTACACAAATTGCAGCGATTGCCATATTGCTTAACAATCCCGTAGAAAAGTACTAGGGTGACAGTGGTCCGTAAAGATGGCAAGCCGAGAAAAGGGCGCCACGGGCCGAACGAGGCGGAGGCATTTGATAGTTTCGGAAATTGCCCCGCTTGATCCAGAAGTTGCCGTCGCCAGGACCTTCCCCCGCATCGGTGCGTGAAATCCGCCAGGAATAAAAGACCAAGCCTTTCCCTTCAATTGATCCCTGACTATTCAGCTTCAATTCTTCAATCATGGCTACCAAGACTTACAACGTCGGTGTTATCGGCTACGGCTTCAGTGCCAAGATCTTCCACATTCCTTTCGTGGAGCAGATCCCCGAGCTCAAGCTTTACGCTGTCGTGCAGCGCACTCCCAAGGCCGACGATGACGCGGAGAAGGACCACCCCGGTGTCAAGTCTTTCCGTACTACGGATGACCTGGTCAAGGACCCCGCGGTCGACATTGTGATCGTGACCACTGCCCCGGACTCGCACTTTGACCTTTGCAAGCTTGCCCTGGAGGCTGGCAAGCACGGTATGTACCCAATTTTTCCACCCAATATGGACATTACTGATACGTCTACTACATAGTCGTCTGCGAGAAGCCCTTCACCCCCACCCACAAGGAAGCCGAGGAGCTCGTCGCCATTGCCAACAAGCAGAACAAGCTTCTGGCCGTGTACCAAAGTACGTCGTACCTCATTCCACACCACCTCTATCTCCACAGGAAGACTCTCTGACAAATTCACTCTACAGATCGCCGCTGGGACGCCGACTATGTTACTCTCTCCAAGCTCATCAAGAACGGGTCCCTCGGCCGCATCTCCGAGTTCGAGACTCACTTCGACCGCCACCGTCCCGAGGAGCCCGCAGCCGAATCGCACAAGTGGAAGAACAAGGTTATCCCCGGTGGCTCCGCCATCTACGACCTGGGCACCCACCTCCTGGACCAGGTCGTGCACCTCCTCGGTCTCCCCAAGCGTGTGACAGCCTTCATCGGCTCCGCCCGCGCCAGCAACAGCTCCGGCTTCGAGGACTCCTTCACCGTCCTCCTCCACTACGCGGACAACCTACTGGTCACCGCCAAGGCGACTGTCGTCAGCCCCGAAGACGAGCAGCTCCGCTTCTGGGTCCGCGGCGAGAAGGGCAGCTTCAAGAAGTTCCACCTCGATATCCAAGAAGACCAGCTCAAGGCAGGCATCATGCCCCAGGATCACGGATATGGTATTGAGCCTCGCGAGCGCTACGGTACCTTGACTACCATGCGGGATGGAAAGCCTGTTAAGGAGGTTGTTCCTACCGTTGAGCCTCCTACTTACACCGAGTATTACCGCAAGCTCGTCCGGGCTCTTGGCGGAGAGGGTGATTTGCCTGCTAGTGGTGCGGAGGCCAGCCAGGTTATTCGGCTGATTGAGTTGGCTCGTGAGAGCTCTAAAACTGGTCGGACTTTGGATGTTTAGATTGAATGTATGTATGTATGAAAAGCGATGATGACAACGATTAGCGATTGGAAGCTATAGATAGATGAACCACATATTGGATTGATCTTATCACATTGATCCTATTCCATTCAGGCATCATCCTGCTTTTCCGGATTACGGAGAACAGCCTGGAAATGGTGGACGAGGCGCTTAATTGATTGGATTATGCCGGCATGAGTAATGAAGCTCGGTGAGCGAAAAGATGATACACCGACCGCATGAATTGATGAGGATAGGTTGAAGTAGGAGGATATACTGCATTGAGGAATACTTTAGTCGCTTCTCCAGGAGATTCATGGACTCGGGGGTATAAGTTTGGAAATAGACATGAAGAATAGTCTTTAGATCTTTCAAGCTCTTCAGGGGCAGCAAATAGATGGGAGTATACAGATGATACAGGGCGTGGCGATAAAGTCATTTCGATTGAACCCCAAAAGGGTCACACAGTGCGAAGCAGGAGATACCTCTAACAACTATCGAATCAGAAACTACAGGCCAGTTTCCTTATTCCTCAATATTGCAACGTGCATGGGAGAGACTTGCAAACAAAGAAAGTCGAGGATAGCGTCCATGGGTTTCCCACATCCGCTCCCAAGTGATAGGTCAATGACCCCGACATCCTACGGAATATCATGTTATCCTAAGTTGACCTGCGACATGTGTCCAGCTATTTGACCGGGTTTTATTCGTTCGAGTGTACTGTAAAGTAAGCGGTTGTCCCGGGTTTCGTGGAACGAGTTCGAAGTGCATATAGTCTACCCCGGCTCTTAACTTACCTATGTATACATTTCTGCCCATTGGGTACGTACATCCCCTAATTCTCATTAACAACATCCCCATCTCTTCAGCATGGCATCCTGTCAAGGGTTGGATATAGCCATCGTCGGCGGCGGCATCGCTGGCGCACTCACTGCCCGGGTTCTTCGAGAGGCACATCGAGTTACTATCTACGAGCGCGCCAATGACGCAGGAGAAGTGGGAGCTGCAATCGCTCTTGGTCCTACTGCGGTGAAGATACTTGAATCCATCGGTTTCGATCAGGAGCGTGCTGGATCTATACCCGCCGGGCTCATCAAGCTCTACGACCACAAGGGTAATCCTGGTCATGAGAAACATATGGATACATTGAAGTCGTACGGTGCGGAGCATTTGGCGTATCATCGTTCTGATCTAAGGAATGAGTTGCTTCGACTGGCTGTTGCCGAGTCAGGGGAACTAGGCATTCAGGGTTGTCCGGCTCGGATTGCCTGGGGGTGCAAAGTGACGGCCGTTGATGCGGAAGCCGGGAAACTCACTCTTTCAACCGGTGAGGAAGTGACTGCTGATCTCATAGTGGGTGAGTGGAATAGAAAATCCAGCAGCCGACCAAGTGTGCTAAATAAATGCAGCCGCCGATGGAATCAAGTCTGTGGCTCGGCCCGTTGTCGTGGGTGATGCTGCCTTTTCAACCGTCAAACCCTGTGGTATATCGGCATTTCGATTCCTTATCGAAGCCCAAAGAATCCAAGACATGACGGGATATCTCCCAGAGATGTTTAAACCTCTTCCAGGCAACAAGTATTGCTTGTCAATGCTGTTTGCTACAGACGGATCGAAACGCGGCATGGTCATCTACCCATGTAGGAAGTTTGAGCTCGTCAATTTCCTTTGCTTCGTTCCCGACAACAGATTGAAAGGAGAGTCAACGAGATCATGGTCCGCACCTGGGGACCGCGATGAGCTGGTGAGCCATTTCGACGATGATTTCCCAGACTGGGTTGTTGATTGTCTCCGGTAAGAAGCCCTCCATTCCTACGGCTACCGTCATCCTCTAAATTGAAGACATCGCTAACATTAGCCTTTACGACTTGTTAGTCTGGCAGAAAATATTAAGCTTTGGCAATTGCATGATCAAGATCCACTACCGACATATACTGTCGGCCGCGTTGTCCTCGTAGGAGACGCGGCCCATGCAATGACCCCTCATCAAGGCCAGGGAGCCACGCAGGCTGTCGAAGATGCCGAAGGGTTCAGGCTCTTTCTTCGCCCTGGAATCACACAAGATGACGTTCCGGGCATCTTGAAGGACTATGACAGCGTGCGAAGACCACGAGCGAGTCAGATCCAGATGCACACGCGGGCCGCCCAGAGCAACAGGAAGCCCGAAGATGCGCCCAAACATGAGAAATACAATTGGACATATCCGGGAATCATCAAGGGACTGGAACGAGTGAAGGCTGGAGAGGAGCTTATTCAGTACTAAAATGGGACATGTACGCGCGACTCTCAGGGGTATCCTAAAGGTAGCTTTACATTGCAGTATTCTCAGAGGGGAACGTGGGATTAAGTAGAGTTTCCAAACCGGACGATGTAAGCAGTGTTTACTTGCAAATAACACCCAAGGCTGCTATAATGCCAATGGAATGACCTAGCAACATGTACACTAAGTTAGGGCTGCCTTCTGCTTACGCTGACACCGAAACGATCTCGAGCTGTAGCTTGCCGAGCTAGAAGCGTCCATCTGCACTAGTTTCGACCGGGATATGGGATGGAGGGCACAAAAAAACCAAACGCCGAAATTTAGAGTCCACCAGCTCGGCAGGGTCTTCCATTGTCCACTTCGCTAGCGCCACCGAGGCGTTGAAGCTACTCCCAATCGGTGAGATCTCCGGCAAACCCCATTTTGCTGCCCGAGTCGTGGCAGGTCCGCGCGCTGGAGGCTCTCCGACATCAGGCGAGACATATAGCGGTATAGCACAGCGTGGTCAGCCACAGTCTCATTAGCTCGCCTCTCAAAAGTCACTGTCACATGGGCGTCATGCAGGAGTGCGAGGCCTGAGCTATTTTGTCTCCCCACCCCTGGCACGTTGACCTTCACAGATTCAAGATCGGAAACCCTCAGATTCATCTGCTCTGTCAATTCTCTTATCTGATCTCCCAGGGACATCATGGACGCAAGCTCGTTTCCAGATTTCGAGGTGCTCTCCTATTCCAAGCAATTCGGGGAAAGCGACGATTTTGAATCTTCGGCATCGGAAAATTCAATCACTCTCAACACCTCTTCTTCATGGACATATTGTGGGCCCCTATTGACACTCGAGTCAAGTCGTCTACCCTCATCATTTCACACATGGGCCCAAGCGACAGTCAATGGACCATTAATGAGCCCTCTTTTCTCCTTCTTGGCATTCGTGCACAACTTCCTAAAAGCCAACAATCTCTCTAATTACTGGCTTACCATCCGAGCCAGCACAGGTTCCAACGACTTCGACACCCCCCCGCTGGCACACAGATGATCTATTCTTCTCACTGGCCTCAGAAAAACGATCACGCCAGCGTCGCTCATTACTAGCCCCACTATACAGCCGTGATAGAACCCGTCAAAGTTTCGACTCCTACACAAAACGAAACAAAACCCTATACTCAACAGAAACAATACAAGTAACAACAACAACCCCAAATCCAACAAACTGGAAACTCACCACCACCCTCCTGGGCCCAGGAACTCTTTTCATATCCCAAAAGAAAAGCCCCTCGGCGCGCGCAATCCAGCGCAACGCAAAGCGCAGTACCCGTGCAGCGAACCCGGACCATATATGTCTGTCTGTCCGGTGCGTAGGCTGTGCCATGGCCGCGGAGTCTGTGCGGACGCGTCTCGCCGCGGAACTTGGACAGCACGGGATCTTACAGGCGCAATCCGGCGAGTGCGTGTTTTTCCGGGTTGGCGAGGATGAAGGAGCGGTGCATTCCGAGCCGATGTCTCATGGGGACCGGATTTTTGTGAATGTTGTGCCGGGGCATGAGGCGGATTTGAAGTGTTTGATGGCGAAGTGGGGGATGGAGTATCCGAGGGCTTGGTGCGTTGGGTTGCCTTTTCAGGGGTTTGAGGAGGGGAATTGGAGGGATATTGGGGATTTATGATATGGATTAATGCGATGCGTATACATTAATAGCCATGGGGGGGGGGAGGTGCATTCCAAGGTTCTAGTGCTAGATTGACTTGGATGGAAAGTAGCGATTCCATGGTTGACGAAAAGTGGAACCACTGATCAGAGAGAAAGGAGTAGGAGGATCAGACAAGCAGAATACCAACCCTGCTATAAGAAACCTGCAATCGGTAACCGGTGCTCTGCACCTCAATTTCCCATGATAAGAAAGAGGACATCAGCGTGTAAATTAAACCAAGTAGAACGTACCTCGCGAACCTATTAGTTGAACTTTTGAGCCACATTATTTCATGATTATCGCCCAAGAGGGACACGAAGGTCGAGCACCGTAGTATGATGGGCCGGTTAGCTTATGTTGGCATTGTTGGACAACTCGAAAGGATATATACTAAACCACAGCAGTTATTCGATGGCAAATCTTGAATCTCTGAACGTGTTTGGGCAGAAATGTCTAATTTTTAAGTACACAAATTTATATGAAACTGCACTTTGGCTAGGTATGACACATTCACAACGAGGTTTGCGAGGAGCTTTCTTTCATTCATGCAAGTGTTATCTCATCAATTAGAGCAGTCTTCCAATCGCTTTCCCCGAATTCTCAACTTCAAACCAACAGCGAGGCAGACAAAAACAACAACCATCTCAACAAGCACAGACATTACCAGTTGCGCAGTATTGTTGCCATCGAGGGCATTAAATGTTGAGTCGGCAACGAACCAAAGCAGCATGGCATAAATTATGCGCACAAGTAGGAAAGGAGCTGAGATGGCCACAGCTGCCAGGGTGTGATTCTCGCCTTTAGCGATCGAGGACCGACGGAGGAAAAGAACACCCAGTAAAACGCAGAGAATAGCCCAACTGACAATGTACAAGATCATCCCAACTTTGACTTCAATATTTGGGGTTTTCAGGCCTTCAGGAGTCATGTTCCATGTTATTCCCGAGATTGCAAGGGCCAAAGCAACAATGGTGGTAATCCGGAAGAAGCTGAAGGCGAATCTGTGGATGACTGGGTTGGGCATAGATTCGTTTCTATGGCATGTTAGAAGATAATTCACCAAGGATAACCAAAGGAAGCTTACGCTCTTGAAAGCAGGCCCGAACATGTCATCAGAAGAGGCGATAAACCGATAGAACTGCAAATAGCGGCCGCTATGTAGAGACCCGTTGAGGCGTTGTTGATCGTCGCCAACTCGCAGCATGCGCCCACAATACGAACAATGGTGAAAATAACGAGAAATATAAAGCCGCCGCTACGACGTATGCCATGACGATAGACCAGCAAAGCGGCCACAAAAAGGGCCGGCAGGTAGGCGATCAATTCTAGGATAGAGATCCCGTCGCGGTAGGTAACTGAACCCATGATGAGCAGCTATTCTTCAATGATATCTGTTGAGATTTCTGAGAATGGCTTCAATCGATGTTTATATGTTGATGATTTGGTGATCGACAGTCCTCATTAGCGGCTCTTGGAATAAAAAAGAGGTTCTAAACAATCGTGTAGATGTATGCAGGTTCTGATTCGCTCTCGCAACTGTGTCCCATTTTGGGTTTAGCAGCTCGACAAAATGCGCAGCCGGCTGAACCACAAACCAAGGCCTACTTGGCAACTTCGCGAACCTAGGAAATACGATAGTTGTTCCGCGAGCCATAATTTCATCTACATTCGTCCCTAATGGCATTTTTCAGCTACACGTTCTCCAATAAGGATGGCGTAGAACGGTACCTGTGACGCATAATAGCCTTGATCTACTCATTAGTAAAGTTACAAAACACCACTACTCGTAAACTCTTTGAAATCAAAAAGTGAATTGATTGTATGGTCGGTATCAATACTCGCAAGTGAACGCGCCAAGCTCAAAAGTTGCCCTCACAGCGGCTGACTTGAAATTGATGTGATTTGAATTATGATGCTTATCTAAATCTCGCAATAATAGAAAGAAAATGCTAAGTACGTGAGAGTCTTTTAGGTGCCGCTGCGGGGTAAATCCGTACCCGCAATAGTTGCCCAAAAAGCTTCGCGCATAGACACTCAGGTCTCTGCTCTAAAATGCCGCATTATACAGGGCGAGTCTCATGTTTATGATCGAGCTGAAGGCTGGTGGATTCGACACGACAATGAAAATGTAAATCATTGCTTTTTCGGTCAGAAGGCTTAGACTAATGCACTCAATCCGACAAAAGCTTTGAATATGTGCAAAGGAGTGAAAGGAGACCACTCATTCATATAAAGGCTGCTCCTATTTAACGCCGATACCGCGCTGGCTTGCTTTTGATAGAGACATCTCCGTATAGTAGGAAGTACAAAAGGCCGCGCGTTCCAAGGCTCCGTTGTGCAGGGCGATAGATCAACATCAGATCAATGAACTGGGGTGGATCCGTGGGTGACCGCTGTCGTGGGGGCCAAGTCACCCTCTCAGCTCCATTTGGCCTCAAGGCGGGGACTACCAACTCCCCCTGATTTTTGAACGTTGTAGTGCATCGTGCGTCCTTCTCGTGCCATCACAATCAACCTTACTATACGATGGGGTACGATGGCAAACCTAGTAAAGGTTGCGGCAACTGCCGTTCCCGCAAGATCAAATGCGACCAGACTCGACCGGCCTGTCGGGAATGCATTCGAACTAAACGAGAATGTTCAGGTTATCGCGATGAGCTGTCGATGATATTCCGCGATGAGACCGAGTCCGTTGCGCGTAAGGCCCTTTCTTCGCGATCTTCAACTGCTCTTTCTACGTCGTCTTCTTCCAGACGTCAAAAGATGTCCCGATCGGCTCGCCTAGCTCTCCCAGGACAGAACGTCGGATCCTCAGGGACCTCCGAGACCTCAGACTCCTCCTTTAGCTTGGAAGACCCAGTATTTGATTTCGTCTCCGATCTTGAGTCCCAGTATTATATGCATCGGCCCCGACAGAGTCCCCAAGGGACACATCCCGACACGGGACTCTCGAAGCAGGAGGCTATCTGCTTCTTCCTCCAATCGCACACCATACCTGGAAATTTTCTAATAACAGACACTTTGACCAATTTCCTCATGAAGCCTGGTGGGTCGCTGGGTCAACAGGCTATCCAATCCAGTATCGTGGCGGTTGCCAGCGCCATGCTTGCGCGTGTGCGCAACATTGCCTCGTTAGGGCAAGCGGCGCGTCAGGAGTATGGGTCTGCGCTCAAGCTAGTCAATGAATCGCTCGCCCATGCCGACGAGGCTAAGACGGACCAGACCCTTGGTGCAGTCGTTCTTTTGGCTTTGTATGAAGTAAGTTCTCTTCTCAAACTCGAAGAAGTCGGATTCCAACCATAGCAGATCGTCACTTCGAGGGCTCCACAAGGTATTGAGGGCTGGACCAACCATATATGTGGAGCCGCCGCTCTATTAGAGCACCGAGGCCTTAGCCAGCTGCGAAACGAATTAGGAATCCGACTTTTCCTCCATTTGAGATATCAGATTGTGCGTGATGGTTAACCCCCAGAATCACAAGCAAAAGGCTTATTCATTTCATAGATCATAAGTTGTCTCCAACGTGACGTGTTGGTACCTGGTTCTCTACTGGAAGACACAAAGCTCGACCTGCTCCCTGGCCTTAAGGATGCCCTTGGCAATAGACTGATCTTGATCATCGGCAATTTGTCCAACCTCCGTGCCAACATCCACACGAAAGTGATGAGCAATGTCCAAGAAATAATCAGTGCAGCCTGTGCTATCGAAGCAGACCTCATCGCCTGGTTGGCTGTCCTGCCGCCTGATTTTACCTATAGCAGCCATACACTCATGCCAATGGATCGTTCTTTCGAACGCCGCTGTCACGGAATTAGACCATACAACAGCGAATACCACATCTATCCAGACATCTGGTCGCCGAATTGCTGGAACCACTACCGCTGTGCACGGATCCTTGTCAGTGAAATCATATTAGCACACGTCCACAAGCTCTCCAGCAGCACCTCGACCTCTTTATCCGAAGACTTCCGTTTATACTGCTCGTCACTACGTTCAACAATTCGTCGCTTAGGCGCCGATATCTGCCGCAGTGGCCCATTCCACCTGGGCGCCTGTAACTCGGAGGTCCTCCCAGAGACGAACATTCTTCCACCAGAGAGCTACCTGGGCGGTCTCATGCTGCTCTGGCCACTATTCATTGCCGGCATGATTGAGGGACCGACACATCCACAGCGTCGATGGGTGATACAATGTCTTAAGACGATAGGGAACACATGGGGACTGGCTCAAGCCCTGGCCCTTATGGATCTTCTCATTGTAGACCCGGGAATGTTCCATTCTGCGGAACAGTATGGGGAGGCCGCTGATACGGCGACCGGGTCGTCAGAAATACTGCCGTTTTCTATTTTCCATGTGCCGTACTATAACCTCCCCGCATTGAAGGAATATCGAGAGCTTCAGGCATCTTCGGCCTGAGAAACTATTTGTGCTGCGCGGCCTATCCTATTTATGCATTGAATGATCGTGGTTGGATGCTCCCTAGCTTGGTGTTAGGGTCTCGATTCCATCGGAACAGGAGGTGGGCTTTTTGGGCAAAACAAGGTGGAGTATCTATCTCAGTGCGGGTGTTCTTCTAGGGCTTTGTTAGAGACTTAATAGTCATTCAACAATATGAAGAAAGAGAACTCACCACATCGCTATATTACGGTAAATTATTTTAGGCTGCCGATGACGATCTCAAGGGTCATTTGTACCAAAAGCGGGGATGTCGCAGGGGAGCTAGCCATACTTGTTTTTTTTTCCTTTCATCTCTAGTCTACTCCATTTGGTAGTTCTTATGCGATCAAACTAGGTCTTTGTGATCTTGAAAGCAATCTCACAAAGCTAGGAGCTGTGTATAGGAGAGTCTCAACCCACAATATAAGGTTCACTATTTGGACATGTTGCCCTAACAGCATTTGTGGCGTTGGTCACTCTCGATTACCGTGAACTGTCAGCACGGCACATGTCAGTCTGAAACGAGCATCATGTCAGACCAGACCAGATCGATCCTCTGCCCCTCTCTCCAACATTGACGACAAAATGCTGCGCAAAAAAGAGACCTACACGAACATAACCCCTATCCCTCTTCAAGTACCCCGCCAACTAGCCCTCGACATCCTCCACAGCCACAGCGAAATCATCACCCTCAACCCGCTCGTCCTGTCCCACCATCCCATCAAAGCCCCACAGAGTGCAGTCGCAGACGAGTATTATTCGACCTGGTACGAAATCACCGAGCGCGTCCAGTATCTACCTGGAATCGGGAAACTCGGCTCTGGCAAAATCAGCTTCAAGGGCAGCTTCCACAATACGCCTTGGGGCCTACAGACACACACCTACGGGCCAGTGGGCGTGGATTTGCGTATTCAATGGCGCATCGGGGGAAACCAGCCTGACGAGCCAGAGGCAAAAAGGCCAGAGAGTGGAGTCCCGCGAGGACTGTATCTGCGCGAGGATATTAGTATCGAATGCAACATGACGCTTCTCTCGTTCGTGAAGAAGGAGCTTCAGGCTTCGACGAAGGTCCTCGTTGACCGACTGATGAAGAAGGCGGAGCTGCTAGATGCGGGCACGCTCGAGGGTATAATGGAAGATGGGAGGCTGAGGACGTTTAATCCGAACGATCGGTCGAATATACCCCCAGTACAGTGGGGGAGCCAGGAGCCGTCGTCTCCGACTTCATCGGTGGCTGCGTCCAGGTGGTCGACGTCGTCGGGGGCAAGACATAATTCTGTTCCGCCTCCGCAGTACAGGCAGGACCAAAAGTCGAGCATGGCGGTGGAATTGCCAGGTAAGTGTGAGCACATATAGGCCTTTGAGATGAGACTGACATCAAATTAGATACATCTGCTGCGTATGGCGTTGGCTCTCAAGCGGGCAAGACATTCCCGGCTGAACTGCCGGCAATGCCGGAACATGAAGAGAGCCGGTATTATAGACGTTAGGACGCTTAGTGTGTATGGTACAAGGTTTGTGGAAGCAATCATGATTGATGACGTTCAGCGATGTATTTCGAATATTTTCTAGTCTAGTGAGATGATTAATGACGAATAATGCTAGTGTTTATGAAAACTGCCTTCATCGACCAAGAAAGAGAGTTCCGGATTAAGTCCATATGGGGCTATCAAGTGAGGTTACTTGACTACGACATACACTATGCATATTATTCGAGTCCTCGGGCGAGTATGCCCTGACCTTCGTGCAAGTAAGCAGCTCCATATTGCCAATCCCGATATGCTACCCGGGGCGCTCACCTGCCCAAATGGACCATTCAATGCATCGAGATTTCCTCGACTTGAGCTATCTCCACTTTCGGCTCCATTTCTGCTCCATCAATGAACACGGGTCTTTATAAAAAGACGATCGCGAAATATCAAAACAATATCACGAACGCCAAGCCGCTAGCGCCGAAAGAGGAGATTCTGTTACCAAACACAAACTGCCTGAGTGGCAGAACTTCTCAAAGCTGGAGCAAGTCATTAACAGCCTGAAGAAAGCGGCATTCTTTTGAATCTGAGCTCCGCGGAGATAGGAAACACACTGGAGCTTAGACGGTAATTGATGGTGCATTAGGGGGTAAAAACCGGACGACAGGATGTCTTTAGACCGCACTCCCTCATAGGGCTGGATTCCCCCAGGTTTTTGATTTGAACTCTGCGGTACGTGTGTTGACAACTTTTTATACTTCCATGCCTCGAACACCTGGGCTAGGGTTTGGCATTGGTCTCCCTGGTTCTCATAACCGAGTCTTCGCGCGCCATGTCTTTCGACATCAGGGGCTGGAACTTCGATGTTGATCGGTTTATCAATCCATTTGTGCCGGCGCCGAAATGGCATCTTGTTCCAAGGCCAATAGCCCATTTCTTGGGACATCGTGATAGACCGACGAAGCCATCGGGGAATATCCTGACGGCCTTCTGGTCACTGATCGGTGCTTTTTGTGGCGTGGCCCTGGTCGCCGAAGTGTCCAAGCGAGTGCCTGTATTTGAGGCACGAGAGGGCCCCCACATTGTCGGGAGCTTTGTAAGTCACATTGGGAGGTCCATACTCTGATATTCAGGAATAACAGTTGACGGTTTATTTGCATCAGGGTGCCGCTGCAGTACTTGAATTCTACGCCATTGAGTCGCCCTTTTCACAGCCTCGAAACGCATTCATTAGCCAAATGTTTGCATGTCTTATTGGTGTGGGCATATCAAAACTTTTCGCTCTGAATCCCCATGCCGAACAATACACTGCGATCGGAGGCGCTCTTGCTTGCGGCCTTACTACGGCAGTCATGGGCCTCACAGGCACCGTACACCCGCCGGCGGGTGCAACGGCCTTGCTGGCTGTCACCAATTCTCAAACGGCTGGGCTTGGCTGGTTCTTGTTCCCAGTTATGCTGTTGGGAATAACGCTGATGCAGATCACCGCCTTGATCGTCAATAACATTCAGCGACAATATCCCGTGTATTGGTGGACATCACATTCTCTATCACCGTTCAAGGATACACAGGAGGAGGAGGATCACCAGAAGGCCGGGTCTGATGTGCCTAGTCACTCCGAGGCAAGTCTAACAGATGTTCCTCGGCGAGTGGCCGTTGAGCGAGGAGAAGTCTGGATTCCTGATGGTCTTTACCTATCAGAAGAGGAGAGACGAGTCCTTAGGGGAATCAGTGAACGTATGTAGCTGAACAGAATCAAGTGCATTGTGTCAACTCGAATGCATGAATTTCTATCTAAACAAAAAGTTTAAACTTCATACTGTAGGCGCGAGCCTTGCCTTGGATGATTGTCGCGATTGGTTACTCATTTTGCGCGTATTCAGCGGGACAGAGCAATCCTGTTACTGTAATGCAATAAAAGTAGACCCTAGCTTCGGTCTATGACTAAGTGATTTTGGGTAATTGGTGATTTGAAAATCCGTTCCTTAGCAGAACATTATCTTGAACATTTTTTCCGTTTCTCGGTGATTATAGTTGCGATTGATTTCCATGAGTCTCTTCTTAGGTCAAGTGGAATTGAATGGAAGCAAGCCACCTGTATCATGGGGCCCATAGGGCAGGTTTTGGCCTATGGAGTGGATGTATCTACCGACATGCGATGACCGTAGATGTGATATGTGAGGGAGTGGTGAATTAGTTTTTTGAGTGTCTTCCATCAATGGAAGTAATCCGTTATCAAATGTCATAAATTAAGCTGGTTAGCATTCGCCAAGCCTCTCTATAATCGCTGCCCAACTATCCCCTTGAAAAGGTACCTTCCAGGTGAAACACAGTGGCAAATACGTTGACGCCTCAGGCCGCCGTGCCCAAGTGTGCGGTGACGTCTATCGCTCCCAATCAAAGGCTACGTATTCGCTGTTTGGCCCACCGCTCGAATTTTTTTTTAAATTTTTGTTCTGACAGAACTCGGACATCGAGTTATATTAGGTGTTCTTTCATCACCCTCTCTCAAACTACTTCTTATACCCTCGAGTTTCATTTAGAGGTCGAGACTTAGCGATCCAAGTCTGTTCTATCGATAAGGGCTCAGCATTTAACACACACCCCACTCGCTGCCCCTCTGTTTCTTCCGCCCCGCCGCTCCACTTCAGTCTCTTTTTGCATTTTGCTTCAGTCTCTTCGCGTCTCTCCTTTCTCCCCCTCCCTCCCCCCATATCTTCCCCCTCCCCCATACATCCGTCATCATGGTTTCTGCTTCCAAGGCGGCCCGTATGGCCAAGCGTGGCGATGCCGCCTCCAAGAAGTCCAAGAAGGATGAAGCCTCTGGCGACCAGCCCGCTACCACCGAGGAGAAGATGAAGGACGTCGAGAAGCTCACCTCTCAGATGGACAAGCACGGTCTCTCCGACCGTGTCACTACCGGTGTCCTGTCGTCCCTGCCTGCCTCCCGTGACTGCAAGATCACCTCCGCCTCTCTGGTGTTCCACGGCAAGGTCCTCTTCACCGACTCTACCCTCGAACTCAACTTCGGTCGCCGTTACGGTCTCCTGGGTGAGAACGGCTGCGGAAAGTCCACCCTGTTGAAGTCTATTGCCACTCGCGAGTTCCCCATCCCCGATCACATCGATATCTACCTCCTGAACGAGGGTGCTCCCCCCACCGATTTTGGTGCGCTGGAGTGGGTTGTCCGTGAGGCTCAGGCCCAGCTGGACGCCATGGAGAAGAAGGCTGAGGAGATCCTCGAGGACGAGGGTCCCGACAGCCCTATCCTGGAGGATCTGTACGACGTAAGTTTTTGATCTTGTCCTGACTATTATTTTCTCATTGTTCGATGACTGACATCCGTATGCAGCGTATGGACAAGATGGATCCCTCCACCTTCCACACTCGTGCCTCTCTCATTTTGACCGGTCTCGGTTTCAACAAGGTTACTATTGACAAGAAGACCAAGGATATGTCCGGTGGTTGGCGTATGCGTGTCGCTCTTGCCAAGGCTTTGTTCGTCAAGCCCTCTCTGCTCCTCCTCGATGACCCCACTGCCCATTTGGATCTTGAGGCCTGTGTGTGGCTGGAGGAGTACATGAAGACCTGGGACCGCACTCTGATTCTGGTTTCCCACTCTATGGATTTCCTGAACGGTGTCTGTACCAACATGATCGACATGCGCGGCAAGCAGCTGCTCTACTACGGTGGTAACTACGATTCTTACCACAAGACTCGCTCCGAGCAGGAGACCAACCAGATGAAGGCCTACGCCAAGCAGCAAGAGGAAATTACCCACATCAAGAAGTTCATTGCTTCGGCTGGTACTTACGCCAACCTGGTGCGTCAGGCCAAGTCTCGCCAGAAGATTCTCGACAAGATGGAGGCCGATGGCTTCATTCAGCCCGTCGTCTCCGATCGTGTCTTCACTTTCCGCTTCGCCGATGTCGAGAAGCTCCCTCCTCCCGTTCTGTCTTTCGACGATGTCAGCTTCTCCTACTCCGGTGAATGGAACGACACCCTGTACGAGCACCTCGACTTCGGTGTCGACATGGACTCCCGTACCGCCCTTGTCGGCCCCAACGGTGTCGGCAAGTCCACCCTGCTCCGTCTGATGACCGGCAAGCTCAGCCCCATCGGTGGCCGTGTCTCCCGTCACACCCACTTGAAGCTCGGCATTTACAGCCAGCACTCCGCCGAGCAGCTTGACCTGACCAAGTCTTCCCTGGAGTTCGTCCGTGACAAGTTCCCCGAGAAGTCCCAGGACTACCAGTACTGGCGCCAGCAGCTCGGCCGCTACGGTCTTTCTGGTGAGTCCCAGACTGCCATCATGGGAACCCTGTCCGAGGGTCAGAAGTCCCGTATCGTCTTCGCCCTGCTCGCCATCGAGTCCCCCAACATGATCCTGCTTGACGAGCCCACCAACGGTCTTGATATTCCCACCATTGACTCCCTGGCCGACGCTATCAACGCCTTCTCTGGTGGTGTCGTCGTCGTGTCCCACGATTTCCGTCTCCTCGACAAGATTGCCAAGGACATCATGGTCTGCGAGCACAAGACCGTCCGCCGCTGGGATGGCAGCATTGGTGCCTACAAGAAGTACCTCCGTGACAAGATGATCAGCGCCGGTGCTGTCTAAGATACTCAACCGAGTACCTTAGCTTTCCTTTCTCATGACGACGAAATGCTAGACGAGAATCGAGGGAACTGCAATGCCTAAAAGTTCAGTGATCCGGCCCGGAACCCCCACCAACCACAGGTCGGCTCCGTGATCCCGGATCTTGATATCCTTTTTTACTTCCTTTTGTTCTTAGATCGGAGGTATTTGATCCCCTATCCTTCCTCATTAGATTTGAGCATGGGAGGGGCGGTCACTTTATTATTTTCCTGCGATTTATTTTTGCTGTGATGAACCCATTCCCCGTCGACATATAGCAGACATGCCCTGTTGGTCGAATTTTCATTTTTTATGGTTGTTTTCACCCACCGTGGTGCATCTTTGATAGAGAGTCTGGTGTCTCCTGATGGGACGCTGGATCGTTCTGCTGTTATGCGTGTCGATGTATCTACAGATCTTAGGGTCCATGACATGGAATGGCTTGCTGTTCTATTCTCTCTACCTATAATTAGAATCTTGGTAGTTGTAGTTGAAAATAATGGGAGTATATTTAGATCGTATAATTATTGGACTGCAAATTTGGGCGCTATGTCCTTGTCAGATACTTGTCCCATGGACTGCTAGATCAGCCCGTTGATGTGTGAATTTGAAGTCTTGGTATCACTCAAGAGTCATGGCATCCTCATATAGTGACCCAGAAAATTCGTGCTTTAACCTGAATATTTTAAGCACCTGTCTTCGATGCAAGGCCACGGGAGGAGCGAAGATAATGACAAAATCTAGCCGCGAAGTTGCTTCACGGGGGGGGTCACCACTTATAGACCCTCATGGCCTATCAATGACCACGCTCAGTTCGTGATGATCGGATGCAAGGAGAGACGCAGCGACAAAGAAGGACAGTCAATCAAGGCTTAGTCCGCTCAGTAACCAGCTCCGGCCCAAACATATCATTCGCATTGCGCTTCTGTTCCTCTAATTTGCGTTTCTTCGCCTGCCGCTCCGATTCCGTCTCAGAAGCTGCAGGCGAGTCAGTCGTAGAAGCCATTGGCTGAGTCAAGTCACGCTTCAAGTTGACTTTCTCGGGGTTCTGGCAATGGTATAGCTTCTTTGCGATGCGCTTAAGGCTTTTCATTTGATCTGGATCCGATGAAAGAGGTGTATATGCTTGGAGAAGAGCGGCGCAGTCAGATATGACTTGGAGAAGTTTGGTGCGAAGTTCGTAAAGGGGGTTTTGGACATTGTCTTGATTGGACTCGGTGGTTTGTGTAAGAGGGCCACCCAGCTTCGTATCGAGGTAGAACTCGGCCAAGGGTCGGTCGGCGAGGAGGAAGGCTGAAAGCCAGATTTGAGACGGGGTATATAGGAAGTATGCGTCTGTCATCTGGGCGGCAGCCTTGAGCAGCTCGCGTGTTACGCCGTGCGCGCGGCCAATTCGGTCTGCGATTGAAGACGAGGGTGTAGGTGGTGGCGCAATCGCAAGAAGCGCACGCTGGAGCTCCTGTGGTGTTTGGCTTGGAATATGGGGTGCAGGTTGGCCTTGTCCTTGTGCGATTGCTGAAAGCTCCATTACGCCGCCTTCCAGGCCGCGGAAGGGGTGTCGGACGTCGAATGTGAATCGGAGACCTTGCATAATCAGAAATTCGGGGGCGATGACCTTCTCTTCTGACGGTCCGCCTGGAATTCCGGCTGCGAATTGCCGGAGAGACATATAGTAGTTGTCAGTCTTGGTGGCGAGGAAAAGTGCGCATGCCATGATATCTTTGGGGTGGTAGGTCATCGGAGAGTTGGTCAGATAGAAACGGCGGAGGTATTGAATGGCAGTTGCCTATGGATTGCAAGGTAGGTGTCAGTTAATCATCTCGCTGGCAGCCCTAACTGCCTTGACTTTCTTGAATCCAACTTACCCGGACCATCGTGGGCAAAGGCGGCTTGTATTCATCGCCAAGCTCCAGCGTTTTCTCACAATAATATGTGACCAGCACCAGCTCTTCCTCTGGAGTCAAACATTCGATTTGCTTATCTTCGGCCCTCTTTGTCTCACCATCGCTCCCAGGCTGCGGGGTGCTCGCGGCGGATGGTGTGGCGGATGGATGAGCATCATGAGCTCGCCGTATCGCGGCTCGCACACGCTGACTGGCGACATCGGTCGTTGTGGCTCGCAGAGACTGGAGCGAAGCCTTCGTATATGACCATAGCCGGTATTGGGAGGATGTACGGTAGACGTCGTCTTCGATCATGATGTTCAAAGGCCCTGCTTTCGCTGCAGGAAGATGGCGCAGAATTTAGTTCGAGGCGCTTTCAGCAGTACAGGCCGAGGAAGAGATGGAATAGAGACGTTCAGTAGAAATCGATTAGGGAAGTGTCATTGAGATTAGACCCCCGCGAAGCGAGTAAAGGGCGAGGCTCCGTTCAATGTTCGTTGTGGAGGTCGACGAGGCTGGCATGTCGGGTTTGACGCGCTTATCGATAACGAGCCATAGTTCCACAGACATCTGCAAGTAAAGCCTCATTCTACAACTGTACACCTTCAAAGGTCCACATTTCATGTATGTTCGAGTCTGAAATATTTAATATTCGAGTTTCAATTATGCAAAAAGCTTCCGTATTTACACATGGGCTCTGGTTTTCCTTTTATCATTCAGTCATCACCTGGGCATCCAAGATCAATCCAAAATAGAGACTTTGTCGTTGCTCTCAATCACCAAGCAGACGAGCAGTGATATCCCCTACTTGAGCATCTTCGAGCTCCCGGGGCTGACCTCCATTGTTGTTGACACCAACAAAGCGCAAAGCATCCACTACTTGTTCCACATCGAAACCCATCTCGGTGAAACGGTTAACCACATTTTTGTGGTATCCGCCGTATCTGAAGTCCGACTGTCAGCTTATGTATCCTGGCAGTTCAAGCGAATCTGGTGTGACCTACCGGGCAGGGTCATCATTGGCAGCTGGTGGCAGAGCATTATTTGCCTCGGTCGTAGTTCCTGAATCGGCGCCAGTGGAAGGCGCGCCAGCATACATCACAGCCCATTGTCGAGCAACACGTTCAAATTCTTGAGGAGCCTGTAGCATCATCGTGGCAACCTCCGCATCCTGGGGGTCCTTCGGCTCTGGGGTGCTAAGCAGTGATTGCAATGAAAGCAAAGATGATTTGACAGTCAAAACGGGCGACCAAGCATTTCCAAGAGTATCAAGGCAGATTGCACCCTAATAGCACGCTAGTGAGTAGTTGCCAACAAGGAATAGTGAGGAGAGAATGTACCGTTTGGCTGCTGATGTTCGGATGCCACACTTTGGTTTCAAACTTCATGACTGGAGGGCGGAAAGGATAATCGGTGGGGATCTTGATGTCGACACTGTAGTTGCCACCTTGATACGGCGTATCCGGGGGCCCTGGGAAGGTACCACGGAGATGTGTGATATCCTGATGATCGCCAATGGGCTCAACCTTGACCTGAGAAGTCTTGTCTTTATGGATGTCGGCAAGTTCTTTGGCCACCCGGCGCATGCGATTACTAGCCATGTTGACGATTGCTTTGATCTAAAGCGAACAGACAACTATTGAGAGGAGCAGAGAGGGGTGCGTGGAAGTAAAAGCACGGTAGCTTCGGACTTGTGGGGGCGAGGTGATGGTGTGTCAGGAAAATAACTCGGAGAAATTGATTTAGATTGGGAGAAGACGAGGAATATGTACTTTGAATTCATTGTTAGCATGCGATTAAACCATAGGGCTTGAATCAAGGGGAAATCTGTTCCATCAAAGAAACCAAAGGTAAATAACAAAAGAGCACAAGACAGCGATCTCACCGGTGGAGGGGAAGTATGAGGAGCGATCAGCTCTAGTATCGAGCTTGCAAAAGCACCGTGACTCGAGAATGGTGGCTGATAGTGCGTGTCAATATACCACCGAATTCTCCAAACAGAAAATCACTCGATGCCAGTCTCAGACGAAATTGTTGCAGCTTGACGCAGGTCAATGAAGAAGCTGGCTCGCTGGTGGCTCAGGCATTCAGGCATCAATGACGCACGGCCTGAAGCCTGAGGCTTGGATCACGTGCCGGCGGCAACAGCTCGCAGCTCGTAGACCCCCGAGCAGCAACATCACGACTGCCCTAACAGCTCATCCCTTCCACCTCTGATTCCTCATCCATCTTCAGCTTCCTCGAGGATTGGAAACCTTATTCTCTTGTTGTTATCATTTTCCGACACAGACAGTGATCCTGTCGCTGGCTTACAAACATGGTTGGTGACCCTTCCTGCTCGAGCTCTCGTCTTGCCGCTTTGCCTTTGCTGACACGCTATCGAACAGGGTAACCAGCAGTCGAACATGGGCGGTGGCCCTGGTGGTGATGGACGCGATGATAAGGATAAGAAGGTATGATCCCATCCGATCCCCTGCTACAGGGTCAGGTCTGACATCGCGCCTACAGAAGGACAAGCCCAGATACGAGCCTCCCCCGCCGCCTACCACCCGTCTCGGACGTAAGAAGCGCAAGGCCGCCGGTCCCAGCACTGCCGCGAAGCTCCCAGATATCTACCCTACCTCGAGATGTAAGCTGCGCTATCTTCGCATGCAGCGAGTCCACGACCACTTGCTGCTCGAAGAGGAGTACGTCGAGAACATGGAGCGTCTACGCAGAGCCAAGGCCCAGGCAACAAAGGGACCTGTTAGCGATGGTGATGTGGATGTGACTGACCGTAACGCGGATGAGCGGAGTCGTGTCGATGACATGCGAGGCAGCCCGATGGGAGTCGGCAACCTGGAGGAGTTGATTGACGATGACCACGCGATCGTTTCCAGTGCCACTGGCCCCGAGTACTACGTATCAATCATGTCCTTTGTCGATAAGGATCTTCTTGAGCCCGGCGCCAGCATTCTCCTGCACCACAAATCAGTCTCAGTCGTTGGTGTTTTGACCGAGGAGTCTGACCCTCTCGTCTCCGTGATGAAACTCGACAAGGCTCCCACGGAGTCTTATGCCGATATTGGTGGTCTTGAGTCCCAGATTCAAGAAGTCCGAGAGTCCGTGGAGTTGCCATTACTACACCCCGAGCTGTACGAGGAGATGGGTATCAAGCCACCGAAGGGTGTCATTCTTTACGGTGCCCCTGGTACCGGAAAGACACTGCTTGCGAAGGCTGTTGCCAACCAGACAAGTGCTACCTTCCTTCGAATCGTTGGTAGTGAGTTGATCCAGAAATACCTGGGTGACGGACCGCGCTTGGTCCGTCAAATCTTCACAGTCGCTGCTGAGCACGCCCCATCTATCGTGTTCATTGACGAAATTGATGCCATTGGTACCAAGCGTTACGAGTCCCAATCTGGCGGTGAGCGTGAGATTCAGCGTACCATGCTGGAGCTTCTAAACCAGCTTGATGGTTTCGATGATCGTGGTGATGTGAAGGTCATCATGGCCACCAACAAGATCGAGACTCTTGACCCCGCTTTGATCCGCCCTGGCCGTATCGATCGTAAGATTCTTTTCGAGAGCCCTGACCGTGAGTGCTTCCCCAATATTTCTATCTTTGAACTCTTTAGCTAACATTTCTCTAGAAAACACCAAGAAGAAGATTTTCACCCTGCACACATCGAAGATGTCTCTTGCGGATGACGTTGATCTGGACGAGTTCATCAGCCAGAAGGATGACCTTTCCGGTGCTGATATTCGGGCCATCTGTACCGAAGCTGGTCTGATGGCCTTGCGAGAGCGTCGTATGCGGGTCCAGATGGAGGACTTCCGCTCGGCTCGTGAGCGCATCATGAAGACGAAGCAGGACGGTGGTCCTGTGGAGGGATTGTACTTGTAAGCGCTGATCAATGTTCTGCTGAGTGAGTCAGCTTGCTGGTCAACGTCTACGCTGGACACCTTGTTTGGGTGTATCGTGTATTTTAATGGAACGCATGCGAATGGCGGAAGCGATATATACCGACGTTTTCTCTCGGATTCTTTTCTTTTAGTATGTTCTTAGATATCTCGAAGATATCAATACCTAAATTACTAGATTTGTAGATTCATAGATCGATGGGCGGTCACAGAGCAACAGAGCGACGCGGGTGCAAACGGTGCAAACTAGCTGGAGCTTGATCTTATCGTCGCAAGTTCTGTTCTAACCTGACCTCTCCAACCTTTGCAAAATGGACGGCTTCGACGAGGAAGCTTTCAAGCAATTCTTTCCTTCCAGCTTCGGAAAGCAGGAGAAGTCGGTCGATGTTGATTCCCAGATCAACAGGACCAAGCGCGCCGAGGTTACGGTGCCAAAGCCGCCCGCAGACGTTAAAGGGACAGAACTAACTGCAGCCACCACAGCTGGCCCTGCAGAGACAGAAAGGAAGCCCCAGGAACCAAAGGAGAGTGAAGATGATTCAGACGATGACGATGACTCCGACGACGAAGATGACGAAGACGAGTTCCCCGTGTCCCATGAACTAGTCATGAAAACACACGAGCGCGCCGTCACGACGATGACCATGGACCCTTCGGGGGCGCGACTAATCACAGGTTCCACCGACTGCACGCTGAAGCTGCATGACTTTGCCAACATGACACCTTCCACCATCCGCGCATTCAAGTCCGTCGACCCGTCATTGAAAAAGCAATCTGCGTCGCAAGATACACACGCCGTTCACTACGCTGCATTCAACCCGCTATCGCCCGGCCATGTCCTGGTTGTTACCGCTACAGCCCAGCCGCGAATCCTTGATCGAGATGGTGAAACTATCACCGAGTTCGCAAAGGGTGACATGTACCTGCGCGATCTTCACCACACCAAGGGACATATCTCCGAAGTATCTAGTGGAGCCTGGTGCCCATTTGACGAAAACGTATGTGCGACTGCGGGATCAGACAGCACTGTGCGCATCTGGGATGCCAATGTCGGTCGTTCGCAGAAGGAAGTCATTGTCCACAAGTCAAGAGTTGCTGGGTCTGCTGGCCGGACCAAGATGACAGCCGTCGCCTGGGGATCCTCGAAGCAGGGTGGGTCGGATATTTTGGTTGCTGCTGCTCTTGACGGTAGCTTGGCTATGTGGGGCGGCAAGGGTCCTTTCACACGGCCTGCTGGTGAGGTTCGGGATGCGCATACTAGAGACACCTGGACCAGTGGACTGGATGTCAGCTCTGATGGGCGATACGTCGTTAGTCGAGGTGGAGACGATACAATCAAGTTGTGGGATACCAGAAAATTCAAAACTCCAGTTACTACTGCGTCGCATCCCTCGACATCCTTCCGCTATCCTACATCCAACATCCAGTTCTCTCCTTCGGCGGCGAACATTATCGTGGGCTCAGAAACTGGTCACCTTCACATACTCAATCCGGCGTTGAGGTCAGAGCTGGTAACCCCTGTAACACCGGGCTCCCCATTGATCACAGTCATGTGGCACGAGAAGCTCAACCAAATTTTGACAGGCTCAGCCAATGCTGAAACCCACGTCCTCTACAACCCAACAATGTCTACAAAGGGAGCTGCCTTGGTCATGTCCAAAGCACCCAAACTACGACACGTGGACGACTTTATCGCCCCAGATCTCTCCTCGGGGCTTGCAGGCGATTCTGTGGTTGTCGGATCGAACGGTGTTCCACACTACAGCTCGGCGACCTGGTCCGCTCGCCACCCGAATGTTGGACTCACAGCTTCTGGTCGCTCTCGAGACCCGCGCCGACCACACTTGCCACAGGTCACGCCCTTCGCCAAGGGCGGGTCCGATGAAAGGTTCATTCAGTCGCATATTCCTCTCAGCTCGATGCGCGATGAAGATCCCCGAGAAGCTCTTCTTAAGTATGCGGACAAAGCCCAGAAGGACCCTATATTCACAAAGGCATACCAAGAGACGCAACCGGAGGCCATTTACGCAGAATTAAGCGATGATGAGGACCACGGCCCTGAAAAGAAAAAGGCGCGGCGATGATCGTCAAATCTCCACATGAAGCCTTTTTTATACTAGTTTCTACAGAACGCCTTTGCTCCACAGCCAGGATATTGAGTTAAAATGAACACGAGACTAAACATCGCGTACACGCTTAGCTGTAACAACGTGAGGCTACACGGATCTCGAAAGAAGCAGCGCATGGCCTCCTTACATAGGTCAGGAATGCTCCTCCCCCCTCTTTTTGCTGTTTGATGACGTCCCCTAGAGCGGGATCATCATAGCACACGAAACTCACCCGAACCACCAATGACACGAGTAAACCCGCAGGCTTTGACCTCGCACAGGTTTGGGCTGCACGTTTCACGCAGCGGTGCGTTGTGGCTTAAATTAGTCTTCTGTAGGCCTGGAGTAAGGAGCGCTGCTGGTTGCTGACATGAGCATTTTCTCCGCTCCAGCTTTCTCCGTGCGTTGCCGCCTACTAACCTCCACGACCGCTATCTGGTCAAAGAGTCTATCCCTCCAACCTCAGCATGTCGTTTTTATGAAATGCTCTCTTTTCACTCCCTGATCTGAGTCGACGCTAATTGTGAAGGAGCCCCGGCGTCCGAGCACTTCCGTCGGTATTCCGGGTCTACGTGGATGCGACACCTCTCGCACCTGTTTCTGCCTCGCTCATATTCTACGCGACGGAGATGGGCTCTCTCCAGCAGCAGCTGGTAGCAGGCTTGCTTACCTCGTTCGTGTCTTCTACTATCGCACCATCCGCCACAACCCCGACCCTCGCCTCCTATTCGCACTACGCCCATTCTGTCCCGCCCTCCTCGACTGCGGTCCCTCCACGTAACCACAATGGCGATGGCCAAAGCGACATGCATCAGTGGTCGTCCCTTATTGGTATTATCGCAGCGTTAATTGGCAATGTCTTCATTTCAGTGGCGCTCAATATTCAGCGCTACGCGCATCTTCGAATCGCTCGTGAATGGCAAGAAGATAAGAGCAAACACGAGGCCGAATGGCGGCGCACGCATTCGGAGTCTTCTATCGAAAACCAGTATGGAGGTCTTGAAAATGGCGATCGGAACTCATCTCGGGGCCGTTCGCACAATCAGAACCGACGTAATGGAGGACGCGGCTTTACGCCGTACCGCGATGAGGACGGCAATACGAGAGACAGTAGCCATGCCTCGTCGCGTGATTCCTTTGGCTCTGGTTCCGATCGGACTGCCCGCCCCGGCGACGGAGAACACCAGCGCAAGTCATATCTCAAGTCTCCATACTGGTGGGCTGGGATTGTGCTTATGTGTCTTGGTGAGATGGGCAACTTTATGGCCTACGGATTCGCACCGGCTTCAATTGTGTCTCCCCTCGGCGTTGTGGCTTTGATCTCAAATTGTATTATCGCCCCATGTCTGCTTAAAGAGAAGTTCCGATCGCGGGATTTCTGGGGCGTGTTGGTCGCTATCGCAGGTGCTGTGGTTGTCGTGCTCAGTGCCAAAGACTCTGAAGAGAAACTCGGCCCCGAGGAGATTTGGATGATGATCACCCGTTGGGAGTTTGAGCTTTATCTGGGTTTGACCGTTGGGCTGATCCTTGCTCTTATGTGGGCCAGCTTCCAATATGGCTCGCGCTCAATTCTTATTGATGTCGGACTAGTGGCACTCTTCGGTGGATACACAGCTCTTTCGACGAAGGGTGTTTCTTCGCTGCTGTCATTCACCCTCTGGCATGTCATCACTTTCCCCATCACATATCTGCTTGTCTTTGTCCTTGTATTCAGCGCTTTGATGCAAATTCGCTATATCAACCGGGCTCTGCAGCGTTTCGACTCGACTCAAGTGATCCCGACTCAGTTCGTCCTGTTTACTCTGTCTGTTATCATTGGAAGTGCGGTGCTCTACCGTGACTTTGAGTCGATGACAGCCGAACGTGCGGCGAAGTTCGTGGGAGGATGTTTCTTAACATTCTCGGGTGTTTATTTCATCACCAGCGGCAGGGTTCGTTCTGATGATGAGTCTACCTTCTCTACCGAAGACGAAGAAGAGGCTATTGGCTTGCGTCACGGCGAGCAATACCACGATCGGATTGATCTCTCCCCTCCTGGCCATCACATTGGGTTGTCAAAAACACTACATTCCACCCCGGATGAAGATGTTGACGCCCTGGATTCGCCTTCGGGGTCTCTTGCGAGTCATGGTATTGACGGAGTCGATGATGACCAACTTACCCCCCGAGGCGTCCTATCTGCTGCACCATCCTCTCCTGCGGGCTCATTGACCGCCGAATCAACCCTTTCTGCCCCATCGCTCGATCACGCATCTCCTCTGCGCCCTCCTTCTCACATGTCCAACCCATGGGCGGACTCGAATCAGCCTCTTGAGACACCGAAATCCGATACGGAGATCTACCGTTCCGCCACTCCTTCACCCCGCGCTGGTGATCAGATACAAGAATCGACTGTTCTTCTTCAATTCCCTCCGGCACCTGGCGCAGGGCATTCCACTCCCAATGAGGTGCCCGCAACCGTTCGACGTGCCTCGACCCCTGCCGCTAGCAACGAGCCCCATGTTCTTCTCCAAACGCCCTCCCGACGCGTCGTGCGCAACACCTTCTCTCATCGTTTTTCACCCGGTCCTCTTCTCCCCACCCTTTCGGGTGGTTTCAGTGCCGTGGTTGCCGAGTCCCTTCGCCGCGGGGAAGGCAGTCCTTTAAAAGACCGCAGCAGGCGGAAACTAGGCCGTCGCAGACAAATCGATGGCGCGTTTGACCGAGGAACAGGTCGTTACCAAGACGAAGATCTGGCACATCCGGGCTCTGATGTCGATGGTCTTGACAATCCTTTGACAATTGCCAACGCCCGACTGCAGTCCGCCACAAACCCGGCAGAACCATCCGCTGAAGCCGTTCGCTCCACCCCTGCGCTTGCTGCCGAGCTCTACCCCAAAGCTCCCACTGCTGACGAAGAAGGAACACGGCTTCGCAGCTTCAGTGACTCGTGGAGCGGTGGACTCGCATGGCTTGGCGGTGCGCTCAAAAAGAGCAACCTGCCCGTCGATAGCGGCGCGGTGACGCAAGGCACCATGACTCCTCAGGCCGGCGAGAGGTCCTCAGCACAGGGTGAAAATCAGCACGATACAAACACCTAGAGCGAAGCCCGGGCATAATCGAGCAAGGGCATCACTCAACCTTTGCAAATAGACCGTACATGAGTGGCTGGGTCACTCAACACAACGCATTCATACCCCCTCATTATCATCTCTCTGTCGTCATTCCAAATTTATTTTTTTCTCGCGAGGATACCTTCTTTCTTGTTGGTTCTTTCTTGTTGGCATATGGGCTTGTAACCGACATTGCATTCTGCGGGGTATATCCTGTTAGCCATTTAATATCCTTCCTGTGTCATTTCATTTCATCCTGGTGAAGTCAATGGCGGGCCTGCGTCGACTTATCCCTGCTATGTCTCAATCTCACATCCTTTGTACAATCCATCCTACTCCAACTCAGTCAATATTCTCTCCAATGAACAGCTAACCGAGTCTCATTTCCGATATTTGATTAAATCTCGCATGACGCCTGCCCGCCGGTGTGAAGGACGCCCTCTTATAGGTGGAAAAAGGTGAGACTACATATGATGCATTTATCCAGCAAAGGCGTAGATCCCTCCTCATTTTGAATTTAGCCGCTACCACTCTCATCTCCTCCTTAGCTTTTCCACTCGGATCTTTCAGGTATAGACGATGAATCCCCGCTAAGACGCGGGGTTTTTGCTCCGTTTCGATATAGTCTTAGTGTCCAAGATGTAGGTCAGTTCCCGCGACTGTGATTTGCCCTATGGTGATTTCATCTCCGTGATGCATGCTAGCCTTGGATCAAGGATTTCGTCCGACGCTCTACTATTCCAGAACGAGTAGGGTTTGTGGTGCGATGGAACAAGCCCCGATATTTTCCCCGCGGGGTCGAGGGATTGTGCCCGACCAGGATGATTTATATGTATGCAGCGTAGATCGGCCCCCCTTCTTCTTTTTCTTTATTTTTGAGACCCCTAAGCTTTCAATTGAAGGTCTGTATTCATTGAGACGGAGTGTTATGTTTTCGTTACGATGAAGGCCACAGGACTTTCGGACGGCTTGTTACTGGTACAGGTCTTTGCTGCCATTACCCTGGGAAATGCTTCAAAGACTCCCCTCTACAAAGATGCCAGCGCACCTGTTGAGAAAAGAATTGAGGACTTGCTGGGTCGGATGACGATTGAGGATAAAATGGCTCAGTTGATGCAAGGTATGTTCAATACAGCGAGAGCAGTGCACTAGCTAATCGTGGGACTAGGTGATGTTATAAATTGGATGAACCAAACTTCAGGAACTTTCAACTATACTGGACTCGTGGAAAACATGGAGATGAAAGCTGGCTCGTTCTACGGTATTACCCTACCTCCGGACACGCATGCTCAGGAGGCTTTTTTACTGACAATTGGTGTGCACAATTTCAGTGGGATATCCTGTTCCTTGGGATTGGATCTCGGATAACATCAAGAGAGGTCAAGACTACCTTCTTCAGAACACTACCCTTGGCATCCCTGCTCTGGTTCAAACCGAAGGTACGCACATTTTTGGAATCTCTGTGGTTCTGGGAGCACTCGGACTAATTTTGTTTGTATCTGAAAGGCATCCACGGTTTCCTAATTGGCAATGCGACGATCTTCAATTCCCCCATTGGATTCGGAAGTTCATGGAATCCCAACGTAAGTGGCCCGAAATATGAACAGCCGGAAAGTTCAATATCTAACCGTTACATCATAGCTGGTCCAGAAGATGGCCGAAATTATCGGCCGCGAAGCCCGAGCACTCGGTGCCAGTCAACTCTTTGCTCCTGAGGTTGATCTGGCTTGCGAGCTCCGTTATGGCCGTGTAAGCTTCCAATCTTTTTCCCATAACATATGGTCTGACGGACAGAAAGGTCGAAGAAACTTTCTCCGAGGATCCCTACCTGGCAGGCGAGATAGGCTACAGCTATGTGACAGGTCTGCAGAGCAAAAATGTTTCAGCTATGGTGAAACACTTTGTTGGATTCAGCAACCCAGAGCAGGGAGTAAACACGGGTCCCGTGCATGGTGGTGAGAGAGAGTTGCGGACTATGTATGTTTCAAATACCTCAAAGTTGGAGACGTTCTGACCCATTTCCCAGCTGGATGCCATCGTTCAAGCGAGCTATCATTGATGTCGGTGCATGGGCAATCATGGCGGCTTACCATTCGTGAGTCCAACTCAATCGCGATTGAGCCCCCGTCGAGGCTAAAGCTGGTTGAACAGATACGATGGTGTTCCAGCAGTTGCAGATTACCACACTCTCACAGAAGTTCTAAGAGAGGAATGGGGTTATGACTACTTCGTCATGACCGATGCCGGTGGAAGTGACAGGTTATGCAGCTACTTCAAGATGTGCCAGAGTGACCCCCTCGACATGGAATCGGTCACTGAGCAGCTTATGACTGCCGGTATTGATGTCGAGATGGGAGGCGGTTCCTTGTAAGAGAATCCACAAGTGAAAAAGGCACCGGCCATGAACTAATTTGAAAACAGCAACTTCCAAAAAATCCCAGAAATGGTCAAGTCTGGAAAGCTAGATGTGTCCTACGTCAACACCGCAGTTTCCAGGCTGCTCCGGGTCAAGAATGAAATGGGCCTTTCTGAGGACCCGTATCCTGCTGCACCGGAGAACCAGTGGCATAAGCTCATCAACAATGTGGAAGCAAAACAGATCGCGAGAGATCTTGATAAAGAATCCATCATCCTGTTGGAGAACCATAACGGAACACTTCCACTGGCGAAGTCCGGCAGCATTGCAGTAATCGGACCTATGGCTCATGGTTTCATGAACGTGAGTACTTACATGATCTATCTAGAGTAGACATCTGACTTAAATTCACTACAAAGTATGGCGACTACGTAGTCTACGAAAGCCAATACCGCGGCGTGACTCCACTCGACGGCATCAAATACGCCGTCGGCGACAAAGCCGAGATCAACTATGCCCAAGGCTGCGAGCGATGGAGCAACGACGAATTTGGCTTTGACGAGGCCATTGAAGCAGCAAAGAAATCTGACGTCGCGGTGGTAGTGGTTGGAACTTGGTCGTCCAGCTCTGGGAGGGTCTCAATGCGACGTGAGTGAGACATTTTTTTTTTCTTTTTTTTTTTTTTTCTCAATTCGCCCCACTGCCATCCTAAGACACCATTCCCTAATTTCAAGTCAGCACCGGTGAGCACGTCAACGTAGATGACCTGTCACTTGTCAGGGCTCAGGCTCCTTTAATTCAAGCTATTGTCGATACTAGTGTCCCCACTGTGGTTGTCCTGTCGAGCGGAAAACCCATTACAGAAACTTGGCTTTCTAACGCCACTTCAGCACTAATGCAACAGTTCTATCCCTCCGAGGAGGGAGGAAATGCGCTCGCTGATGTGCTTTTCGGTGATTATAACGCCTCTGGAAAGCTGTCTGTCAGTTTCCCTCGCTATGTTGGCGATCTGCCCATCTTCTACGATTATTTGAATTCGGGTCGCTCCATCGGCGACTCAGGATATGAGCTTGGTAATGGGACTCTTATTTTTGGTCATCAGTATGTTCTAGGCGATCCGACGCCAAGGTACCCATTCGGCTGTGGAAAGAGCTACTCCTCTTTCGACTATGGGTCTGTAAGTGTCGACAAGTGCAAGGTTTCTTGCGTCAGAGAGCACCATCACTGTTAGTGTCGATGTGACTAACAAAAACTCGGAACGGGATGGAACGGAGGTTGTTCAGGTCTATGTCTCGGATGAGATTGCTACAGTGGTTGCCCCGAATCAATCACTCAAGGGCTTTGCCAAGGTGGTGATCCCCGCTGGAAAGGCCAAGACTGTTGAAATCCCGATCAAGATCCAAGATCTTGGATTGTGGAATACTCGGATGAAGTATGTGGTGGAGCCAGGTAACTTTACTGTGATGGTTGGAAGTAGTTCGGGGGATATTAGGGGCAATGCCACGCTCACTGTTCTGTGAAGGCTAGCCGCACAATCCAAATCACTGGTTACGATCCGATATTTCATTCTGATATGGCTTTCAAAATTTAATCTCATGTCTTGGATCTAAAATTGAAAAAATATTATACATAGTGGGACAATGCCCGCATCTATATCCAAGAGTGTAAATTATCGCTATAATCCCCGTTGTGTTCCATCTCTGGCCTCAAGGGCCAATTTTCCGTCGTTCCAGGTTCAGGCCCAGTTCTCGTCAAAGTCAATCTCTTGTAGGCGTTGCCATTTTCAGAGTGAGACCTCAACAATTGCTCTTCATCCGCAACAGATCCTTCCACCTCCTGCTCGAGGCTAAGAATAACCTCGATCGCTTGTTGATCCTCGGTGACCTTCGGGTGACGACTGGCGAAATAGCGTGCGTATTTATAGAGAGACCAATAGCAGCTGACCACATTGATGAAGGTGAGTGCAATCTTGTAGAAGGTATAGTAAATAATCAAGACGACCCAGCTGATGCGCTCGTTCTTCTTTCGGAGATGGATCTCGTTGAAGATGATGACATTGATGATGTACATTCCGATCGTGGCCCCCAGAAGAATGCCGCAGAATCCAGGGCGAACGACGAATGAGATCGGGAGCATGAAAGGTGCCATAAGGTAGATGAGAGTCTCGTAAATCTCCTGGAAAACGCAGAGCTTGGCGCCAATCTCCCACCATCCAAGTTTCCAGCTCGTGAGGATGTACTTGATATCGTAGTATATGCCGAAGACAAAGAAGAAGTTCCATCGCTTGAAACGCTGCGAGAAAATCGTCATCTCTCCAAAGCCACCTCGACTTCCGCTTCCACTGAAGAAAACGGAAGTGGGAGTTTCGGTCTCCACGAAGACAGAAGAGCACATTGTAATGCGCCCTCCGAGGCGACGACAACTATCTCCGAAAAACCAGTCCTCAGAGACAGAGAATCCCGGATGCTCATAGAACGTCTGTTTCAAGAACTCCGTGTTCCAAATTGAGATCGCGCCGTGGGGGAAAGTCGCACTGCCAAGCTTGCCAAAGAAAGCCCGTTGCAGACCAGACATTTTATATTCGAGATCCTGCGCCTGCTGGCAGAAAGTTCCTTTTGACGACTCCGGGCCAACACTCTTGATCGTGTATCCGATGCACTTGACCTTCCCTTTCAGTCGGTCGGCGACGATGGGGAAGTTGGGAGGTAAGGCACAATCGTCGTCGATGAGAAGGACATTTTCAAAGCCCTTGGCAGCATAGCAGCCGGCGAACTGGGCGACAATTTTAGATCCAACTGGGACCCACAGGTGGTTCACACCGTAAGGCTGGCAAACTTCCTCGGTGTTGTCGAGCGGCGTTTCAGAATTGCCATTGGCGATCACGAAGATGTTCTGCGGCGGGAAGATCTTCAAGGCGGCTTTCAAAGTCGGTCCGATGATGGTGGCTGATTTATAGCACGGAATGATCAAGGCTGTATCCATAGCATTTTCATAGTTCTTCTCCAAGTCAAGGTTGCTGTCGTCGATTGTGGGGGGATCCTTCTCGAATAAGATGAGAAGAGGAAGGAATGCATAGCTAAATGAGTTAGTGCATGTCCAAATCAGGGAACAACCAGCGTAACTCACAAGAAAGCCAGGCCAATTGTAATAGCATAACCTCCTTGAATGACAAATTTATGTCCCACAACCCAGTAGAGCCACCAAACGGCTCCTTTCCAGAGTGGCATACCCACGAGGACGAAGTAGACAAATAACACGAGGAGAGCATATAGAGTGTATTCGAACAACACTCGAACCCAGTGTTTCCGTTGTAGAGCAATATGCCGCACTTTGGCTTTTTCGTAGACCGCGTACATGCTACTACGATTGTTTTTGAATTGAGACGCCGTAGGACTTCTTTGTGGACTGTTGAAGTGAGAGGCAGTTGGACTTCTCGCTGGAGTGCTTGTTGGACTGCCTTTTGGGCTAAGGAAGGCTTCTTTAATCGGTGATAGCGGTGCATTTTTCTCTGGGTCGGTGGCTGGAGGCCTCAAGAAGTCTTGTTTTCTGATATTCTCCCATCCTAAAGAATCTAGGTTAGTTGGGTGACAATGGGGTTACAGCATGCATTGAACACATACTATTTAGCTCGGCAGGATTGCTTAGAGGTCGGGTCGCGGGATGAGGTCTCGCAACACGACGGGTGGACAGACTAGCAGATCGAATAAGGCCGCCAGACTGGTTTCTGCCCTCTGATGTGGATGAATATTGGGGTTGTGTGCGGTCATTGCGGGGGAGGGATTTCTCCCATTTCAACTGCTCCCATTGCGAGTTGAACTTTGCGGTGGCCAGAAGGTGCTTGGGGATAGGCACATCCTCCACAATGGAGAGCTTGGTATCATCGTGATCAGGCATTATAATATAAAGAACATGGAAAAAATAGCAGAGTTTAACGAAGAACACATGCAAGAGGGAAAAGATTGGACGGCGAGCAGAGCTTTCACCTAATAAAAGAACGACTGGTTGAGCTACTGGAAAAGAGAGATCCAGATCATGTCTAAGAAAATAGTATGCCTTCGGAGGAGATCTTAGCCTGGAGAGTGGGCCTTAAGTCGGTGCGTTGTCTCCATTCTCTTCCTTGCTAGACCTAGGCTAGGCAATTCCATGAGTCTTGTATGTGTCGTTTGGCAGCCTCATAATTGCGAATTATCGGTTTCTCCGGTATGGTATTTACAGTGTTTTCCCCCTCCAGATCTATCGGTTCAGCCCGAAACTCTACGAACGAGGGCATACGGGCTTGAAGCCGCGTCTCTGTGGCTGCTAGGGCTGAAGATGCTTTCTGGGCATCATACTAGTTCAAAAATTCAATAACATGTTCTATGGGGAGCTGTTCTTAGGTGGTAATCTCGGTTCTAACTTTCGGTGGATCAGTTATCCGCTCCCATCCCAGTTTTTGCTACTAAACACCAGTGGGCAGGGTCTTAGAATCGCGGGAGAAAATATGGACACAATAAGATGAACCATGGGTATCAAGCTAGGAACTCGGATATCAAATACTTTGAATCATTGTTTCTAGACAATTTTACGTACCTACTTGATTTGAGGTTCTCTTGGAGTCGAGACTCGGCTAGAAGATTTTTTTAGCGCAACGGTAGCATAGCCTTATGAAGCACGTGCATTCTTGGACCAGTGAGAAAAGGAGACGGGGATCTGAGCCGATGATCATCTTGTTTTTTTTTTTTTTTTTCTTTTTTAGCGTGTTTCAGTCTTGCCTGCCCTCATCGGTGGGCTCCGAGTGACCGTGGGTTGCCATCATCTTGGAAGTGGAGAGAGTGCTTCGTAAGAACGGCTCAGGAACGAGAACGCCAAGCTAAAGCTATCCGGACCCACTCTCAACTACCGAGTGCAAGTTCTAGTCAACAAATTACCCTAATAATTAAATTAACGAGTCAGATTTTAATTTCAGTCGACGTCATGTTAGACATACTTCTTGCTTTTGTCGCTGAACACAGTCATAATACCGTCCTAGGAAAGGCGCCTGGGGAAATCACACAACAAGCCAGGCTAAATTTAGCTTTCCGGCTCGGAAGAGGCGGTAATATTGTGGAAGCTAAACGGGCGTAGCTACTTAGACCCAATCCAGTAGGTGGACGAATATCACCAAGAAAAATCGAATGGCGGTGTATGCCCTAGGCCGATTGGATCTATTTCAAAATGAAGCTAAGTGATCGATCTGCCAAGCTAGCATGAACCAGGGGGCATTATCAAAATAAGCATAGAGAGATTGTGCGATAGGTTCCTGGTTGAGCAGTGACGCGTAATCGTTCGGGTGTTGTTTCTGACACTACATGACAGCTTCGAAGCCACACAAAGCCACGTGATGAGTGGTCAACGGGGCTTAATTGACGAATCGAGTGTGCCATGTGGGCGCGGAAAAAGAAGCCACTGGATGCAGGAATTTCACGGGAGAAAAAACCAGTCATAGACACGTGTAGCATGCCTAAGCGGTACTTTAGGCCACTGCGGGGGGTTTCGGCGGAGTATAGTCTGCCAGAGTACATACAAGGGTCGCTGAGAATCTCCAATCTTGAGAAATGCCGGTTGGGTCCTCTTCGAGTACAAGTATTACGCAGTCATGTTCTCAGCTAGACGAAGACGAGTCAAAACAGGCTGCATCTGCTCATTCGACCGGTCGAGAAACACCTGCCCTGATGAAACAAAAGGATGCCTGAAAAGACGCGTAAGGAAGTCCCCTGGAATAAGTTCCCAAGGGTATCTTTAGACGTACCCAAGGAAATAGTGCTTGGCTATATGTACCTATTGCTCTTTCTTCGTCGGCTCTACCCGTAGTAGTCGGTAAACCTCCCCGAGGATCCGTTATTGTTTTGCAAATGATCTGCGCATGCTTCGTGGAAATACGGGGTAGGTACGGAGTAGAGTAAGTCGATTCGTATGCAGCGACTAGCAAGTGTGGATTCCTGAACTCCCTGGAAACCCCAACCCTCGCTCACGACAAAAAAAAAAGACTGAATGACCCTGCTCTTACTAGTAACCTGCCTCTGACTAGCTTTGAGCAACTTCACCTCCTAGTTCCCATGTTTTTTCAACCCCTTCGTGTCGCTCTTACCAGTCCTCTAATCCTCATCATGATGACACCAATTGGAACGAGACCTAGACCATCCAGATTTTTCACAAGCTGATAATATGCAATGCGCCAGTCTCGACCAGTCCGCCAACTAAATTCACAAAATATCGCGCTTCAGCATCGCCGAGTCCGAAATTAGGGGACAATCTCTGAGAATTCAATGAGAGACACCAGAGGGCTTCGTTCCCGTTCGAAGGACTAGCACGGAGTGAATGTGTTGATTCCCAACTCTTATGTCTTCATCGATAGACCCGTCTGGGTAAACGCACCACCTGCCTCGATCCTGACTGCAGTCACAGCTATTAAGCATGCGATGGCCATCCTTAGCGGGAAAAGGACATGCTGCGATTCTCTCGGAATCCCTTGGGCCTCTTGAAAGGCGCGACTTTGGGGCCTGGGATATGGGACGTCGTTGACAAAATCGATTTCGGCGCCGGGTGCACTTGCGGTGTGAGACGATGCCTCAGTAGGGCACATCGGGCACTCATGGAGTATCCGATATGGCGAAGGGACGAAAACATTGATGAGTGATTCGCAGCTGACTGCTGCAGTGAATGCTCGAAATGAGTAATTCTTCATTGAACCGTCGAGGTTAACTAGCTAGTTTTCATTCAAACTTCTGCTCCCATTATCAGTCCACTTTAAGTTGACTACAAGCTCAGCTCTTGCATTCTTTCGAACACAGGCTTTGGATCAGCCCAGGCTTCCTCTGTGAGCTGATACAGCGCTCGTCCGACTTCCCCATCCGCTCGATACTGTTCTCCAACCTGGCCATCCTCCCATATCCAATCGACGAATCTCAGGTCCCAGTAATCCAATACTATCTCCAGTATGCTCTCCGTCCCCACAATTTTTTCCCTGTATTCTGTAAAAATCTCAAATCGAGCCTCGCGTATGATATTCTGACGGCAGTCAAACAAAACCAGTCGGCAACGGCCTGTTTCAAATGCCTCTTGGTCCATGATGATAAGGTTCCTGGCGATGCACGAGAGTTGGAGCCATTTGGCCTCGACTTCAATCATATGGTGAGGATTACCGTGCCATTCGTCTGGAGAATCAAGTTTCTCAGTCCTACAATCACAACCCAGTCCTCCCACGACAGCCCCTGGAACGGACCAAACTCAAAGTCCAACCCAACCCGCATGGCTCACGGCTGCACTCAATTTCATCAAGTTGTGAAAAGACGGAATATATGATAAGGTTGTTCATGACAGTGATATCTCGCTATCGGACTTTTATGCGTGGAACCCTGCCGTTGGACTGAAATGCTACAATCTTTGGCCCGACTACTACGTTTGCGTGGGCGTGTCTTGATGTCTGGTGCTCAACAAAGCTACGGCAGGCCTTGATGGTTTTGGCCCAAGGCCTTTTGCTATCAACGACACTCTTCGCATCCTATTTCTTTCCCAAGTTACTTGCTAACTCATTTCACAAATCAAATTCTTCCATATCCCGTAACAGTCTCAGTCTCGCATGCCTGCTAATTAAAATCAGTAGAGGCCTCCTATGTAGCGTATAATAAGCGCGCTTAGGTTCCTATTCAGGGCGACAGAGATCGGGATAGAACAAAGATGAATACACATGAATATCCTTTACAAAGGAGACGAACGGCCATGATATCTAACCGAAATCAAATGGCCGTTTAACAAATTCGTGATATCGTAAAAATAAGAGGACAATGCATATTTCAGGGCCCGGTATCCGGGTTACCTCCAGTATCTGATTCAGAAGCATTGCGACCAGTCGCTTGGTTGGAAGAATCAGTATCAGGATTTGGTGAAGCCGGGATCTCTGGTCGTTGACTACTCTGGCCATCGGCTGGACGACCCTCTGCTCTTCGAGTTTTAGCACCCTCTTTCAATTTCTCCCAACGATCACGGTATCGCCCAAGAACGTTCTTCAGTTTTTCGTTCTCTTGTCCAATCCGATCCAATTCTTGCTGCTTGCGACGGGCCAGCTCCTCTAGCTCCTTGATCTTCGGGTCAATATCGGACATGGTTGGTGCCAAAGACATTTGGGCTACCGGGGATGCTGTGGCTGAGGAGCCATGTGCTAGCTGCTCTGGAGAACCAGTATTGTGATGATGCATGAATCGCAATGACTGCTGAAGTGCCATGGATGAAGACTGTGCATTGACTTCCCACATGTGCAGGCGCTTTGAAAGGGTATCGGACAATTGTTTTAGTGCCTGATTCTCCATCTGGAGTTCTTCGACGGTCTTCGGGTTCTGGCTTATGAGGTTATCCGGTGCACCACGACGCCCACCTCGAGAATTGCCCGTACTCTGGCGCATTTCTGGTGACGCTGGGGCTTCTCGTGCATCCACAAATTCGTCATCCGCCTCGTCCAAGCTACTCCGGCGTGCCTCTTTCTCCGCTCGCGTGAGAATTCCGGCATATGACATTGTTCCCCCTGATGTAGGAACGACGTAGAAGGATTCTGCAGGGTTACCAGGAGCGCTCCCTGGCGTATCACGGATCGACCGCAGGGCCGCTCGAGAGAACAAACGACTCACATCTGGCTCAACCGTCGACGATGATCGGTCTGAAGTCGCATGATGGCGATCTAGTTTGGTCTCGGCAGAAGACTTCCGGTTTGCAGACGCAGCCTTGGCGGAGTCCTCTGACACTAGAGGAAGTCCAGCAAAGGCTAGGGGAGCCGAGATTTTGGAGATTAAGCCTTCGAATGTAGAATAGAAACGCTGGAAACCCTCATCGTTTGCCGACCTGGACTTGGCAGGTGGATTCTCGGCGGCCTTCGCAGGTACCACTTCATGGGATGTGATCTCTGTATGACCGGGCATCGGAGGTGACCACATTTGTCTGGGCGCAGATGCTCGGCTCTGACGGTTCTTACTTTGATCCTCCCGTAATCTTGATTCTCCGGATTTTGCTTTCGACCTCTCCGTCATCTTCGCTCCGGCTTGTTGGGCAGAAAGAGTCGGGGACACGGGTGATCCACGACGAGGGTGAGAAGGTATTCCACGGGCTGAAGCCAGGTTGCTAGCTATAGATGAGGATTCGCGACTCGGCACCCGAGGCTTTCCCGGTAGTTTCGGTGGCTGGTTTGGGGCATCCTGGCTGGCCTTGGTGCTCCCGGAGTCTGCGGCAGAAGGTTGCGCTGCAGGGATCAAGGAGGAGGTCGTCGTTGATTCGGCGGATGTACTAGCAGGATGCTCATGTTGAAATCTCAGAATTTCGGCCAGTGTCTTGTGCTGATATTCGAGTAGCCGCAGGGTTCGGAGAGCCTGTGTGCCCGATTGCGATCAGCGCGCGATAACCTCGACGGAGGGGCATATCTGTCTTACCTCTGGATCAGAGCTATTCTGAGCTGCCGTGGCAAATTCACCGGCAGCCAAGTCATGTTCCTCGCTGGCAGCGACGGGATTCGACTTGCGGGTCTCGAGTGCCGCATTTCTCGCGTGAGTGTGGGCCTGATCAAATTAGAGACGAAACCCAACCGTGAGAATCATCTTACCAGTGTAAGCGGAGCTGCCTCCATGTTCAATCACCAGCACATGGGCGTGACTCGTAAACTAAGCGAGCAGTCTGGGGGGTCAGAAAAGAGAGAACATTTGAATGAGTGACGCCATGTCCGTAGTTGACAGGGGAGGAGCAACTCAAGACAGCCACGTATCTGTCCGCCTTTCCGCAGTGATCACATTAACAAAGAACCGATACGATTATGCAGTGAACACTGCGTTTGTTCCGTTTATTTTATTTTATTCAAATTTAGGTGGTATCTACCACGATCGGAGATTGAGCTGAAAGCAGCATCCATCCGGGGCTCCGTCACATCGGCATTCTGAGCGGTGGAGAAAAGGCTACGCTAAGTCTATAGAGCTGTACAGTGTAGATCCATCCAAATATTTAAAATAGAATAAAGTAAGGTGGTACTGAGACTAGAACAGAAGCTAGAAGGATGAAACTGGAAAGGAGAAAGGCTAGACTCGCAATGCGGCAGAACATCTGACTAAGGTGTCTAAGTGTCTAAGTGCGGAGCTTCTCCCCTCGTTGATCCAGGGGATCCGCTTTGTCCATTGTTCTGCAATGCAACTCCCATTGACGGGATTATGCAGTCTGCTGTATTCCCTCTTTTGACACATTCCTAAGTACTCATCGCCCGCCTGGGTCTCACCTCTGCCATGGCCGACTCCGAAACATCCAGCCTCCAGGGCACCAGATCACGCCGCGCCTGGACACTCTCTGCAGATTCAGAAGCAATGGATAGCTCAGGTCGGAGTAACGACCGTTCGTCCAATGCTTCCAGCTTCGATCGACCCAAAACATCAGCTGGGGAGGTCCCAGATCCCGCAAAGGCTGGATCCAGCGGTATCTCTAAGCTCCTCAAAGCGAGACGGAGGCGGAAGAAGAACGACAAAACACCTGCGGACGCGCCGCCCGTACCAGGGATTGTCAGCGAAGATGACCTTCGGGAGAACCCCTCGAATGATTCCCGCGATGGCAAATCTAGCCTACCTTCATCCAACGATAGCTCCGCCCCACCTGAAAGCGAAATCACCAATCTGTTGACCGACGATGATGAGCCCGAGAGGTACGACGAACCCCTGCTTCCCTGTCCCTTTTGTCCCAGGCATCTAACTTACCTCTTTCTCGTTGCATAGGACTCCGCCGCTCACCTCTCATAACTCCCACACGGGATTCTACACTTCCTCCTCCCCCCTCATTACGACCACATCCGTGGGCGCCCCCGAATCTGAAGGTGTCCTAGCCGACGTCGAATCCGCTGTGAGCGGCCAAAGTGCGACTGGATCTGAGTCGGCTACTAGTGATGATCCTCCGAGACCAGGCATTGAATCAAGTATGACCTTGGATGTCCCGACTGGCAATAGCAAACGCCGCAGTCCTTCGCCATCACCGGGGCGGCGCTTCAAAGATGTCTTTAGCTCGGACAAGAAAAGCGAGAAAAGCGAGAAAAGCGAGAAAAGCGCAAGCGCAAGCGACGACGCAGACCGAGCATCCACAAAATCGGGTAGCAAAGACAAGCGGAGTATATTTGGAAGCAGACGCAGTAGCCTCTCATCGAAACGGGCTCTAGCAGCTCCAGATGAAGCTCCTCCGCCCCTACCGGCTCCCATTCGTACGGACCTGACGGAGAGTAAGCCTCGTTCCCTCGAGGCAAGCCCCCTACCGAATACGCCTCCGCATACAGCCATCCCAGCCCCAGCCACGACTGTAACCCCTCCCACACCGACCGAACACCGCCCACTCAACCCCGAAATACTAGCCGGGGGAATGACGGACTCCCCGGAATCAATCACCTCTCGGAATTCCATATCCTCACCTCCAGGGGTCACTGTTGTGAGTCCCACTGGAAATATGATCTCACATCGGCGCGTACGGTCTGCCTCTGCGGCTCATGGTCCAAGCAAGTTATCGAATGTGACAGCTTTGAGCCCACTAGATGAAGGAAAGTCACTCAAGAATTCTCCCAGTCAACAAAGCGGCTTCTTTTCGTCGGTTTTCTCCGTCGCACAAAACGCGGCATCCTCAATCAGCAACACCATCAACAACCAACAAAGAAGCCGGACGCTTTCCGCCGTGCCTGCGGAGTTCGAAGAGACCGGCGAGGGTACATCTGAAAGCCTTGATAAGGACTCGGACGGAGGTAAAAACGAAGACGGGAAACCATCTGCTGTGCAGACTCTTGGGGCTGGTGATCTGAACTTCAGTCATCTGGACATTGATGCGCCACTCGGGGAGGTGATCTCTACCGCCGACGGTGTAGTTGTCACGAAGCCCCCTTCGACCCCGGTTGACAAGCGGAAAAATGCGGCAGTTCAGCGTCGAGATGAGGATTCTGCGAAGCTTGAGGACCAGCGTGCAGCACGCGCAGTTAACTTGGCCTATGAAAGGCCTGGTGACATTCCCGCCCTCGGATCTCCTGGTGAGGATGTTTTGGAAGTTCAGTCTACTGCTTCTCTTCCTAAAGATGGCATTATAGCCGGGGATCAGACACCTCCTACTGGCAGTATTATTGATGGTGATATCGGCAGCGGCATCAAGCGAAGTGGAAGTGTGCGCAGTCGACTTGCACGACGCCACCGAAATTCCTCTGGGGCTACTGCCTCGACAATTGGTGCTATCGGAGCCGGAGCCAGTGCTATGGCTCTCGGTGTTCCCGGTGTCAATTCAAGTGTACCTCGGCTGACGGGCTTTGCGGTAGCAAGCAAAAAGCGCAACCGAGACTTTCACCAGCTGTTCCGAAGTGTCCCAGAGGATGACTACTTAATTGAGGACTACAGCTGCGCCTTACAGCGTGAGATCATTCTCGCTGGTCGTATATACGTCTCCGAAGGTCACATTTGCTTCTCCAGTAATATCTTGGGATGGGTCACGACTCTTGTCATCAGCTTTGATGAGGTCGTGGCTATTGAGAAAGAAAACACTGCAATGGTGTTTCCCAACGCGATCGCCATTCAAACTTTGCACGCTCGCCATACATTCCGCAGTCTGCTGAGCCGTGAATCTACATACGATCTAATGGTCAACATCTGGAAGATCAACCATCCATCTGTCAAGAGCTCCGTCAATGGAACCCGGGTCACCAACTCAACCGGCGATAAGACCGAGAAGGTTGGAGACGGAGAGAGCGATGACGAAAGCGTTGTCTCCGATGAAGATGAGATTTATGATGAGGATGAAGAAGGCGATGCTGCCGACAACTTCTTCGAGGCCGGGGCAAGCGCCAACGTTAGTGATAGATCACTTCCGGGCCAAGCGGGTCTGAGCCGCCAAACCTCAGGCGTGTCCACTAAAGCCGTGCTTCCCGGTGCCGGGCCGACCAACGGTGATACCAGCAATGGCGACAAAGCAGGGGCTTCCAAGGAACCCGACTTCCCTGGACCCGCCACACACGGCCCCACTGAATACACGGAGCCCGGTGGATCATATGAGAAGACCATCAAGGATGAAACCATCCCTGCCCCTCTTGGAAAGGTCTACTCCCTGGTCTTCGGGCCTGAATCGGGGGAATTCATGACCAAGTTCCTCGTGGACAATCAGAAATCTGGCGAGCTTCAGTTTGAAGGGACGGCTAAGGGCCTGACCAACGAGAGTCGCATCAGAAAGTATTCCTACATCAAACCCCTCAACGGTGCGATCGGTCCCAAGCAGACCAAGTGTATCAGTACTGAGAATCTTGATTTTTTGGACTTGGAGAAGGCAGTCCTTGTCACGCTGAGTACCCAGACTCCTGACGTGCCGAGTGGTAATGTCTTCGCCACAAAAACTAAGTACCTTTTCACCTGGGCCCCTGGCAACCAAACCCGCTTCCTTATGACCTGTACGATAGAGTGGTCAGGGAAGAGTTGGTTGAAAGGTCCCATTGAGAAAGGTGCAATCGACGGGCAAACGGCATTCGGTAACGACTTGGTCAAGTCTCTCAAGATGGGTGTTGTCCCTCGTGGGCGCACCGCTGGCGGTGGACGAGGCAAGGGCCGTCGCAAGAAGGGCGATCCCGCCGTCCTTGATGCGTCCGAGGCTGCTGGCCACAAAACATCCACGGATTCCAACTCAGGACGGGCCGAATCATGGGGTCTCTTCGAACCCATTCGCCTGGTTCTGGAGCCCGTTACCAGCATGCTCAAGCCACTTGGGAGTGGAAATGTGGTGATTCTTGTCATCGGTCTTCTGCTGTACATGGTGTTTTTCCGGACGCCGTCTGCTTCATCCAGTCTGTCTCGCGATGCTGGCCTTCCTGGCCTCAGTCTGCCGCAGCGCCTGGCCGCCTACGACGAAATGTGGCGTCGTGAGGAGAGTGAGTTGTGGAACTGGCTGGAAGACCGAGTCGGCATGGACGGCATGATCTTCCCGACTCTGCACCACCGTATGCCAGAGGCACACCCCAGCCGCAAGTCTTCTCGAGTCAATGCGGCTGATGAGCTTGATCTCATTGATCGACTTCGCGAGGAAAAAGTCTCAGACCGAGAGATGGATCACGCGATCCGGACAACTCGCCAGCGGCTTGACATCCTTGAGGAAATGATGAACAAGCGCAGGGTACAGCCGGCTTCTGATAGTGAGCCTGCCCGGACTGAGCTGTGAGGCTTTGCCCGCAACCCTCGTGCCCTGCCCTGCACATCCGACCTCGCCAACCCCCCTCTACCACCCGAACGGGTTCAGAATTCAGTTCTTACCCACCTCTTTTGTCTCGACTACAACAGTCCAACACTCCTTGCTCCGGATTCCTTTCCAATTATGTCTTCTTCTTTCCTCCTTGGGCAAGCCCCTTCCCCTCCTTCTCTGACAAATTCCCACCGTATTTCACTCTTTCCGCTTGTCATCTCCACCTGACAGGTGCAGGAACAAGCCCTCTCTTTGCATGTATATGAGCGCCCAACTGCTGTGTCTATACCGGGCTACACGAGCCGGCTTCCATTTCTCTTGGTTTGTTCGAGCGTGCTTCAAATAGTCTTTTTCGTTGTATCGGCGGTGTTTTGTATAGTTCTTTCCAAAACTTCGTTTCTGTAGCGTCGTGAGTTGATTCTAGGTCTGGGCACCTATGAGCGCTGGTGCAGTTCTTTTTCTCGGCTGGATTCCGGTGTTGATATTTTCGATACATGCCAACGGTATATAGACCTATTCAATATCCTTTTACTCGCTTTAACATCTACCTAGACTATATAGGCATGTGCTATCTTTGTTTCCAAATTTCTTATTGACAGAGTATATTGATTTATGTATATACCGTCGGTTTCACTCACCTATAGCACAAAAGATAATTAAACAGTAAACGCCATGACAGCTTCCCATGCCAGATGTACAATATTTACTTCGCCATCTCCTGATCCTTCTCTCTAGCCATCTGCCGCGTTAAATCTTGATTCCCAGCCCGGGATGTTCTCCACGGCCGTACACCAGAGTAGAAAAGATCATCAATCTGCTCCAAGGACAAAGTAGCGGTCTCAGGCACAAGTAGGAAGACCAAGATGGCAATTATAACAGTGACGCCGGCGTAGAAATACCCAACATTCGGTCCCATATTACCATGATTCGGATCCAGCATGTAGGGGGTCCAGAAAGTCGCACCAAAAGAGAATAGCCCGTAGAATATGACGGTGTTTGCTTGTCCGTACGTGCGCAGCGCAACGCTATGCATCTCCACTGAGGCTAACCCAGCACTAGGTGCAATGGTTCCACCGAAGATGAATGCCCACAGACAGAGCAGAATGACAACGACCATCTTTGCAATCTGGTCGTCCCCTCCCAGCGCTGTGTTGACGGAGGATAGTACTAACATGCAAGCCGCCATAGAAATGTAGCCAGTCAAGATGGCGAATCGTCGTCCCCCGTATTCAACCACGATTGGACCGATCAAGGCTCCGGCAAGAATGCATAGGCCGATAATCACGTTGATGAGGTACGGGTTGCTGATACCGACGCCCTTCAAGAACGTAGTTGCGTATGGTTGCACAAACTGGATTCCAGTCACGGAAAGCCCAATCATGATCAAAGCAGATGCTGATGTCCGGCGGATTTGACTAGATTTGTAGATCTCGAACCACGAGTTACTCGTCGCGGCAGCTCGCTCCTCCTTGATATGACTCTTAATGTCTTCAATCTGGGCCGTGATCTCGGGAGAATTTGCCGGGATACGGTATAAAATGCTGAAAGCTCTCCGTGCTTCCTCTTCCCGGGTGTCATCATTGTTCAAAATCCACCGCGGAGACTCGGGGAACATTAGGATGCCCGCACCCAGGATGATTCCCAACGGAATCTGACATAGGATCGGTGTCTTCCACTGCCAATTGTTTCGAGGCTCGAGCTCAGCGGACCCGGCACACACCGCGCCCGAAGCAACATTACCCAAAGCAAGTCCGACATTGTAGAGCGCGAGGGAAATCCCGCGCTTGCTAGCATCGATGCACTCTGAGCCGTAGGTAACACTTGCAGAGATGAGTTGGCCGATTCCTATCGCGCTGATGCACCTGCAGATCATGTAATGCACGAAGCTGCCGGCTCCCCTTCCGCCGGTGCCTAGCATTCCAGCAGCGCCGATGATCGCAAGCATGCAGCCGATTTGAATGGCGCCTCGGCGGCCGGTATATCGGCCAGAAATGCCGGAGAGACCGCCTCCGATTCCAATGAATAGGAAGTTCAAGCTGATGCACAGTGATTGTTGGAGCGGAGTAAGCGAACAATGATCAACGGGTTTGTTGGTCATCGGGTTCAACAGTACAGTGCATGTTCCAAATGCCCTTTGGTAGGAAGGCATGATCAACACGGCGCCGATATATCCATTATCGAAGTTGGCAATCCATGCTGCGAACGACACCCATAGAGACAAGCGGAGCATAGACCCTGTCGACACTTTGTGTTTTCCATCGGCGCGAATGGCCGGAGGGTCGACGATGTCGAGGTCATGCTCGGACTCTGCATAAGAGGCCCGCATGGTGAATTATTATAATTGTAACTATTTCCGAGGTCGATTCTGGTAGAGTTTCAATTTCTTGGCTTGTATTTGATCTGCAGACAAAAGTTGGAGTATATAAGGCCACTCCTAGTGTTCGGTGTTCTACCTGCATACCGGAGATGCGTGTACATTTCTAGACGGGTCATCAGGAATGCTAGACATCTATGCTATCCAATAAGAGGATTAGATAGAGCCAAATGGCTGATAGGGCCCTTGCTCCCATCAGGTTTGAACTCAAATCATCTCATTGTTTTGTAATCATTCCCCGAACTGCGACATCGCTGTCGAATTAAAGTAGGTCAGGCTCCACAGGGCTGTTTCAGCCTGCAATGCTTAATCCAATCGATGCATGAAGCAGAAAAGTCATATGACTTGTGACACTGATAATAACGTGCGCTTGAGCGATTTCCCAACGTAGCATGATATACTATGGATCCTTGGTTAACGAGAGGGTCCCGTCACCCGATCCCGACTAGGAGCGTCTTGAACCAGGGGAACTAGTACAAAGTCTGACGGCATTTCACGGTAGTTCCTGAATGCCGGTCTGTCGATGCCGAACTCCCGACAATGACATCGTAATGTGCTCAGGTGAGTCAGAGACGTCAATCAACTTTACCTTTACAACCGCGCACAAGATGCCGCACGAAACGCGATACAAGCATCTTCAGATCTTAAAGCATCTCTTCCTCCAGATTGAGACCCAACTTGAGAAGAAAGGCCACTTTGAGCGTGCACAGTGGCTCCGCTTCAAGCAGTACCTCTGGTGGGAAGCCCGGCCTAGCAAGCTCTGGAATTGGTCGCACACACTCATCGAACTCGATATCCGGATTCGCGAGGTCGTTCAGAGAGAGCTCTTACTTAAAGATACGTGCAGTCGGCTGGCTGCAAATCCGGGCATAGACAACGTGGAGCTTTATTGCTACACGAAGGACCTGGATGCGTTGAACCAGGAATATTGGAGGTTGGAGAAGGCATACCTCTCGATAGAGAAGATATGTCCTTCCGAGCCGGCGAAACGCGCTTATGATTCCGTTCGGCGGGATCATCGGTGGCATTTAACAAATTCTTGGATCCGCAGGGACTGTGCGAATCGAGGAGGATGCTGTGGGAGAGGGTGTCATTGTTGTGAGAATTCACCACCGCCCAACAGAATGAAGGGTTGGGGTCACTGTACTATTCAGTGCAAGTGTTGCTATCGCACGCGAGATCCCCTTGTTTATACGGCGGATCGGAAGTTATGTCAACCAGAGTTTCATATTGGTGATGAGAAGAATTCGGGTTGGGATCCTTACAGTCTTGCTCTACACACTGCTTATGTTTGGGGATTGGAGTCTCGCTAACTGGGCTGTATTCCTATGTCCTGAAATTATTGAACTGTTCGCTATACCTGAGCAGGGTATGCTTATGATTAACGGTAATGTATGGGTGGCATAGTTAATGGATTTATTTCGTCTTCCAGCATCTCGAGTAATCGTTGCGGTACATCCGGTGGGGCCTATAGAGAGCCTTGCCGAGACCCGCCAACGGAAGTAATAACCATATTAAGTGGATCGAATCTCCCTGACAGGCTCTGCTATTGTTGTTCTCAGGTTCAAAATCATTGCCTGTGATATCGCGTATGCATACTGTATCATGGTTTTATGGAGTTTCAACTGGACAATGGGGAGGAGAAAGAATATTGAACCTTGCATGCCATTTATGAGTGTGACACAATTATACCTCTGCTGCCTATAATCTTACCTCCTGCTTAATTGACATGGAGGTTCTCGGCCAAGTCTCGGGTGTATTGCATGGCTTGTGGCATCTACGGGCTTCCAGGTGAGCAGTGATGTACCCGGCACGGATCAACCGGATTCAGTAGCGCGGCTTATGAACGAGGGAAATGGATGGCTTCATTCGTCATACCCTCTTCATTGAATAAATTCATCATATTGTTAGGTCTCTCCTTGAATGTTTTCTTTGATTTGAGTAGAAGTATACTTCATGGAGATCACGTGCCACGAGAACATCGGAATCCACCGGCGCCCGCAAGCTTTCCCAAACAACCCACGATGGAGCTCTCGACTATCCTGATCATCGCTGGACTCTTCATCGGTAGTTACCGCCCTTTCTCGCCGCATCGGACAGCAAACGCAGCAATGCGACCACGCTCCCGAGCAGTATAGCCCACCCATTCTAATACAACACTGACACTACTTGCAGCTTTCCGATTATACCAAGCGCGCCGCGACGCCTCGAAGCCCATGATGTCGCACGGGAAGGTAGCCAACATTGACAAGTCAGTACTCCCCGCAGGATTCGAGTTGATAGAATGGGAACAATCGAAGTCTAACATGACGCACGGACAGCCTTGCCATTTTCAAGGCACTCACCTCCGAAGGTCCCGCCGTCGTGGACTTCTATGCTACCTGGTGTGGACCCTGCCGTGCCGTGGGCCCCAAAGTCGGCGAGTTGAGCGAGAAGTACACCAATGTGCGCTTTATCCAGGTCGACGTTGATAAGATGCGCGAGGTCGCGTCGCAGTTCCAGGTTACTGCTATGCCTACCTTTGTTTTCCTGAAGGATGGCAAGGAGGTTGGTCAGCGTGTGCGAGGTGCCAATGTTGGTGCCCTAGAGGCCGGTATCAAGGCGCTTTCTGCTTAATCTGTACCTGCTGCAGGGAGACCGTGTAGTAGCCAGAAGGAGAGTGTGGTGCCATTCATCATACAGAGGAAAATATACTTTTTTTCAACTATATTTGACGAGATGCCATAACCACATTGCGTAGTCCTAGCATGAAAGACCATCGACTGGGTTTTCTTCAAGGCAATAGTAGATCAAGCAAGTTAGAAGTAAAACAATTAAGTGTTATTCCAGTCAGACACATATTTTGATTGAGAGAGCTACGATGAACCTGCTACAGTGCACAAGATTTTGAGAAAAGAAATTATGTATTAGGTGGAGATAATATTACTTCTATGAGTGAACACAAGAGCAAACATATCTCCCAAATCAGACAAGAAGAAATCAAACATGAGGTATACCACAGGACACTTCCAACTCCCAGAAAACCGAGACCGCGAAGCAAAGCGCTTAGAGGATGGAGCCCAGAGCAACGCAGGGAAGGCCAGCGCCAACGAGGTCGTTGGAGGCGGTGGAAGGAGAAGCGGCACAGCAGGCCACGTTCTGCTTGCAGCGCTGGTCGAGGATGTCCTGGAGGGGGACAGCGATGAGGATGGGGACTGTGAGAGATCATTAGTTTCACTCAATGGTGGAGATACTGGGCAATACTGACTCTGGACATCGAGCTTGGAGCACTGGTCGAAGATACCGGCACCATCAGCACCGGAGCCGGTACCGATCAGGTTGGAGAGGAGGCCGCCGCCGAGGCCAGAGTTGACATCAGTGGTGTCACCGGCGTAGGTGGCCTTGTTACAGCAAGAGAGCTGAGCCTGGTCACCACACTTGGCCTGGGCCTCCTTGACGGTCATGCCCTTGGGCACCTTCCAGCGGACGGCGGCGGAGTCCTGAGACTCAAGGCCAGCCTGGGAGGGCATAGCGACAGCCACGGAGGCGAGAGCGAGGGTGATAGCGGTCAGAGAGAACTGCATTTTGAAGGTAGGATTAAAGATTAAGGTCTTTAATAAAAGATCGAAAGGGTTTGATAGAAGAGAATGGTAGAGAAGAGGAGGATAGAGAAGTGTGTGATGAGAAGGTAGAAGCCTCTCGAGATCACGCCTTTTATCTTAGGGAATCGGATTGTTTGGGTCAAAGCTTGTAGCGAGCTTTTTGGTCGATATTCGAAAACAATACTACCATTTTTTGCACTTTGGAATGCCATTAAGGGGGCGACAACCCACACTTGCTTGAGCTTGTACTGTTCTAATTCCCTTCATTGGTCAACTATCCCCTCCGGAATTTATTCAATCAGAAGGCCCCTTGGCTCCTGGAGAAGACTGGGCCCTGCATTCCACATCCTACCGATGGCATCCGCGGAGGCTACCCTACAGCAATTTGATAACGTCCCTTCCACTGATTGCATCACATACAGTTTTGGTTTAGCACTAACAACATAAAGTTGTAACTATGGGGCTCAATTCACCCTAGGGTTGTCCCTGTTCTAGAATTAAGCAGTCAGGGTCATGACATGTGGACCACCTCAGCAACTTGACAAGAATGCTAAACCACACCAAATCTCCTAACCAGGCTTACGTTGTTGTACTGGTGGCTTATAGCTGCAGCTTTGTGGCGGAATTACCTCAGTGGCTTCGGACAATTGTACTATCTCTATCCCTGAACACCTTGATCTGATCTATAGTTCGTGTGACTCGATAAACAAGTTTCCAAATAGTCACCAGCCCAGCCGAGTCATTCTAGATCCCGGAGAACTAGTGTGTACAGTAAGCTTTGAGTTGAGACTTTACTCAAGACTGTGGATCGATCGCAAGTCCGATCGAGACCCTGGAAACCCCTACTCGGAACCCACTCGGAGGGCCTTCGGCGGTACCAGCGCCCTGTCGATCATCTTCCGGCCGGACTGAATCAAGAATTCTTTCTCGTTACGATGGGCGACCGGTGTGATCAGCACAATCTATCTTCCAGGTACGGTGCTCAGGGCCCTTTCCACAGGGAAGGAATGGATTGTCGCCCTGCGGGCTTCGGCTTCTGCAGCGGAGCACATGCTGCAACCATCTTACTCAGTGAGCCATGGAAGAAACAGGTAACCTAGAATCACGATCAATTTCTTTGGCCAAGAAACTGAACATTCATTTCAAAAGAAATGTGCGGCCAATGCTTAATACAGCGAGTATCCTGAGGATACAGGGGCCAACCCCTTGATCGCGGACTCGGCATGCTACACTGCAAGCTCTTGACTCTCCCTCTTTCTATTCTCTGTTCACGATCGGATTTTACAGGATGTGTGCCTCACTCAACATAAGAAAAAACACCAACAAGGTGGCCAGCTCTGGACTTGGTCTTTTATATGTATAGACATGGCGCGTTGTAAATTGATCTACCCAAGTTAGAAATACGCTAGCCTCATTCGGTGTACTTTGTGCATTTGGCCTGTCGCTCTTATTTAATGGTTGTCTGGAAAACAAGAGCTGCTTTTAAAGTTTTCGACTGTTTCTACAGGGTTTTCTACTCAAGTGAAAGATATCAAGTTATCAAAAAAATTTTTAGGAAATAGGCATGTAGTACTAGCAGGAGTGAGAAAGGGTAAAGGTGCTGTCCGATTTATACAGTGGCACCGCTGAAGTATTTGCCCACCTCCACAAGCTTGACGCCTTTATACGCACCAAAATTGTTGAACTCAAAACAGCCGCATTATGGTCATATTAGACATTGACATAACCCATGGGTTTCTTGGCAACCCAAAATACTAGCGTCGTAATATAAGCTATTTATGATATATTACGCGTATTAGATAGGTAATATTACTTAGTAATATCTTTATATATGTTTTTAGGTCGAATACTACAGGAAAGTTCGATTTTTATTTAAAATATAGTGTTAGACACCCCAGATACTTATATATATTAGGTTTAGAAGAGAGAAAAGGATAGATTTATTCTAATTAAAAAGAGAGGGTAATCTAAGGAAAACTAGGAGGCTTGCCGTACACTTCAAACATATATCTTTGACAAAGACTACCACTTTATTAACCACTTTATTAACTACTTATCTTTATACATTTAAAAGAGAACCCGACCGTTAAAAATGATATTAAATAGCCTAATTACAATAATATAACCTATAATTACTACGTGAAAAAGTTATTTTTCTAATAGTGGTAAGGGATTTGATAGCGCGACACCCTTCCACATCCTCTGCTAATCAGAAGCCACTTTCCGGATTACTCATCTTATTAAAATCTCTATATCAACCGCCGACTTCTTCGCGAAGCACCATCCCTCGCTGTCGCACTACCTCTCGCCGTCGTATCTTCCCTCGCCGCCGCATCTTCCCTCGCCGTATCGACCCCTCTGATTCCACGTCCACGACGGCGACTAGGGCTAGGCCCACAGCGTCTGCGACGCCTATATTCCCTTTCCTCTGTATTTAACACGTGTTTGAAGCTAGACGGCTCGCGCTGGGTTGACTAGTCAAACGCTTGTTGCGATTTCGGCGCCAGGCAGGTTCGGATATAGTTGCCAGCCTCTGCTGGCCTTCCGCGGCGCCGAGCTTGTAATGGGTCCTGTACTAAAAGAAGCGGATATATAAAAGGAAGGCGGTTAATAGTGACAGAAAACATCTGCTCGAAATGTAATGTAAAGCGCCAAGCTTTCTAAATGCGGTGAAAAAAGCGGTAAGGTTTATTGCCTGAATAACTAAAGGCTTCTGTCGCGCTATTAAATCCCTATACTAAAACAGCCGTACATAACAGAAATTAATAAGCGGATTTCCCGGAATAATTAGGCAGAAATTAGGCCAAATTAGGCCAAATCAGGCAAGATTAGGTATCGATGGGTTGCCCATGGGTTGGGTCATAGGTCGAACCTTCCGCCTATGGACAACCTATGTCAATGTCTACTTCGTTTATCCCTTAATGCTCGTGGGATGACTTCACACCCTGCTACGCAGAAGCCTCCGATTAGACCTGGCACTCACCCGTCACACAAACCACGATCTATGATCGGGCAACACTTCAGGACTACGCCGTATCTTAACATGGCCTAATAGAGCAAAATCCTTCTTTCATCTATTTGAATCGAGGATTGCTTGCTGTCACCGTCCGACGCGACTTTGATGTCGTGCTATAAGTGATATCTCGACAGAGTCTTTTGGCAATCACCGCGGGTGCTTTTTTAATTGCTGTGTCCTAAAGTGTATTGGTACGATTTTTACCGGTCACATCTTGTTGATATGAGCTTCCGCGTCCATTAATCCGGTCTCCATAGGCTGTTCGTTCCGACAGAGGATTAAAACTTTAGGTTTTAGATCGACGTCGTGACTGCTAGACGCCCCCTAACCTCGCCAAGCGCACCTACGGCACAAAACGTCTAATTTCTTACGGCCGAGAGCAGCGCCGTCTTTATCCGCTTCTTCAAGTTCCAGCACGCCACGAATGGAGAGACCTCGCCGGCGCCGAAGACCGGCATTCTCGTGACTGGAATGCAGACGACGAAAGATAAAGTGCGATCGGAAAGATCCGTGCTCACATTGCGTCTCCGTCGCGATCCAGTGTGTGCACAAGGTCTTTCGGGATGCGCCCGAGACCTCCAACCAGCTGCAACCCGTCCAAAGCAGTAGGCAGGGCCGGGCAGCAGTCTCCTCATCAGTTGATACCCCATCCTCCCGTGCCCAAAGCCGACAATCTTGCACACATAAAATCGTAAACGAAAAGGGCAGAGTGCCGTCCAGGCCTCTCGTCGCCAGAGCGGATATATCACAGTCCACACTAGCACCAACACCCGCGGGGCAAACAGAAGCCACCACAGCTCAGGCCCCACCAACCACCCGTGCCGAAGATGAGCAGCCAAGTGTACATGCTCTTTTACGACGGATACAGCATCTCGAGAATTCTCTGGCAACAAGTCCCGTACCTGCGCACTCTGAGCCTGGAGGGGAATTGATTGATCGCCAACCGGTACATCAAGATACACGGGTCAGCCTCTACAAGACAAGGACCTTAAAATGGAGCTACTGGGTGGGTGTGGCTGATGAGGTATGGCCTACAGTTACGTCCTTCTGCTACTTTGCACTGACTTCTACTTCAGTTTGACCTTATCGTGGCTTGCTATTCCGCGGCTGGCGGCGGCCTCTTTGCTAGCTACGGCGAAACAGACGACGACGACAAGCCGCACTCCTTCCACGGGCCTGAGATTGAATCTCTGCTTGAAGAAATTGGGGATCTCCTGCGAAAGTCTAAAGTGTTCGCGAAACGTCTTAAGACAGGGCGACCAAGCAAGTCTCTCGGAGGAGCTGGCTTTGATCTTCGCCCCCCCTCCCGCGAGCTGGCAGACACCATGGTCGATCTCTACTGTACCTCTTTCGAGTCGGTGTATCGGATAATTCACGTGCCTTCGTTTCGTTCCGAGTACCAGAGATACTGGGACAACCCAGAGAGTGCCACGGCCAGTCAATGTCTCAAGATCCTCCTGGTAATCAGCATAGGGTCAAGTCTACACGACCATGGGAATGCCACCACGAGTCTACGACAAAAGGTACAACAATGGGTTCATGCTGCTCAGGCATGGCTTTCCGGCCCGCTGGAAAAAGATCGCCTGGACGTCAGCGGGCTCCAGGTCTACTGCTTGGTGATCCTTGCACGACAGATCTTCTCAATTGGCGGCGACCTAGTTTAGGTGTCGATGGGGTCGGTAATTCGTATGGCCATGCAGATAGGGCTTCATCATGATCCCAAACACCTCCCGCCGATGTCGTTACTACAGGCTGAACTCCGAAGGCGGTTATGGGCTACTGTGCTCGAGATGGCAATACTGTCGTCCCTAGACTCGGCGATGCCGCCCATAATCTCCTTAAACCATTTTGATACCGAAGCACCTTGAAACTACAACGACGATGAGATTGATGAGTCGACTATCGAGCTGGTGGCCCAGCCGAGAAGCACCTACGCTACTTCCTCAATACAGCTTATCCTCCTCGACTCAATGCCGACACGCCTCCGCATTCTCCAGCTGCTCAGCGACCTTAAAGCGGAACTATCTTACCAGGACGCGCTTTCACCGAGTTCGGAAGTGACTGATTCATATCGCGCATACAGGAAATTCGGCCAAGAGAACATCAACTCTGGTATGACCCCATTCCACAGGAATCTGATCGATTATTTCGTACGCCGATATCTAGCCCCCCACACTGTTTGTTTGCTAGCAAGGCGCAGGCAAACCCATTGTTCTACTATTCTCTCAAAGTTAACCTAGACGTTGCTATGGCCATCGTCTCTCCCGAACCAGACGACGGCTTCTCACGAATCATGGCTACCGGAGGGGGGCTGTTCCGCGAGGGATTCTGGTATGCAACATCTATCATCGGCCGCGAGATTCTTTCGCAAGTCTCAGTGCAGCATCGAGAGGGGACGCTCCATCGCAAAGCCCAGCACCGAGAGCTTCTCAAGCAAGCCGTGAGGGATATGATCTCTTTGGCGGTGGCGAGGATGCACCAAGGCGACACCAATGTCAAGATTCACATGTTTCTAAGTATGAGATTGGCACAAACCGAAGCTACGGAAGAAAGCGTGCCATGTGAGCTCATGATTGCACAAGGAGCAAGGGATAGCCTTCGGTTATGCCATGATATGCTGCAGACACAAGCCGGCACTGAGCCCGTGCCGTATTATGACGACGCGGGCGTCATGTCCTCAACTTTGGATGGGGTGCCGGAAAACTCGCTTTGGGACTTTGACCTGGAATTCTTTCTGTCTGATCTGGGGCTTTCGTAGCCTACTAGGCATTCGGATATGCTATTGTTATCCCATGGTTGAACAGGAGGCCAATAGTAGGCCCAGGGGTGGGAACATCAGTAACATACAGCCAGACCGAGTAGTGCAGGACGAAATCATAAATAGAACTTAAATTAGGCTAAAGTATCGTTCTTTGCGATTTTTATACATGTTTTTTTTATGCGCATATGGGACCGGTTAGGTCCGTTACTATGTGTGTTTGTTACACCCGCTCTGCTTACAGCCGCTCAAAGACCCCTGATGCTTACGTCCGTCGCTAGCTCCGCGCTCGCATACGTCCGTTGGCGAGCGTATAAAGAGCACCACATCGGTAAGGCGTCTCGTGATTGATGGTATTAAGATTCAAAAGAGAAGAAATTAGTTGTCTCATCCAATGCCCCTGCTCATTGCTCTTCCGCAATGCCTCTGAAAATTCTTATCAACGGTGCTGGCATCGCCGGCACAGCCCTCGCCAACTTCCTCGTGCGGTCCAAACAAGGTCACGACATCACTATAGTCGAGAGAGCATCCAAGTTCCGTACCTGTGGAACCCAGCTTGATTTGAAGTCATATGGTGCCCCGCTGATGAGGAGGCTGGGACTGATCGATGCGGTCCGAGCAAGGAGCATACACGAGACAGCTTTCACTTTCGTTGACACGAAAGGCAGAGAGTGGGCGAGATTCAGCGTCAACGAAGCCGGTAAAGGATACAAAGGAGTGACGAGCGAATATGAGATCATGAGGGCGGACCTGGTAGCGGTGTTATATGAAGGGAGCAAAGCGATCGTTACAAAAACCTCAGGAAAAGAGTCGCAGAGGCTGCGGTACCTTTTCGGAAAACATGCGATTGAGCTTACGCAGCTTGACTCCAGGGTCAGCGTCGTATTCTCAGACGGCTCTTCAGACGAGTACGATCTTGTTGTCGGTGCGGATGGCCAGAACTCCCTGACGCGGCGTATCCTATGGGAGCCCAAGAAGGACTGCGATTCCACGCTCAGGTATACGGGCTGCTCGGTTGCATACTTCCATATGCCAAAATCAGAGGAAGAGTTCAACAGTCCCTTGTTCAAAAGCTGTCTTCTACCAGGGCTCAAGGTTCTGTCGCTTCGCTGCGCGCACAAGAACTTTACACAAGCCATGCTTACGGCATCCACTACAGCGGAGTTAAAGGAGATGGTTAAACAGCCGGTTGAGAAACAGAAAGACCTATGGAAAACGTTATATAAGGATTTCGGATGGGAAAGCAAACGAGTACTTGCCGAGATGCGGACTGCTGATGACTTCTATTCCACCTCGGTTGCTCAGGTCAAAGTGGACACATGGTCCAAAGGGCGAGTTGTTCTGCTGGGCGATGCCGGATACTGTCCGAGTGTTTTAACTGGGCTTGGAACCACGGCATCACTTGTCGGAGCATACGTGCTTGCGGGCGAATTCGCGAGACATGGAGACAACGTCGGCGCAGCGCTAGAATCTTATGAAACGGTGCTACGACCGTACGTGGAAAAAGTTCAGCAACTTCCTCCCATGAATCTCGCTATCTTTCGTTCCAAGCTCGGGTTAAATATATCTTACTTTGTCCTGGCAATTCTGTCGAAGCTTAAGATAGATAGCCTAGTCAATGCGCTGATGAAGGATGAGAAGGAAACCTGGCAGCTCCCAGAGTATCCGGAGCTGGAATTAGAGGAATGAGCATTACATTTACCGCCGATATTCAGCCTTGGTGGCGGATACCAGCCCCAATGTATTTGTACCATTTTTCATCTTATCTGAAATGTACAACATCTCATCACTCCATCTAAGCCGGCGTGGACCTTGCTACGCCTGTGACTAGAGCTGCTTAGAGGGGTACATGAGGGTGCTCGGCCTTACTCATCGTATTACCTTAGTTTGCGAGGGTCATCATACATTACTGCGAGAAAGGATACTGTAACTTACATGAGATATATTACATACAATGAAATTTAATCCGAACGTCAAACAGTATCAGTTTTCTTAAGCGATCCAGGTAGGGTCTGAGGGAATCACGTGCTACTATCTGTACCGCCACACGCTTGTCAGCCAGCCACAGGCAGGAGAGCCCTAACTTGACGCTAGCCAGAAACATGGCTCAGGTCATGATCGGCGCATTAGGAGAGGGATATCTGCATAATTGCTTTTCCGGGTGGGGACTCATTGCCGAGGATGCAGAGATATACTGTATGCAGAATGCAGGACTAGGGCGATGGAACATGAACACAAATTATGCAGCCTCCTTGCCGATCACAACCCCACTGTGCATGCTGTGTAACCAGCACGGGTCAATAGTATGTACAGTAGGAACCTCATATACAACCTTTTCGACCTTTTCCATTCGCCCACTGGAAATTGGGTGGATGAATCTCTCTCCTTTTAGGATTTTGGGTTGCAAGCTTGCAGCCCCACCTCCTGCAGATGGCTGAGCTGAACTCGATCATCTGGCCATTCCAGAGTCCTAGCTACCCACTTCTAGATCCACTCATGTAATTTGTCAATCTACTGTATCTATGATTCTGACACTTCTTCTCCCCTTAATGACGCATGACTTTACATCATGTCTTAGCGTCCAGGTGAAGCTCTAAAGCTAGGGTGAGAAGGGCTGTAGAGGGCACGATTGCCGCTTCTTTAAAGAATCCACTTGGGCTTGGGGCGCTTATACCTGCTCCTGGTTTTCTGCTACAACCACAATTCATTTCTTTTCTTGGTTGACCATGATTGTCAAATCCTCCCTCCTGCTGCTAGGCGCGGCCTCCGCCTTCGCCGCCGACCAAATCCCGATCGGCGCGAGCTCAGCATGCCTGGCCTCCGCTACTCCTAATGATTGCTGCACCGGTGGGGCAAAGACTGGCGAGGTGTCCATTAACTCCCGCACCTTCAAGTTCACTTGCGGATCGAACTTGATATCTCTCAATCCCAGAAATGCCCGAAAGGTCGACGATGCCCATGCCTGTGCGTCGCTTTGTGCAAACGACAGGTCTTGTGAGGCATCATCTTTCAAAGGCTATGGCAAGGCAGCTCGTGGCGGGAATAACTGCTTCTTTGTCATAGGTGACAACATGGACCAGAAGTCCGACGAAGAGTGGATTACCTTCACAGAAGTACCTCCATCCTGTTTGGAGTCCGACAACCCCAATGCCTGCTGTTCTGATCCAGCAAAGCAAGAAGACGAGGTTCAAATTGACAACGTTCGTTGGAAATTGACCTGCAACTCTATGCTGATTTCTCTGAACCCGAACGACAAACCGGCAGCCAATGCTCATGATTGTGCTAAGCTTTGCGCATCAGAAGGGTGTGACGCAATTTCCTTCCGGATAAAGACAAAGGGCACTCGAAAGGATAACTGCCTCTTCGCCAGAGGCACCAACAAAGACCAAAAGCGTTCGGAGGCGTTCCTGACACTCGTTAAGGTCGTGGATGATATCGTCCCACCCCCAGACACTGAACCAAATCTCGAGTGCAAAGAGTGCGTTGAGGAGAAGAATCAATGCATCAAAGACAAGGACCAGTGCTTCAAGGATAAAGAGGAATGTGTCAGTGAAAAGGACCAGTGCTTCAAGGATGAAGAGGAATGTGTCATTGAGAAGGACACATGCAAAGAAATGCTCGATGAGACCTTAAGCAGTCTTCAAACGTGTCAAAGCAACCAGGTAGACCCTGGAAAATTGACGCAGTGCGAAAATGACAAACTGGCGCTGCAATCCGCTGTAGAGGACTGCCGCCGGAACTCTGCCGAGGTGGAACAGAAGAGAAAACAATGTCGTTCAGAGCAAACAAAGTGTGAAAAGGAGAAGGGTGACCTGAGAATCGAGAAGCAGAAGTGTGAGAACGAGAAGAATGACTTGAACATGGAACTCACCCATCGAGACGATGAGATCGAAGGGCTCATCTCGCAGATCACATCACTCAAAAGCAAGATGGACACGCTCCAGCAGTCCTATGATGCCCTTGATGTCGATTGCAACGGAGAAGGTGCAGATGGGAAATGTCGCACGAACCTGTTTGACGCTGGTAAGTAAAACCGTTGTATTGCCGCAGCAATGCTCTATTTTGCATTTCACCTTGTACTAACCACCAGGTCACAGAGCCTCGTGATGATCAATGCATCATCGCCGCTGGAAATGAGAAATTCAAGATTCACTATGCTAAGTGTTTGTCTACTACTACTACGAATCAACTAGAGACATGCTGACTTATCAATAGTGAATGATCCCGGCGCGGCGGATTTGGGTACTCCTAAGGCAAGCTCTTTCAAAGACTGTGCCGAGAAGTGTGCAAACTATTCGGGCCCAAAGAAGTGTGTGCGATTCATGTGGAAGACTGATGGCAAAGATAGAGCCTGCTACATGCGATCTCATGGAGGGAACACGACTCCCACCCAGTCCTCGCTCTTCAGTTCTGGACATCTTCTGTGATAGACCAATTAGAACGATACTTACGGAGCTCAGAATACAAAAGATGCAGATAAGCCAGTACTAAGAGTTTACTCTGGCGTTAGAACAAGCACATGCGAAGCTGAGAGACTGAGCCTTTCCCTGTGTGACACTTTCAGCCGTGGTATGGGCTTTCCCCGTTTGAGGTTTCTAGGTTTTACTGTACTGTCTTTTGAATCCAAAGAACTGTTTTGTATTCAGCAATTAGGGCGAGTTTGGTAGATTCATTAGAGATTGTCGTAGCTCCTTCAATCTTAATAGCCACGGCAATAAGATCCTAAAAGGGGGATCCTACATCATTACCTATCGATCCCCTTCTCTCAGCTTCTGTTATTCTTGCGACATGATCAGAAACAGACAGCCTTGCTTATACAGTATAGCGAATCCAAATTTCTTCCTTAAATCAAGTACATTCCATGTTGTTGCCGCAGGATTTGGTGTGGCCGCTAGAACCAGGCGTGTCCAATCGCGCACGGACCAAACTTGCGTCTACTCACAACAAAAGATGCCTGCGAAGCTAACAAGCTATGTGGATATTTCTGATTCATGGGAAAGACAACCGTAACCATTCTCTCCGTTGGAATTCATTTCATTACCACCGGTGTTTATAGTTATAGAGCCAGTGTTCGATGTGAGCACGCCTTCTAATTGCCGGCCCGTTGCGCGGGGAGCCGGGCGCTCCCGCCTCGAAAACACCAAACCAACGTATCAATAGCGTCACGGGTGCTACTGGTACAGCTCCCATTTGGGTTGTTAACTATGTGGTAGAGTTGCAGGGCGTGTGCAGTAAATGAATGGGCCCGGACGGCTGGGATTAAAATGCTGTTCAAGTGCTAAGTGCGTGACGTAAATCTAGGAACGACGTGGTCTTCCTGTTACTGGGCAGGTCACAGAATAAGTAATTAAAAAAGAATGAAAAGAGCAAAACGTTCCACAGCATGGGAGTGAGCCAATCACATGTCAACAGAGTAAATCACTCAGCTGAACAAGAGTAAATCACTCAGCTGAACAAGAACCATCTTGCAGTAACTAGCGGTCACCTCGAGATCTTCGCGATGGCGCAACTGGCATGCAACATCGCTGAACCCATCAGCTCGCGTTATTGATACCCTGATATCACCAGGTCCTTACCGGCAATGGATATGGTTAAGCAGATCGTCAATTGCGTTGACGTCACTCTCTTGACTGCATTGCCGAGCACTGGTTTATCATCCGTGGAAAGATCGAGATGGTGTCTTGGAAAATGCACATGCTGGGTGATACATCGCCTGCGTGTGCATGAGTGGGGTGAACCAGCAGGCATTACGTGTTAACAGGCACGATGAATCCATTCACAAGCTGCAGACAGGATGTCATAGCTTCTAGCTGAAGATATAAATACGGCTATCATTTAGCCGGTGAGGAATATAATTCATCTTGTTCAACTCTTGTTCAAAATCGATCAATCAAGCCTTCTCTCGGCGTTATTTGACAGAGAGCTTTTACCATGGCCGAAAACCTTCACACTCACGCCAAGAGCGGAACACTCAACCTGGACAACGTTTCCCAACTCCTCATTGAGGTGGAAGTCAATGACGAGGATAGCTATGGCGATACAGCCCTTGACCTTGCAATTCGAAACGGCCACGTGGGTGCAGTGAAGTTGCTTCTGCAGAACGGTGCCGACGCCAACAGAGTATCCCCGGATGGCAAGAGTCCTCTCTATGCGGCCACTCAAGCACCAAACAGCGGCCGTATTGTCGAGCTTCTGCTCAAGCATGGCGCCAAGTCAGATGAGCCGGTCTCAAAGCCAAAGGGTGACACTCCATTGATGTCAGCAATCCGACAAGGCACCAGTCCCGAGGCCATTCGCGCACTTATTCAGGCAGGAGCAGCCATCGACAAGTCAAACGAACTTGGCGAGACACCTAAAAAGCTTGCTGAAAAGTCCACGAATACCGCTGTTCACAAGGCTATTCGCCCCAAAGATGAGAAGCCAGAATGGAAACCAGAGCTGGAGAATCTTCTCGTAAGCTCTGGTCTCTTTGCCCTGGCCTACTTCAAAAACTTCAAGGATGTCGGTCTGAACGCCATAAACCGTGTTGCTGCATTGTCGGAACCAACGCCAGGCGTATGTATCTGTTCATCCACATATCTCCATTTTTAGATTTGACTAACGCCGGAATAGCAAATCACGAGTCCCCGCACGGCCGAGGAGTTCAAGGCAAACCTTGACAACTTTATCAATGCAAAGGGCCTTGAGGACTTCTACCCTGCTGGTAGCGAATATGTGGCCAAGGTAGCAGAGAATGCAGCGAGAATCCTAAAGGATTCAGAGGTCCCAGGTGCAACACCCAGGAATGTGACCATTATGTCTCGCCAAGCATTGTACCAGCCAATCTTGTATTGTGGTAAGTCAAGAGCAATCAACCTTGATTTAAATCAAGCTGACAATCATTTTCTCCAGATGACAGTGGCTCGATGAAGGATGATGACCGCATGAACCGTCAAGCGTTTATGGTTGAACGGATGGCAAGCCTCATCACGCAGGCTGCCCCCGAAGAGGGCACGCTCGTCCATCTTCGTTTCATCAACAAGAGCGACAAGTTTAATGACCTCAAGCCCAGCGATCTTTCCTCGAAGATGAATTTCGCACCCAATGGATCGACTAAGCTGGGTACAAACCTTAAAGATAAAGTCTTGAATGACTTTCTCTACGGGCCAGTGGAGAATGGGGAGACGTTGAAGCGACCACTCCTTATTCTGACAGTTACGGACGGATGTCCAAACGAGGAGCCTACAAATTCATATGAAAATGAAGTTAGAGCATCGCTCAACTTTGTGAAGGCCAAAGGTTACGGAGATGAAGGTAAGCTTTCGTCGTGGCTCCACATCAGTGGCATCGCTAACCCAAAACAGCCGTCCGCTATGACCTCAGCCAGGTGGGTAATGCGGCGGAGGCTACCGAGTTTTTGGAATCCTGGCAGATGAATACTCTTGTACCCGATAATGTCAATGTGACTGCTGGTGAGTGATGACTGCGGAACCAAAGCGGAAGAAATATGGATCAGGCTAACATTCAAACTTAGAACGTCTGGACGCTCAGTTCGAGAATCTCAGAGATAAGGATGCTGAGCTGAATAATTGGGTATGAGCTTTACTGGTTCCACTGGCCTTGAACGCAAAACTAACGAGTTCATTTTAGATTTTGGAGAGACTGGACACAAGTAACCCGATCGTTTATTAGATAATGATGAAAGTCTCATTCTCCTGGGCGCCTACCGATGAAATTCAATAGCAAGGTCCGGGATGCCTTGACAACTTATCGATGCTGCTGGGAAGATTGAGAGAATGCGATAGGGTGGTGCAGGTCTTGCTAGATTTTGTCGAGGCGTCACAATTTTGGTGGCTAGCTGAGGTGGGTCTGTAGCTGTGAACACCTCTCCTTGCGTCAAGAAATCACGAACCGAGGTATTGACGTGGTAACATTCTCGAGGGTCCGAGATTTGGCGAACTCAAAAGTTCCGATTCACCAATTTAGTGCGAAGGAAGAGCGGTCCTTAGTTCGAAGAGTTACAAATCAAAAGGGAGTCAACAGAGAGGGCTGATTGGTCAATTTTCGTGCTTTATAGGATTAACAAGTACGCCCTGTTTTAACACGTACGCCCTGGTTATACAGCATTAAAGCGTTCGCATCCTTGACTATTTTTGCTGTTACTTGGTAGCAAATTTCGTGTCATTTGAACACAGGCTTTGCTCTTAAACAGAATGTTCCTTGCCATGATCCTGTATAAAAATGTTGCTTCATTGGGAAAAAAGCACAAAATTGTGGCCGAAGCATATATATCAAGGTGCTTGCAGCGGTGTTTTGGAAAATCAACGTGACAATATTTTTGCACCAAGTCATGAAGGCAAAAACACTACTTTACAAAAGCCGAGGTCATGAGACCTCCAGGCAACAGTTCATGGTCCAAGCATATTGAAGAGGAGGAAGAAAGGAATGATAGATATTAATGGATTGATGACTATGATGAGTGTGTGTGTAGAGAAAGCTAGGATACACGAAGAAGTGAGAGAAAGCCATAGGGCAAAGGCGGTGAGTCCTAACACATATGTTCCTCCAATAGTGACAATCCTTGATCATTCATTGGTGTCATTTTGCTGATCTATTTGCTGCAGCAAGTCCAGCATGGCTTCTCGACAGATTAGTATCAAGTCACAGGATAGCTTAAGTGGATACATACCTCCTCGCCTTCGGCGGCAACCTGTGTAGAGACCCAGTCTGCCTGGCAGGTAATAGGGTCATCACGACAGATACGCAGACAGGTAGGTTCATCACCGGAAGCGGCATCCTGAGCCCAGGCGCTGGAGACGGCAAACGCGAGAGCAGCAAGAAGGAAGGATGAGAGCTGCATCATGAGAGATTATTTGGGTTCAAGGTTATTTGAACTAGAGGGATTTGAAGGAGAGCAGGTGTAAGTAGGCGGGATAGTGGTGTGACCGTAGAGGGTATTTATATGAAGCTTTACATCCTTCCTCTAGCTTCAGCTGTGTTGTCATTACTATCGTCCATCCGTGAATGCACGAGTACAACGTTTAGAGCTACTGGAAATGGTGGACCTGGGTTAACAGCTTTCTCCAATAAGCTGTATACCTTTCACGCAAGGCAATGAGGCATTTTTCGACATGATTTCAGACAAGCGGTCAATGAAACCTTGAAGATGCATTACGTAGATCCCATTATAGCCTTCGAATGATTGGTCTCGCTCAAGATGCATGATAGATAGAACCATGGCTCGACTTATACAGAATGTATGACGACGATCCAATACTGCAGGAACGCATCTTGCCCCATTCCGTCCATTGTGGATCGTCCCGTGCCGCACAACCTTTTTTTAGAGGGCCCGGCTTCTTACACGGCAAGGTTTGGCCCAACTAAGCTCTGTTACATGTACAGAACATCCTTGCTTTTTCCATGCTCTTGTGTCGGTGCGTAACATAGAATTCCGGAATTCTTTTGTCTGTTTGTTTCTAGCAACGAGAATTACAACGAGAATTACAACTAGAATGGATAACCAGTAATGGTGGAAGTGATATTCACTTCGAAAGGCCATACGGTATTGTAAATTGTTTATTTCTGGTTCAAGAATCTTCTGAGAATACCAACATGCCTCCCTGTGCACCCCTGACTTTCACCCCTGAAGAGCAGGTAAGGAGTCATGCATTCAAGGTATTCACAAAAAAAAAAAAGCTCTGTTTCTTAATTCACTCCCCACTGTACCTCTTCAACCATGTAATTCATAAATATAGGTATTCAGTTTACAGTACACACTGCTTGTGCATATGCATCCTATGTCAACCCCCGCTGGAAGTCCCGTCCCAGGTTTACACACTACTACTGGGGTTCATGAAGTCATTTAATGTGTGAGTCAGAACTCTTCTACAGCTGCGAAACCGCAAAGGGGTAACGGTGAATTATCTGGCATGGCGTGAGCTTTTTCTTACTCGGTGTCAAATGTCCCAGATAAAGTCCCTTGGGATTGCCGTGCAAATAATTCATATATATGAAAACATGCGCGTATCAGCTAAGTCACGCAATAAGATTTACAACATAAAAATTTTCATCAGTAGAATGCTATAACAAGATACCTAGTGATCAGGTCTGGGCTGAGAAAGACCGGCTCACTTGCTTCACACGAAGTATCAATACAGCCGCCTGGCGAGCATACTTCCATGTTTTTAAAAAAAACAACAACAACAACAACAACAACATCTAGACAGGAGAATATTTACCATAAGTTTCATGTTAGGCAAGCAATGGCGCTATCACAGGAATAGGATCAACTTTAGTGAGAGAGAAGATAAGGTAATTCAAACCATGTGTGCTACCGAGAAGGCACAGGGCCCCAAGCTATCTACTAGCAAAGACAAAAATTGAGCAAGCCTAATTAAGGAACCATCAAATAGATAAATTTGTGCTGGCATAACTCTCTGGTTACTTGCAAAGGGTGTCTTGCATTCCGGAAATCGAAGGAGTGAAGAAGTATTCACCGCCGCGAGGAATTACCCAGCGCTCAATGGGAATGAAGTGCTTGTTAGGGGTTGGCACAGGTTTCTGTACATCGGGGAAGTTTGCAACGGGAGCTGGGTCCTCGTATTTGGTAACATCCTCCTCTTGGCGGTAGTCGGGAGGCATTTGACCGATGATAGCGTCGATGCCCTGGGGCCCGGTATTTCCCAGCTTGTCGGTGAAATCGACTGGTTTGTCCTCTTTGTTTGCCCACTCTGCGGAGTTGTTATTATTAAATGTTGCTGTCAATATGACTAGGACACACACCTTTCTGGACAAATCGGAATCCGTTGGTAATGCTGCTTTGGTAGGAAACGAACAGCAGACCACGGTCATGCTGTGACACACCACCACCTTTCTCATTGTTAAGTGTCAAGGGTCCGTAGGGAATTCCCCGTCGCAACATCAAGTGCTTCTCATAATTGGGGAAGTCATCTCGAGGACCACACTTCCGGATGTGGGCAGCGTAAGGACATTTAGTTTGGTCCTCAGGATTGTAAGTAAAGGCATCCGTGTGGTTTCCCTCTTCCAGTTTCTTATACTCGGCTTCGGGGTCTAAGCCCTCGTCTCTCCATTTCTGGAACAGCTTCTGCTTGTTGGCGATTGGATCGGCGACCATCATAGGTGTGGGATCCTGGTCTGGGTGAAGTTCAAGCGGAGCTCCTGCAGATTTCGAGTAAGTGAATGCTGCAAGTAAAATACTACACGTCAGAAAGAAACACTTACCGTTAGGCCATCGCCCAACAACACGGGATGAGAATTTGCGAAGCTCTGCCGCAGCTCGTGGAGTCATGCCCTCAGCAGCCATTCTCTTGGTGTTTCGGCCACACCATCTAGATGGGGTTTAATCATATTGCACAAAACAAAGCCAAATGGGGCCACTCACGCGATGAACTCGGGTGCTCTCTGTTCATAAGTGCGGAATACCATGAAACTTCCCTCTTTGGCCCAAGCTGGGTGGTTCCCTTCATCCCCTTCGCCTCCAACAAGAATAGTACTAGCAATGCTGTCAGTGACTGTGCCACCGGTATCTGGTCTGGAGCGCGTAGAGCTTACCCAGCTTTAATTGGCTTTAAGCCCTTTTTGGCCTCTTCAATCTTTTTATCGGTGTCCAGACCAATGACAGCAGGCTGGGAGATACCATCAACCCATCCAAAGCTAACCCGTAGAAGTTAGTCAGGGATCCTTCACGTAATAAGAATTAGATGTCTTACTGTTCTCTGTCATCATCAAGGACATGGCCCTGTTGTTGGAAGCTAAGTTGAATGCTGGGCTTGTCAAGCTTAGGAAGTCCACCTGTTCCCTCGCCCGTAAGTCCAATTCCAAAGGTCTTCTTGACCATATCATAAGTATCAGTCAAGGTCTTCTCGCTATCACCGGTGATAGTGAAGACGCCATCGATGTATCCAACACGTGGGGTAAATTGATGGAACCAATCATGCTGGTCATCGAGGCCGTTGTGTTTTGTCTTGTCATCCCCCTCCATGGGGTAAGTCAGATCCTCCCACATGCCGTTGTTAAATATGTCATCGGTGAATGGCTCGGCTCCAAGCTAGCGTAGTTTAGCATGGCTCATAACATGGCAAATTAATCTCATGACTCACTTTTTTCAGACCCCTAGCAGAGAAGGCGACATTGATGGCAGATAGGTGAACAAGTCCTTTCAGGGTGCCTTCAGCCTTCTTCTTGTAGATGTCAGATCTGAATCTCTCCGCATCGCGGGCAGTCGTGAGCAAAGGAACAAGGGCAGCTAGGTGTGTCTTAAACGCCTGTGGATTAGTTATGCGGAAGAAGACGAACAGCTCGTGCTTCTTGGGCAGACGCGGCCTGAGATCATTAGAATGAAGTTCCAAACTAGAACTTCAGGTAGATTATCAGCTCACCAGATATCTCCCTGGATGTTCTTCTTGTTTGGAGGCGCCATTTGAACGATTGGGTTAATTTTCTTTCGGTTGAAGTTGTTCCACAGCTAAAAACTTTGATCGGGGGTGGGAAGGCGTTCTTTATACAATTTCGGTGAGCACCATCCAGCGGCTAATGCTTGGAAATCGGGCTAAGTCGAGAGGCAAGACCACCCCTCGGTTAGGCATCCATTATGATGTCGGTCTACATATTCCACGTAGCAAAGGCTGCGCGCAAATTACTCCTTGGTATCCATTCAGATGGATCCATCACATTCTGCAATGCAATGTGGGGGTCCTAGGCAAATGGTGTACAACCATGCAATGCAAATCGAAAATGTCATTGCCAGCTGACATTGCCCCTCCACTCCGTCTGGGTGTGAAAGAGAGCACAATTACGTATCCATAAGGGAGAACCGGATCTCCAATGAGGCTGTCCGACATTCCATTGTGCTTTGCGTTTTGCAACAATGTAGATCACATCAAAGTCTCGCTTGAGATATTCAGGTAAGCGATTTACAGTTTTGCCGTAGTAGGGAAACTGTACGAGATCCTATCGTATGAAGTCTGAGCACTATAATATCATCTAAACACGTCATGAGTGGGTATTTCGTCCAATGACGCACGTCTAGTGCTTGAAGGGGGGCAGGGCTTGTCTGACCTGAAACGTGGGTCTACTAGCTGTAACCTCACATGATATGTATGTAGCACAATCATCTCTCAATTATTATTAATCCAGCAGTCGAGGATCCAGCTCGGTCGAAACTATGCAGCGGATGCATGATGCGACTTCATTACGCCAATCGAGATCTGGTGACTCTCACCGCCACTAAATCAAACCAAACAGATCTTAAAGCAAAACAAAATAATAATAATGAATTTAAACAAGTGACGACGGGCATGGAGGCACAGTGGGGCTTAGCGTAGCTAAAGGATATGAATAACCAAGATTTTCAAATGATTTATAAAACAAAATAAAAAAAAAACCGAGAGAAAGAGCGACGGGGTATCAAAAAATAATAAAAAAGAAAACAAAATGACAAAGTATTCAAGGATAAACACAATATCCAGCCTCCAAGAGAATATAAACAACCGACACGGAGCGTAAAATTTAATCCTAAAGCGTTCAAAATAAAATATGCCTAAAAGTTATCGAAGTCTGTTCAGCGATCATCATGGTAGCTTTGACGGCCCGTAAGATACTGATCAACAACCCGAGCATTCTTGGCATTGGTCGCAGATTTTTAGGTTGTGGAGTGTCTTGGGCAGTTCGTACAAAATGTGCCAGGTCTTGACCGCAAGTCTCTCGGGGGTCAAATGTGGTCATTTTCCGATGTAATCGCTGTCCTACTGTGCGTACTCAAAGCGGTGCAGGTGGGGGTCTTCGTCCTGAAGATGCATGAAGCCACGGGTGATTGAAATAAGATCCCATAGATCAAATGTAATCTTGTCGGGGTCCGCATAAGCAATTATTTTCAGTAACCAGCCAACCGTGTATGTTCTGATAGTAAATCTCCGGAACAGTCACGTCTTGGAAACAACTTCGCCCCTACTATTAAAACTTCTCATCTATCTATATGACTATGTAGACTATTAAATGGACCGTTCATGTGAGGTATTCAGTCAATGAAAAGCAAAATGAATCCGATATTTGGCTTTATTCCACACTTGGCAGCTCGTAATTCGTGTTTTTTCAAGTCACATACACAAGCAGACATGTTCCTCTTTTGTCAAATTGCGCGTGCGGGCTCTGATAGATTCATCCACCGCGGTCTTTGCAAGCCTCCTTGGAAACTTGATTAACAGATGCTTGATCCAAGCCTACTTATCTAGTATCTATACAATATGGTACGGGGTTACATACGAGACATGCCTTGAAGAGATCGGTTCCTCGTGACTTGGCTGGGATAGCTCCTGGATATATGATGAAGATCCACATATGGATCTCTCATTTAGATCAGCGTTAGAAGCCACATGTCTCGAAGATCTCTCATAACGTATCATCACAAGCTGGCGATAATCAATCGACGAAGAAAGGTTTTTAGGATGAATGATGAATGACGGACAATATATATTCATCGGGCCTTCACCCAAAGTCTACTCTACGAAAGGGTTACACCGGCCTACAAAAAAAAGCAACAGTATCGACGGAGATCAAATTATCGGTGCGGTATATCCGGCAACAAAATAATATCACCAAATTTCAATTGCCTATTTTCTCAAGCTCGGCTTGGACCTGCGCCCATGCATCGGTCCGAAGAACGCCGTTAAGCCACCAGTTACCGCCAGCATCCCTTCCTGTCACAGCAAAGGTATTCCTGAATGATAGATCGGAATGTAGAACTCCATTGACATACCATGGTTTCCCAAGAGCGTTTGCCCGGTTGTTTAGGTCTTTTCCAGGCGTGGTCACTGCCGAAGAAAAGTCTAACCCGTACATTCCGGCTTTGTGCCAATTTGAAGAGGACAGCAGCAACATACCCGGCTCGCCGATCAATGCAAGGTAGCCTGACCTTTCCATGGTTTGCTTCAACAGAGCCGTCACAGCCTCAACCTGCTCGGCCGTCTGCTGAAGGGCTACTGATTGCCGAATTCTCCAGGCAATTTTACTTAATGGTTCATCTTGAAGATGGCATCCTTGTAAAAAGGTGGGTGACATACAGACACAATTTCCCAAGTAAGCATTTTTGGGAGAAGAAAAAGAATCATGCAGCGATGTACGCAGGTTGAACGCATTGTTCAGTAGAATCCGCTGGCTTGGGAGCAGCCCGAGTGCAATATAGAGTGTACGTGCCCACCACGCCAGTATGATATCGTTCTCGCTGAGGAAAGGTTTGGAATCTGCACATCCGTGGTAACTGGACCTTTCAAGCTCCTCAATGGCTTTTGCACGCATCTTCTTGACACACCCGGCCGGGAGAAAGATTGTGCGTCTTTCCTCTTGGCGATACCAAAGCGAATCGACTATGCGGCGAGCGACAAACATAAGCAGCTGGCCTTTGTTGAGTATCCGGTCAAAATACACGTATTTTTCTGCCGGTGTTCGCTGGCTGAGCTCTGTCAGAGGATTTGATTCGAAGCTCTCAAGAGTCGGCACAGCGGCCAGGTCGCCCCGGACCACGGCAGACCAGGCCTTCATGAAGATACCAATTCCCATGACATCGGCCAGAGTGTGTGGAAAGGTCACAGTCAGGATAGTCGCGTCGTCAAAACTAACAGCATGAATGAAAAGCTGCGGATGGTCGGAATAGATCCAGTCGCCTAGCTTTTGGGGTGTATCTTTGCTTCGCACAAGCGGGCTAAAGTCTTCTGGAGATGCAAAGAGCTTCGCCATGTCTGTAGCCTCAGGGAGTCGGGCTGCCAATGAATGAGAACCGATGGGCATGTCGTGTCTGACTTTGGTGAATATAAAGGCTGGTCGGGCATCGTCATAGCATTTCGGAATGTGATACTCCAAATCATTGTTACCCTGGGAAAAGAAAAATCGATACTTAGAGAGGTTCATTTGGCCATGTAGCAGAACCTGGACTAGAAGGTGATATGACTTACATTCTGGCGTAGTCGAGCTCCAAGCTGGCTCCAATTTCCTGTAGAATACAGCTGATCCAAAGCATCATGGAGCTTGGAGATATCTAACACGTCATAGAAAATCAAGGCAGTGTCTAAGACTGTACCACGCATGGACAGAGCTGTATCCCAGGAGCGAAGGGGGACAATTTTGTCTGAGGCCACAGTGGCCGGTTGCTCCCGCCGTGAGGAGAATAAGAAGTTCATATTGGTAGACTGCGACAGGGTCTGATAAACTGGTCCAGCGAGGAAGATATTCAGGTGAGGAAACTACGGCATAGTCGGTATGGGCCAAGTATTTAGATAGAGCTCCTAGATTGGAAGATCGGTTCCCCATTGGTACTAGGTACTGGGTACCATGACCACACATTGGTTGCAAGGGCATTGGTAGGTTGCGTATACATCATGTGACCTCTATGTATTTTAAATCTGGAAACGTGATCCTATGCATACCACTGTGGATCTTTTGATTTGTTTTCTTATCATTTTTATTTTCTGGCGTCGCGCCACCGGGTGGAGTGGGCCCCGATTTCTGCAAGGCTATATTGCGTAAGGCTAGTACGTATCATATTAGTTTAGGGGTATGCACACAAGACTCGCATCAAGAGCTAATAAATTGTGGAGCACTAGTTGCCAGGTAACGTTAACAGGTACCTGCCCTCGCTCACAAGATTATGGCTTTCTGCGTCCTTGATCATGACAAATAGATCAATTTCGCTGTACAGTAGCTAAAGAGGGGTTTGTACAAATCGAAAAGAATAAAGCGTGAATGATCATTTCGTAATGGGTATCTGAGCAAGTCTTAGTATGTGCCTTGAATAAGTCGGCATTTGAAACATCAAACGTGTAAGGGCGTACACATGTGGTATCTTACTGTTTCATGCCGCGTTCGAAGCAATTCATGACCCTTGATAAGTTCTTCAGGAAATAGTAAAGATACATTGATCCATTGCTATCGAACTGGCTATTTATGTTCGTCTAATAGAGGAACCAAGAACATAGATTCCCTCGACAGGATGCTTTGCCGCCAACTCATCCGGCTGTTCCCAACTTTCCACATCAAGTTGTAGGCCTGTATCACTCTTAATCCTCTCCCACAGGCGGTTCCAACTCGCCAAATCGTGATAGTAGTATGGCATACGGGCCAGTGTAGCATTTACCAGAGTCTGGTCCCGACATGCCATGATGCGACACACGATCATTGAGCTTGGCTTCGCAGCAAGCAGGTCGAGTACACGCCTAGCCACTTCAACCTGCTTCTCCCAGTCGAACACGTGGAGGAACAAAGAGATGTAGACGATGTCAAGTTTCCCCATTAGCCGTCCCATCAGATTGGAGTTTTCGTCTAGGATGTCGGCGCTGATGAGTTGTTCCTTCATCTTGTCATGGTCAAGGAACAGGTCACAGCCAAGCTCAAGGAATTCAGGACGGAGGTCAGTTCCATAGAGGTTTGAACAGGGTGCACCGTCGTAGATCTATGGTCGTCAGTTGATTGTTCCAGGAGGTTCTTAGGTGTAAACGCACCAAGCGGCGAAGTTCCTGCCCAAACGCACACCCAAGATCCAACAATTTGTCTCCCGCTTTGACCCGGCGGAGAATCTCAGGGTACACGGGCGAAGATGCGATGCTAAGCTGGAGAAAGGAAAACTTTCCGACGCAGGCATAGGGGAACTAGAAAGAGTGAGCGTGACCGTACCGTAGACTGGTAACAAGGGACGTACGATGGCGAATGCTCGATCTCTCTAATCACCGTCAGTAATCTGAACTCAAAAAGATCAGGCCTGGCTCTGGGGGTACTGACCAGCTGACGAACGTGTTCTAAGATCTTGTCCGCGGGGATATTGCTATACTCCTCAAGGATCGATCGGACGGGCTCGTCGACATGATCCAGGTTAGGATCGTACAAGAGTTTTGGATCGAAGCCCTTGGTGACTGCATCTTGGAGCTGAGAATCTGGGTGCATGATGGGCAGAATATGTTGAAAGAAAAAAAGAAGATGGTCACGAAAGATAGTAATAATAAGGGCTCCAGGAACGATATACTATGCGGGGGGCCTATCTATCTGATTTGTCCGACTTGAATCGGCTGAACAAAAGAGCAAGCAATGCGTCTTGCAGGTGATGTAGAGTCTGCATGTTGCGGTGTGCAGAGTAACAATATTGCCTATGATTGCATCGTGCCGATCGGCATGTAGAAAGTACAGAGTCAGCTCGCCACATTAAGGTGTCCATGCCAGGGGTGGGAAAAAAATTCGACGCGGTATACTGAACAAGGTAACAGTGACAGACTCCTAGTCCATGCTACCCGTCTTCCCGTGCACCGACCAAGAAAACCGACGCTGGGGGCAACGGGACTGGCATGCGTGTGCATGTTGCCTTCCGACACCCTAAATCCAAAATATGTATTTGGAAATGCACCAATCAGACTATAAACAGACGTATCCCGATATTTGAGATAAACATGCCAATACAATACACCAAAATCGAGTAAAAGTAAGCAAAAGGGGAAAAGAAAAAGGAAATCACAAGAACCAGCTACAGGGTGACCAAGGAATAAACGTCAATTCCTTCGCCGCCTTTTTCTATTCCTTACATACCGCCTTACGATATTACTATAAGTTGCTAAACCAATATCTTCCTTGTTTGACATTAGCTGGATATACGCGGTATTAATACAAACTAAATACATTGATTATTTACAAAATACTGGCGGAATAATAGTGGAGACCTAGAATACCTCGGCCTGCTAGGGGCGATGAACTCGACATATCAGGATGGTGTAACTTGATTTGCGATACATGCGTATACGCAAGGACGTCGGAAGCTAGCTACAAGAGTACTCAGATCTCTAGTATACTAGACTACGTGGTATATCAGACATGTTTTGCTTTTGGGGAGCTTGATAGGGTCTCTTTTTAATAGACGAGCTTCTTCCTTTGACCTGAGTGAACTCCAATCGGTCACTACTACTGCATTCTTTCGTTTTCTTCTCTCAAACATTACTTCTCGCCCGATGCAAGCTTCAACAGACAGCGTCGGAGATCCGGTCTCGGTTCTGTTCGGACCGCAATGCAGCAATGTCGATGAGGTCTCGGCTCAAATAAGCACGGCTCTTGCTGAAGATTCATCTCTTCAATTCATTAGTGAGATTTTGCAGGAGCTACCTTCTCTCTGGGCCGATATTACTAAAGCCTTGCCGTCCCTCTGTAAAGTCTCGGGGGATGAGCAGATCATCGCATTGGTGCAACATCTACATGGCTCACCCTCACCACCCACAGGAGAACCTAAAAATATAATCCTGACGCCCCTCACCGTGATTAGTCAAATCCTGGAGCTTATCAAGCTCAGGGAGTTGACTGGGGAACAAGACATCATCGACACTCAAGGGTTCTGCGTGGGATTCCTGGCTGCGATCGTGGCCGCTTCCTCCAAGGACGACTTTCAGTCACTCACTGCGACAACTATTCGACTGGCAGTATGCATCGGTGCTTTGGTCGACTTGGACGAGTTGAACCATGGTGCCTGTCGGTCTATTGTTGTAAGGTGGAAGGAATTAGCAGCTTGCAAGAAGTTTCAACATGTGATTGCATCCCATCCAAAGGTAAGTTCTTCCCTATTCATTTTCAATCTATCACTTTACTAAATATTCTATCAGGCTTATACATCATGCGAGTTGGATACGAATAGTGTCACAGTAACTGTTCCAGAGGAAGGCATGGATGCCTTGCTCAAAGATCTTGCAAATCACAATATATCAGCGAAGCCCATTTGTCTAAGGGGAAGGTTCCACAGCGAGGCACACAAAGTGGCTGTACAACATCTTGTCAAGTACTTTGAGCATGACAAGCGTTTGCAGCTTCCAAGTGGAAGCGAACTTCTCCTGCCTCTCCGATCCAACGTGGACGGCAACGTCATTGGCCAAGGGGATTTACTCACCATTGCCTTGGAATCCATCCTGGTCATGCAATGCAAATGGCTTCCTACTGTTGCAAATGCGTTCTACCGCGTAAGAGAAGCGGACAATGCTGCTCGCTTGCTGACGATTGGCGGGAGTTCCATCATCCCCCGTAGTGTGAGCATTCAATCAGCACCGCAGAAGGGCCATCGTGACTTGTGTGAAGGTACTAATGGGCCTCCCACCGGCCTCATCAATGGTCACGCATCCACCGGGGTGAGAACATCAGAAGCGTTGCAAGATACCACTCTCAACGCTCATCGTGACGACCCAGTAACCCAAATCGCAATTGTTGGGATGGCTGGTCGGTATCCCCAGGCTGATTCTGTTGAGGCATTATGGGAGATGCTCGAATTGGGGCGGTGCGCTGTCAGTAAAATGCCAGACGATCGATTCAAAATGAACGAGCTTCTACGACAGCCAAAGGGACCGTTTTTTGGAAATTACCTTGATGATCCCGATGCTTTTGACCATCGATTCTTTGGTATATCAGCCCGCGAGGCAGAGGCCATGGATCCCCAACAGCGACTGCTGCTACAAGTCGCATACAATGCTATGGAGTCGGCCGGTTATTGTGGGATCTCTGCTTCTTCATTGACCTCGGACATTGGTTGCTATATCGGTGTCGGATCAGATGATTATACGGACAACGTTGGATCCCGGGACTCCAACGCATTTTCCGCCACCGGGACTCTTCAGGCATTCAACAGCGGGCGCATCAGCCACTACTTTGGATGGAGTGGTCCATCACTGATAGTTGACACAGCTTGTTCTTCAGCCGCTGTGGCGATTCATCTGGCCTGCAAGGCCCTACAGGCGAAAGAATGCTCGATTGCAATGGCCGGAGGAGTGAACGTCATGACCAGTCCCAAAGTGACTCAGAACCTAGCCGCTGCTTCTTTTCTGTCCCCTACCGGTGCCTCCAGGGCATTTGACGCGGATGCAAATGGCTATTGTCGCGGTGAAGGCGCAGGGCTGGTGATGCTGCGACCGCTGGAAGATGCCCTTCGGGATCATGATACAGTTTTGGCTGTCATCGCGGGATCGGCGGTGAATCAAGGGTCCAACTGTTCCCCAATTACCGTCCCTGTCTCGGAATCTCAACAGTCTCTATATCGCAAAGCCCTTGCTGCAGGGGCGACTTCTCCATATGAAGTCAGCTATGTCGAGGCCCATGGTACTGGTATGTCTTCTCCTGTTACTCCATAGCTAGCCACTCTTACTAACTCTGCCGTAGGCACGCAAGTGGGAGATCCCATCGAGTTTGACAGCATTCGCCAGGTTTTTGGCGGAGCAAGTCGAACTGAAGAGCTTTGGATTGGGTCTATCAAAGATAATATCGGGCACACAGAAACCTCATCCGGAGTTGCAGCACTGTTAAAGACAGTCATGATGATCCAAAAGGCCAGAATCCCGAAGCAGGCCAATTTCTCTCGCCTGAATCCGAAAATACCTCCTTCCCATCAGGAACATATTTCAATTCCTGACAAATCTATCAATTGGGAGTCCTCCCATCATGCGGCCATGGTAACAAACTATGGCGCCGCCGGAAGTAATGCGGCTATCCTGGTCAAACAGCACAGGGGCCCATCGTGTAGTTTAGACTACGTCGACGGAGGCGCATCAGAAGTCCCAATCTTCATTTCGGCAAAGTCTCAAGAGTCCCTTCGCGCTTACTGTGAGGCTCTTCACAGGTTTGTCACTGAAAAGTCAATCCATCCCAATGAAAGCCTGCTGCAAGACATCGCATACAATCTTGCCATCAAACAGAACAGGAAAATGGACTACGTGACTACTTTCTCAACGAATGCAAACGATACACCCAGCTTCCTGAGCCAGCTCGCTGAGGTGATCTCAGATAATGCCCACACGCAAAAGAAGCCAGAAAGCCCACTTCCTGTGATCCTCTGCTTTGGTGGTCAGGCCGGTAACACAGCCAGTATTTCAAAAGACCTGTTCAATTCCTGTGGGCATTTGCGAATTCACTTGGTAAGTTGTTTTATTCCTAAAGTTACACAGCTTGCCCCATTCTGACCAAACGAATCTAGATGGAATGTGAAAGCACTTGCAAAGTCCTGGGTCTTCCCAGTCTGTTCCCGACGATCTTCCAACATAGTCCAATTGAAGACCTGGTATCCCTCCACTGCATACTTTTTTCCATCCAATACGCGTCTGCCAGAGCTTGGATAGACTCCGGGTTGAAGGTGGAACGTATTGTTGGACACAGCTTTGGCCAACTAACCGGATTATGCGTGGCGGGTAGCCTCAATCTCTCCGACGCCATGACGCTCATCTCTCAGCGAGCGAGCCTGATCAAGAGCAGCTGGGGTTCAGAACATGGCAGCATGCTGTCCATGAAAGGTACACGTGAAGATGTCCGTGACCTGGTGAATTATTGCAACAACTCTGTGGATATCGCGTGCTTCAACGGCCCGCGCGACCTGGTTGTCGCCGGGGACGAGGTCTCCATCGCAAATATCGAAAGCATAGCTGCGGGCGGATCCATGTTCATCCAAACAAAGCGATTGCGTAGTACCCATGCTTTTCATTCTCGACTGGTCGACGGGATCGTTCCCGGCCTCACTGAAGTCGCTCAGTCACTTGTGTACCGTGAGCCACGGATTCCGATAGAGGCCTGCTCTGAGTTGGACGATTGGACTTCTGTGACCCCCACGAAGATAGTCCAGCACAGCCGCATGCCTGTCTACTTTGAATCGGCTGTGAAAAGAGCTGCAGAGAAAGTTTCCGGGCCGGCCATCTGGCTTGAGGCTGGATCAGGATCGCCTGTAATCCCGATGATTCGACAGATTATCCATTCGTCTGAATCCCCGGAAGGGCATGTCTTCCAATCAACCAATCTCCATGACTCACAAGCACAGCGAAGCATTGCCAAAGCCACATCGAACCTTTGGTCAAAGGGCGTCGAAGCACAGTTTTGGGCTTTCAGTCATCACCAAGCACCTTCCTACAAGTCGATCAATCTGCCTCCTTATCAATTTGCGAAGACCAAGCATTGGATTCCCTTTGATCCATCTGCTTTCCTTCCAGTTGCACCTCCATCATTGCCCGACAATAACAGTGGACTGGTCAAAGTGGTTGAACAAAGTTCGCGGGACACTGTTTTCTCCGTCAATGTTTCTCACCCAGTATACCGCTTGTGTGCCGAAGGACATTCCGTTGTTGGTCAACATCTGTGTCCTGCGTCTCTTTACATTGAGATTATTTTGGAGGCGGCAAGTAAGGTAGCTTCAGATGGACTCTCTGGGCTTATGCCACATGTCCAAAATCTGCGCATCTCTGCCCCATTGCTTCTTGAGTCCGAAGGACAAGTCTGTCTTCGGCTATCACAGACTGACACCCAGCTCAAGTGGTCTTTCTCTCTCTTCACACGGCAGATGATGTCAGGTTCAGAGACGCATGCCACAGGTGAAATCGGACTTCACAACATGGAAGGAGCTTCGCAAGCTTCCTCGCGTTTCCGATCCCTAGATCGACTCATCACCCCATCTCGCTCTCATGCCATTGCAATGTCATCGGATGCTAGTGGGTTGATGGGGCTACCCGTTTACCAGACTTTCAACCGAGTCGTTGAATATGCAGATTACTTCCAAGGGGTGAAAAAAGTGTTTGCCAGCGGACATGAAGCCACCGGTCTCGTCTCCTTGCAAGATTCCCCAACTGCAAATTGCATTTGTGACCCCGTCCTCGTCGACAACTTCCTTCAGGTGGCTGGTATTCATACTAACTGTTTGTCTGAAACACGCGACGATGAAGTTTTTGTCTGCAGTGGTATCGAGGACATCTTTTTGAGTGATGCATTTATCAACAGAGATACCAAGTCCACCGGAACTACCACAACCTACACCAGTTATGACCGACTTTCCAAGAAGCAATTTATGAGTGATATCTTTGTTTTTGACTCTGAAAGCGGCAAACTGCTTCTTGCCATGATGTCGGCAACATTCACTAGTGTTATAATGTCGAATTTGTCTCGCGCTCTCAGAAGACTAAACAAAGATGCTCCTGAGTTGGTCCTCAAGTCAAGTGAGAGAAAGCCCCAACATGAGACACAAGTGGCCGTGATGACAAACTCGCACACTCTTCAGCAAGGGGTCAGTGTCGGCGGGGGCCACATAGAAACCATTCGAGAGATGTTCCACACTCTCCTAGGCATCCCACTGGCAGAGTTACTCCCATCCTCGGGTCTTGAAGATGTCGGTGTTGACTCACTCATGCGAACTGAAGTCTTGGCTGAGATCAAGAAGCGCTTCAACTTCAACTTATCCGTCACTGCTTTGATGGAGGTTTCCGATATTCAAGGTCTGGCCAACACGATATTCCAGGATGCTTCCCCTCAAACTTTAACCGTTTCCGCCCCAGTCGACGTCCCTATTGAGGTCCCAGTGAAGCAGGTGTTGAGTCAAGTTAGCCACATGAACGCAGGCCCCGCCACAGATGACTCTTTGGCTGAGTTGTCAAGAGATGTATTTGCTAAGCTCAAGACAACTACCGCCCACAGTCAGAAAACCCAGTGGACTGGCTTTTGTGACTCCGTCTATCCCCAGCAGATGGCTCTCGTAACAGCATATGTTGTCGAGGCTTTCCAAGACATGGGAATTCCGCTTGAGTCCGTCGGTCCCGGACAGGTCATTCCGCAGCTTCCAGTATTGCCTCAACATCGGCAGGTGAAGGATCAGCTCTATTCAATCTTGGAGTTCTCCAAGTTGGTCCAAAGGCAAGGAAACTCTATCGTACGAACGGAGAGCCCCATTCCGACCACGCCTTCATCTGTCCTGCACGAGCAAATTATCCGGAAATACCCTTGTCACGAGTCCGAACATAATCTTCTTCGTACCACTGGATCCCAATTGGCTAAGTGCCTGACTGGCTCGGTTGATCCTCTGGCCCTCCTATTCCAGGATAAGCAGGCACGTGAACTGATCGGAAGTGTATACACTCATGCGCCAATGTTCCTTTCTGCAACAATGCACTTGACGGAACTTCTCCGGGATATTCTCAGCAAAGCTGACCCCAGTAGAAAGATCAAGATCCTCGAGATTGGTGCTGGCACTGGTGGTACTACCGGCTTTCTCCTTGGTCAACTCGCGGACGTCTCTGGGCTGAGCTTCCAGTACACTTTCACGGATATCTCATCCTCACTGATTGCCCTTGCCCGAAAGAGGTTCCAGAAGTACAGTTTCATGCGGTACACAACTCTCAATGTTGACCAGGATCCTCCCGAAGCAATGTTAGGACAATACGACGTGATAATCTCGTCAAACTGTGTTCACGCCACCCCCAGTATCATGAGATCAACTAAAAACATCAATGGTCTTTTAAGACCTGACGGAATCCTTTGTTTGATTGAGCTGACCCGCAACCTCTTCTGGTTTGACTTGGTCTTTGGCTTACTCGAGGGCTGGTGGATGTTTGACGACGGTCGACAGCACGCCCTAGCTAGCGAATACGCCTGGGATAAGGCCCTTCGCCAGGCTGGATATCAGTGGGTCGACTGGAGTAGTAATCCTTCAAAGGAATCCGAGATCCTACGATTGATTGTGGCTTCTCCTGCCAACGTCGGCCCTCAGGAAAGTGGCCTGGTCACCGAGGAGACAGTTACTTTTGCTGAGAAGGATGGTGTTCAGCTACAGGCAGACATTTACTATCCTCAAGAGGTTGAGACATCAAGCCGATCCCGGCCTATTGGTACGTTAAGCAAATCTCAGCATATCTCAATGACGAACAAAGACTAACATTTTCCAAAGCCCTCATGATTCATGGTGGCGGCCATGTCATGCTTTCTCGTAAGGACATCCGCCCCAAGCAAACAGAAATGTTACTTGACGCAGGTTTCTTGCCCGTCAGCATTGATTACCGGCTCTGCCCGGAGGTCTCTCTCTTAGAAGGGCCGATGGAGGATTCTCGGGATGCCCTCAAGTGGGCTCGCCAAGCACTGCCAGGATTGATGCTGCAACGCCCCGACATAAAACCCGATGGTGATCACGTCGTGGCCGTTGGGTGGTCAACTGGTGGACATCTTGCCATGACACTTGCCTGGACTGCTGCCGAAGTTGACATCCGCCCCCCGGAGGCAATTCTTTCATTCTACAGTCCGACTGACTATGAGGATCCCTTCTGGAGTCAGCCAAACCTGCCGTTTGGCCAACCTGCTCCGTCCACTGATACATACGATCAGTGGGAAGCCGTTCAAGCCAAGCCTATCACTTCGTATAATCCTTCATCCTCATTGGACGGCTGGATGAATCCTAGTGACGCTCGCAGTCGTATAGCACTATACATGAATTGGACCGGTCAGACGGTTCCTGTCTTGCTCAACAGTCAGGGCCCGATCGAGAGAAATCAAATGTCCAAATTGGAGCAACCGAGCATTGAGGATATTCAGGCCATTAGTCCTTTGGCCAATATCCGTTCCCACAAGTACCAGTCTCCCACTTTCATCATCCATGGTACCCGTGATGATCTGATTCCCATTGCCCAGGCGCAAAGGACATATGATGCACTTTCTGCCGCTGGTCTCGATTCTGAGATTAGAATACTCGATGCAGTGCATTTGTTCGATATATCCCCGGAGATGAGCCAGAACAAGGAGGCATTGCAGGCAATTCAAGATGGCTTTGCCTTCTTGAAATCGCATGTCAAACCATGATTTGGTCTTCGTCCTTGTTCAATGGCATCATGATATGAACTAGTCTATCACCTAGAATATATGTACTGTAGTGGGGGAACTGCTGACTGCATGAAGGAGCGGCGCAGGATAAGCAAGACAGACACACTTTCTCTTCCAAACCACTCCTATGTGTTCTCCTCCTCTATAGTTCTTCCGCCTTAGCCGGGGATGTGTGTGTGTGTGTGTGCGTGTTGCCCAGTCTGCGTGGTCAGACAGCCATCGAGCTATCCCCACTTCAGTACGTATTTACGGGGGCTTGTGGTTACTATTCGCATTGTTTGAAATTCGGTATTTTTCATTTGATCTTCTAATATGAAATAAACGTCCCTTTTCTGTGGTACAAAACACCTTGTTCTAGCTCAAGAGTCAACAAGAGTAGTATCTGTATACCCGCAGAGAAGTGGTTAAGCCTTATCACCGTCCCATCACATGTCCACTGGCTTACCATGATAACGTGAGGTGATCGGAGATTCTGTGGGAGCTTTGATGTAGCTGTAACAGACTCGCATCCCTTGGGCGAAGATTACCATCGTAAAATTATACAAATTCGGCTGTTTAGTGACCCGGATTCCTCATTTCTCTGTTACGCCGCTGCTTTCGATGATCTACATAGCTAGCCTTTCCCAGAAACGGCTCTCATTAGATGCAATAGCCTCCTTTGTATAGTGCATGCATAAGCTAGTGCAGCTTGCCTATAATATACACCCTAGTTTCACAACGCATATGTGAAGAATGAAGGTATCCTGTGCAATGGCACGTATGTGAGTAGCCAATGGAGAGATAGATATCTCGATGATTGGCTGTCCCGATGGACAAACCGAGCTGGAATAAAGGTGCTCAAGTGAATTCCAAAGATCAACCATTCACATAGACTTTGTCATTGACGCCTTTTTGGACTCCTTATCGTGTACCCTTGTGGGTGGCCGACATGTGATCGATCCAAGACAATGACTTACATATGATCATTTTCCTTACTTCTGAAATAGATCAATTCAAGTGCCCACCAACTTGATTGTTGGTGTAGATCTATTTATTATTATCTTATTTTGTTTGGTGCGTATGTTGATTGGCTTGATTAGGCACTTACCCCTAGCTAGGGTACTAATCAGAGATTTCCGCACCATACTATACAGTACACCAGAAGAAAGGAATTTCATTTTTGGCTGCTGAAACTCAAGTGGAGTCATTCTTTCAAGAATATTGGCTGACAATTACTCAAACATACACCTAAAATATCACTTATAACACCCCTTCCACATTAGGTGTACTGTAATTCTGTAATTATATTACAATTCTAACAGAAGCGCTACACCTGATAAACACCCTGCAATTGCACTTTGTATAAACCCTTCAATACATATTAAAGCTAGGGGTGTACATTTTACATTATATCTTGGACGAGTTCAATCGGACATGACGCCCTTCGGTTGTGGTAACGTCACAGACGTCCCGGGCTCCGGCCCGTACCGTTTGGTAAACCTAGATCGTATTTCGGGGCTTGTAATGCAACTTCTGAGATTCCGTCCGGATGACTGGTCCTTGCATGGAAATTACTTGAAGAATTCTAGCGGTGAACAATTTCATTCCGACATTTCATCATGTGGTGGGTACGATGCTGCGTTGGCCCTCCGGCCAATTCGACCCTTCGGAATTCACATATCTTACAGGGGTCGGGATCGTCATTCACAGCCGCCGATGTAAACGCCACAAATCTTGGCATGCATGCGCTAGAGTGTGCGGAACATTGCACAACATGACAATGTAGGGTTCAGCTCCAAGTGCGGGCTACCTGCAACAAGCAAGGTTTGGAGATCATTTACTGTCTACGCCTGCGGGACCTCGGGAGGCTTTCGAGACACTATCTTACTCAGCATACTGACTGCAAGATGAACGCACAAGGGATTATGCGTTCAAGATAAACATTGAGGTCACACGTAGCTAGAGACCCTGATGCTGCCCTTGCACCTACTCTCACTGTCTCTTAGGTTTATCTAAGGACTTGAACACCTCGGGCGCCAAGGCTGAGCTGTATTGTCAACTCAACCAACATGATTGTCGATTTGTTTCTCGTGCAAGATACACGAGCCTCGCTTGTTGGCGCTGGGCTCGTCCTTGTGATAACCTGGGCTCTGCGATACATCTTGTTCCAAGGCTCTAAGCTGCCGATTATCAACAAGCAAAGTATCTTCAAGCTTGGGCAGATCTCGTCCAAGAAGGGCTACGTTTCCGGTGCTGCCAACCTGATCAAAGATGGATTCGCCAAGGTTTGCTCATTTTCTGCTCTCGGTTTTAGCTGATACTTACCATTGTGGAAAATAGTCTGCGAAAGGATTCCGCCTCGTCACAGACAATGGTTGCCAGATCGTCTTGTCTCCGAAATACCTCGAGGAGATCCGCCAGCATCCCGACCTGAGCCGTGATAAAGCTTCTGCTAGGGAGCTCATGTCGCACCTCCCTGGGTTCGAAGTTTTCCGGGAAGGATCTAAGGATGAGCGTATTCTCCACGACGCAGTGTTGACTAAACTGACAAGAACACTTGGTGAGTGGACATTCGGTGATATTGCCAAGGCCTTTGACTTATGTATCTACTAGGTCGCGTCACCGAGCACCTCTCCCATGAAACAGCACTGAGTTTTGAGAAGCATTGGACGAATGAACGCGGTAAGTAAATTTTAATTCGGGTATTAACTGTAAGAAAGCTGACAGGAAAAAGAATGGCATGCGGTACCACTGCGATCGAGCGTTACGCAGATCATTGCTCAGACGTCTTCCCGTGTATTCTTGGGCGAGAAGCTCTGCAGAGACCCTGAATGGCTTCACATTACCATTAATTATGCGTCACACGTGATCACGGCTACTGAGCAGCTCCGTCAATGGCCCCATATGCTGCGGTATGTCGTTCACTGGTTTTTTCCAACCTGCCGGAGGCTGCGTCAGGATATGCGAGAGGCTCTGGGTCTTATCATCCCAATTTTGAAAGAGCGCCAAGAGGAGAAGGCTGCAGCCAGAGCAGCAGGAAAAACCCCCGTCTCGTACAGTGATGCCATTGACTGGATGGAAGACACCGCGAAAGGCCGTGCTTATAACCCAGCTATCTCGCAACTCCTGTTGTCGATGGCAGCCATTCACACCTCGGCCGACATGTTGACTCAGGTCTTGTTCGATATTGCTGGGAGGGAAGATCTGGTGACAGCATTGCGCGAAGAGATCATGACTGTTGTTCGCGACTGTGGCTGGAATAAAATCTCACTGTACAAGTTGGTTCTGATGGATAGCACCATCAAAGAAAGCCAGAGACTCAAGCCTATTGCCATTAGTAAGTTACCCAGATCTTCGAGAACGAGGGAAAGGAGACTGACATTGATCCTAGCTCCCATGCGTCGTCTCGCCACCAAAGATGTGTTGCTATCGGATGGCATGTTTATCCCGAAAAATACAACCGTTCTATTTCCTGCCGATGCCATGTGGGATCCCGACTTCTACGAGAATCCACAGGAATTTGATCCCTATCGGTATATGCGCATGCGCGAGTCCCCGAATCGGCAAGCACAAACAGCCGCACAGCTCGTCTCGCCCTCGCCGAATCACCTCGGTTGGGGGTTCGGACAGCACGCTTGCCCAGGTCGGTTCTTCGCTGCTAACGAGCTCAAGATTGCGCTCTGTCAGCTTCTGTTGAAGTATGACTTCAAATTGGACCAAGAGCGCCTGCCGGAGGTTCGTCGCCACGGAACCTCTCGAACCGCTGATCCAGTAGCTAAGCTTGTGATTCGGAGACGTGAGGACAACGCTGCAGTGCAGGACTTGCCATGTATGGCCTGAGAACAACAATAATATGGAATTGAGGAAGACTAGCCAGATACAGACTACCAGATCATAATTTTTGTGCGGATGACTAGTATACGAGCTCTATTGAACCGTCTATAGGTTCCTTCCGGCTCAATGAAAATTGTAATCCCTTTGGGAGGGCACATAAATATATGTTGAAACCATCCATTGACTTACGAGTCTACCAGATAATTAATTAATTCCATGAAAAACATCAATATGTATTGACAGGTAGTTAAGGTATCCCCAGGCAGTGCCACCATGATCACAACAGAAAAAGAAGGCGTGGATCTGGGATCAAATCACATGGTTTCACAAATCTTGTCTAGTGTACTGGAATATAAAACTACAAGATTGCCTGGGGAATACTAGAAGCGTCCTTGGTAGAAGCCATTGTTTTCAAGAATCAATATCAAATTACGACAATGAATTATACCCACTTGAGCAGATCACTAGTAGATCAAGGCTTATCATAAAGGAGGATATTGGGTATATTCATGAAATATAAAATCCAGGCAAAAGCCTCCAATGTTTATATAGAAATGTGTATCATTGAGCTCTTGACTATACTAAATAAGTCCGAGATAGACCTTTGCTAACTGAAGTGGGAGATATATGTCCTCGGCACGCTCGCGTCCAAAAGCACCTTGCTGTTCCGTAGCGACAGTAGTCATTCACGCAGTCTTCACAGTTGCTTTAATACAATCTTCGAGAGTAGTCCAGCCAGGTCTTCCAAAGAAGGTACGAATGAGGTTCTCGGCTCGTTGAGCTGGAACCACTTCTCCCAGGCTCGCCTTTTCCGTCTGTGGGGCATCTGGAATGAGCTCATTCGTTGGATCCGCGTTCTTCATAATGCGAGTTATATCGCTCCATACAAAAGGCGCCGCGGCCCCAAATAATCGTTCCGAATTGACTTCCGTGCTCAGCAAGGCAATAACGTGTAGTCGCGCGGAGTCTTCGACATCGATGAACCATGCTGTTTTTGAGATGAGGGTTTAGCGGTGGTATCGGGGCCAAGTGGAGGCAAACGAATGACTTACGGATGGGAACCACCTTGAACGGAAAGGAATCCCCCTTTAGAAGGCCCCTGATCCATTTGTGACCTGAACTACCAATTTCGGGGTGAAGAGTGCGACCGAACTAAAGATACGAAATCAAAATGTAAGCGATGATCGGTGGGGATCAATGAGATTTTTGGGCCCGGGCAAGCTCACATTCATCCACGGTAGAACTGTGTTGAGTACAAATGAAGGTTGATTCTCCGTCATCCATTTCCAGGCCTGCCGCTCGCCTTCAGTCTTGCAAACAGTGTATATCGAAATTGCATTTTCCGGTGTAGAATTATCCCAAGAATCTAGATATAATTAGATTTCGAACATCTTCCAGGGATTTTATAAGCATCAGTTACCAGTGTCAAATTTGAAAGGCTTATTGCCTTCGGGGTAGCCAGCGGCAACAATGGATGAAGCAAGCACCACGCGCTTGATCGAGGGTTCCCTAGATGCGGCCCGGAGGATATTCAAAGTCCCAGCGACAGTGTATCCTACGGGATCGCTGTTTGCTGGATCCCATGGCATAGCTTGAGCCTTTTTCAATCAGTTCATTTTGCTCCAAGGGGTTTAATCTGATAGGGATAGGAAAGGCAGCACATACCATGTGAACTACTCCAGACACTCCAGTGAGGGCATTATCAAATGCGCTGTGGTCACTGATATCCGTAATCAGAATTGTCTCAAACAAGCCCTTGCCATAGCACGCATCAAAGTATTCATTCAGCCAAGGCCTGGGAGTGCGGACTGTGCCTCGAACGCGGTAACCAAGACCTAGGAGAATGTTGATAACGTGCGATCCAATGTATGCGTTGGCTCCGGTGACCAGGACGGTCGAGCCAGGGGGAAAGGTATACTGTGTCTTGGTCATGTTAATCCTAGACTGTCAATTGATGACTATAATGCTCCGTAAAAAGATAGACGTGCCAACGAAAAAAAAATTGAAAGTTAAGGGAGGGAGGACGCCTGACTCTTCGCAGGCAAAACTGGATGGAACGAGCGTCGATGGCTTGTCAGTGACGGTCCCTAAGTCAAAACAGCACCTGCATGTGATGCATTGCACAGTATTCCTAGCTCGAATACCGCATCTAAGAAAGGCGGTATAGAAGAGGCGGTGTGAAATCTATATTACTTTACAGTACTTCTTCAAGTCTTTGAACAATGAACATGTACAGTATTGCCCTTCGTGATCGTCAGACCGTGCTCAGAATACTGAAGGGTTGCATTAGGGTAAATCTCAACCCTTGCGTCGGCCCGTTCCCTATAATGGCTCGGGCGCACGGACAGCAAAGGGGAAAATCGACATGAACTTTAGTTAACGGAGATTAAGCACGGGAGTAGCCGAAACGGACACGTCGCCGTGTGGGTCCGAGTGAATTCCTTAGCGGCAGCCCCTTGCTGATAATACGTTGCCTTCAGCTCAGCCAGCACGGCCAGTGACTTGCATGGCTCTGCATTAGAGCGGGGCTAGTCTACGAGCTATGCCGATCACCCAACCTCACAGAGACCATCTGTTGCTGGGCATTCCCTTGAACTTGCTGGTCTCTACCACCGCTTCAAGCAATTAGAATTGGGCAAAATAGCTTTGATTCACCTGCCTTCCATCCGCTGTGCTATCACTCGATCACATACATTATGGGGTCACTTCAAGATCAAGTACGTATAGAGAAGATACCAGGAGAACCCTGTGGTTGTTGTGGCTGTTGCTGAATGAAACACAGGTCGTCATCATCACTGGTGCCTCATCTGGAATAGGGCTGACCACGACACTTGTTGCACTGAGTGAGGGCGCCCAGGTCCTAGGGGTGGATGTTTCCTCGCCGCCGACATCACTTGACGAGCATCCCAAGTTTGCCTTCTGCCAGGGAAATCTGGTTGATCCTTGCACGCCACAGAAGGTAGTATCGGCATGTAACGAGGCATATGGGAGGAGAATCGATGCACTCTTGAACATTGCTGGTGTCATGGATCACAACCAAAGCGCGGATTCAGTCGTGGACAGCGTGTGGGATCGATGCATCGCTGTTAACCTCACTGCACCTGTTAGGCTGATGCGTGAGGTTCTCCCCATAATGCGCGAGCAAAAGTCTGGCAGCATTGTGAATGTTGCCAGCAAGGCTGCCTTGAGCGGTGCGGTCTCTGGTGTAGCCTATACGGCGAGTGAGTTACCACTCGATTTTGTTTCAGTCGTCGAGGGTGAATTTGGAATGACAAGACCCACACCTAGGCAAACACGGCCTCATTGGGGTGACCAAGAATGTAGCTTGGCGTTTCAAGCATGAAGGCATTCGTTGCAATGCGATATGTCCCGGTGGTGAGAAGAACCCATCCTAGTGGCAGTCCCATCACTAATTGGAAATAGGTGTCAGCAATGACACAGGCATTTTTAAGGATCTGGATGTTAGCGCGTTTGACAGGGATGCCCTGGCTGTCATGTCGCCAATACACGCGGCACATTCATCGGACAAGGAGAAAGGATACGCTATCACGCCAGAAGACATTGCTAGTTCTCTGTTGTTCCTGATTTCGTCGGCTAGTCGGAGAATCAATGGCGCAGTGATTCCTATTGATAATGCCTGGTCGACAATCTAATCGGCGTTCAAATCAAATCTGTTCTTGTTTCAACTACCGAAATGATCAAAGGACACAAAAGATTAAATCTATTCTATACTAGATCTTATATCAAGCCTTCTCTGATTCCTTCCAATCAGAAAATTCAAGCACACTGAGTGCTTCTTCGGCTTATGTTTTAAGCGATTTTAGTTATAGACCAACTGGCAAACAATACTTGACGTCGCAATAAACCTAGTCGCCAAGGGGGAAGAAAGAGGGCCCCGTCCGCCCGTAGAATACAGATTGAAAAATTGCTACGTTGTAAGGCATGGCCATAATATACGTACACAGTTGCTTCTGGTGATAACTATGAGGTGTATGAAAGTGCTGCTTAACTTGCATTATACTTCCCACCTATGTTGCCTGAGAGTTGGCACATCTTGTAATGTCAATCTGACCAACGTATTTTTGATAGAAAAGAAAAAACGAAAAAACAAAAAAAAAAAAAAAAAAACAAATACCTCTATCATTCAATTCATCTTGCATTCCATGACTACCCTCGCTCCTTGCAGGCGGGCGAGAGGATGATGCAGTGTCTTTCTTAAGCCCCCTGCGTAATGGCCTTCAACGCTGCATTGTTACGTTTTGTGGCTTTTGCTTTTTCACCGGGTGTTACAAATCGCGCTTTTCCAATGACTTGCGATAAGGAGAGCCCCAGTATACTGCAGGAGTGGTCTTATTGGCGGCATGTGGCTACAGCCAGCCACTGATCGACCTAGGGGTTGGTAAATAGTAGCGAGATTCCTACATCTGTCCCCTAGCCTGCACAAAGGTGCACAAATTATATCGGATCCGATATCTCCTTTATCCTTCTATTTTATAAGTCCCGTCTTTGCGTGACATCGGCAGGTGGTTTGCTTGGGAGACTCTCAGTTCGCCAACACCCTCCCTACACGCGGCCCAGATGAACCATGTCGCCCGAAGCCCTATCTCATATTCCGACTCTGGCGCCCATTCTTCTGCTCATATTTTCAGGGCTGTTTTTTATCCTGACATCGTCTCGAAAGTCTGAACTCCCTTTCATCAATGCAAGAAGAACATTTGAATTTGGCAAATCCCGTGCTCGGGCGCGATACATGAAGGATGCCGCCACATTGATTAAGAAAGGATTGAACGAGGTATGCTCACTTTCAAGTCTTCTAGGCTTCATGTTAACCTATGGTTGTCTCTAGGCCGGAGTCTTTCGCATCATCACTGATAACGGCACAAGAACAATGCTGGCGCCCAAATATGCCAACGACGTCCGTAGTCTCCCTGAACTGAGTTTGACCGATAACTTGGCAACTGAGCTGCATGTCAATCTTCCTGGCTTTGAGCCATTCAGGGTTACTGCCAATGATAACATTATCCAAGATACTGTCCGCGTCAAAATTACGCAAAATCTGGGTAAGTAACCCCGTCGGTCAGTCATGGACGCTACTAAGACAAGACCCATCCATCAGCAAGTGCCATGATTCCGCTTTCCACGGAGGCTACCCACGTTCTGCAGACCCAGTGGACAGACGCAACAGAGTGGCATGATATGCAGCTAAAGCCCGCCATCCTGAAGATGGTTGCCCAACTTTCTTCTAGGATCTTCCTTGGCGACAAGATTTGCCGCGACCCTGACTGGCTTGATATCACAATCAACTACACTATCAACGCATTCACAGCCGCACAGGAACTCCGCCTCCTGCCAGAGTTCCTTCGTCCATTTGCCGTCAGATACTTGCCAACGAGTCGAAAGGCCCAGGGACAGCTGAAACAAGCAAGAAAGATCATTAATCCGGTTGTGAAAGAAAGGCGTGCCGCTGAGCGCTCAGGAAAGGGCGTAGAATATCATGATGCGATCCAGTGGCTAGAGGATACTTCTAAGGGACGCCACTACGACCCAGCGGCGGCGCAGCTTGCCCTCTCTGCGGCCGCCATTCACACTACGACCGACCTATTCACTCAGACTCTTCTCGACATCTGCGGTCGGGAAGATCTCATTCGCGAGATGCGCGAGGAAATCGTCACCGTGGTTCAGGCTGAGGGGTGGAAAAAGACGACACTTTACAAACTCAAATTAATGGATAGTGTCATCAAGGAGTGCCAGCGGCTGAAACCCATGGCTATCGGTGAGTTGAATATTTGCCCCAGCATGAAATTTTGAAAAGCGCATCCTAACGATGACCCTAGCTATCATGGCACGCGTCGCTCGAGAAGATGTTGTTCTTCATGACGGACAGATCATCCCTAAAGGCGACAAGATGCTGGTATCCTGCGACAGGATGTGGGATGAAAACATATATCCTGATCCACTCAAATTCGATCCGTACCGATTTGCAAACATGCGTAAAACGGATAACCCAAAGAATGAAGCTGCCGCTCAACTAGTTTCGCCGACGCCGGAGCAGATGGGCTTTGGGTTTGGACAGCATGCTTGCCCAGGACGCTTCTTTGTGGCCAATGAGATTAAGATAGCTTTGTGTCATATTCTGTTGAAGTATGATTTGCGGTTGGCAGATGGGTGTGAGCCCAAGGTGCAGAAGTTCGGGATGAGATTGGCGGCAGACCCGATGGCCAAGGTTTCTATCAGACGCAGGAAAGAGGAAATTCCTCTCTAGAGTTATAAGGGCGGTATAAATTTCGTTGTACTACAGTTGAGTTAGACAGAGAGTTTGATCGCCTTGCTTGCTATGTCAGTGATATCAATCTTGTTTTAAATACTACTTGCAGGGTAAAATAATCTGGCTACGAGGCCCAGTCATCATATCGGCCTTCAAAGAGTCCTAGAAGCTGCGCATTGAAGGCAAGTTACACTAATACCATACCAGTCTTAATAAGGGCATTTCCTACCGCGAGGGAGTAAACCCATGAACTTAGTCGGTTTTAGGTCATGTCAGCCTGGACACTAACATGCCTACTGGGTACGGTTAGAGGTCACAATACACAAAAGATGTCTTCTAAACTAGTTTACTGACGTGGGATCAACTTCCTCTTCCTTCTATCCATCTCCATTTTGTTTCCAATGAGAATAACACGTATTTTTTGCTACTACTAGCTGATATGTCTCTGTCGACCTCAGGGGGCTTTGTTCACTTCCTCACCAACAATAACCCTAAGGAATCTCTATCACACAAAGAAAAATAGCTGATAGCTCAATTTCTGGACTTGGCGGTCAACAACTCGGAATTCAAAAATTCAAAAATTGAAAATTAAAAGTTAAAAACCCAGACTGGGACTGCAGATCGCGCTAGTAATTTTTTATTTCTTATAGTAACTACATGTATTTTATTTTATTTAATTTTTTGTCATCCCTTTTCCTATTTTCTTTATTTAGTTTTAAAAAGTCTATAAATCAACATCTCCAGCAAAATGGGCAGGTATGTCGTTACTGTCGTTAATAGTGTAACACTCGCGATTTAAGATATCCAGGTTTGTGCGAGATCTAGGACTTCAGTGCTGGAAACTCCATTTCATTTCATTGGGGAATCTACAGTACAGTAGCAAACGAGCCGTGCCGACAAACTATCCATTGACCACCCCTACAGTATACCTGTCTACGCATCCGGGCGGCCTACTACTGTACATTCTCCTGTAGTACTGTATGCTTCATGTATGCATGAAGTGAGGCGCCGCTGGATGCCAGCAGTCCTTGCATCGAAAATCCTTACCCTTGATGGAGAGGCTGCGGCTCCCTAGAGACCGGGCTTCGACAGAGTACGGACACGGACTCTTTTTCTCCGAGGGAAGTTCTATCCATATTACTCCCCATCGAACAATATACTTTTCACTTTCACTCATATCCACGCCTTCCTTCTCAAACTACTAGCTATGGGCAATCCTGCTCTACTATCGATTGTTTTGGAATACCGCGATGAACTCGCTGCCGTTGCGGAATTTCTTCGGAAGCTGGCGGGCATCTGCTGGACTCTGAATTACTTCAGTATGATGTATGTTTCTGGGAGAGAGGGGATCCCCAACACAGGTATATTCCCTCTTTGCAATGATATCGCATGGGAATTTGTATATGCCTTCGTTCACCCGGCCGCGAGTGCCCATTGGGAAGGTGGTGTGAAGGTGTGGTTTATGATCCACGTCGCTGTGGTCTTGTACATTCTCAAATTTGCGCCAAATGAATGGAATGATGTGCCAATCGTGAAGCGAAACATCTACTTCATTTATGCAGTTGTCATTCTCGCCTTTCTTGCCGGTCAGCTATCCTTCGCAGCGGAAGTTGGGCCTGATATGGGTTTCTTTTGGGGCGGCGTCCTATGCCAAACCCTCGCAAGTGTCGGGCCGATATGCCAGCTTTTGTGCCGCAATAGCACTCGCGGCGCTTCCATTATGACCTGGTATGTCCCTGCTCCCTCGTAAATGCAATTTTCACATGTCCTCTGGTTCTTGAATGCTGATTCGAAGAAAGGTCACTGCGTGCGATTGCAACTTTTGGAGGTTTTATCAAACTATCAATTTACTACCTCTGTGACATACCCGCAGGTCCCTGGCTCGAGAGCCCAATGTGTCAATTCTATATTGGGCTGACGGTTTTGCTTGACATCACTTATCCGTGTCTGTATTATGCTATGCGACGTCAGGAAAAGCGCAATGCCTTGGCGGAAAAGAAGATCAATTAGACGAACACGTGGAGGAAAGGAGGAAAGTGAAGAAACCACAGCCTATCGCGGGGTGGTCCTTCAGTATGGTGCGGTGCAGATAGATAGAGGGATGGTGGCAAGGCTAGATTGGTTGACTTCCTGGTGTATCTACTTACTTTTGCTCTCCTCGATCGTTCAAAGGCAATGGCCTGTGTGCTATATACTATGTAATTATGAGTGTAAATCATCACCTAGGACTGCATCTAGGGGAAATAAATCAGGTAGTCACAGTATGGATCAAAACAAGGCCACGAATCATTGTGTGTGTGACTGAACAGAATGCCGTGGAATTATAGCTGAGAAAAAAGAATGTTAGCAATCCCCTTGGACGTATAGTACGTTAATGTGAAATCTTCATCGTCATAATGCAGTGGATCCCGCTGCAGCAAGGGGTTGAGACCGAGATTGTCCCACGAATGATCGGGGCAATCTCATTTGACTCGGTTTATCAAGCTCTGATTCACTATTTTGTGCACAACACCAGTATTTCACCACTTGATTTCCCCTTCACTTGCTTTCTAGACCAATATTTGAAATCATGGAGAAACCGAAGTTCAAAGTCATCATTGTTGGGGGGTCTATTTCTGGTTTGACTTTGGCACATTGTCTGGCCAAAGCAGACATCGACCACATCATACTTGAAAAAAGAGCTGAGATCGCTCCCCAGGAAGGTGCTTTCATCGGAATTTGGCCAAATGGAGCCCGGATCTTACAACAACTTGGGGTTTATGGTAGCCTTGAGAAGCTCACCGCACCGATAAGCCGGATGCACGTCTCCTTCCCGGATGGATTCTCGTTCAGCAGTTTGCTACCCATGAAAGTCCACGAAAGGTTTTGTCGCAAAACCATTTATACAAGATGACTGTTCTGACCCGTGTTGCACAGATTCGGTTACCCTATAATTTCCCTTGATCGCCAAAAAGTTCTTGAAATATTGTTCAAAAGTTATCCAACCAGATCGAATATCATTACCGATAAGCGCGTATCGGAAGTACGTCTCGGGGCAGACAGCGCGAGTGTATTGACTGATGACGGGGATGTATTCGAAGCCGACCTTGTTGTGGGTGCAGATGGCGTCCATAGTCACACCCGGTCAGAGATGTGGCGGCTGGCAGATGCTATGGATCCCGGGTATATCTCGCAAAGCGAAAAGAAAGGTTGATTAGCTCCGTGTTTTCACTACCTTGAGTGAATACCTTTCCACATTTTCTATGCTAATACTCTCATGATCTTGCTTATTCAGGTTTGACGGTTGAATATACGTGCGTGTTTGGGATATCGAACCCGATACCTGGTCTCGAAACTGGAGAGCATATCAACCGGTATGGAGATAAGTTCTCTGTGATAACATTCCACGGCAAAGATGGACGGGTGTTTTGGTTTATAATACGCAAACTTGATCGTGCTTACGTCTATCCCAATGCCCCTCGTTATTCGCCCGAGGATGCTGCACATCTTTGCGCCGAGCTAGCTAATGTTTCCATTCTGGGTGATATCTCTGTTGGGCATCTCTGGAAAAATCGGATTGTTGTATCAATGACTGCGCTTGAGGAAGGCCTCCTCGAGACCTGGCATTTCAATCGCATAGTTCTTCTTGGGGACAGCGTTCACAAGGTGAGTACCCAGCACACTATAGTTCATTGAGGTTGCAAGGACTGAATATTGAAATATCAGATGACGCCAAACATTGGACAAGGAGCAAACACAGCCATTGAGGATGCTGCTGTTCTAGTCTCACTGATTCATCGGCTTGTCCAAGTAGGAGGTATTCCCAGTATATCCGAGGCTCACATTGAATCAATGCTTCTGGAGTATCGAAGCTTGCGGTACGACCGTGCAAAGAGCACATACCAGCGATCTAGGTTTGGAGCTCGTTTCCATACACGGGATGACTGGGCCAAGGCCTTCGCTGGTCGTTACGTCTTTCCTTACATTGGCGGTATTGTAGAGCGGGGAGCCGCTAAGGTTCTGGCCCGGGGGGAAATCGTTGATTTCCTTCCATTTCCTGAACGATCCGGACCAGGTTGGATTCAAAAACCTTCTAAGGAGCAGACAACCACAAAGCTACTGTGGAGACTGCTTTTGATATTTCCCATCACTCTGTGCTGGGCCTTCTTGTGGATTCGACCTTATCAGGCGTGATCTTTCGGTAGTTTCCTATCGCGTAATTTGAAATAAATGTACGGATATCGAAGCACAAAACCACTATTGATCTTCTCAAGACTTTGCCCTAAGCGCTTAGCCACTGTCGATCAAATGATGTGTACAATCACCGTCGTACTTTGGATATTTCCACAGATTCCACACAGCAAAGCTCTTATGGCCTAAATTCAACCAAATCAAGATCGAACCTTTGCATATATCACAAGGTGGTGGGAAAACAATAAGATGCATGCAGGAGCCTTGCTAGAAAAAGCGCAACACGCGAACCTACATACATATATTTATGTACTGATCTACAAAAGGCGTCCTCAAATGAAATATGATGGATTTAGTTGCCAGTCACGACATTCCTGGTATGGTATTACGGTGCCATAAGCCAATCGTCCGCTACTATCCCTGTGAAAAATGAGACCTGCGAAGTAAGGAATGCCCAATATTTGCCTTCATTGCTTTTCAAAGTCAGCTTTTTGGGGTCAAGCCAGCGGCGTGATGTGCTTGTGTCATTTCCCTATCTGTGTATGCTCGGGGTCTTTTCCCTGCCAGCTTTTTCACCAGCTGGCCTTATTTCTCTTGCCCTCGCCGTGAGACTCTACTTACTGTTGTCTTGATTCACTTCTAACCACCAAATTCACGTCCCATCATTCAGCATAGCCTGAGCTGGATCTTTTTCTACTTCGACATGGCGACAGTGACCAAAAAGGCGGCAGTTAAGCCTCAGACCAAAATACTCAGCTTGTTTCCTTCTTTCTTGGTGCCTTATGCTGAATTAACACGAATCCATCGCCTTTTGGGTATCTACCTCAATACTTCCCCTTATTTTGTTGGTGTTGCCTTCAGCGCATCCATTGCCACAGATCTTCCAGTAGCCATTCTGCTTCATCGCCTTGCGCTGTTCTCTGTTTGGTCATTCTTTCTACGCTGCGCTGGATGCGTTTGGAATGATCTCATCGACTCAGATCTAGATCGCCAGATCGCTCGAACAAAATCCCGGCCGATTCCACGAGGCGCCGTATCGAAACGGGATGCTGCCATTTTTACCGTTGCCCTCTTTGCGTGTGGTAGCTCAGTTTTGTTCTTCCTTCCGTCTCAATGCACCATTGAAGCTATTGTCATCATCTTCTTCGCTCTTCTTTATCCTTTCGGCAAGAGATTCACAGATTACCCGCAGGTAACTCTCGGGAATATCGGATGGGCTATTCCTATGACGATGCATAGTCTAGGAGTGAATCCCCTGGACCATCTTATGCCCACCGTGTGCATGTTCATGTTCATCGCAACAGTCATCATTATGGTCGATGTGGTCTACGCTTGCCAGGATACTGAAGAAGACTTGAAAGTCGGCGTGAAAAGCATGGCTGTTCGGTTCCGAAATTCCATAAATCTTCTCGCATACGCGCTCTTCTACAGTTCCATTGCGCTCTTTGCATCCGCTGGGCTCCTCATTGGCCTTGGTCTACCATTTTTTGTTGTATCCGTCGGTGGGCATTTCTTCGGGTTCAAGAATCTCCTCAAGGCTACCAAGATCGGTAAATCGTCTGGAGTGGAGAAGAGTGCAAAGTCATATTGCTTCCTAAGCAGTGTCTTCTGGATGCTCGGGTTTGGAATTGAGTACTGTGTGCGTGGGAACTAAATATCACGACCGAATTCCGTTGTCTTGTTTAAGATCCACGACCCTGATGGATGATCTGAGAGCCGCTGCTCTCGTGGGTTTCTTTGACATCTACCGTAAGTAAACAGTTATCTTTCGCTCCGTCTCGCGAGTATCTTCATGATGAAATAAGCTTGCTTGTGAGATTTTTTTGTCCAAGCATCAGCCTCTCAAAAGCCAGCTAGATTTGTATCAATCATTTATCAAATTCAGCATAAATCACGCCCAGTAAAAGAGTCCCACGCTAACGAGACTGAAATTGTAACTGAAGCAAGGACATTTGACAGTCCAGAGCTTTGGCCGATCAGTAGATCCATCCCCAACTCCCCACTCATTCCATGTCTAAGATTGTTCAAGGTACGATGAAACAGATCTAATAAGATTTCGATTAAATAGAATTAGAGAGAAGTCTTCTAGGATTCTGGTTCAATGTCTCAAGCACTTCCATGCGCATAATTAGGCACGGAACGGCCAACGTGACTTCGAAGGCACCCTTGCATGGCATAAGTATTGCTTTTGATACATTCACTAGTTTCGATTTTCACTCAAAAGATCCACCTACACATTCCATTCATCTCCAATGGGAGGATGATCTGAAAAATGCTGCTAGGGGTAAATTGTAGGGGATTTAGAAATAAAGGAAATTTCAAATGTGCCAAAAATCGTCAGATAATGAAATTGTCTGAAATATTCTATTGTTAGCCTCATCCGATTGCGCGACTTTTTTCTGGGAAGACAGCACGAAAGGCCTCACTTGCCATTATGGTCGACCCTAATGGTGGCGAGCGATCTGGCGAGCGACGGAGCCTCGACCCAACAACGAGCAATTACCCAGAGGACTCCTCCCGCGTTCCATCCAGTCAGGATGAGCAAATCCTCAGCACCGAAGTCTGGAACAAGCACACAGATCCGATACCTCTGGATTCCTCCCAGTTCGATCTCCACGAATGGGCGAAACAAAACATTCATATCCTTGATTCTGCGGCCGGTGAAGCTCGACATCGCGGAATTCTGTTTGAAGATCTCTCAATTCAGGGCTCGGGCTCGTCTCTCCAAGTTCAACCGACGGTCCTGTCAGCCTTCGTACGTCCTGCAGTATCGATTGTGAACTTCCTTCTCCATAAACAAAGTCATAAACCGCCAGCCTACATCCTGCATAATTTTGATGGACTTCTGTGCAGTGGCGAGTTGCTTTTGGTGCTGGGCCGCCCGGGCAGTGGATGTTCAACCTTTTTGAAGGCGATCTGTGGCTATCTAGATGGCTTGAGTCTAGATCCGACTAGCAAGATCCAATACAAGGGGGTCCCGTTTGCGAAGATGATAAAGGAGTATCGCGGGGAGGTTGTATACAACCAAGAAGAAGATTATCATTTTCCGCATTTGACTGTTGGTGAAACCCTCGAGTTTGCTGCATACGCACGCGCATCACATATCCGGCCGGGTAACATGAGTCGCGACGCATATGCAAAAATGGCGGTTCAGGTCGCCATGGCCCTGTTTGAGCTTTCCCATACACAAGACACGCCAGTGGGAAATGAATATATTCGCGGGGTTAGTGGAGGAGAAAGAAAACGAGTGAGGTGAGTGATTCCCGAGTCTATCCCACTGCCTTGGCCTTGTGAACTAGTCACAGAGACTAATTGGTCAATGCGGACATGCAGCATAGCCGAAATGACATTAGCAAGAGCTCCCATCGGTGCGTGGGACAATAGCACACGAGGGCTTGATGCAAACAGTGCGCTTGATTTTGTCCAGGCTCTTCGTCTGTCTGCCAATCTCACAAAAACGTGTCACGCCGCAGCAGTGTACCAGGCTTCGGAGCCCATTTACAATACCTTTGACAATGTCACTGTTCTCTATGATGGCCGGCAAGTATACTTTGGTCCCTGTCAACACGCCATGACATATTTTGAGAAGATGGGGTGGAAACGTCATCCTCGACAGGTCAGCGCGGATTTCCTCACTGCTATTACCAATCCAAATGAGCGTGAGCCCCAAGCTGGTATGGCAGAGAAGGTCCCGCGGACTTCGGAGGACTTCGAAGCATACTGGAAACAGAGTCCAGAGTATGCAGAGCTTCGGGAGAAAATGCAAAATTACGAGCAGAGCTTCCCTCTCGATGGACCGGAAGAGAGCAAATTGAACCATGCCAAACATACCGAGCAGGCCAAACATGTCCGACCATCCAGCCCATTCCTTCTCTCCGTGCCAATGCAGTTACGATTATGTCTTGTCAGAGCGTATCGACGAAGTCTGAATGACCGCGCGGGTATCATTGCGACTGCAGTGGTACAAGTTGTTATCTCGGTCCTAATTGGCTCTCTCTTCTATAACATCCCTGACACTTCTGCGGGTCTATCCCAGCGGGCATCGGTCATCTTTCTGGCAGTCCTCACAAACAACTTGATCGCTTTGCTGGAGATCAACATCCTGTACAGTCAAAGACCTATTGTGGAAAAGCACGCTCGCTACACATTCGTTCACCCCTTCACCGAGGCCTTCGCTGGAGTCATCATAGATCTCCCTATCAAGCTCCTCCGCTGTTTGATCGCCAGTGTCATCATATACTTCATGGCACATCTTCAAAGGGAGCCTGGGCATTTTTTCATCTATATCCTTCTCCAACTCGTCTCAGTTGTGACTATGTCTGGGCTCTTTCGCTGCTTGGCCACGATTACAAGAACACTTAGTCAAGCAATGGCACTCGGTGGAATCATCATTATCTGCATTGCAGTGTATACTGGTTTTACTATTCCACAGCCCGATATGCGCCCGTGGCTTGGTTGGGTCCGATGGCTCAATCCAATTTTCTATGCATTTGAAGGAATCGTCGCCAACGAATTTCACGGCTTGCGAGCGAAATGCGTTGAGTTTTTACCTGACTATCCATCTTTGTCTGGCTTGTATTTTACTTGCTTGGAGGCGGGTGCTGTCCCGGGAGAGCGCTATGTGTCTGGAGACAGGTATATTGCGAAACATTATGATTACTCCTACAGTCATCTATGGAGGAATTTTGGGATCTTGATCGCCTTCTTTGTCTCATTCCACGTGATCTATCTCTTCCTTACAGAGTTGGTCCCAGGCACAGCATCCGCTCCCAAGACACTCTCCTTTCTTCCTGGTCATATTCCCGCAAAATTGAGCCCAGACGACGTAGAGGCCGGGCATAGGTCCGAGGTACCAAAAGAGCTTTTGAAGTCTGACTCGCAATCTCGTCCTTTGTTACCAAAGCAAGAGAATATATTCAGCTGGCAGGGATTGTGCTACGATATTCCAGTCAAGGGAGGAACAAAAAGACTGCTGGACGATGTTAGCGGCTGGGTTAAACCAGGGACCTTCACGGCACTGATGGTATGTAACATTCATTTAACTGTTTATTGAACTATCTTCCTCCATGCTGACTAGTTCAGGGGATGTCTGGTGCAGGAAAAACCACACTTTTAGACGTCTTGTCCCAGCGAATGACTCTTGGCGTCGTGACGGGGGAGATGCTGGTCAATGGCTGTGGCCTTGACACGAGCATCTGTCGCAAAACTGGATACGTGGAGCAGAATGACCTCCATTGTGAGACTGCCACGATTAGGGAGGCTCTTCGCTTTAGTGCAGCACTGCGGCAACCCCGGTCCGTCTCTATGGAAGAGAAGTACGCATTCGTAGAGGACGTGATTCAGGTGTTAGGAATGGAAGACTTCGCCGAAGCTGTCATTGGAAATCCTGGAGAAGGATTGAATCTCGAGCAGAGAAAGCTTCTTACTATCGGTGTCGAGCTGGCTGCAAAGCCTGAAGTGTTGATCTTTTTAGATGAGCCTACAAGCGGACTGGAGTCGCAGAGCTCCTTGGCAATTTGTTCATTCATGAGGAAGCTCGCCGATCATGGACAAGCCGTGCTTGCCACAATTCATCAGCCCAGTGCCGTCATGTTCGAACAATTCGATCGCCTCCTGCTACTCGCCAAAGGTGGTAAGACTGTGTACTTTGGGGACATTGGGAGCCATTCTAGCACTCTTCTGGATTATTTGGAAACAAACGGCGCACGTCCATGTGGACCAGCCGAGAACGTAAGTTACTAACCGACATATACCCTGTCCCTAGTATTCCACGAGTTATGGCTGATTCATCTCTTCACAGCCGGCCGAATACATACTTGAAGTATTCAGCGAAAGCTCGCAAGAAAGCTCTCGGACTATTGATTGGGTGGAAATCTGGAAGCAGAGTCCGCAAAGCCAGAAAGTTCTTGATCATTTGCAACGGATCTCTTCAAATCCGTCTCGGGCCCCGATCATCGATGCACAGAGCGAGCTTGAATTCGCCATGCCAATTACCGCTCAGTTATACCAGGTCATGAAGCGGGACTTTCAACAATACTATCGTCAGCCGGACTACATCATGGCTAAGCTTTCTTTGGGGATTGTATCCGGTCTCTTCATCGGCTTCTCATTCTGGATGTCCGATAACTCCAATCAGGGGTTTCAAAATACTTTGTTCAGCTTGTTCCTTTTATGTACCATCTTCTCCACCATGGTAAACCAGTGAGCGCCCATCTCATATTCCCCGTGCAGAAAGACAATGAGCTAACAGTGAGCAGAATAATGCCAAAATTCATCGGCCGGCGTGCGCTGTACGAGCTGCGCGAGCGACCTTCCAGGACATATTCCTGGAAGGTATTCATTTTTTCGCAAATTATCGTTGAGCTTCCTTGGCAAGCTTTGCTTGGTATCTGCACCTGGGCCTCTTTCTATTTCTCTGTTTATGGTGGGAACCAAGATCCAGAGCGCCAGGGCCTGGTGTTTCTTTTCGTGTTGCAATTCTTCTTCTTTGCCTCCAGTTTCGCCCATTTGGTAGCCGCTGCGGTTCCCAGTCCGGTTCTGGGCAGTATGCTGGCCCTCTTTATGTTTGTCCTTTCGTTGTTGTCTAACGGTGTCATGCAACCACCGAGCGCTTTGCCCCCCTTCTGGAGCCAGATGCACAGGGTCTCACCTTTGACCTATTATGTGGGTGGCATTAGTGCGACTGCACTGCATGGTCGTCCAATTCATTGCTCGGACCGAGAAATGGTCAGCTTTGAGGCCCCAGCGGGACAAACGTGTGGAGAGTATCTCGGAAGGTATCTGGAGTCAGCGCCTGGGAAGCTCTACGATTGGTATTCAACTGGGCATTGTCAGTATTGTCCCCTCCGATCGGCTGATCAATATCTTGCCAGTCGCGATATTTTCTGGGATTACCGGTGGCGGGATTATGGGATTCTTTGGGCATACTTTGCCTTCAACATCTTCGGTGCCATCTTCATTTATTATCTTTTCCGGGTTTTGCCATATTCCCGAGCAAACAAGGCCAGGAAGACGAAATCTTAACATCTCATGACTGAGAATAAGTGACATTATCATTTCTTTTGCTCTTCTTTTCTTCTTATATTCACTCTTAGTGATTTTACCATCAATCTTCCTTTTTCTTTGTCCCGTTATTGCTTCTCTCTTCCTATCTTTCTATCTTTCTATTCTTTGATACCTCTGCTCAAACTCTATCGAATACTAGTAACATCACAAAGATCATCTTGCATATACCTAAGCAAAACAAAATGTAGCAAATTTTGGTTCTTTTGGAGAACGTGATTGAGATTTCATCATCTACCCAACACAAGTAGGGTTGGTTTGTGCATAGGTTTGTTCGATTGGATTGTGAAATAATGGTGTTGCAAATGAAGTTGATTCAGTGGAAAATATACAAGAGCATCGTCATCTCTTTCTCTTAACGCAGCGAATGCTTTCAATAATCCCGAACAAAACAAGCAATCTAGATGGTGAGCATGAATCGGTCTGGTCAGACCCTTGGCCGCTGAGGGGAATTATAGTGGAAAAAGAGGATTAAACCGCAATATCGCAAAGGGCAAAAGTCGCATTCAAAGAAATGGTCCAACAGCGCCGAGGCTCTGTATATAACCTGGCTGACCAAGAGGTAAAAGTGCGGGCCAGCTAAGAAGATTGTACAAGTGAAAAACATCGAACTCGCATGTATAATGGGGAAAACTGTCGAGGCAAATATTCGTGGACGGTCGTGAAAGGGCCATGGAGAGAAGGATACCCCAAGAAAGTGCTTAAGTATCGGGGATCGACTCGGAGCGGTCCAGCTGCATACTCTTGCGCTCTTCCTTAACCTTCTTTTTCTCCATTTTCTTCATGGCTTCCTCAGTCAACTGCTGCCGGAAAAGCCGCTCCACAATTTCCTTCTTTCGTGTTCGACGATCACCAATCATGATCATTATACCTCCTGTAATATTGCAGGTGATAGAACAGCAAAGGATGACCGTCGTTAGAGCGAATGGTCGCTCCCCTGGGGTTTCCATACTCCATGTGCAGGCACCCAGAGCCATCTGGAGAAGCGAATGGCAGTCAAGGATGACAACAATGGCGATAAGTAACTGCATGGGGAAAGCATGGTGGGTCATGGTTTCGTGGGGTTTGTAGAACGTGTGCGACTTGGCAAATTTGTTCTGGTGGTGAATCAAGCGCAGCTGCTGGCGAGGGTCAAGGACAGAAAATTCGTACTCGTCCTCTTTGGGCGTGTCACCAAACTCGACGTCCACGTCTTTTTCTTTCTTTTCAGGTAAATCGTTCTTGTCCTTCAGCTCGGGGAGCGCCTTCTTGCGGCGAATCTTCCAAGTCAAGAAAGTGTAATGCGCGATGTAACACATATGGTAGGTATCCACGGCTCGGAAGGGAGCCAACCCATCACCCATGATGGCGAAGAGTGCGACCAGAACGTTGTCGATGATGTTAACGAGGTAGCTCTGCTTTCCGCCGACGTTGATCCAGCCTGGATGAAGAAGTCAGTCAGTAATCTGATATGATAGATCCATCGTGAATAGAGCTCATACCGATCAAGAAAAGCACCCATGCAAGACCAAACAGAGTAATCAGGGTTGCGTAAAGAGTGACGAGGAATCCCAGTGCTGTATTGCAAATGAATTAGCATGATTCGGAGCGTTTGAAGATAGTGGACCGTACGTTTTCGAACATATTGTCCAAAACCCTTCATCGACCGCTTAAATTTAGAGCGACGTGAATGCAACATGTGTCGGACGTGATCGTTGAGCTCCACAAAGTCGTCCCGTGTCCATCCCTCGAGCCCGTGATCTTCGGGCAGAACAGCGTAGCGAGGACCTGGCAGCACTGAAGACATGCTTGTGAATGGAAGAAGCTGATTCAATGCGGGTCGTTGCCGGAGTTCGCTTTCCTCGGATATTCCAGCGTCAGCTTTACCCGTTGTGGTACCCTGTTCTTCATCGGAAGAAGGAGGGTGTCGTGTGAGCTGGTAAGTCGGCATGCGGTTGATCCAGCCACCCAGATTGGGCACGAACAGCGAGTTCTGAACGTTGGTGAGAGTAGAAAGCGCAGAAACCTCGGGATCTAGTATAGATGAGAGTGTAAGTGTCTTTGAGCCACAGCGTCATCGAATCGGGGCTTACCGATAACGTCCAATACATCCACCACCTGAGGCGCATACTCGCTCCTGCGTTGGTCCTCTTCCGTGGCCAGCGTCAGGGGCGCCCCGGCCACAGTTGATGCTCGATTGCGAGAGAAGCGATTGAGCGCCACTTGACTAGTGCGCCGCAGCACGTTCCGAGAGCCTGGTCGTTCCAACGCCGCCGGCGGCGGCTTGATATGCTCGGGAGCATGCTGTTGATCAACACCTTCCACTGGGGTGAACGGCATCGGACTCTGATGAGATGATTCTTCCGAGAGAGGCATCATCGGGAAAGGAGTTGCCACCTGCGGGAGGGTGTTTGGAGGGGATGACCATCGCCCCGGGCGCGGCTCAGAGCTGCTGCGTCGCCGACCGTGAGCAGACTCATCTTCTTCGGCGACAGGAGATTGTATGGTCGATTGGCGGGCTGCAGAGGGCCCGGGTTGTTGATCCGACTGCTGCGAGTTGACAGTGTCCACGGAGGAGAAGGAACCTAAGCGCGAGATCCGGATACTGGGACGACGTGCACGATTAGAATTTCCGCGCGGGCGTAGAGTTGCCAGTGGTGGCCTCTGGGGGGAGTCGGATTGTGTAGCCCCAGGAAAGGGTTCAATGGGTTGCGACTCCGCCGAAGCCCCAGCATGCGAGTCCTCGACGGACTCGATCCGATCCCGCTCCATTGCGGGTCAGACGGGGAAGCCGAAGGGTGGGCTGGGAAGGATAGAAAAGGGCAGTTTGGGAGAATCAGCCAAGAATACAATAATCCCAGCCCCCTAAGACATCAATCGTAAAATCAACGTGTACAGAGGAAGTTCTGGAGTTTAGGGGAAATCTAACGCTTGCGCCTGGAACGGAATCCCTCGAGGGATGAGCCTTAGTCATCCCCGAATCTTGTTTTCGCAGTGACGACGGAGTGGAGTTTCTGCCGTCTGTGCTCGCACTATCGTGTCGATCGTTTAATCTCATCCTTGGACAGATGCAGATGATCGGCTGTAGGTGCATGCGCTTGATCACTGGCCACTTCACAGACAACTACGTACGACAATGGATGTATAATGCAACACCGCCAGCTTGGCGTGTCCCTTTCCAGTCCGTGGCAAAGGAGTACGATAAAAGTGGCAACTAACTATAAGCAGGGCTCCACTTTGAGCTTGCACCGTTCCTTTGATGAGGGTCTGGACCGATCCCGATCTGGATAAACGAGTCAAAGGATTTGTTGCAAGATTTCCAAGAAGAGATTGAACAGAAGGTGCTACTTCGGTACATTCCAGTATGTCGCCAAATAAAATGGCAGTAAGGAATGGCAAGTCTTCGGGTTTTGGTCACCCCTTGGAAGTGTATATCTAACCTTGACGTCGTGCACGTGCTCATCTTGGGACTGGCGATGCGATCCTGCGGACAATAGCGCGATCACACGTGGTCCACACGGGAGCATGCGAAGCTATACAGAGCCCAAGTGCAAACGCCGGCGAAACAAAGCGATCGATGTGAGCATTCACTGCATCATAATAGAACCGATAGTCAGGCATCTACTTAAGTCTAAATCTAAGCAAAATACTCCTTTTATCCCTGGTGAGACATCTATGATGAAATATGTTAGGAGACTAGTATATTCTAATGACACGGTATTCTTGTCTCATGTTCCTTGCTATCTGAAAGCTTTAGCTATTCACAACGCGCTTCAAATGTTCATTTTCGGGTCAAGAGATCTGAGTTTTCCTTTCCCTTGGTTTAGAGACTTTGACGTTTGCCACCGTGGAATTTCAGAATTCTTAATGTCTAACCATTTAAGTTATTTATCTTCATTCGTATTAGGTCACTAACTAGAATAATATGCTCTTTCTCAGCACATATGGGTTCAACGGCCTAACGGCCAGCGAACTCAAGAGCACTTCACCTCATCACATACGCCACCAGCGGCAAGAAATCATAGGCACTCCTACCCGACACAATCCAAGCCTATTCTGATCGTCAGGGAGAGGCCTTGGCCGACTGAGTATCAATAGGACCGATGTAAGCACTCTCTTCACCCAAAAAAAATAGTACTTGAACAACGCCTAGACCAAAATCTCGATTTTCCCGCTACAAAGCTCCACTCTCCCCCTTCCCCCCCCCCCCCCCCCCCACACCAAGTGCTTTGCGACGATAACGAAAACGACGCAGGCCTATGACCAAGACGCTAATCCTCAGCAAGTGAGTATTCTATACGCTATCAACCCAAGTGCTATGCGACAGTAGTCTCTGCATATATTGTTCGCATTGATTGATTTTGACTTGTTGCCTACACCGCTTCCATCAGCCGGACCGGTGTAAGTGCCTTTATCTCCATGACTAAAAAAAGTTCCTTTAACAAAGCTTTGCCAAGACCGATATATCTTTCTTGGCTATAGTACACCACTCACCTAAGTGCTTTGCGACCAAAACAAAAATCGGCGAAGGGCGAATAGCAAGAGGCAAATTCTAGCAAGTGGGTACGTCACCCATAATCCCTGTGGTTGAACGCCGCCATCGGACATCATTCTAAATCGGTAACTTCAGCTAACGAGATCGACGATGTCTTCCGCACGCCAGACCTGCGGTCGCAAGCGCCCATAATTTCTAACTACGTCTACCAAGAGCTGAACAAGAGACGATTGGTGAGCCATTCTGCCTTGATAGCCGATAATCTGTTCACGAACAGCTCCTTCCTCGATATGGCGGCGACGACTGGGCGCGATCAGTTGCGATTTTCCAGGTGAAGGACTCGCCAAGGCACACGAAAGCATTTATGCTGAAGAGATTCGTGGCTTCTTAAATTTTCTTAGTTTTCTGAGGCGTTTCCAGAGTTTCCAGTTTTCAGGGTGGGAGTGATGGCTTGACCGACGGGGACAATGTTTTTGAGTTTTCAGAACTCAGGAACATATACGGGGGGTACCTACATATATTCAGTACCCACTTGAGTATCCATTTGCTTTTCTGCCAATCACCACCTTAAGCATCACCCAACCTGATATATTAGTGGTCATGAAGGAGAAGCATTGATCATGTGGCAATGTGGGTACTGAATATATGCGTGTAGGGACTGTAGAACTCTCGAGATCCGGAGGGATATTTCTAGCTATTTTGAGAAATGTATCTTATGATGATCTTCATTGCGTAGAATTCGGTGGAATACCGAAATTGTAGAGTATAATGATATAGGGCAAAAGAATATATTTATCTAGTAATCTTGTTCGAAAAGGTCCATAGCAGGAATTGAATCCAATGGGATTTACCTGACAATGACTTTTAGAGGCGCGTATTATTTTTTTTTTTTTCACAGCGCTGAGACCAAACTAGCTTAGCTTCCAGATAGGTCTTCATGTGCTAGACTCTGATCCCCTACAAGGTAAGATGGCAACTTCCCGGTCATGCCACCAGTAGATTCCAGCTTCTTACATATCGCTGGACTTACAGGAGCCGAGCGGTGTTACAATTCTCGGGCAAATAGTATTTCTAAAGACCGCTAAGCTTTAGTCTAACACCGCTGGGCTGCGCCCCGAGAGGATCAATATAATATGCTTTGGCCTTCTGTCCACCCACGGAACTCCCGATCTCTCTGCACCTTACTTAATCCTTTCGTTCTAAGGGTTTGTTGACTGAGAAAGGTATCAGGCAAGAATCCTATCAAATCCCATGTGGTCTTAGAGGATATTGTCCTGTGAGGGAGAGAAGTTAATGAGAAGTGATGATGATGACAATCATTGAAAATCCGTCTATTTAGGTGATTCGGCCAAAATATGTATATAGGCACTTATATACATAGATCATGTCGTCTGCGTACCGCCATGAAAGGCAACTGTGTGATATTTCAAGTCTCCTCCCTCCTCCGGCAGGAGACAGCGGATTTTGCGCTCATGGCATTCTTTACATGCGCTGCGAACCTTGGACAGCATCGTCGTCGAGTGATGGTTCGTATTTTCGCGCCCGCAGAAGAATCTTCCTCGCTAAGAGGGCCATTCTGGTCACCGGGGCTCTATATCAGCTCGCGCAATATCGCGTGAGGAGGATTTAGCCGACCAGGCCCAGTAGTCTCCAGGCTTGAAGTAAGCAAAGCCTATCAAGCCACGAGTCCGTCCAATAGTCCGTTCAGTCAGGATAATTCAGGCGAGACCGTGATACTGACCGCCTGCGACTAACGACTAGCTGCGGCGATGCCGAGTGTTGGAGTGGCCGATATCGCCCATCACTGGGTCGATTTCTGCGGCTCGGCCCGATCAGCGTTTCACCTCTTTTAAGGCCCCCACCGTCTATCGCTCTTTCACTCTCCCCCGCTTCCTCTATCCTCGCAACCAGTGATCCCACCATGGATCACCTCAAGAACGTCTTCGCTCAATGTCAGCAGGAGGGCCGTCCGGCGCTGGTCACGTATGTGACCGCCGGATTCCCCACCGCGGAGGAAACCCCGGCCATCATGCTGGGCATGCAGGCGGGCGGCGCAGGTGAGTCACTGGTGGTCAATTCCCCGGGACAGCATGGATTCTAATCGATTGCTCCAGATATTATTGAACTCGGCCTGCCCTTCACCGATCCCATAGCCGACGGCCCAACCATCCAAAAATCGAACTTGAAGGCCCTGCAGAATGGTGTCACCATCACCTCCATGTTGGAGATGGTGCGGACGGCGCGAAGAAACGGGTTGACGACTCCGGTCTTGTTTATGGGCTACTATAACCCTATCCTCCGGTACGGACAGTCACAGCTGCTAGCGGACTGTCTCGAGGCCGGGGTCAATGGCTTCATTATCGTCGACCTACCGCCCGAGGAAGCTGTGCGCTTCCGCAATGGCTGCACAAAGAACGGGTAGGACGCTCACCAATTCTCCCCTCACATACCCCACACAAGGGATCTAAACTAACACCAGTGAAAAATCAGGCTCTCCTACGTCCCCTTAATTGCCCCCTCTACCACCGAAGACCGTATGAAATTCCTCTGCCAGATTGCCGACTCCTTTATTTATCTCGTCTCGCGAATGGGTGTCACGGGTGCCACGGGCACTCTCAACACCGACCTGCCCGCCCTCATCCAGCGAGTTAAAGAGCTTTCTGGTAATGTCCCGGTAGCCGTCGGATTTGGTATCAGCACGCGCGAGCATTTCCTGAGTGTAACCTCTATTGCCGATGGCGCCGTCATCGGAAGTCAGGTCATTACGGTCCTTCAAGACGCTCCCGCCGGACAGGCCGCCCGGGCCGTGGAGGATTATTGTTTTAAGATCACCCAACGACAGGGTCGGACCGGTGCGCCCCTAGCTTCATCGCCGAGCCAGAAGCAGAATGCGGCCCCCCAGCCTACGACCGAGGGCGAGACGACCGCAACGACAGAGGGATCCGGAAAGTTCGGTGTGTTCGGCGGACAGTATGCCCCAGAGGCACTCACAACCTGTTTGGCCGAACTAGATGCTGGGTTTGAGGCCGCGAGAAAGGATCCCGCTTTCTGGGAGGAATACAAGTCGTACTATCCGTACATGGGCCGGCCCTCTAGCCTGCACCAGGCTCAGCGACTCTCCGAGTACGCCGGCGGCGCGAATATCTGGCTGAAACGCGAGGACCTCAACCACACGGGGTCCCACAAGATCAACAACGCCTTAGGGCAGATCCTGGTGGCACGTCGCCTAGGGAAGACGGAGATTATCGCCGAGACGGGTGCCGGCCAGCATGGTGTGGCTACAGCGACAGTCTGTGCTAAATTCGGCATGAAGTGCACGATCTATATGGGAGCAGAGGATGTCCGCCGCCAAGCCTTGAACGTCTTTCGGATCCGGCTCTTAGGAGCCACGGTGGTCCCCGTCGAAGCGGGGTCGCGCACGCTCCGGGACGCCGTCAATGAAGCCTTCCGGGCATGGATCACGCGCTTAGACACCACGCATTATATCATTGGATCCGCGATTGGCCCTCATCCTTTCCCGACTATGGTGCGTACCTTCCAGAGCGTGATCGGAGATGAAACAAAGGCCCAGTTGGGCGAGCTAGGCAAAAGCCCGGATGCCGTTATTGCCTGTGTCGGAGGTGGCTCTAACGCCGTCGGCATGTTCTACCCGTTTTCTAAAGATCCTTCGGTCGAGCTGGTTGGTGTGGAAGCCGCCGGCGACGGCTTAGACACGGCCCGGCATTCCGCGACCCTGAGTCGCGGCTCCGTCGGCGTGCTACACGGCGTGCGAACCTATGTCCTGCAGGACCAGCATGGTCAGATTTCCGAGACTCACTCGGTCTCGGCTGGTCTCGATTACCCCGGCGTGGGTCCAGAACTCGCGGGCTGGAAGGAGAGTAATCGCGCAAGCTACCTGTCGGCCACCGATGCCCAGGCCCTAGAAGGTTTCCGATTGCTGAGCCAGCTGGAAGGCATCATTCCCGCGCTGGAGACCTCCCACGCGGTCTGGGGTGCGATCCAGACCGCCAAGAGGCTGGGACCCGGCAAGGATCTCGTCCTGTGCTTGAGTGGCCGCGGTGACAAAGACGTACAGAGCGTCGCCGATGAGCTGCCCAAGCTCGGTCCTCAGATTGGGTGGGACCTGCGATTTTAAACAGGCTTCTAAACACCATCAAAATAAAAGGAGTGGCTTGGGATCACTCGCGACGACCCTGGACGAACGGCAAAAAAAGAAGACGGTATAAAGCATTGAATTAAAACCAGCTATAGCGTATATACGAGTTTGACGCCACTGACATCCCCTCTGCGTAAAAGACCCAGTCCCTTCAAAACGCCGTCTAATCCGTCCGCCACCTCCGCCGGGTGCGTCTGAACCTGTTTGCCCTCCAGCAACCGCGACGTCAAGTTCATGAAATCCCCAATGAACCGTGCGTCCTCGAGGCTCCCCAGATAGTAGTTATCCCACTTCTGGAAAGACTCGCCCAGGGCCGTGTAAGCCATGGTGAAGCCCGCTTCGACATCGGCTCGCGGCAACGCCCCGACGGTGAACAACCCGCAGTATCGAAGCCGGCGCTCCGGCGACGGCGGGGCCAGCGCCTCGCAGCATTTGATGATCGACTCGCCCGTCGTGATGCAGTCGAGTGCTAGGCAAAGCTGATTGCCCGTCAGGGCCCGAATGTCTTGTGGTAGAGCCGGCGAGTGGTGGTCGAGGACATGGTCCGCGCCGCGTGCTCGCACGAGCGCGAAATTGTGCGGCGAACAGGTAGTGATGACCGTGTATCCGGATCTGATCGTAAATTAGTTCGCAAGGACGCCCAAGAAGTGACGGGATTCGCAATACAGTTTGGCAAATTGAATGGCCAGCGTGCCCGTGGCGGTACTCCCGCCGTAGATCAGAATGGGCTCCTTGGCTGTCCCGGGCTGCACGGACAATGGCGGTGATGGCTCGGGCAATGGCAACTGTAGCTGCTGGTACATTCCCTGGGCCACCGTCGTGATACCCACGGCCAGCGTGGCTCCGTCCGCGAACGACACCCAGTCGGGCAGCTTGATGTTGATATGTGCCTTGACGGCGATGTACTCGGCGAACGAACCATGAAGAAGTCGAGATGTTGACTGCCAAACACCTTGTGCAGATTCCAGCTACCATAGATCTTCGGCTGAATAGACTCGGTCCATTTCTGGTGGGTCATGTTCTCGAAGGTGCTATCACGCAGTACCATGGCGCATTGCACGACACCCCGGATCTTGCATCCTTGCTCAGTTCTCAGCTGTTGTTGCACGGACTCCACGGACGCTAGACTGCCGGTATCACAGGCAAAAGCTTCAGCGCGGCACCCCAGGTCGCTCAATCGGCGAATATGCTCCTGTGCCTCCGCAGACTTGGGTCCGGAGCGGGAGAGGAAGACCAGATGATGGGCGCCGTGCTCAATCATCATCTCGGCGATGCTGGGACCTAGTCCGCCCAATCCTCCACTGAGAATATAGGTGGCCTCAGGGTCGAGTTGAAGCGCTGCAGGTCGCAGCAGAATGACTGGCACGGGTTGATCAGTCGTCAGATCCAGGACTATTTTGCTCGATGCGGTGCGCTGCTCGATGGCTTGCAGAGCCTGCTCAACCTGAGATACAGGATAGACGACAGATGTGGAGATGGGCCGTATACGGCCATCCTCAAGCAGGCTTGGACCTTTGATAGGATGTCTGAAACCATTCGCGTCCGGTTCCGTTCCACAACCTCAATGTCAAGGCTGGCAAAGACAACATTAGTCTGTCGGGCAGAAGACAGTCCGTGATAAAATGATTGGTCTGAACAAAAAGTGATCAGCAGGTACACACGGTCAAATTTGAGTCCAGTGAATTTGCTGTTCTTCCTTACCTCTACCACCAAACTCAATGAATCGTCCGAATTCACCGACACACAGCCATGCCGGCCGAGCGGCACCGTCATCGGCCAAATTGAGCACGACGCTGACACCCTCACCATTAGTAGCACGAAGGACACCGCGCGCGAACGCCCCACTGTGGGAGTCATAGACGTGGTCCGCAGGGATTGAGTGCAATTTCTGAAGAGTGGCTCTCTCCTCCTCCAATCTTGCCGCGACATATACCTCGGCTCCAAGGTGCTAGGCCAATTAAAATGGGCTGTGACGACTGAAATCTCACCAATATCAAAAGTGTGCGGCAATCTGATGGCACAGCCATGACCCATATGTAGTGGATTGATCGAGGCTCAAAAGAGCATACTGTTCGCATCCGTGCACTCGAAACATTTTATTCACAATGCGTGTGTTGTGCCTTCAGGGGATGGGCACCAATGCCGACATCTTCCAGGCCCAAACTGGCATGTCTTGAATACCCTTCCTGTAAATTAACTGACCTGGCTCAGCCACGTTTCGTTCTCTTCTACCAGCCTATTATGAGTGGGAATTTGTCGACGCCGATCAGGACTGCGAGGCCGCCGAAGGAATAAGCCAGATTTACCCCGGGCCCTACCTGAGCTTCTACAACACCCCCTACACAAAGGAGGTCGCCACGTCGCATGCATTCATCGATGAGATGATCGAGCAGGATGGCCCCTTCGATGCCATCATGGGATTTAGTCAGGTGGGCTTATGTGAACCCCCACAATTCCTCCATCCGAATATCAGGGTTGATCTGAGGGAAACCTCGCGCAACTAGGGAGCCGCCGTGGCCGCCTCATACATCCTGAAAGCCCAAGCCTCCGACTCGCTGGCGCCCCCGCCCTTCCGCCTAGCTATCTTCATCTGCAGTAGTCTACCCTTTGCGACCGACCCGTCGGCGGGATTCAATATCACCCAATTATATGAGTCCGGGGGAGACATGTTGACCAGTGATCTGGCATACTGGAAATGTCCACCGATGTCGTACATCGCTATCATCCGTCAGCAACCCCGGTCGCCGATCGCATTGATATCCCGACGGTTCATATCTATAGACGGGACGACCCGTACAAAAGTCAGAGCGTGGCTTTGCTGGGATTGTGCAGTAGCCAGTAAGACCCGAGCCATGCTTACGAGCACCCCCGAGGTCATAACGTGCCGAAAATGGAAACTGTCTCCAAGAACATCGGCAATCTCATCCGCAAGGCCGTGACCAGAAGTGAACTCATCTTCTAAATGGCGACTGCGGGAGGTCGGCAATAGTCTGGAGGGAGCTCTTGTCGACTAATTTCTCCTTCGACATTGAGGGAACACAGGACAACCTTGACTAGTCCCGTACGGTGTTGAGAGGGCTATAAGGGCGCCAATCCCAGAACGGCAGAACCAACTGGATGTATACAGATTTTCACAGGTCCCAACATTACGAATTTTCACAGTTTATAGGAAAGTACTATATTTTCGAGGTATCCGGAGCCCAGATGTTCATACAGGACGGTTGGCCCGGGCAAGTGTCACCGAGTGGGGTATCCTTAGGACTGGCATCGTTCCTTTTCATCTGCAGACGGGAAACTGGTCCCGGGACCTCATTTAATGTTTTGTGAATGACAGAGCCAGAGCTGGGCAATGCAAATACTGGCCCTAGGAGCAAACTCACTCCTGGGACCATTGATTCATTTCCTAAGGCCTTTGACCCATGTTCTAGAGCTCCTGAGCTATGTTCTGGAACAATTCCCTTATTAGCCCGCCGGCTACCTAGCTATGTACAAATGCACTCCCATGTAGGCTTGAGGATTAATTTATAAACCCAGGTGCATCGCCTTTTTTGTGTTCCGTGAAGACACATACGATCATGGATACCATCATGGCCAAATTTGCCCTCAGAAATGGGGTCAACCCTCAGGGAAAACATATCCGTCGTCGCGATCTTGTCCATATTTTCAATTGGCGCTTAAAATGCCCTTGAAACAGTGTTCATAGTGTCTTTACATCTTTACATTCGATTATCATTAAGCATTATTCATATTTTGTCTCATGAAACTTCCACGCATCAGTAATGCAAGCCTAATCTTCTCGTCACGTGTCTCCGGTATATGGGTTGTCACTTGGCGCATTAGATGTAGGTTACATTAGATTAAAGTCCACGTCTGTCAGAAAGACGTCTACGTGCAATCGTGAATCTTAACACGTTCTAAAATCATGCAGAATTGTTAGCGAGGCAAATATAACCGCGATCAAAATCGAAGGTCATAGCATCTTAGAGAAACTGGGTCTGGCTCCATCATGACATCAATTGGTTGCCTCGAGGACAAAGGCGGTGAAGGCGAGAATTGGAATTGTAGCGCCCGAGATTTAGGGGCAGGTTGGGGGGAAGGCTAGGTGTCGCCGCCAAAAATCCAGCTGTGGCGCGGTTAACTGACACCTAAACTCCGGGCAGTAAAAGAGTCACTCAGATCACCCAAACACGGCTAGCGCTTCACCGCCTCGTCTCCTTTCCTTCCTCCCTTCCAAAGGTTCCCTCTTCTTTCCATCATAACATCTAACTCAATTTCTCTTTCCATCTTCCTTTCCCCCAACCGGTATCTAGGGCACCAAGCTACCCTGCTCCTTCCCCCTCCGTCAAGTTTTCACCCGCCCCAGGCTTCAATCAACATTCCGTTTGTTTGACACTTCACACGTTCGAGCTTTTTCCATCACGAACTCTTGTGTCTCGCTTTCAAGATGTCTGCCGTCGACGCTCTCACCACCGACATGGCTGCCGCTGCCATCAACGAAACCGCCAACACAAACGGCACCACCCCGGCCGCTACTCAGTCCGCTGATGCTGCGGCTGCCAGTGCCGATGAGGGCCGTCGTCTGTACATCGGAAACCTCGCCTATGCGACCACCGAGGAGGAGCTTAAGGAGTTTTTCAAGAGCTACACCATGTAAGTTGTGACCCGCTAGCTGGTGACGTTGTTGAGAAACCGGCTCTGGAAGACCCCACGAGCTCTATGACTAACCAGAGACCCGCAGCGAGAGCACCTCGATCCCGGTGAACCCCCGTACCAACCGCCCTGTTGGATACGCCTTTGTGGATCTTGCCACTGCCTCTGAGGCTTCCGCTGCCATTGAGGAACTTTCCGGCAAGGAGATCCTCTCGCGCAAGGTGTCCGTTCAGCTCGCCCGCAAGCCCGAGCCCGCCGAGGCCAAGGAAGGCGCTACCAGCGGCGGCGAGGGTGCTAGCGGCAACGAGGGCCGCAAGCGCACTGGTGGCCGCGGCCGCGGCCGTGGTCGCGCTCGTGGCCGTGGAGGCCGTGTTGGACGTGGTCGTGGTGTACGTCATTTCCCCCTTCAAACTCTACAAACAAGTCCTGACAACAACCTCCAGGCTCAGGAGGGTCAGGAAGCCACCGAGGCCACTGCTACCGAGGAGACTCCTCTTGCTGAGATCACTAACGAGACCGAGGCTGCTGCTGGAACCGAGGGCAAGCAGGGCAAGACCCGTGCCCCCCGCCCCCAGAAGCAGCGTGGTCCCCCCGAGGACGGCATTCCTTCCAAGACCAAGGTCATGGTCGCTAACCTCCCCTACGACCTGACCGAGGACAAGGTATGTCGCTACTAGCGGAGCCGTTCATACGTCAAGCTGTTCATACTAATTGATTCTACAGCTCAAGGAGATCTTTGCCGAATACACCCCGGTTTCCGCCAAGGTCGCCCTGCGCCCCATTCCCCGTTTCATGATTAAGAAGCTCCAGGCCCGCAACGAGCGCCGCAAGACCCGCGGCTTCGGTTTCGTTAATTTGGCCACTGAGGAGCTCCAGGCCAAGGCTGTCAGCGAGATGAACGGCAAGGAGATTGATGGCCGTACTATTGCTGTCAAGGTCGCCATTGATAGCCCCGGCAAGGAGGACGATGTCAACGCTGCTGCCGACCAGTACGAGGAGACCGCTGCTCCCGCTGAGGAGAACGCCGCCCCCGCCGCCCCAACTGAGGCCTAAATTCTCGCCGATTTCTTTACCCCGCAGATAACTTGCTGATTTGGCTTGAGGTTTGGAAGGGGGGGTTTGCTAGAATGACCCGTCTGATAGCGTTCTCTGCGGAGGATGTATCTATGCGGTTGTTCGAGTGTTGAATCCGGGGAGAGAGAGAGGAGGGTGTGATGACCTTTTTTTACGGACGCCATGGACCACAACCATGTCGTATATGCTGGAGAGCAGTTTCTTTTGTTTTGCTGATGCCTCCACCCTTAACGACCTTTGCCTTCTGTATTGTATCTTAGCACACATTTAACTACCTGATGACGATCTGCAATTGGAGACGATATGTAGTCGTAACCGTAGTCGTGCAGCGTAGTGTTAAAGAGTATTGTGGATGCACGTAGCGTGCCCAACTTAGCGATGACGCCAGGTTGGGGCGACCCTTGCCGATCAGCGGACAAAACATACACTCCTTCGCAACTCCGCCACTCGTCAATTCATCTTGCATAGTTAGTCGCATACCCTGCATCTCTGCTATTGTACGATATCGGTGGAGCGATCGGGAAAAAAAGGGGTTAGACTCCAAATCACACCGACACCGAAACAGCGCCGACACCGAATCCGCCCTATCCTTGAAGCACACTCGCTCGACATTCCCCGAATTGTTCTTTCCTATACGAATTACACACCATGTCTCGCATGTGGGAAGTCGACCCAGAGACGAGGACAAAGGTGCGTACACCCCCCTGCATTGTCCGCTATTAAGGCACTCGCCAGAGCCAAAGCCACACTCCAAGGAGTCCTAACAACCTACCCGTACCAGCTCCTCCAAATCTCCAAGACCAACGGAAACGACAGATGCTGCGACTGCGGTGCCCCATCACCCCAATGGGTTCGTGATAACCCCCCAATTCCATAACTGCCCCTCACTGGACCCTGAACACACGAGCTAACGAACCCGCAGGCCTCCCCCAAATTCGGAACCTTCATCTGCCTCAACTGCGCAGGCACGCACCGCGGGCTCGGTGTGCACATCTCCTTCGTCCGCTCGATCACCATGGACGCATTCAAGCACGCTGAGATCCAGCGCATGGAACTAGGAGGCAACGAGCCTTGGAAAGTATTCTACGACGCGCACACCGTGACCGTTTCCGAAGGCCGGACTTTCGAAGACTCGACTATCAAAGAGCGCTACGAGGGCGATGCAGGCGAGGAGTGGAAGGAGAGATTGTCGTGTAAGGTTGAAGGGCGCGACTACGTGCCCGGTCAGGAGAAGAAGAATACTACCTCTGCTTCGCGATCGAATACGCCTATGAATCTCGGTGCTGGTGCGACGGCGGGGACTCGGACGGGTTCACCTGCTGCGTCGTCGATTCGATCGCAGGATAGCGTACGCGGAGCTAGTAAGAAGGAGCAGAATGAGCAGTATTTTTCGAAACTGGGGTCTGAGAATGCGGGACGTTCCGATGCATTGCCGCCCTCGCAGGGGGGTAAGTTTACGGGCTTTGGAGGTGGGATGCCGGCGCCTGCTGCTGGGGATAGGAGGTCTTCCCCTTTCGGGGGGTTTGGTGGCTTCGGCGGCTTTGGGGGAAACCAACAGTTGGATGAGTTCCAGAAGGATCCCGTGGGAAGTTTGACGAAGGGGCTTGGCTGGTTTGCTTCGACTGTTGGCAAGAGTGCTAAGCAGGTGAACGACTCATATCTACAGCCTACGGCTAAACAGGTATGTGTCAACATTCGGATGTCAAAGTTTCGTACTAATTTCTGTTACAGCTCGCCGAGTCAGACTTCGCCGCTCAAGCTCGCGTGCAGGCTGCTACCTGGGGTCAGGGTCTACAGACTGGTGTCCGTGGTGCCGCGGACCAATTCAACCGTTTCGTCGAAGGTGACGACAGCCGTCCTGCGCGGTCTCGTGTTGAACCTGAGCACCGGGATTTCTGGGATGACTTCTCATCTCTTGGCGAGGAACGCCAGGGTAATGCCAATGGAAACGGGAATGGCAACAGACACGAACGCAGTGGATCGCGCTCTGATGTTATTGGCACCGCTGCCATGCGCAAGGGCCCTGCGAGCACACCGCTGGCTAACTCTACTACTTCCGCCGAGGCCAATGCTCCTTCCGGAAAAGAAAGGTCGGAGACTGGTGCATCCACGGCCAAGGGCAAGGATGACTGGGATGACAACTGGTAGATTATCTGCCGTATATATGGGGTTGGGGGTTGGTTTTCACAAGGTGTGTTTACACGGTGGGGTTCGGATGCCATGGTTATGGTTGGTGTTAAACCCTGTCTAAGCTTATATAATTTCTCCAAATCAAGGGTGACCTCCCTGCTTGATGGGGAGATCTGAGAGTAAATTTCAGTTTATATGGATTATGGGTTGTGACTTCAGGTACCCAGGTGATTCAAATAGTGGTACATTGCGGGGGTTTGGTTATCACAGAGTATAATACAGTAGATGGATGCATGCATAAGTACAGACAAGCATGAAACTTTAGAAGCCTCCTCTTAGCTCGGCAAGAACAGCCTTTTGTCTCGGAGCAGACATATTCTCAAACCGATCAACGCTCATCACGAATGTGCCGCGGCCAGCAGTCAAGCTGCGCAAGTGCTTCAGGTAGCCCACCATCTCCTTGAGAGGCACCTTTGCGGTGATAGTGCGCTGATGAGAAGCAGAAGCAGATACTTCCGTACCGACAGATGCGCTGGCAAAGGGGTCAGGGGGTGCATACACACGCTTAGGGTCAATAGGAGGCAAAGAGTCTTCTGGAGATTCAAAAATGTCCGTCGCCGATACTGGAATTTCTTCATCCAGCGAGAGGATGTGTCCACCTCTGGAAGATGAAATGTCGTGGACGACAGAGCCAAGACTAGCCTCATCGACGCTAATGATGACGTTCATGACTGGCTCCATCATTACTGTCCCCGGACCGGTCAGAAGATCCCGAAGAGCGGCAGATGTTGCTTGGCGGGCCGCAGCAGAGAGTGCAGATGTGGTAGAGTCACCGCCAAAGAGATGTTCAGTCGGGTCAACAGTGAGGGTAACGCGTGTGTTGTGCATGGGGAATGTAAACTGAGGTCCGCGAGCGAGTGCTGCCAACGCGCCATTTTGTAGGGCCGTGCGAAGGGCAGCTGTGTCCATTCCCGGTGGGAGAAGCGGGCTGGTCTCCTCGTCCATTGCCTGTAGACCCGGAGCACGGATGATAATTTGATTGCCTTCCAGTGTCTCGGCTAGAAGAGTGTCCTCATCGGCAACTACAGAGGCCTCCTCCCTGTTGAACGGCTCGACAACAGCAGTGCATCCTGCCTTGCCACGGCGACCTGCCACTTCCTTGTCAAAGATCTTCGTTATGACAGCAGATGCGCCGAGTCCCGCCTCTCGATATCCAATTTCGATCCTTCCCATAGAGGCTTTGGTTTTCATATCGTTGATCAAACGATCGCGTGCGATCTCGAGATGAAGCTCACCCATTCCGCTCAGAAGTGTCTGGCCTGACTCTTCATCTACGCTGACATGCAGACTGGGGTCCTCACGGAGAAGCAGAGCTAATGACTCCTGCATGCGCTTTTCCTCGCTCAGGCTGTGCGGCTCAACACTAGTGAAAAAGACCGGAGGAGGCACATCGATTGGCCGCAGTTGAAGGCTGGTGAGTGGCTCCGGGGGCGTAGCTTTGTTGCCTGCATACGATAAAAGGGTATCACCAGTCCGAGCGTGCTTGAGTCCCACCACAACGCCAATGTGACCGGCAGGAATGGAGTCCACTTCAACTGCATCATTGGCATACATCTTTAGTAGGCGAGGTGCGCGCTCAGAGAGATGCAGATTGGTGTTAAAGAGCAGGCTGTTGCGATCCAGTGCACCAGAGTACACTCGCACGTAGACCAATACACCGCGCTTGGGGTCGTTGACAACCTTAAATGCCAGTGCACAGCTTTGCAATTTACCGATTGCTTCTTTTGGATCGGCATGTGCCATTGCCTTCTTCTTTTTCTTGCCCTTTGATGGGACAGACGCCTGTTCGTTTTGCTCGACGATCAAGTCGCCAGAGAGCAACCGACGTAGCCCTCCTTTCACGCCACCGATACTGACCTCTGGATCGGGTGCCTCAGGAGGACTTGGAAGAAGGTTCACCACCGCGTCTAGTAGAGGTTGGACCCCCATGTTGCGGAAACTGGCACCAGCGAAGAGAGGCACAATGCGACTCGTCTGGTCAAGCACGCAGCGCCGTAGACTATCGACGAGGTCCATCGGCTCAATCGCCATGTGATCTTCATCACATTCGAAGAATTTCTCCACAATAGTCTCATCCTGCTCACTCAGCAGTTCGACCAACGCAACTCGCGCCTGGCGGAGCTCCTTTGCCAAAGTCGGCTCATTATCATCCAATTGCTGGAGATTCATCATCTTGACCGCGCGGCCGTCTTCGCCTTCCTTCCACCGTAGTCCCTGAAGATTGACTGCGTCGGCAATGCCAACAAAAGCCCCATTGCCACCTTCGAACCAGGGAATATGGCAGACGGCCGGGTACACAGACAAGCGTGAGCTGACTTCGCGAACAGTCCGGCCAAAGGCAGCACCATCGCGGTCAAGTTTATTCACATAGATGACTCGTGGAATTTTGTACATGCTTGCTTGATGCCAGACCTGCTCCGTCTGCGCCTCGACACCTGCTACGCCATCCAAGATGCAAACTGCGCCGTCCAGGATACGTAGGGACCGCATGACCTCGAATGTAAAGTCAGCATGTCCTGGCGTGTCAATAAGATTGATCGTATGTGAGTGGGCCGAGCGTGGCAGAGACTGGTCTTGCGGGGTTGATGAAGCTCCATTGCCATCTCCAGGAGGCCAAAAGAATGTAATAGCGGCCGACTGGATGGTAATACCACGCGCACGTTCTGCAGGCAGGAAATCCGTCACTGTCGAACCTTCATCCACATCACCAATGCGCCGAGTGAAGCCGCTATAGAATAGCATGCGCTCGGTGGTCGTCGTTTTGCCCGCATCAATGTGAGCGATGATCCCGATATTTCGTGTTCGGTCCAATGCCTCGGTCTGCCATCTGGAGAGTGACGTAGAGAAATATTTGGGCTGGATTGTGGAGGAGATGAGGCTCTTGAGGTGGTTGGTTTGGGTCCTATAGCAATGCGAACCCATACAACGCATCCCCGGTTTGGGGAGGCGTAACCATGGAGTCACGACCATTCCCGGTGGTGGCCAGGCAATGAAATGCTATGTCCTTTAGATGCAAAGAGACATGCGGTCCTATGATTGAAGTTGAAGCTAGGGAAGAGAATCGCGGAGCTGCCACTCGGCCGGGCTTGGCGCGCCTTCCACTTCGCCCATACGTAACCGACTCCTACTACTCAACATCCCCAGTCCCCAGACTGTCCCGCGATCCCAACCCTCATTCTGCTTGTACACCTGCTATGCGCTTCTAAAGGCGCCATCTCTCTTTGTCCCAAGCTGCCCGAGGTAAGTTCCCAGCTGTCTTGGAGCTACCTGAGGGTCATTGTGGGGGTCGATCCCCAGCCATTAATACTGACGCCTGCCATGAACTAGCAGCTCTTCCCCCTTCCCTGTGAGCACGCTCTTAACATCCAATTTCAACCAGGATGGACTACTCTGCCATCTCCAACGATCCCGACCTCCCTGCGGACGCTTCCCCTTGGGGTTCTCCGCGCGCCGACCGAACCACGTTCCCCACCTCCGGCACGAGCGAGATCCCGTCATCTCCGTTACCAGGACATGTACAATCCGCGGAGGGATCGGGGAGAGGCCATGAGGCTGAGCCTCAGTCTCCGGATCTTTCTGCGCAGCTGCAGAGCGCTCAATTAGGTGACCCGGACTACCCCGAGGAGCAGCCTCCGTTCGCGCAGCAATCCCCAAATGCAGGCCAGCATCTGTCACAATCCCCCGCACGCTACCAGACCGGCCTACGGCAGCCGAATGCTCGGCCTGCTGGACCTGTCTACAAGATTCAGGGCAAGATCACAGGCCTAGAAAGAACGGGAAAGAAGGACCCTATCCTCCGATTTGATGTCCACGTGGGTTGGCTCTATGACGGAGACAGATGCGCTTAGACAATGGCTGACTCTTTCCAATTTTGATATACAGACCAACATTCCCAAGTTCCGCACGACCCAGTACCGTGACGTTCGCCGCACTCACTCCGAGTTCGCCAAGCTTGCAGACCACTTGATCTCTGCCAACCCGGAAGCATTCGTCCCTGCCGTGCCGCCGCCCGTGACCCCCGCTGGCGCAGGTACTGATGAAGATGAAATCAGGGTCAAGTCCTCGATGCAGAGATGGCTCAATTGCGTGCTCAGCAATGAGATCCTCATCCAGGATGACGAGGTGGTACTGTTTGTGGAGAGTGACTTTGGATACAGTCCGGTCCTGCGCATGAAGCAACCTGCTACTGGCATGCGACGCAAGATGCTGAAGCAATTTGCGCCACCACCGGATGACACCCCTGAGCTCCAGGCTGCTCGTCCTACTGTTAAGCTGTTCTACTTGGGATCCATGGACTCGAGCCACAAGGTCGACCGGATCGTCAAAGCCCGCCGAGGTATGCCGTCATTGAAAACCTATATAACCCACAGTGTATCATCTAATGCTCTTCAATATAGGATTGGGATTGGCCGAGTCTGACTTCGGTGTCAAAATGGCGCAGATGCACGTGCAGGAGACTCATCCTGGTCTGAGCCTGGCCTACCGCAAACTTGGCAAGGTAATTCAGACCGTGGGTGATTTCCACGCCGTCCAAGCGACAGGCGAGGCTACTACCCTTGGCGAACCATTGGGTTACCACTCGGCAGATGCCTTGATCGTTAAGGAAACTTTGACCAACCGGCACATTTTGTTGCGCGAACTTCTCCAAGCCCGGCAAGCCGCACAGAGCAAGCGTGCCGCTGCAGACCGCCTGAAGGTCAGCTCAAATGTCCGTCCTGACAAGGTTGATGAGGCAATCAACGCCCTGGAAGAGGCCCAGAGCCACGAGGACCATCTGACCAAGCGCACCCAGCGCGTGACCACAAACCTGCTCCAGGAGAAGCGTCGCTGGTTCGATCGAACTACCGGTGACCTTTTGTTCAGCCTCCGCGAATATACACTGCGCCAGATTGAAGCTGAGCGACGCACCCTGGCTACTCTGGAAAGCGTTCGACCTGATATCCGTGCCATTGATTCCTCCGGTGGCTTGAGCCGGCTGGGCCGCGAAGCACACCCCACCGTCCGCCGGTCTAATATGGCGTCGAGCCAGGGCCCGAAGGGGGACGCTTGGAGCGGTGTTCCCCGTCGTGTCGATAGCACGGGCCGCAGCATGAGTGGCAGCTTCACAGCGCCGAATTTGAACGATGAAGAGGATGAGGAGAACCATCCTGAACCCGGCCAGGGCCGTGTGCGATCTACGAGCCAGGTTGAGTCGATTGCCGAGGACGATGATGATCGCCTTGATGCCCGTAACGCTGCCAGCCGGCTGGCCACCAGCACCTTCTGATTGGGTTAATGGATTGCATTGATTTTGTACATGTAGCCTGAACACGACCTCGTGATTCCCCTTTGTTGCCTCTATAATTCGTCTCCTATTATGTTTCTATGTCCCAAGCCATTCTCTATATTCTTCAAACTTGAAACACAAATAAGTCGATTCAGTAAAAGTATCTATGAGTACTAGTTCCAACCCTGAAATCTCGCAGCCCCGTCATCAGGAACTTCAAACCAAGAAGCCTTCTCCTTCAGAAAAATATGAGCAACAGGCTGCAGCACAGCCAAATTTCCATCATCATCACCCAATGTCCCCGCCGCAACACTGGTGTTCTGCGGGTCCTGCTCGAGGTACATCGTCATTGTCGAGCCACAGCGAGGGCAGAAACTTCTCGTAGCAAAATCACTCGACTGCCACTCAGTAGGTTTCACCGTCCACTGAATAGCGTCAGCAGGAAAGTCTATCCAGGCCTGGTAAGGAGCTCCGGATTGTTTGCGACATTCCACGCAGTGGCAGTAGGTCAGTTTTCCGGGTGGTGTGGTAGTTTTATAGCGGATATAGCGGCAGGCGCAACTTCCTGAGACCATATTGAAACCTTGGAACGCTGGTTTGCTGGTGTTTGGGGTGGAGGTAGTTGGTTCTGGAGGGGTTGTTTGGGTAAGGTCCTTGTCTGGACTGGACTTACCCCACCGTTGTCGCCGCTTTTGCGTGCGGACTCGGCATTTGTCACATGCATTCCTTATTGGATACAATGCTATCATGTTAGGGTAGCACTAGAGTCAGCTTTGTGTGCACTTGCCCCAATGACAGATCGATATAGTTCGGTTGCATTATTCTGATATTTGTGGAGCTTAATGTTGTTCACATGAGTTCGATAGACCCCGAGAGGAGGATCTAGATTTGGTGAAATAGCTACAAACTATAAGCCTTTAGGAGGATGATTGGTTCAACCAGAGATAGTCCTCGGCCATGAACCTGTTCTGGGCCTTTTGTCAATCGGTGAGGCTATAGATTCGCTGATTTCGGTATCCACTGGCACTCACTAACCCCGAGTGAAATCGCGGCTAGTGGCGGTAATTCAGAACGATTTGCTTACTCTAGATCGGAGGGCTGCCCAGGTTCCCCGATATGCAGACACGGCAATCCCTACAATATCATACAGTTCTATTTGTTTGTAGTTGGGGTCTCTTGAGTCATCTGGTGAATCATTAGTAGCAGTTCATTGCTGGGAGTAGTTGCATTCTGCCAGTCCGGCATTTTCATTTCTTCTTCCATTTTGACCTATCGAACTATGCATATTACATTGAGGGAGACGTTTCTTGCTCAGACAAGTCCTGTATAGTCCACAATGGCTGCCAGTCCTCAAAATCGACATAGGCAGGAGAAAGTTGCCAATGCATAGTGCATTATATTAGCTACTCGCCCTCTGTTTTTCTATTTTCTTGATCAACCGTCTAAAGCCTAGTGTCGAGCAGCGGCAAACTGGAGCAAAAGTCGTTCTATCCCAATTGAGACCACTTCACGAGACGTCTTTGCAGTCTGAAAAAATATCATTGAGAACTCTCTCCATGCTATATGAGCAATCATTGCTCGGTAAGTTACCACGAAAATACATCGGAACTAGACGTTGACAATGGCAGAATCCGTCCAACCTTTTGACCTCGAGGGGATATACGCTTCTGCTTTCATCGTGACTCTTGGTCATCTCATTAAATTGTCTCTGGTTCCGGACATGCAAGAATACGTCGCTCTTTATATACATACAGTAGTATCAAAGTTTATTCAACCAATCAGACAAGAGATGATTCCTTGGCTCAGCTTGCTTTTAATGGTGAAAAGTGGGAAGGTCTGACCGGGGGTACAGTACATAGATTGGTCGGATACACGATCCGATACAATGTTATGACCGGGGTTATTTTTCAACTGCAGCTTGAAGATTGCATGATTTCTGTGGAAGCTGATTCGTTCAATGTAGACCATTCCCAGAATAGACAATCCGGTAGGGCCATTTGTATACATGAGAGGTATCTCATGATCTGTCCAAGATAAACGTCATCAAAAGATTGCGTCTTCTCCATCATCGGTGTCTCGAGCTCAAAATCAGTTCCAGGTTTTGCTGCTACTTAGCTATGCACCTTCTGCCCGGTCGCCTCATCCAAAGATCCATTAACGGTTCCTTTCTTCAAGCTGTTGACAAGATGTGGGGTGTACTCCACATCCATGTGGATTTCAGTTCTTGCCTTTCATCTCTTCGAATACTGTATTACAGCTTCGAACTAGTTTCGGCTCCTCTTTCCTTACGTAAGATGCCAGTTATCACTTTCGTACCTAAATCTGCGTAAAAAAGAAAGTTTCAAGTGGAACGCAGCGCCCGTCACGGCAGCACTAGTACTGCGGACCGGTTTCTGCACTGCCATCCCTTTGGTCAATTATCCAATTTGTTGTCGCCACACGGGTGGCCTATACGAGGCCACCCAATGAATACGCCCCGCGGCAGCCGGCTCGAGCACCCGTAGCTGTCATTTACCGGACATCGCGGCCCGCGCGGGAACTCGCAAGGAGCCAGCCACGAATACAGAGATGGCGTTGCTGGCTACTGTACAGCGCCAGCTGGTCTTACATTTGAAGGGGAGAGTGAGCCAACGATGATTGAGCATTATGTTGACATCCATCCATCCATCTGGAAAAATATGCAGATCATTGCCCTTCTAAGTGTGCAATGGGTAAGCTGTCGAAAATCGAACAGGGGTAAAGTAGTCTAATTTACTTGACAGTGCCCGTTGTTACTAGTCATAACCACTCGATCCGTGCGCCTCACGGACCCCGAAACAGCGGTCGGCGCCCCCGGGGAAGTCATAGCAGACATCCGATACTTACAATTGGTTCGGTGACCATGAACTGCGGGGACGGCGGTACCAGCACCGTCCCAGAGTGCATTAGTGCCCATGTATTGAAGAAGCCCAGTGACATTCGCGACCAACGAATAATACAAGCCACTCCTGGGCCCGTTATTCTGATTGTCTGATTAGGACTTTTATTTTCCTCTCTCCCATTCCCCTGTTCACATTTTGTGACTAGTCACCATGTTGTTCCAGGCGCTCTTGAACGCGACACTGGGGCTACTGGCTCTTTACATCACAAGAGCATGGGTGAAACGCAAAAGAGCCTTAGGGCCATTGCCCCCAGGCCCGAAGCCTAAGCTAATCGTGGGTAACATGGCGGACCTGCCACCTGCAGGGGTACAAGACTGGATGCATTGGCTGAAGCACAAAGAGCTATATGGTAGGTTCGACAAGTCACGGTTGGCTGATGTCGTTCTTCTTCTCTTGCTGATATAAAACTGCGTCTGTAGGGCCTATCAGCTCCGTTACGGTGATGGGACAGACCATGGTAATCTTAAATGATACACAAACAGCGTCAGAGCTACTGCGCAAACGCGCCTCGCTGTACTCCTCCCGACCGAATCAGGTTTTTGCATCCGAATTGTCAGTTTAAGAGCCCCGTCTTAGTCTTCAAGACTTGACCTGGAGAGAAACACGCATTAACAGTACACTAGGGTGGGTTGGGAGCATGCGTTATCTATGCAGCCATACACCGACCGATTTAGGGCGTATCGGAAACTTTTGAAACCATACTTTGGTTCAGAGAAAGTCGCTTCACAGTATATTCCGCTGCAGGAGGTGGAAGCTCATCGCCTTTTGTGGCGTATTCTTAAGGACCGAGAAAACCTGACGCAGCACATCAAGACGTTTGTGACTCCCCTTACCCCCTCGATACTCCAAAAAGATGACGAGTTAAGATACTAACTGACTAAATCTGTAGTGAAGCTGGAGCGGTCATTCTCAAGATTACATATGGTTATAGGGTTGAGCCGCACAAGGAAGACCTGCTGGTGAACCTTGTCAACGAGGCTCTGGAGCAATTTGGCCATGCCGCGACGCCTGGTACTTGGCTTGTTGATATGATACCGGCATGTAAGTTGCGCGTGAACGTTTCCCTTCATCTGGTTCTACCATGAAAGCTAATGCCAATTCAGTAAAATACGTCCCATCTTGGTTCCCAGGTGCTGGTTTCAAGCGAACCGCGCAAGAGTACAGAAAAAACCTCGAGGACGTTGCAAAAAAGCCTTACGGCCTTGTGCAGCAGCGCATTAAAGATGGCAAATATAAGCCATCATTCCTCTCCGATATTCTCAAGTTAAATGGGATTCCATCTGCTGGATCAGAAGAGGAACTGGTTGCTAGATGGACAACTGCCTCATTGTATGGCGCCGGCGCCGACACCGTATGCCACTCCCCTGCCTCTTACTGCCTGAAGCCCTTGCTAACAAGTGGAATAGACTGTGTCCTCAATTGGAACGTTCTTCCTCGCCATGGCATTGTATCCCGAAGTTCAACGTAAGGCACGGGATGAGATTGACCGGGTGATCGGACCTGGTCGGCTCCCCACGATAGCAGACCGCGGTCGCCTACCATATGTTGATGCGATAGGAAAGGAAATCTTCCGTTGGCACCCTGCAGTAACGATGGGGATACCACACATGTCGACTGCTGACGACATGTACGATGGATATTATATTCCCAAAGGCTCTATCATTTTGCCGAATATCTGGTAAGTCTTCCTCTTTGATAAGTCGAGTCTCCACGTGCGTGATTCTGTCTGTAGGTACTGACTTCTGATTTGCATATTAGGGGTATGACGCACGATCCCGCATTATATCACGATCCTATGGCCTTTAAGCCAGAACGCTTCCTGGATATCGATGGCCAGGGCCCCGAAGTGGATCCGCACAGCATCGCGTTCGGCTTTGGGCGTCGTGTTTGCCCAGGCCGAATTTTGGCAGACACTACAGTATGGCTCAGTGCTGCAAAGGCCCTTGCTGTGTTCGAAATCAGCAAACCTGTGGAGAATGGAGTTGAGGTGGATATCAAACCAGAATTCCTACCTGGAGTCATCAGCCACCCGGCCCCGTGCAAGCTGCAGATCACCCCTCGGAGTGCTGCGCATGAGGAGCTGATACTAGCGGTGGAACAAGAGCACCCATGGGAACAGGGTGACGGGGCTGAGTTACATAAGATCCGATGTTAAATATCATGCAAGTAATGTTTCAATGATTAATCGTGTGAGCGTGAGGTGTGAGATATGCTTTTCTAGATCTAGCCGAGGATTCCTATGAAAAACATACTGGCTCCAGAAAGCTATTTCTCAGCTTGACAGCCTGCCTGCTTCTAGGAACCAATGTCGTTGCTGTTGATTAAGCCTTGGTGAGCGTTGAGAATGTCTGAAGTTCTGATAGCCTTATAGGGCTTCCATCACTTTTTGCAACACCGAAAGAAGAGATAAAAAGCACATCTTCCTCACTATGGTTGGGAGCATAGAAACGGGCGGCCAGTGATCCATGGGTGGGTTTACGTAATGCTCAGTGAGTGAGCACCTTCTTCGGCAAGCTTACAGTACATGCTTCCTCAGGGCCGTGCTTTAATTTACTCGGCGATCAAAAGAGAGGGGAAGGCATCAACAAAAGAAAGAAATCCGGATGTGCCGGGTATTATGCTGTCTATTTACCCGAAGGTGAGGTTCAAAACTGTGACATCATGTGGGGCAACTATGAAGCTAAATGCTGACACGATATCACACTCCACTATCTCAATGTGAGAAATTGTAAGAATCCGAGAGAACAATATGAGGCTCCAAAAGGTTTGAGAGTGGGCAGATCGTTGGGAGTGACCTCTGAAAGGAGTATGACTTCTATGTATGGTTTCTCGGGGTTAGCATCGCCATTGCACCCCCACTTCGGACCCATCTCGGACCCAGTTTCTGCATTGAGACTTTTGATTTGAAAGCAAAGGGTGCATACCTTGGAACATTGAACAGGTCACGCTTGTCTGACCTCAAAGTCTTTGATTCTACCCTACTCTGCACTACCCCTCCTTTCCATTCATCCTTATCGTGCTCAACTGCAATATGCCTTCTCCCAAGGTCTTTCTGTATGTCACCCCACTCGGCAAATTTCACAACTGATCTAACAATCTGCGAAGAACTGGCGCTTCTGGTTATATTGGAGGCGATGGCCTTTACACCATTGCCAACGCCCATCCTGATTGGCAGCTGTCGGCTCTTGTCCGAAGCAAGGACAAGGCAGAGCAGATCAAAGCCCAATACCCGAGCATTCGGATTGTGAACGGTGATCTAGACTCTTCTGATATTATTGAAGAAGAAGTCAAGAATGCCGATATCGTCTTTCGTCAGTGCAAAGTCCATTAGCTGCATGTCTCAAGGCTAACTCTGTTCAGACTACGCCGACTGCGACCATGTTGCAGCAGCTCAAGCCATTGCCAAGGGCTCCAAGCACCACACAGCTGAGCGTCCTCTCTGGATAATTCACACATCCGGCACCGGTATTCTGACAATCGAGGACCAGCGCGCTCACTCCTATGGTATTGAGCGTCCCAAGGAGTATAACGACTGGGAGGGTGTGAGCGAGCTTCTCAACCTGCCCGAGGATGCGTTCCACCGCAACGTGGATAAAATTATCATTGACATTGGCAAGCGTGATCCCGCCAGCGTTCGCACCGCGATTGTCTGCCCGCCTTGTATCTACGGCCCGGGCCGCGGTCCCTGCAACCAAAAGAGTTTGCAAGCTTACTTGCTGAGCGCTGCAGTTCTGAAGCGTGGCAAAGGCTTCCTCGTCGGCAAGGGCGAGAATGTTTGGCACCAGGTGCATGTTCAGGATTTAAGCAACGTTTACGAGGCCCTGGGTGCCGCGGCCGCTGAGGGCGGTGGCAAGGCCACTTGGAATGATGAGGGCTACTACCTCGCTGAAAACGGTTCTTTCGTCTGGGGTGATGTCCAGCGGAAGGTTGCCGAGGAGGCTTTCGCACAGGGTTTCATCAAGTCTCCTGAGGTTGATTCCCTGGATGATGCGCAAATTACTGATATCCTTGCTTTTGGAGTCTATGGCTGGGGTTCTAACTCTCGTGGCCACGCCATCCGTGCTCGCAAATTGTTTGGCTGGGAGCCTAAGCAGCCCAAGCTGATTAAGTTGGTTGGTGAGATTGTTGCGCTCGAGGCTAAGGAACTTGGCTTGAAATAGGATGATATGTACCTATGATATCATCATGAGCTAGTCAAGACATGCCGATATTCAAATACTATGTACTTATGCAATTGATAGAATGCCCCAAGGATTCTCCGCCTTGGTTGATTCTTGAGTTATCTTTGAGACACCCAAGAGACATTGGTAGATTGATGTGCACTATCTTAAGATGTTTGGATATAGATCCGATTCCAGGTCACAACATAGAGACAAAACATTTTCACTCCAGCGTAGATCATCAGCATGTCAGAAAAATCATTGGTTTGAATAGAAAAGCAAAGGGGCCATGATTGAAGAATCAATCAAGACCATAGAGGCTATAGAGACAATTGAACACAATAAGAATGAAATCGGCCAAAGTGGATGCCGAACTTGACACCTCAGGCATAACGACGCTCGGACCCATATTCGCGGCGTGAGCTTCCTGCCATCATCGCTCACGGGTCTTTCATTGTCATCCTCCCACCTCGACTTTCTTCCTTCACCCTCTCCTTGATGAAGCTTTGTCGCTGGTATGTCCGTCCTACGCACTTTATGCGATATGAACGTGCTATCTCTCATTGGTCTCAATTGCTGACAATCGTCCTGCCGGTTCCCCAGATTCAACCCTCATGACCTACATTCTCTCTACCTCACTTCCCACCGTCTCTGCCCTTCGCGTCTAAGCCGGCACTCCGACTGATATGGCGCCCGGGCAGGGTGGAAAGCGAAAGCGCGGTGAGCGCTCTTATTCCGGTGACTCGGCGAGCAGCGAAGCCTTGCGACCATCCCCTCATCGTCCTAGCACGCTCAATATGGCGCACCACCATGGAAATCAATCAAGCCCACCCCGAGAGCCGAACGACATGCGTGACCGATCGCGCCGGTACTCGAACCGTGGCGGTGGCGGCCGAAACAATTCTCGCCGCGGATCGTATGAAAGCCAGCAGAATTTTTCGAGTTCACAGCACAGGGAGCCTAGCGCGATGTCTCCTCCCCCTCCGGCCCAGTCCAGAGAGGGCACAGAGACTGCACAACCAAACGGCGAGACTGTGACAGCCCATCCTACCCCATTTCCGGCATCGAATACTCCGGCCGCGCAGTCGCAGACGCAACCTCAATCTCACACAGAATCCGAACCCCCTTCGGGTCACCCAATCGGTCCTTCTCCTCCATACGAGTACGAATATGTAACAGACTCCGCCGTTGATGAATGGTCATCGACCGGAAAGCAAAAAGTCGTGGAAGAAGGAACTTCGGCTCGGCTGCAAGAGAATCTCGCCGGTCTAGCTTCTGTCTACCAGGAACTCATCCGATCTGCGATTTATGGACGACTGTCACCTTCGGAGGCAGGAAATGCTGTGAAAGAGATCATTGGCGCGAACTCTGCCTCCCAGGATATTGAAATGGAAGGCGAAGAAGCCAAAGCTTCGCCGTCTGAATTTGATTCTCGGTCCCTATTCCTCGATACCCTTTCTATCATCACCGATTCTGATACATCCAACCCCTCTCTCAAACCTCTCGTATTTGCAACTTCGATCTCCCCGAACCTCATGCGACTCCAACTTGATACACCTTTGTTGCAATCCCTAGGGTTGGTTCGTGAGACCTTTGCCCGCATGGGAATTCGCAAGCAAACCAATTTGCTCTACCGTCAATCCAACTACAATCTTCTCAGAGAAGAGTCCGAAGGATATTCGAAGCTTCTCACTGAGCTCTTCGCCACAAGCAGCAACGAGCCGCCATCAAGCGAAGTTGTTGAAGACACCTTCGAGAGGGTGAAGGCTATGATTGGTGCATTTGACATGGATGTTGGTCGAGTTTTAGATGTGACACTGGACGTGTTCGCTGCTGTGTTGGTCAAACAATTCCGTTTCTTCGTGAAATTGTTGCGAGTCAGCTCTTGGTGGCCCAAAGAAAATGAGACCACACGAGAGGCCCTACACAACTTCGGACTGCCAAACTGGGCACTTCCAGGCTCGGCAGGTTGGATCACAACAGACGAGGAACAAGCCGCCATTATGAAGTCAAATGAAGAACGCGACCGTATATTCTGGGATCGAGTGCGGGAGGTCGGTATTCAAGCTTTCTTCGAGATTGGGCACAAGTCGATTTCGGAGGAAGAGCGACTTCAAGCACTTGCAGAAAGCAACAATCTCTCTGAAGAAGAAGCAGCTACACGAACATGGATTCAACATACAGGAACGTTGCCACCGAAGGGTAATCGAGTGGCAGCACAGCTGCTCGGATTCAAGCTGCGGTTCTACGCCTCTTCCATTCGTTCCAAGGACGATGTGTTGCCAGACACCCTCATCTATCTATCTGCATTGCTCATCAAAGTGGGCTTTATCTCTCTGCGCGACCTGTACACTCACCTCTGGAGGCCCGATGAGACGATGGAAGAGTTGAAGACCGAGAAGATGACAGAGAAAGCGGAGAGAGAGAAAGCTGCGCGCCCGGGTGGTGGAATTAACGCTCTCATGCTTGCCGGTGCACTCTCGGACGACACGATCCCACCGCCACGTCTCCGTGAGGACTCGCGCAAGGCCACTCCGTCAAAAGATCAAGAGGCCGACAAACAATCTGCCAATACCGAAAATGATCTTCCAGAGCCTGTTGAGCAGAAGGTGTTGCTTCTGAAGAGTCTTCTTCTCATCGGCGCTATTCCCGAGGCGCTGTTTATCATCAGCAAGTTCCCCTGGTTGATGGAAGGCTTCCCTGAACTTCCTGACTTCATTCACCGTATTCTTCACCATTCGTTGAGCAAAGTCTACTCATCGCTCTGCCCTCTCCCCAGAAAAGATTTTGCCGGCCAGCGACAAATTATGAGCCCGGACCAGTCTGGTCTCCCTAAGGGTCAGATTCGACTTGCGCAGCCATCGGCGAAACGAACTCTCAGGTGGGCCAAAATAGACACAGACGACGAGAATGAAGGGATCGCGTACCGATTCTACTGGGACGAGTGGTCAAACAACATCCCAATTTGTCAGTCTGTGGATGATGTCTTCGCTCTCTGCTCGTCTTTCCTTAACCTCTCCGGTCACAAGATTGGGCAGGATGCGAGCTTGCTCACAAAATTAGCGCGCATCGGCAAAGGCAGTCTGGCAAAGGATACTTCAGAACAAAACAGGTCTCGCTGGCGTGATCTCTGCAAGCGCCTGTTGTTGCCTTCTGTCAGTCTGACCAAAGCTAATCCAGGTGTCGTCAACGAAGTATTCGACCTTCTCAGTTTCTTCCCCCGCGAGATCCGGTACAACATGTATGCAGAATGGTACTCTGGCCAGACATCCAGATTGCCTGACATCAAATCTGCCTTTGATCAGGCGAGGGCCGAGACCAAGGACGTGCTGAAGCGACTCAGCAAGACCAATACTAGGCCAATGGCTCGTGCATTGGCCAAGATTGCTTACGCGAACCCTGGAATTGTTATCAATGTCGCCATAAGCCAGATTGAATCATACGAAAACCTCATTGAGGTTGTTGTTGAGTGCGCACGCTATTTTACCAATCTCGGATACGACATTCTGACTTGGTCTCTCATCAACTCGCTTGGTCAGAAGGGAAGAAGTCGCGTGCAGGAGGGCGGTTTGCTTACTAGCCGTTGGCTGAACGCGCTATCTACTTTCGCCGGCCGAGCTTTCAAGCGATACTCAATAATGGATCCTACCCCTTTGCTGCAATATGTCGTGGAGCAACTGCGTCGCAACAACTCCACTGACCTGATTGTTTTGGAACAAATGATTGTATCCATGGCAGGCATTATCACAGACAACAACTTCAACGATAACCAAGTCCAAGCCATGGCAGGTGGAGAGATTCTTCAGTCACAAACCATTTTGCAGCTCCTGGACAAGCGACACGAGTCCAAGACCACGTCCAAGCGATTGATCAAGTCGCTGACTCACACTCGCCTCGCGGGTCAATTACTTGTCGCTATTGCTCAGGAACGTTTGACCTGTGTCTACAATGAGTCTTCATCGGAACTCAAACTTCTCGGGAATATTTTTGACGAGATTCACCGAATTCTCACCCAGTACCTGGACTTGCTGCGGAGCAATCTGTCGACAGAAGAGTTTGATTCTTTCGTGCCCGACTTCGCCGCTCTAGTCAAAGAGTTTGGTGTCCAGCCCGAGATCGCTTTCTGGATTCGCCGAGCCAGCATTTCCAAGAAGATTTCCGAGATTGAATCATCGAAGCTGGAGACAGAGTCCTCGCTAAAGGAAATTACCGGATCCCCCCCTCAGCCCAGTGATGAGAATCAGATGGACATTGCGGACGATGGAAATGGGACACCCAAGATCGACCAGACTACCGCGGAGATGGATATGGACGTCGACAAAGAAGAGGTCACCGCTGCGCCTTTATCGTCCAACCCCGTGATGCAAGATCTGATTGACAATGTCAAGACCGCCTTGCCTATCGAAACATGGGAGGTGATTGGCCCACACTTTTACGCAACCTTCTGGCAACTGGATCTTTACGATGTTCATGTGCCAGGTCAATCCTACGACGACGAGATCGGTCGGTTGAAGAAGCGAATCATGACCATCTCCAATGACCGGTCTGATATGAGCCTGGCTGGCTCCCAGCGCAAGGACAGGGATCGGAAGGCCGTTACCGATCTCCGTGATCGGCTTCTCGCGGAAAACAAATCCCACCTGCACAAGTACGGCCAGACTCGCTCTCGCTTGTTGAAGGAGAAGGATCAGTGGTTCGCTGGCATGCGCCTCAAGCATGACGCCCTGAATATTTCTTTGTTAGAGCAATGCTTCATTCCTCGTATACTGTTATCACCACTCGATGCCTTCTTCTGTTTCAAGGTGCTCAAGTTCCTGCACAGCTCAGGTACTCCTAATTTCCGAACTGTTGGCTTACTCGACCAGCTCTTCCGGGACCAAAGACTGACCGCTCTGATCTTCTTGTGCACCTCCAAAGAAGCTGACAACTTGGGACGCTTCCTCAATGAAGTTTTGCGCGATCTCTCTCGCTGGCATGCCGATAAAGCTGTCTATGAAAGAGAAGCCTTTGGCACCAAGAAAGACCTGCCTGGATTTGCCAAGAACGTCGGACCTGAAGGCGTCCCGCTGGCCTTTTTGGAGTTTGAGGACTTCCGTCGTCTTCTCTACAAGTGGCACCGCCTGTTCTCCGTTGCCCTCAAGACCTGTTTCAACAGCGGCGAGTACATGCACATTCGAAACGCAATCAGTGTCCTCAAGGCAGTCGTCCAGCAATTCCCTGCCGTGAACTGGATCGGTCGTGACATGTTGCAATGTGTTAACACACTGAGTAAGAATGACGAGCGAGACGACGTCAAGATTCCTGCTGCATCACTGATAGGTGATCTCAACCGCCGTGAGAAGAAGTGGATGCTTCCTCAAGCTTTCAACATGTTCAAAACTGGATCTGGCCCTCAGCCACCGGCTGATAGCAAGAGCGGTACTCCACAATCACGGACCGGGACTCCGAACTCACTTAATGCCTCTGCTCCAGAGTTCAAGCCTACAACCGGACAACTGTAAGTCACCTTTTCCATGACTATCAACATTATTGACAACTGACACATCAAATCTCAGTGGCGATGGAACAGACAGCCAAGAAGGAACAGCCAAGATAGATGTGGAGGATGGTGAGATTGAGGATGCGAAAATGGCCGATGCCGCCTCCATCAAAGAAGCGGAAGACGTAAAGGCAGCAGAGCATGGCGCCGATTCTGGAACTTCCCCGGCTATGGATGGGGGTAGCGATGAGCGTCCCGATATTCGTGGGCAGCTCGAACCTCCCGTTCGACCTCGGCCAGGCTCTCGAGCCTCCGACTCGGCTCGCCCATCTGATATCCCGAGACGACCAGAGCCTGAACGGTCTTCATCGCGGCGTCAACAGGCAGGCCGTCCTCCGCCCGGTGACGGTAGACTTCCCCCACGCCCTGATTTGAACATGGACGACCGACGAGACAGGCATTCTGATTTCAACCCGCGAACTCGTCATGGAAATGCCGACCCTCGTTCTTTCGATACTCCAAATGTTCGTGATCGCTTTGGTATGAGACCTCTGCCCGACGACCCAATGCGCGGACCACCTTATCGCGACAGCCGTATGCCGCGAGAGCCGGAATGGAATCCTGATCGCCCTGGCCGTCTGCGCCCTGATCCCTTCCATCCCCGTGACGGATCGGCTCGTGACGAGCTAATGCCCGACCGACCCAGCGATGGTCCTCGTCGTGGAGAGCCAATGCGGCCTGACCGGCCTCCACGTGCTTTGTCGCCCCCCAGATCCGATCTCCCCAATCGCCCTGAGCGATTCCCTGATGACCGCCGAGGTGCCAACTTTACCCAACTTCCTCCCCGCGACGAATTCCCTCGAGGACCAAGAGACCGTGCTGCTGATCCAAGAGATGCTGGCCCGGGCCCTGACTTGAGTCACGGTCGACTACGTCAACCTGACTCCCAGCCCGAGATCCCATCTGGCCCTCGAAATGGAAGGAACCCTCGCAACCGCAATGCCTCCGGTCGCCCCTCAAATGGCAAAGCACCTACTCCCGAGCGCCAGGTGCCCACAGGCCCTTCGCGACAAGGAGGGCGTGGCGGTCCCGAGCAGTCTCCTGCCACGCCTGCACCTGCGCCTCCCTCCGAGGCCCCCGCTGCACCCGGTATTCACCCTGATCGAATCCGCAATATCGTCGACGACAAGCCATCTCATCATACCCCGCCAGCTGCGATGACACCTCCCTCTGGCCCACGGGGAGGCACCAATCAACAACAAACCCCCCGTGGCCCTGGTGGGGATCGTAACCGTAGTGATAAGCGCTTTGCTGGTATCAACAACATGCTTCAACAAACGAACAATCCTGCCGAACGAGGCAATGCCACTCCACCTGCCCGAGGAAGAGGTGGAAACCGTCAATCAGATATCGGAGACACCTCCTCTCCACAGACATCAAACCGTCCACCTGCAGGCCCGGGCTCAACCCAGGACGATAGCCAGCGCAATCGCCCTGCCCGAGGTGGTGACTTGCTTGATGATGCCGGTCCCGACAACCGTCGTTCAGGCGGCCGAGATCGGAACCGTGATAAGGACCGCGAGCGCGAGCGTCGCGGTGAAGACAGCACTAACGGTGGCGGTAACCGACGTGAAGAACGCCGTAACCGTGACTCTGATCGCGAACGCAGTCGCAGAAGCGATGTAGGTGGAGCCGCTGGCCGAGAGGAGAAGGACCGCGATAGAGAACGCCACGGTGAATCTCGTGAAAGCCTACGCCGAACCAACAGCTCACGCGATGAGACAAGACGCCGAGACCGACGTGATCGTGATGATGGCCCACCCGACGCGAACGGCCCTGCTCCTGGCAACGCCAATGACGAAGGTCGCCTTCGCCCGCCATCATCTATGGGAGCTCCTCCGCCTCCACCACCTCCGCCGCCGCCTCCTCTTCCCAATGATGAACAAGGCACCCCTCGTCGCTGGGGCTCTGGCGGCGGAGATCGAGGAAACCGAAACGAAAACCGTGATCGTGAACGTGAGCGCCGTGGCGATCGTGGCCGGGACCGGGAGCACCGCGACAGTGGCGGCTCTGGAGGCCATCGCAAGCGCGGACGACCCAATCCCGAAGAAAATGCTGGTGATGGAAGTGCCAGGGGCCCGAGGATGGGAAATGATAACAAACGCCCTCGTCGAGGAGCGTGATATGCCCCGATGGACTCGCTATAGTGGAGGGCTAAGTGGATGATTGCCCTGGCTTTGGACCTTGTGAAGATGAAGATATATCCCTGCGACTTATTTTTCTCCTATTGTTTTATTTATCTACTGTGATCGTTGCACATTGCATTTGGCGGTGTTTGGGACCATCCACTCTGTTTTTCTCTTATTTACTTTGCTAAATGCCAAGAACGAGATTCGTATACCATGTGTTCTAATCATCATCAATGTCGTCTCGAGCTACTTTTCTTTGATTCCACCAGATGCCCAAGGTCGTAAAAGGCAATCACTGATTCGTCCGAGCGATCTTAAGAATTCGATTTAAAAGGTGTAAAGGAGTAAGGATGGGAACCTTTCGGATCCATTCGCACTATCTCCCTGCGTTGATCCATAATCCAGGTAGCTACCTAGACCCTCATTTCTTACTATTCCCCCGCAAAGAGCGTGCGCGAAAGTTCGTAGGTTCAAAACTCGATCATCCTCGACCATCGGATCTACACCTTGGTCACGATGCCAGCTAAAGCACCTACATCCATGAAGCTCCTTCATGTTCTCCAATATCCACTCCCGAAGAGATTCATCAGGAAATAAGAATTTCAAGCGGAGTACGCGAAAGTAGAACGTGAACTTCCTCCAGTCTTCCAGAGATGCAAATCTGAATATATTGCAAGTTCGAGAGTTGTGACAGAAGCAAGGCGATGGAGGCGAATATACATTCGAAGTTCTCGGATCCAGATTCTCATATGGCATCTCCATGGATCTTGAAAATGGAATCAACTCGCTAACGGGCAGCTTGATGATCTACGTGTGTGAAACATGAGTCCTCGTCAAACACGATGCTCTGTAAGTGAGCAGAGCGAACGTAAGTTGCAAGCTCTGAGCTGCGTATGAGCGATCGTATGAGGAGAGTGAGTGGAAGAACAAGGTGTTCTGTCCATTATCACTCAATGTCAGAAGAAAGGGGAAAAAGCTCTAAGAAAGGTTCTAGGGAAATGTCCGGAAAGATGATGGGAAAGAACTATAGGATCAAGTGGAGGCCAATGTAGGGTTTCGTCTTGTAGAATGTCGTCTCGTCAAGGCTGTACGTCATCAACGAGCTTCAAGCAATGGGATTATCGCGAGGATTCGCACGAGATGTTCTTTTATAAGAGTGGGTGCTGCGAAGTTTCATTGTAGTGCAGAAATATTGGCACCTAGCTAACCTTGAGGGGTAGAGATTCAGATAGATGGTGACTCAGTCCACCACCTCCAACTGTCGACAATCTCGAACTCGATCCCAAACTGAGCAGCTAGATCCCCAAGCCCGTTGATCACGATGATATCAGAATCGGGCTTGAGAAATCCTGCCGATTTCCCGCGCCGCAAGCGGACCCCTTGAAGACAGGGTGTACACACCTTCCAGTCTAGCAACCACACGCGAACCCACTCAATAAGGAGTTGCTCAAACCCTAGTCTGGAGCCGTAAAGGTGAAGATCTTCGAGCGTGAGCCATTCGATGGATCTTGGTAACAGTTCGGATAGAAGCTGCATGTTCTCTTCTGATGGACAAAATCCGATCAAGAATGGAAGAGGGACGTCTAGGTTCTTCAGCGCGCAAAGGCACCGAAAAGTGGCGAATGAACCTTCCACACGTATGGGCATCTCTGAATAGTAAGAGGGGAAGCAAGCCTCAGGGATAGTCAAGTCAATCAAGGTGTCCTTCACGTGTGATAGGTCTGTTGCTATCTGATCCAAATTGACAACGTTTACTTCCGGACGACGGCAGAGACAGCACCGCTGCCATCGAAGTTTTTGAAGTGTTGGCGTGACTGAGAGCACCTGGGCAAGATGACCTTCTTTGAGGCCAATCAGGTCGAGGAATCTAATCTTCGTAGGACTCGGTGCAAAGCCTCCAGGCCACGGAGAAAGGTCAGAGCTGGAGATTATGATCTTTATACGGTCCATAGCCGGCAAGTAGAAGATAGGAAGTCGGGTTATCCTTTCTCCATAATAGGGGCTACAGACATCTGTATCAAGCCGAAAATAGTCAAAGACCACTTCCTTCAGGTTCTGGAAGATGGATAGGCGATTGTCTTGAGTACCCTCACGCAGAACAGCAGATCGAAATGTCAGATCAATAAGGTGAGTGGCATGGTATTGGAAGTCGTCGCCAAAACGAAGGTAACGTAAGTTTGGCAGTAGTGTCAGCAGCAGGGCTACCGAGGCGTGCATCTGATCATTGCGAAGTTCGGAGATCCAGTGTCTTGAATATGGAACGTCGATCGACCGTATGTGTAGAACAAGCTCGTTCAAGTCTGCCTTGGTCATCCTTACAGCATCAGCAGGCCACTCGTCAACCGGCCAGGAGTATGCTGCCTTGAAGTTCATCGAGCGAACGTATGTACCGAGTTGAGGACGGCGCAGGAGTGACCGAATGAGTTGCACGAGCCGTAGATTGACGAAATAATTCCTTCTCCACACAATGTGAGTGTAGAGAGCCTTCTCAGCGATATAAAGGAGGCGCTTGTCGACCAGGCAGATGTGGAAGAGGTCTCCAGCGGACAGAAACTCGAGAATCATGAGAATGATCTCTGTGGGGCTCCAGGAAAGAGAGTAAAGAGAACTGGGCGCCATGATCAGGCAGATATTTGCAGTGCCGAAGAATGTGTAGATTATAAGTGAGAAGTGACTGGAAGAAATAGAGATATGAAGAGATGGTAGATGTCGAGAGTGCAGCTCACTCAAGATGATGTGCTTTCTCACTTTGTTCCCCCATTGTGAAGGCACAAGTGTGCCGCTCGCTCTTGATCATAAAAGGGCACTGGAAAGCAAAACAATCTTTCCATCAACGAGATGCTCCTCAAATCGACTTTCAATTGCCCACTGCCACTCGCTGACAGATACAACCTGTAAGGCAGGCGCGGTGGCTCAACAAGGCTCTCTGACCGCGATTGCATTTCCCGAACCTCCATCTATAAAACCTGCATCTCTCAAACTACATGCGCTGCACTCAGCTCACATATCGCCAGCATCAGCCCAGTCAGGTCCGGCATAAGACACGCCTTCAAAACACATACCATCATCACGATAGAACAGACAGCGTTCCCTCCTCCGTTCCTTACACCAATCCCACGCCCACGTCAAAGTGTTACACATCATGGCCACCGAGGAGAATATGGACGACGAGTATGGTCAAGACACCCTAACCACCCGTGCCGAGCGAGTCTTCCACCGTGCAGAGATAGAGACACTCCCCATCATCTTCACAACCAAAGAAATGGGCCTACTCATCCAGCACTTCAAGGGCATCCAAGGCAAGGAGAACGAGAGCATTCGCATCCGGGTCCGCAATTTGCTTGCCGTCATCGCAATCAACCGGAAATACCCGGAGGAAGTTGGGAAGATGTTTGAAGATATCGAATCTCGCAAGCCCAAGGGATATGCTGCTCGCTGGACCAATGAGGCTCACATGGATGACCTGGAGTGTGAAGTCGCGGAACAAATGGAGGTTGAAGAGGCGAATGGAGAACAAGGCCCTCCCTGGGTGGTACCTAAGGTGCCTGCGGACCCATCGAAGCAGAAGGGTCGATTTGCGGATAAATTACAGGGAGGAGGTGGTGGTGGTTTTGACGGCGGGATGGAAAGTGGAGGTGAATACTAGAAGGCTATTATGGAAATGATACCCTAAGGAAGGAAGAAAGAGATTGAGAGAAAATGAGACAAGGTCTTTGAGCCTACTTACAATCATTTCGTAGTCCTGATGTGGGCGAAACTCATATCTGCTGTAGCCCGTCTATCCAGTGCCCGGGCGAGTTACCTAGTAAACGACCAGGCTAAATAAAGCCTCGTACGCCGACGTCAAGCGTATACTAATCATGACCCAGTAATGTGCTTTCGAAGCAGCAGCATCACTCGGACTTTACTGCAATCAAGCCTTGGGACACGCCGATAGAGGTTTCCCGAGATGTAAGAGCACACACAATACCCGCGACATTGGTACGTAGATAGCGAAAGCATACTTTGAATCAGTTGGCAATTCGATAGTGGGTTGCCGAAAAAAGGCTTCTCCCCGGTCAAACCCTTTTTCATAGATGCGTTATCTTTGTGCAAGGGTCCTATGGACAGATAGCGGCGACCTTCCGAGCCGGTAATCCCATACTACCATGTGGCGCCGACCAGCAGTCTTGGCAGGTCCTATAGGGAATATTATAGACAGGGTACTGATATGGTATTGGAAATGCACTCCGGCCGAAAGATGGGGTGGTGTTTGGGTTGACGAGTCGTTAGTATTGATTGTGGCGTTGAAGGGACCATTCACCGGGAGGCTCCAGGGATCTGTTTAGCGGCTTCGTTCCAGGTACGGAATCACGGTGACAAGCTGAAGACCTTGCTCTCTCTCTATTTTAGCTTTATCACTAGCATGTTTGTTATTAGTTGCAGGAGCAGTGCAGGTCACCTCGATGGTTAGATCTTGATTTGTTAGTTTCGGCTGTTTGTCCTATCTGAGATCGGCTCCTACGGTAATTCAATTTCCTCTTTTCCGGAACAATAGAGGTGAATGATGGTTGAGGGTGGTCCGTTGAATCTTCGGAAATTTTGGGGATAATTCAAGATAATGCCGGGAAGGGTTATTTGTTTTCCCCAACGTATACAATTTCCACTCTAGATCGGTGACTCAACTTTTGAACAATAGAAGTCGCTTCAGCTCGTCCGGATATCCCAGGGCTGGCTCGGGCCTAAAAAATGGGTTCTAGCACGAAGCGGGGGGTCTGAGGGTGCTTTAACCGATCCGCTTCCTTCATGGAGGCGTCACGCTATGACCAGCTATACCCATCCAAGTTGCTTATTTGTGCGAAGATATAGAGGGCGTGCTGTTGGACCGTTGTGAGTGGACCTCTTTACCCGAAATCCTCGAAACCTATTAATTAAAAGGAGATAATAACCCACCATGACCCTCGGGCAGCAACACACCTGAGTCAAGAGGCGTCACTAGTGTCGGGGATGTGTGGATACGGTCGGCGATCGCCTGAGCAGAGGGCAACAGGTCACGATCCCAGTTCCGATGCGTGATCAGCGACCACGGTTTCTTTATCGCAACTAAGAGAGTCAAGGCGCTACAGGCTCCCGTACGGGCCCAATAAGTAGCTAGCTTCGTGGGAAAAGGGGGGGCCGGTTTGAGGCGACCGACGATTGAATCCATACTAGCCGAGTCTAGACTTGTCAACGGTGCTTTGTTCGTTGATCTTACGCTACATTGGGTGCGGGTTATCGCCCCAGTGTGGCAGCTGTGGGCTGTGAAGTCCCTGGGACCGGTTTAATTGTTTTGATATCCTGGCTATCTCGGCTTAATTGCAAGTCCATCCCAGCCCTAATGGTACTTCAATGATACTTCTATGGGCAATCTCAGCAATCCCAGCAATCTCAGCAATCTCAGGCCTATAGGATCCACTCATGACGAGGACTAGCGTCCTTCTTTATCGGATCCTTTTAACGTATTTTCCCCTCGCTCCACACACTCTGGCGCTAATCTGGGCCCTGGGCCCTTGAGGCTGACCCTTGAAAAGGTCCCTACCTCCTCTGTTCCTATCTTCTCTGACTGAGATTGGAAAGCATTGAAAGTGTCCTTTGCTTCGATCAGCATTTCGTGGAACATCTGCAACATCCCTCGTTTGCCCCCCGCATACCAACCCCCGTCGCACGGCCAACGCCTCTCTTCTTGTCCTGTCTAGCAGTGACAGGAATCTACTCTACCTTGCTCCATTGTTCTGGGGGCCTCTTTGATTGAATTTTGTCGCCACATTCATCCTATATTTGGACTGCAGGTGCATAACACGCGTTGGCAGGTCAATTCTGTTGCATACTCTTGAAGCTACAAGGTCTCCAGCTCTCAGCTCCCCTGTCCGATTGCAAGATCAAGATCCCAGTCACTTCTAACGGATTGACTCTGTCAAAATTCCGTAAACAAACCCGCCATCTACGCGTGTGGACACCCCGCTATCAACAAATACAGCGCTCCCGACTACGATGGAGCGCAAGCTTTCTGAAAAAGCTAACAAGATGCGCCAGCGATTCACCTTTTCTCGCGGTAGCCAGGGACGCCACCGCGCTTCTACCATGCATTCGTCCAGTGCTACAAGTACACCTAGCAGCCGTCCTCGCTCATCTACTACCCCCGTCTCGTCTCACTCTACGGAGATTGCATGGCACAACATGGACCCCAGTCGACACTACCATTTCACCGACGAGCCAGGATTCTTTTGTCCTCCTTCGCCCATTATCAGCCGCCAAAACATCGAGGAAGACCTTGAAGACGATATCACACACGCCTGCACAATGCTTGTCCATGATATCAATCAAGAAATACCAATGATGCCATCCCTCAACACATCACTAAGTCCAATCAGTGGCAGTGGTAGCATGGCCCGAGCTTCAACTGAAACCCACTCTCATTTCCAGGACCAAATGATCCATGTTTCGCCTCAAAGGACAAGCGCAAATGAGTTCGCCGCATGCAAGCCTACGCACGACTCTGGTGTCGCGTTCAGCGCTCAGTCGTCAAGACGCGGCCCTAGCCTGTCGGGTGCCGGTGCTTCAGCCGGAGCTGGGAGATTTTACGGACAGTCTCCGCCTGAAGAGAAATACGAAAGGGGCCGCCAGCGTGGACGAAGCTTCGCCACAGATGCCACCTCGCTCCGCTCCCGATCTCGATCCCGCGCCTCCAGCTTCGACATGTTCCCCTACAGTCCCCCGCAATCAACCGCATTATGGTTCCACGATATCAAAAAGAACATTGCACCCTCAGCAAACCTCTTCGCCGAGCCGGAAGGCCTCGGTGCCGAGGGAATGGCATGGCTCCGCGCTAGCGACGATATGCACCGTCTCTGCGACACAGCCAGCCCATCTCAAAGCGACGAGCAATTCGGCCTCACCCCTCTCCCTTTCTCTGGTCCCGGTCCATGTCGTTTCTACAGCACCCGCCGACTAGCATCAGAAAAGACACTGGGCCCGCGAGAGCTATCCTACGAGGTCCGCGGCAGTTACTCAGCTCACAGTCTCTCCTTTGACGATGAACGAGACTTTCACTTCAGCAGCGATCTCCACCACACCCATTCAACACAAGCCTACGACGGGCAAAACTTCTACTCGGTTGTCATAACCCCCGACGCAAACGAACCACCCCGCAAACGCAAGAAGGCATCCCAGCTCTTCAAACGACTAGCTGGACTAGGCATGCGACGCAAAGAGCACGACCCGGTCGATGCCAGGAGGCCACTGGTCGCTGTTGCGTGATGACTCCGATGGCCAAACCCTTACCTCTACGATACCATGTCACCTCACCCATTCTTGTTTCTCATGTCTAAATAGATCTTGTATATACCCCATTAGCCTTACATTCACTTCCAATGATTGGTTAGTTTCTAACCCAAGTTTTCAATAGTCAGGTTGTGTACGTGAATCATTGAAGTTAGGATTGCGTTGATGTCTCACGTTCTGGAACATGCATCTTATAATTAGTGGGCCTCGGGCCGGCGCAGAGGTCGTCCCTTGCATAGTGTCTAGTGTCAGTGTCAAGGGGATGGCACGAGGGGGTGGTTTCTATTGCTATCCAATAAAGTCTATTGATTCTTCCAGGGAATATATGTTCCAGATTGAGTTCAATTGTTTCAATACAGTCGTCGGATGTCTTATGTTCTTAAGGAGAAGACATTGATCCAAGGCACACACCACCTGAGCAATCATCATCATTTACTTCTGCTGTGCAGCCGCTCCGAGGAAGTAAACAGAGTCCTTCACTTGGTACTGGAAGAGGTAAGAGCGAATGGATTCTTTGTAGTAAAGAGCAAGGTCGATGAGAGTAAGCCACTCAATAGACCCTGGTAGTATCTCTGCCTGGGATAATAAACTTGATCCGTTCGAGGGAACTCCAAAGAGGAATGGATGAGCAACTCCCAGGTTTTCAAAGACGTCGAGACACTTGAATGGTGAAGGTCCTGACAGATAATGTTGACAATTTGTAAAGAACCAGTGAATACCATCCGCCTTGATGGTTAAATCAGTCATTATCTCTCTCGCTCAGTTCCACAGAAGGTTTGGAAGTCCTTGTTTCACAGCAAGTGATTGAGGAAGGTAAGTCTCTCTCGCAATGTTTGTTTCAATATGATGCGCTCTACGAGGCATATTGTGCCCTGACGCCTTCAACGGTTCTGACGTGGCGTGAGCTTATGGGACCACGTAACTGAACATCATATAGCAGCATTTGCAATCGTACGCGGCGGCCTTAATATGTTCGCTGATATTACGGCACCGGTGCTTTCCAAAGCGTTAGAGACTACAGGTGACTCGAACAGTAGAGATGCACCGGCCTGGTCAACCTTTCTGATATCCGCCTTACCTAGAGAAGTGTCTCTACAGAAATGGAATACCTTAAGTGTTGTGAAAGGGGCTATACAACCCAATGTCTATTTCCTATTCTATAATGTGAAAGCGACACGCTGTCGCAGCACGATACCCAGAATTTCACCGGGTATCGGCTTCATGAAATGACCCATCAACCCCGGAGTGAGATTTCTCCTGGAGAAAAAGTGACCCAGAGGGTGGGTCTGATGGAGAGCAGTTGGATGCTTCTTGTGCAGTCATCCCGACATGGAGTAGGTCCAGTGAGATTCGAGAGAGGCAGTTGGATGCTCATCTCCCTGACTAGCGAAACGGATAAAAGAACGGCAACCTCTACTTCCCCTGTGCGCCATGACCTTCACCAGGACGCGACTCCACGCTGGACCCAGCTAGATGGAATTCCACGCCTGGAACGGGGGTCATGGGGTGGCTGCAGGACTGCCTGCGCCGGAATGCACTAATGTTAGGCAGGGAGTCTACCATGCGGTAATATCCTCCACCTCGGCTTCACCGAATGTGCTGCTCTTGGTCAGCTTCTTGACGCTGGCCAGAGACGCGGCGCCCTCAGCACTGGTGTGGGCCATGATGTCGGGCAGAACCTCGTGGAAGAATTCCACAATGTGACGGTTGACTTGCTCGAACTGCAGGAGGAAGGCGTCGTGGCCCTCAGGGCTGTCGATGCGCTTGAGTCGTGAATCGGGAATCCCAGCGGCGACCTCCTGCTGTTCGGCAAAAGTGAAAAGGCCATCGGACTCAATACCCAGAACCAGGGCGGGCTGCTCAATTTGAGAAAGGGCCTCACGGACGGGATCCTCCGCATCCTGACTGGCACGGTTTCGGGAGACATCGTGAGTGTCGAGCTTGCGGGTCATAGCAATGTAGCAGTTGGCATCAAATCGGTTGACGAACTTCTCTCCCTGGTACCGAAGGTAGGATTGGGCGGAGAAGTAGGTTGGGGGACGCGGGCGGCCGGTAGGCCTAGTCTGAGCCGGAGTTGGGGCCGACAAGATCTTGGTGCCAGAGAACTGCGGGTCCATGTATCGGACTTCCGTCTGCGGGGCAGGGGTAGGGGAATTTTGTCTGCTCCCTGAGCGAGACGAGAGCCCACCGCGGTGACCATCATTGTGAATGGCCCAGTGCTCATTGGGGGGTGTAGGCGCCTTCTCAGCACCGTTAATGCTTTGCCGCTTGGTAGGATCGGGCACATTCCGACCAAAGCGCGACTCGAAAGAGTCGCGGCTGCGGTAGGTGAGCAAGGCCGACATGCGGGCTGCTCCGAGACCAGTGGATGGGGGATCGTTGAATGGATAGTAGCCATCATCATACTTGGGGTCACTGTAGATGCTCTGTCTCTGTGCCTCGCCCCAGCTGATGCACCAAGCGGAGTGGCGAGCGGAAGTTGCAATTGGCACAATGGCACGAACATAGTCCTTTCCAAAATATGAATACTCGAGAGTGAGCATACCTCCCATGGAGCCACCGACCACTGCAGCAATCTGCTTGACACCGAGGTCATCCAGAACCATCTTGTGAATGCCCACGTCGTCGCGAACAGTGGTGAGAGGGAACTCAGGACCATAGTAGCCATTTTCAGGTTTACCGTCCTTATAAGTGACCGCACTCGCACTGCCGTAGGGACTGCCCAGACTGTTCAGGCAGACCACGAAGAATCGAGACACATCGAAGGCCTGACCGGGACCACCGAGAAGAGGGCCCCACCAATCTGCAACATCGGCGCTGCCACTGAGGGCGTGGCAGATCACCAGGACGTTATCACCATTAGGCGACAAAACACCACGGGTGGTGTAGGCAACAGGAACATTGTACAATGTGTCACCAGATTCGAGGGTGAAAGAGGGAATGATTGCAATTGATTGCTCCTCAATCAAGCGGGCGTATGGGTTCTCCGGCTGCGCATCGACTCTCTCTACGGGATTTAGTAGCCGTCTGGGTTAATTGGGGCAAGGGCATAAACTGACGGAGTCGCGCAGTGGGAGCACTGCTTTGAGAAGCCATTTTGAACTTGAAAGAATGTTTGAAAAAGACAAGAACAGGAAGGAAAGAAGAAGAAATACTCTTCCACCAAATGAGTCAGGGTCCCCCGCGGTCCCGCAATTCGCCAAATGGTCCGGGCGGTGAGCCCACATTTGATGAATTTTCACCATCCGAAATACCCGTTTGTGTCTTCAACTCACTCAACCTCATCTTCAACACCCTTTCTTGACGATCTCCACCCCAAACACCGTCGCAATGGCCAAGACTAAGGGTTCTGAGAACATTTCTTCCCGCCTTGCCCTCGTCATGAAGTCCGGCAAGGGTAAGTCTCGCCTCATCACGCACATTTCAAATCATTGCTAATTTCCTGCAGTCACCATGGGTAACAAGTCCACCATGAAGACCCTCCGCTCCGGCAAGGCCAAGCTTGTCCTCATCTCCGCCAACTGCCCTCCTCTGCGCAAGTCCGAGCTTGAGTACTACGCCATGCTTGCCAAGACCCCTGTCCACCACTTCAACGGCAACAACGTACGTTCACCCTGCCCAAGTCGACTCTCATCCGTGAGATGTCGCAGCTGCCTGCCAGCTTTGCTACTCAGAGAAGAAGCCGGGACTGTCCACTTCGGAGAGTGAAGTTGCTCAGCGATGGGATCTCATCAAGAGATCCCGGAGAGCGAATCAACTAATACTTGTATAGATCGAAATGGGCACCGCCTGCGGTAAGCTCTTCCGCTGCTCCGTCATGGCTGTTCTGGATGCCGGTGATTCCGACATTCTGAGCCAGGAGTAAACGTACTTTACCCACTTGTGGTTTAGAAAGAACACCCATCACTGTTCAGCCCAGCACTATAACACATGGAAATTGATGATTTATGACTTCGATCTTGTTGTTGCACGACGCACAAAATCAGGAGCTGGGGCCATTTGGGCGAAAATAACGACGATAGCCCGCCCTTGGGAAAAAGGCGTTCATAGAAATAGCCTAATAAATCATGCAATCTTCCTCCGAAAATTCTTTTCGTCATGCTTGTGTAGTATTCACGCTATGCCTTGGGTTGCCTTGTTCAAAGATGCACGACCCCCACGCCAGTATTTGCGGGGAAATCGACGGACCCACCCCTTGCACTCTGCGTCGCTGCCAGTTTTCCCAGCCACTACAGTATAGCCTGAATTTGTCGGGCAATCCTCGGTTCAAACATTGACCTTACAGCTTTAGCCTGAATCCTCCGGGAATGCACCACCCTAGCATACGCCGATCGTTCAATGCTCATGCATGAGTCGGTATAAGAAGCTCCGAGGTACGCCCCGGTATTCCCGATCATCTAGAGTTGTGGGGGTCTGATCTACATCATGCGAGTGCTCTTGTTCCTCGCGTCTTTAGGCATCGTTGCCGCTGAGAATGGCTTGGACGGTTGGCTGCGATATGCTCCATTATCGTGTACTGGTCAATGCCATTCGAAGCTCCCTGTCAACATTATCGTCCTCAATGTAACCGAGACGAGCCCAATTTACGTCGCGGGCTCAGAGCTGAAGACAGGATTGAAGAGCATATATGGCTCTCACGCCGAGATAACCCACGGCCAATGCAAGGCATCATCAACCGTCGTCGTCGGTACTGTCGAGCAGTATCGTGAAACATGCGGAAGTTTGAGCGGAATACCTGACCTGGAGGACGATGGTTTCTGGCTTAACACCCAGGGTGACAAGGTCCAAATCCTTGGCGCAAATGACAGAGGTGCTCTATATGGTACTTTTGAGTACCTGTCGATGCTGGCACAAGGGAACTTCTCCGAAGTCGCATACGCCTCAAATCCATCTGCCCCGATTCGATGGGTCAATCAATGGGATAACATGGATGGAAGCATCGAGCGAGGCTACGGTGGACCATCGATCTTTTTTAAAGACGGAGGTATCGTGGAGGATCTGTCCCGTGTTAAGCAATATGGGCGTCTCTTGGCATCAATTGGGATCAACGCAGTGGTTGTCAACAATGTGAACGCCAATGCTACCCTTCTCACGCCTGAGAACCTGAAAGGACTGGGCCGAATCGCCGATGTCTTCCGCCCATATGGAGTGAGGGTTGGAATCTCGCTCAACTTCGCTTCTCCCGAAACCCTGGGCGGCCTCGATACCTACGATCCTCTTAATTCGTCCGTTATCAACTGGTGGTCAAACATCACGGATCAACTCTACCAAAATGTTCCTGATATGGCTGGATTCCTCGTCAAGGCAGACTCCGAAGGGGAGCCAGGTCCTGCGGTTTACAATCGCACCTTGGCTCAAGGAGCGAACCTTTTCGCCAAGGTGTTGCAGCCGTATGGAGGCATCGTCATGTTTCGTGCTTTTGTCTACAATCAGCTGAATGAGTCAAACTGGGATGCAGATCGCGCCAAGGCTGCAGTCAACTTCTTCAAGCCACTGGATGGAGAATTTGATGAGAATGTGGTCGTCCAAATCAAATTTGGCCCCATTGACTTTCAGGTCCGTGAGCCCACATCGCCGCTATTCGCAAACCTATTCAACACGAGCACTGCTATCGAGCTGGAGGTAGCGCAAGAATACCTTGGACAACAATCCCATCTTGTTTATCTTCCCCCGCTTTGGAAGACCGTTTTGGACTTTGATCTTCGTGTCGACCACCAGCCATCCTTGGTCCAGGATATAATTACGGGCAAACGCTTCAACCGAAAGCTGGGTGGATCTGCTGCTGTCGTGAACGTTGGCACCAACACAACTTGGCTCGGCAGCCACCTGTCCATGTCGAATCTCTATGGATATGGCCGTCTGGCATGGAATCCCGCAGACGATCCAGCAATCATCCTCCAAGATTGGATTCGACTGACATTCGGTCTGGATCACACTGTTCTGAAAACTTTGACCCAGATGTCTATGGAGTCCTGGCCCGCTTACGAGAACTACAGCGGCAACTTGGGTATACAGACATTGACCGACATTTTGTACACACACTATGGCCCTAACCCCCAATCCCAAGATGGCAATGGCTGGGGTCAATGGACTCGGGCAGACTCTAAATCTATTGGGATGGATCGCACAATTTCCAATGGAACGGGATACTCGGGACAATATCCAGATGAGATTGCCGCGATGTACGAAGACATCAGCACCACTCCAGATGACCTTCTACTTTGGTTCCACCACGTTGACTATACTCATCGTCTTCACTCTGGAAAGACCGTCATTCAGCACTTCTATGACGCGCATTACAGTGGTGCCGAATCAGCGCAAAGCTTCCTTACACAATGGGAATCGCTAAAGGGCAAGGTTGACGAGGAGCGATACAGCCATATTCGCCATCGTCTTGACTACCAAACCGGGCACTCGATCGTTTGGCGCGATGCAATCAACGATTTCTACTATAATCTCTCTGGTATCCCTGATGTCTCCAAGCGTGTTGGTCATCATCCATGGCGCATTGAAGCTGAGAGCATGACACTAAATGGATACAAGACTTACACAGTCAGTCCATTTGAGGCGGCATCAGGCTCCATCGCCATCGTCACAACCTCGAACCTTACCGTGGGTACGGCTTCGACCAAGATTGACTTTCCTTCAGGGACTTATGATCTTGCCGTTAATTACTACGATCTCTACGGAGGCCAGTCTCACTGGCAGGTCTATTTGAATAGTCATCAGATCGGTGAGTGGATTGGGGATAGTGAGAATGTTCTCAGTCATACACCTTCTGTTTATTTGGATGGCCATTCAGCTATGCGTATCAAGTTCCGCGGCGTGACGGTCAAGAAGGGCGATGTGTTGAAGATCGTTGGGAGGCCTGGTGGGATTGAACCTGCTCCGTTAGACTATGTTGCGTTTCTCCCACAGGGAGTTATTGACTAGTGCTTTTGTTATAGGAAGGAGACAGACTAAACAATGAATGAGAAAAGCCTTATTTCATCGACTTCTGTTTGGATTTCTAGACATCATTCTGCGCTGCCCATATGACCTTCGACCACATCTTTAGATGTACCCTAGAACATAAGACACCTTTATTAGGAATGATTATATCAACTCCTTTTCCAGGCTACATCGCCTAGGAAAAGGCAGGTGGATGAGTAGGTCCAGCGTTCTGCAATGTTTACACTTACTTTTTAGTATATGGAACAAGCTTAAGGTCCGGCGCTCACGCTAGCCTGACTAGGTATAGCGCCGACATCATCGTCGCGCATTCCGGCGCGTCCCCAGATTCACTCAATCCCTGCAATTACAACCTCTCCGAAATTGCGCTCTGCTCAATCCATGTCCGTGCACAATGGCTGATTACTCCTCTTTGAAGGTCGCCGACCTGAAGGCGGAGCTTAAGACGCGGGGCATTCCTCAGACCGGGCTCCGCCTTAAACAGCACTTCATTGACAAGCTACTTGAAGAGGACGCTAAAAGCCAAACAGGCGATGCTGCCCCCGGAGCGGAACCTGAAGAATCGGAAGCTACACAGCCTGAACCTGAACAGCCCGAAGCGCAGCCTGAACCCACAGACCCTGCTCCCCAGGCGCAAGAACCGCAACCCGAACAGCCACAAACCGAAACCCCTGGACAGTCAAAAGCGCTGGTGACAGAAGAGACCGAGCCTTCACAAGCTGTGCCTACACCTGACACCACTCACGAAGAAAAGAAACAACCCACCCCACCTACCCTACCCGCGCCAGAGCAAGCAACAGACAACGGCGATTCTGCAGAAAATGAGCTGCCGGCGCCAGCTGCCCCAACTGAGCCATATGCGGAGGCGACCAGGGAAGCAGCCGAACCCGAACCAATTGAGCAGGCTCCCGGTATTGCCGATCAAATTGTTCGGGCAGATTTCGCGATGTCTGCGGAAAACCCCAGACTCTCAGCGCCTGTGATCTCGGAGGCAAATACAGGACTATCCACACCACTTCCAATTGAAGAGGCTCTAGAGGATAAACGGAAGAGAAAGCGCCGCAGCCAGAGCCCTGTTCCAACACCAGAGGCGATTGCGAACAAGAGGGCTCGAGCCAAAGATGAGACTTCCAGAGCTACCTCGCAGGAAGACAAACTTTCTGTTCCCGGCGAGGAAAGCAAAAGTGCGCAGGCATCGCCCGGCGTTCAGAAAAAGGAATCTTCAGTTCCGGCGAAGGATGCCCGTTTCAAGGGTTTGTTTGCTCCCGCCGAGCCAGCCCATTCTCCCGCAAAGGACGTTAATATGGAAGATGCCGATGTGGAGCCTGCACGGCATCCCGCAACGACATCTCTCTACATTGACGGGCTGATGCGTCCTCTTCAGCCCGCTGCGTTGCGCAAGCATCTCATTAGCGTCGCGTCCCCTTCTGGCGACGCGGCTGTCATCCAAGAGTTCTTTCTCGACTCCATCAAAACACACTGCTTTGTTCAATTTAGCGATATTACATCCGCATCACGGGTGCGCTCAGCTCTCCACGGAACGATTTGGCCAGATGAGCGGAATCGCAGGAATCTTTGGGTAGATTTTATTCCCGACGAAAAAGTCCGGGAATGGATTCGCACAGAGGAGGCATCGCAGAACCGAGCTGGTCCACCAGTTCGCTGGGAAGTTCAATACGAGACCACCGACAACGGGACAACGGCCACTTTGGCTGAAGCTGGAGCAGCCCGCTCTGCTCCATCGCGACCTCGCGAACCTGGCTTCAACCGAACACCGCCACTGGGACCGCGCGGCAGTTATGGGCAGGTCGAGCGCGCTTCCAACGCCCCACCCGCGGCACGTCCCGGACAGGGCTTCAAGCCTCTGGATGAACTTTTCAAATCGACAACTACGAAACCGAAGCTTTACTACCTCCCGGTTCCCCGGCCGGTCGCTGACAAGCGCTTAGACCAATTTGACGAATTACTCCGGAAAGGAGAATTCCGGCGCCGTGGTGGAGACGAGACTCGCCGGATTACATTTGAAGATGACGATCACTTCGTAGATGTTGGTCCGGAATATGGAGCAGCAGCTATGCAGAGACGCCAGGAACGTGGACGAGGGCGAGGCCGTCGACCCTAAAAGACTAGGAACATAAAAGAAATGCCAAGAGATGCTAAGAATCTCGGGAACGTGCCAGGCAGACACATGTATCATAGCCAACATAGCCCCCCAAATGTACGAGTTGTGCAGGAACCAAACTTTCAGGCACAAAAAAACTGGAGCCAAATAAAAATAGACCCGTTCCAAGCCTCGACGATCCTTTGCGTCCTGGGAAATTTGTCAATTTCTAACAGTGGCTTTCAGCTTACACTTCTTCTCTCCTTTGTAATTTCAGACCTCCTCAATCTCCATTGTTGATGGTGGCGGCGCCTCCCTGATCGCGGATAAGAGATAGAAGGGGTGAAAAAAGACCCTCCGCTTACTTCGTACCTTTCTTCCCCTTTCAACTCCCCCCGCGAATTCCCACTACCCAGCCAGAATGGGCTGGACCGTGTGCAATGCGACCGCAGAGCACGAAAAGAGTGCGCTTCATCTGCTGAGACATTTCCCCTGGATCTTACTGACTGGCGACAGTCTCGGAAACCGATCTCTGGGATGGCGGCATTACTTTCCACTCCCTTAGCTTGATCGTCGGCGGCGTATGTGCCCTCCTTGCCTGCGCCGTCTCCATGTTCCTGATTATGGGCCATGCGACACATTACAGCAAGCCCATCCACCAGCGCCAGTGAGTTCGGTTCAATGTTGTCATCCGGACGCGGGTAACATTGCTAACGGGAATGATCTCCTGCGCGCAGCATTATTCGCATTCTATTTATGGTCCCTGTTTACTCCATCGTCGCCTGGCTCAGTATCCTCTTCTACAATGATTCCGTCTATTTCGAGGTCATGGGCGACTGCTACGAAGCCTTCTGTATCTCCGCATTCTTCTCCCTCATGTGCCACTACATCGCGCCCGACCTACACAGCCAGAAGGACTATTTCCGTGGGATTCAGCCCAAGGCGTGGCTATGGCCTTTGAGTTGGTTCCAGGGCTGGAAATGTTGTTTCGGACATCGCGGGGCGTGGAGAAACCCGCGCAGTGGGTTGACATGGTTTAACGTGAGAGAATGCGCGTGTTGGGTTGTGGAGCCAGGGAGCTAATGGCGTCGTTATGCAGATAATTTGGGCCGGTGTCTTCCAGTACTGTGTCATGCGGGTTTTGATGACTATCGTCTCGGTCATCGCACAAGCTACTGGTACCTATTGCGAAGAGTCGCTAAGCCCAGCCTTTGCGCATATTTGGGTATGATCACTAATTCCTCTTCTTGAAGCGGGCCAATTCATTAACACTCAGAACTATAGGTTCTCGTCATCGAGTCCGTCTGCGTCACAATCGCCATGTACTGCCTGATCCAGTTCTACATCCAAATTAAGAAAGACGTCGCGGAATACCACCCGTTCACGAAGATTCTATCCATTAAGCTGGTTATTTTCTTATCATTCTGGCAATCTGTATGTTACATTCTCGCCAGCTTGGGGTGCCTACTAACCAGTCCCTTTTTTGTAGACATTCATCAGTCTACTCATCTCTAGTGGAGCAGTTAGTGCAACCAAGAAGCTTGCCATGCAAGATCTGAAGTACGCTTTGCCAGAGTTGATGATCAACATCGAAATGTTCCTCTTCTCTATCATGCACCTGTGGGCCTTCTCCTGGAAGCCCTATGCCATTGCCAACGCCAATCAGGGCGAAGTAACCGACTTCTTCGGCAATGGCAAAGCAACCTACGAAGGCGGCCGATACGGCATCAGAGCCCTCGTTGATGCAATGAATCCTCTTGATTTGTTCAAAGCAGTCGGTCGTAGTGTGCGCTGGCTCGCCGTTGGACGCAAGCACCGCATGGAAGATCCCAGCTATCAGCCACAGAGCGAGAGCATTGGCCTGGAGCCCCCGGAGGCTGGGATCGTGGCCAACGGAACAGCCTACCCAGGTGCTGCGGCCGTGCCTGGTGCCCGAACAGCACGTTACGCCGCAGACGAGGAGGGCGAGATTCTCCTCGCTAACGCGCAGTCTAACCCTGAGGCGGCACACCTAGGCACTTCTCCCTATGCATCCGACTCAGACAGCTACATGCACGAGCACGAGGACCCAAACCGCTTCTACAATAACAACAATGCCTCTTCCTACGACGACCTCGACCACAACAACCCATACCTCGCTCAACATGACGCACAACACCCCTATCCAGTCGACGGTCCCCTCCGCGAAGCGGTCCCCATGCCAATGCCGGACCCATACCGACCACCACCACCTTATCCCGATGATCACCACTCATGATGACGCGTGATTCAGTCACGACATTTATCCGATAATGTCGGGCTGATATCCATTTCAAATTCATGACAGCCCTAATGATCCGGGATTCGGGGGTACGGACGGTATCCTCGTTTCCATTCTATGGTACCCACGAGCACTTGAAAACTTCCGGCTTTATAATCTCTTTTCTCTCGTTTGTTTGGATATGAATACCCATTGTTTTCGTCGTTGGCATTTGATGCTTTTATGCCTCCTCCACTTCAATGCTTGCACTTTACTGCGACGCATGCCATTTCTTGTACAGAATTAAATACTTTACGAACGGAATTTGATTGAGATCTCAGTTTACTCTACCAGAACGGAAAATAACAAGTCAGTTATACAGGAGGGAGGGGTGAAAATGCAAAGATAGATTCGTAATCTCGTCTAAGGATCTTATCTCATGGAATAAGAGTCAGGCTCATAACGCCGATAGAAGCAAAGCAACCCCAGACTTTCCCAGGATTGTTTTCGTAAACAGAATGGATCTCCTACTTTAGAGATTGGCGCACTCCTCTCTAAGAATATGCGCTCTCCCCGGTAGAAGGCATCGAGTGAGAAAACATCTCGTCCTCCAACCGCCTTTCCGCAAGAGCGGGACCTCGGCGTGTATTATTAGCGTGGCGTGCGCTCTGAATAATATGCGACTTGCGGCCCAGTTCGCGCATGGACTTGACATTCTGCCCGATCTGCCCGAGCAGGGATACGAGGAGAACGTCGTTACTTTGGGAGAGGACTTCGGAGGCGAAGGCGCTTTGTTCGTGGGGCGAGAGAATTGAGAGGTGGGAGATGAGAGAGTTGATGTTGCGCAGAATGGTGTGGGATAACTGTGGCGAGGATGCGTCCTTTTCATCGCTGGACTCTGTGTCTGATATGTTGGAGACGTAAGATTTGATGAGCGAGATACGGGACTCAAGGGTGCGGACGGCGTTCAGGCGGGTATTGAGGCTCGCGATCAGCTCTTCTTCCTCCTGCGAGAGCACGGCTTGCGAGCTCCGTTCTCCATCCTTAGTCTCCTTGTCGCTACTCGTCTTCGAGCTACTTGCGGGCACTCCAGATGTGAGGGTCTCAGTCCGAGTAGCTGTTCCGGATCCCTTGGCAATAGTGTCGACACCGATCATTTCAGCCTCGCCGGTCTCCACAGTATATGGCAGCTCATGGAACCGGATATTCATCCTCTTTTCTTCGCCATCTATTTGCATGTCCTTGCCAGCATCCCCGCCATTATCGCCTTCCAGGACACTCTCGTAGACAGTCAATGGAAGTTTGGCTCCCTGTCTATTTTGGAGCTGTGAGGGGTGGAAGGCCAGAAAGACTGCTGACTCGTTATAGTCCTGAAGAAGTTGTTGGTGAACAGGAAGATGCGCGGCATCTGGTCCAGATGGAGGAGTGGTTGACCACCATCCAACGATATCGAGAGGAGGGTCTTTGTGTACATCCTTGACTGTATATCGGTCAGCTCAGCTAGCTTGCTGCGGGGAGGGGATCTACTGACACTGCTTCACACGCTCTTCGAACCAAGATGCGGGTAGCAGTACCTTTCCATCAGATTCAGCTGCAGTAGGACACTCGAATGCGTGCTCCAGGGTTATTTCGCGCCCATTTTGTTGACCCAGCAGAGCCCCAATGATCGGGTCTCGCTGCTGCCGTGCGGCATGACGGGTAATGTGATCGGAGATAGTTAGAAGAACAAGAGGGTGCAACTGAATATGCAGGCCTGAGTCCGAAGACTTTTGCGAAACGAGACATTGCACCGAATCCATTATTGTATCTGCTCGAGTGGATGTTGAAGCACGGAGTTGATGCGGCGGTGATGCGGCGGTGATGCGGCGATGCGTCTGTTTGGTCTGTTTGGTGTGTTTGCGTCTCAGAGAGCTTTCCCCGCCGAATCTCACTTTCTCCAACTTTCTCGTGTCATTACGCCATGGCTATCCCGTCAGCTTTCGATGCGCTAAGATCGCATCTTGCCAAAGTCCAGGAGGACCCGTCGACCTCCCTGGATATCACGCTCATTGACCGGTTGAAGCTACAACTCGTTGAATCCATCGACCCCGTTGTCCCCGCCACCCTCTTATCGCAGATATCAGCTCTTTTGCCGGTGCTGCAAGAAGACCCTGAGCCACTCACTACTCTCGCCATCAAAGCTACGAGCTACTTCAGTTTCACAGATCTTCGAGCCGTCAATCCTCCGATTAACCTTGTTGCTGGCTTCAAAGCTCCGTCCCCACCTATCAACCTCCTTGCTCTGTCTTTGCTGGCCAAGGCAGGACAAGCTTCCAGTGACGCAGCCATAGTCGCGGGGGATTCTGGGTTGGTCACTGCACTAGTGGAGCTGTGGCTGTCTACCTCATCGACAGCAGTTGCACAGGCGGCTTTCGATGCACTGTGGGCTCTGCTAGAAGTTGACTTGGCTAGTCCCCTCGAAAAAGGCGAATACGAACAAACGAACGAAGATGGACATGTCGGGCAGGGTCTGATGTGGAGGAGACTGTTTACGGACAAGGATGTATACGGAGTCTTATTTGCTCTGTGTAGTCTCCAGAAAGATGCGCCAGGGGAATTGTCTAAGCGCGAACGGACAGTAGCCCAAGGAAGGCTGATGGGGCTTCTGGTGAAGGCAGGCCGCTTACGCTGGGATATAGTTTCTAAATCTCACGTGTCTGAGATTGAAAAGAAGTATCAAAGCAAGAGTCTTATGCATTTCGCTGCCTGCCAGATGGTTGACCAGAGCGATGTGTTGATGCACATGACTCTTCTGGGTTTTTTCCGCGAGTTGTTGGAGATTCAGGCTCCTGGCCTTGCTGCCCGAAGCTATGTGCAGTCTGCATCGACCTTTTCATCCCCTGCTCTCGACTTCCTGATCTCTGAGGATCTGCATTCAAACGTACTTGAATATTATCTCAATGAGTCCACGCTCGATCCTGTGGATCTTGTCTATCTTTCCGGTCCTATTATGGGTTATATGGCAAAGTATGCCGAGTTATACCCCAATCACTTGCTCCAGAACTCTCCCACCGTCCTCGAGGGAATTATCTCGCGCATCTCGCGTGCGGTTGCCATTCCCTCGGTCCAGTGGGCTCACGGGGAAGTCCCCACTGGGCACCTGGCAATCTTAGCCTCCCTCCCACGAGTCCTCCTTATTGAAGCTGGCAAGAATGGTTCAAATCCCCTTTTGAGCATCCCCACCAATCCCCCGAATGAAGAAGCTCTGAATGCCCTGGGCCGGGTTTTCCATGGACCAGCACGGACCCATGTCTCCGATTCAATGGACTTGGATAGCTCTGGTCAAACTCCAACAGATTGGCACCGCGAGGCCGCAGCGGCACGTATGCTCTACTTTCAATATCTCAATGAGCACCCTACCTTCTGGACTGACGTCGTTGCTGCTGCGGATCTCCTAGCAATGAAAGAGGTCGCATTGGCAGCACTCAACTTCGTCAGGGCCATTGTAATGGCAAAGTGGCAACCACTGCCTCCAGCATCGCATGTTTCTGGCCCATCCTCTCGATTCCAGCTCCCATCTGAAGAGAGTTTGGGCCAGCTTTCTCCGTCTATGAATGGGCTGCTCCCTCTTTCTGGCCCATGGGCTATTCTCACTCCGCCTGCTCTCACGACCCTTCTGCCTTATCTCTTCAAACCGCCTCGGTCATACTCAGAATTTGTAAGTGGTGGTGCAGGCGATACCCAGAGCATTGTATGGAAGGTGGCCACTGCCAAACACGATGTTCTAGAGCTTCTCAGCCACCGACTTCAGCAGACCGGGGGCCAGATGGAAGGATTTGAGGACATCTTGCGAACGCTGCAGCAACGAGTGGATGAGGGTCCTTGGGGACCTGTGCAGCCAAGGAATGCTGAGATCGAAACCATCGGGCTATGATTCTTGTAGCTCTCTTCACTGATGCATACTGCCTTTCATGTCTGTTGATTTAGCTATTTAGCTCTTTTACATTGTTTCATCACTTCTTCGAGTCGCAATCTCACAGACCGATGATCCTTCGGGGACATAAATGATACTACGTCACAAAATTTCTAAAAGTTTTATTATACAGTAGTCTGAACATATCGCTGTGGCTAGTCCAAGCACTAGATCAGCTCTTATCTTAGCGCGGGGACCCAGCGTCATGTGACCATCAAAGGCGGTGAGCAATGGTATTTTCATTAGACTACTACATTTTGCTCCGCACCACTGACTATGGCGCAGTGGACTGTTCCGACTTGAATAATACAGTTCTCGTCATTCCAGAATGTCCCGCTTCGGAAAGGCAAAGCGCGGGCCTGGCGCCGAATTCACCTGGGACGCTGACCCTGGCGGCGAGCCCGACACTGCGCCCACTCCCCTCTACCCTGTACGTTTCTTTGTCTCCGGCTTTTCCTAACACCGTCCACTATGCTTGCTATGAGATTGGAATCATGAGTGCTAATTCGCTTCAATTTGTGCTTCCAACAGGCATATGTCGTTCCGTACGCGCGAAAAATCACGAACAAAGAGCAGGCCGCTGTAGACAAGAGCCGGCGGCTTCGTGAGCGCTTCCATGAAGGTCCTTATTACTCCGTGGTTGATGCTTCTGCCTCGAGCGCGAAGAAGGGCAGTGCTGCTCGTGCCAACTTTGATCCATTCACGGGAATGCCATCTTATTCTGGACGGTACCAGAAGAAACACCGAACTATTCCCAAAGTCGCCGGTATTGGTCGTGAATATGGTGAGTTTCCAATATACCACATTCGTTTCCAAGCTCCGGCTACTAATACACGCATTCAATACGAGCAGAAACTCGATTCTTCCCCCGCGAGCTTTGGCAAATCATCCAGCCAAATTTCCGACCCGATGCGTCATTAGACGGCTACCAGGCCCAGAGCAATGCCATCAGCAATAAGCGTGGTTTCGAAGATGAGGATGATGAGGAGGAAGCCACGGCCAAGCGACGTGCCACTGGGGGCAATGAGGAGGATGGTGACGAAGAACAAAACGAGGGAGAATTGCTCGAGGGTGACGAGGATGCAATGGAATCCATTGCAGATGATGACTTCCAGGATGACGAGGACGATATGGGTGGTGACTATGATGCCGAAAAGTACTTCGATGACGGCGGCGACGATTACGGAGATGATGAAGGTGGCGGCGGTGATGAGGAAGCTTACTGAGGCGCTGATACAAGATACCCTTTTTCTTTTTTGCTACATGCGCATTTATACGCGTCTACATCTGTGATTATATCGAGCCTCAGCCTCATGAATGATTTCAATATGATCTGCATGGGAGATCCCCACGGCGTTTGTCTTATGCTTCGGAGGCCTAACACCCCAAAAGTAACTTTAAAGTAAGCCCTAATAGGCGCACGAAAACCGAGATCCAACTTATTCAAGCATAGTTAGCTCGTCATGGTAATTCATACCGTTCTATAGTCCCGTACACCCACGCGCGGCTCTGGATGACGTCAGCCAGCGAGATCGGCCCCGCGGATAACAGCATTTTTAGATGTGGAGGGGCACCGAGCATTTTGCTACTCACCAAATTCGCAGCATGGACACGCAAAGTCCTGGCCAAACAAGATCGGCCCTCATCCTGTATGGCTCTGAGACCGGCAATGCGCAGGGAGTGGCCGAGGAATTGGGCGCCCTGACTGAGCGTCTGCGATTCGCAACGCACGTTTCTGAGTTGAATCAGTCGAAGCCGGTTAGTTGCAATTGAGTGTGATTTTGTCTCTAGAAGCTCTCAGCTAAGATATTTTGACTTCTAGGAAGCTCTCTCTTCGTACACGCTTACCATAATCGTCTTATCAACTACCGGACAAGGTGATTTGCCGGCGAATGCGCGGTCGTTTTGGAAGTCGCTTCTGCTTAAGAAGCTACCGGCAACATATTTGAATGGAGTCCACTTTACGACATTTGGGCTGGGGGATAGCTCGTACCCCAAGTATGTTTTGACGCGATCAATGTCTCCTAAGGTCTAAACTTACGATGGACAGATTCAACTGGGCAGCGCGCAAGCTCTACAAGCGGTTGCTGCAGCTCGGCGCAAATGATATCTACCCAATGGGAGAGGCTGATCAGCAGCATCCAGAGGGGTAAGTTACTCATAAGCTCTACCCTTTTATCGAAAGTATCTAACAATCGTGAATATGGATAGACTTGAAGGCACCTTTATACCTTGGATGACCGATTTCCGAAAGCACTTGCTGGATATACACCCCTTACCTTCTGGTCAACACCCCATCCCAGATGATGTACAGCTGCCACCAAAATGGATCTTGCAATTGAGAGATGGAGAAACATTCGTCCCGGAGCCAAAGCCCGAGTCGTTAATAGGCAACACGGCGGAGACGGATGAGTACCCCGGCTTGAGCGATTTGGACCGTGATATTAGACCGCTACCAGATACCATGAATGCGACCCTCGTTCGAAATGAGCGCATCACACCACAGAGTCATTGGCAGGACGTTCGGCGGATTTCTTTGACAGTTCCAGATTCCGTGTCCTACAACCCGGGAGACATGATCGCCATCACACCCAAAACATCACCAAATGATGTGCAAATACTCCTCGATTTAATGGGATGGAGCGAGCAAGCAGATAAATTAATTGCCCTTGTTCCAACTGGAAACACGCTTGCACCTTCTCCCATACCCGGCCTCGACTCTTACCCAAACCTGACTCTGCGCTCTCTCCTTATAGACTATCTCGACATCAAGGCCATTCCCCACCGGTCATTCTTCTCTACAATTGCGCACTATACAAAAGATGAAATGCATAAAGAACGACTTCAAGAATTCACAAACCCTGAATATCTCGATGAACTGTGGGATTATACATCGCGCCCACGACGAAGCATTCTCGAGGTGCTGCACGAGTTTGACTCTGTCAAAATCCCCTGGGAGCACGCAGTCTCCGTTCTGCCCGTTATCCGGGCACGGCAATTCAGCATAGCTAGCGGCGGAGAGCGAAAGCGAACACCTGATGGTAATGCCCAGTTCGAATTACTGATCGCTATTGTCAAATATCAAACGGTCATCAAACGAATCCGCGAGGGCGTCTGCACCAAGTACTTATCCATACTCCGCCCAGGCAGCACGCTTCGAGTCCAGCTTCAGCCGGGTGGACTTAATTCCTCAGTGCAACAACTCACAGGCTCAACCGTCCTGATCGGGCCCGGCACTGGAATTGCACCTCTACGGTCCATGCTATGGGAAAAAGCAGCCCTGGTCCAAGCCTTCCGCGAGCAAAATCCCGGCGTCCAGCCCCCCATCGGACCTACTGTGCTACTCTACGGTGGCCGCAACCGGGCGGCAGATTTCTTCTTCGAAGAGGACTGGGGCCATTTGAATAAAATCATCCCGCTGCAGGTGCTTACTGCCTTCTCGCGTGACCAACAACAAAAGGTTTACGTGCAAGATACCATTCGGCAAAACTTCAGACTGTTCTTCCGTCTTCTTCATGACATGCGAGGATCTGTCTATATCTGTGGCTCTTCGGGGCGTATGCCTCAAGCTGTGCGGGAAGCTCTTATCGAGGCCTTCGCGAATGGTGGCACGCCCGAGTCGGGGCAGTCGTATACCCGGTCGCAGGCAGAGGAGTATTTGATCGGGATGGAGAAAATTGGGAGGTACAAGCAAGAGACATGGTGATTTAGTACTAGGGGTAAAGCAGAGTGGAGAACATGTCCTCTAAGCCGATCTACGTCAAGACGTCCTAAACTTGCATGTGCTTCGGCCGACGGAAGAGCTATAGTCAGGGTCTACAGTACTGTATTCCCGCTGACTGAACTAGGAAAATAACCAATTATAGACAAGCCAGAGGCGAATTAAAAGTACAGGACCACATACACTCATCTCCACCAGTAGGCTGTATGTGCTTAACCTCGGCTGGCGCGGTGGTTCGAGGAGGGCTACATTCGGGCCGCGTCGGCGATTTCAAGGTCTTGGCACTCCGTCACCGCAGTCGACTCTTTCTCCGCCGAGCCCTCGACACCTCCAGCTTCTCACCCGCTCGCAATTGGTCCACCCTTTGACTTTTCACGAAACACATAATGGCTAGCAAGTTGCGGATTTTGGTGCCCGTTAAGCGGGTGATCGACTATGCGGTACGAATGAACTCCCCCTCCATGGCAACCGACCGGAGATCGAAGCAGGGCATAGCTGCTCGCGACAGATTGCACATGAGCCGGACAACCTTGAAGCAGCACTAGACTAATATTGGAAACTATGTTGGAACCTATAGATCAAGCCCCGCATCAACAAGGCCCAGACGGGCGTCGAGACCGCCGGTGTCAAGCACTCTCTGAACCCATTCGACGAGCTCTCCATCGAGGAGGCCGTGCGCCTGCGCGAGAACCACAAGAACAAGAAGAGCCCCATGGAAGTCGACGACATTCTTGCTCTGTCAGCCGGCGGCCCCAAGGCTCCCGATGTGCTGCGGACCGCGATGGCGATGGGCGCCGACCGGGCATTCCACATCGATGTCCCCGAGGCGCACGGCGGACCGGAGCCGCTGACCATTGCCAAGCTGCTGCGCGGCGTCGTTGAAAAGGAGAACATCAACCTTGTTCTGCTGGGTAAGCAGGCTATTGACGGTGACCAGGGCCAGACTGGTCAGATGCTCGCTGGATTGTTGGGCTGGCCGCAGGCTACCCAGGCTAGCAAGGTTGAGATCAAGGATGAGTCTGGGACCGTTGAGGTGACGCACGAGGTTGATGGTGGTGTTGAGACTCTGCGCGCTAAGCTGCCTCTGGTTATCACCACCGATCTGCGTCTGAACGAGCCCCGCTACGCCAGTCTGCCTAACATTATGAAGGCGAAGAAGAAGCCGCTGGAGAAGAAGACTCTGGCCGACTTTGGCGTGGAGGATACACGGCGGTTGAAGACTCTCAAGGTTACCGGTATGTGTGGTGTGGTTGTTCCTTGATTTATTGGACGAGATGCTAATCTGCTTTTAGAACCCCCAGCGCGTACGGGTGGTGGCAAGGTCGAGGATGTCGATGGCCTCGTCTCCAAGCTGAAGGAGCTTGGGGCTCTCTAAATGAGGGCTGTGCGTGGTGGTTTCCCTGAATTTGTACCGTGTTTCTCTATACCATCGATCTTTTGTCCCGCTAGACCATTTTGTCTTGCCTGCATCCATTGGATGCTTTTCTCATCGCCCATGTTGGCTTAGCATATTTATGCATTGAGATGATCACCTGAATGAAGAAAAAAAATACCTATGACATTTTCAATTGTCGGCTATCATGTTCGCCTCCGGTCTAGTTTGGGGATCTTCGGCACTTCAAATAGCATGGCGCTGTCCAAGTGGCTTGAGAAGTGGGTATCCTATTTCGAGCCCCTGCAGGAGTTTTGCATTGGGATCCACTGTCATAGTCTCTATGTCCAGGGTCTGTAGAACATGCTGTACATATCAGGGACCTGATCGGTACTTAGACTAGGATCAAGACTTGAAATCCGAGAAATAACGGGGTCGATGGATCGAGCTATAGTATGAAATGACCCTAGTGTCGGGTCTCGAAGATCTATCCATTCGCTTATTCAAGACGGTTTCCTCTTTGTTTTGCTACCGTGTTGCCATCAGCCGCACAAAAGGGATGGACATTTCCACTTAGAGTTTGCGCGGCATCCTCAGCCGATGGAATGGTGTTCAACGGTCGCGGTCCCCACCACTACCACAGCCTTAACACGGCCCAAATTTGCCGCTACCCAGACCGAGTCAATGAAAATTTCAAAATGTTAAGTTCAATCTGTTCATTATTTCACGTGTTCCATTCGGCATTCATAGTGGCTGCAGAGCAAAATGACATGTCCCAAAATTCAGGTCCGATTATGCATACCCCGGTGGCGGAGGTTCATCTATGGCGCAATATATACCACTTTCGATTTGATGAAAGAAGCGAAAAGACTGTAATCGCGTCCGATCTCACGGACCCTCAAAGAATGTCCAAACTATCCCCGAAATTAAGATTTCGTAGCGTATTTAAGGGTTGGCGCGCTGGAGGTAGAATTGGAATCTTTTGATGACCGGAGCTGACGGTGGGGCAGTGTGATCTATCGCAGACGAAGAGGGCAGTGACGGTGACGCAGTTGCTTTTTGGCTGCAGGTATAGCGTACTACACTAGTTACTATTGACTATTGAACCACTGCAGGAAGACTAGAAGAATCGTAAGGTTAGAAATCAAGAAGAATAGCGTTGCTAGGCACTTCAAGGGTTCCACCGAGTGATGACGTCCATCCGCGCGTTCCACGGACCAAAGCCTGCGATGGCCGTGATTCTGGACTAGGACGCCACTCGGCTTGTGCTGCCTTTCCGTCAGACCCGATTTCCACTATAAGCGGCCCTGGTGCCTGATCTTTAATTCTTTTCCTTCTTTTCCTTCCGTAGATTCTTCCTGCTAGATTCTCCGATCCTCAAGACCCGCGTGGTAAGCTTCCTGTTGTTAAAGCACATTCCAGCTGTTTCGCCTTTCGGCTTGCCACTAGCCCACTAGCCACTAGCCACCAGCTCTCTATTCGACTTGGGCCCTGGTGCGCAGCTAGTATATGGCATCATAGTCCCATCACCAGTGTTAATCAAGGCGTCTAGAGTGCTATCTCATCTCCGTTGGGAGGCTGTCGCAACGCCCGTTTCGCCCCCGCACGCATTCCCCAGTGGCCACCCTGCCGATCCCGGATTCCGACTGCAATCCACCAGCACGATCATCTCTCTACATTCCTGATCGCATTAAGGAAGCATTCCTCGGACTTATGCTGTTCGCAGCGCACCTGCGTTTCAGATAACCATAGATAATTGCTCCGACTCTTTTCGCATCTACTATACACTATACAATTCTCACCAGCGCCATGTCTCAGTCTCAATCCGCTTGGGAAAAGACAAAGCGCTACTCGAAAAAGGGCTTCGACAAAGCATGGGACACCGTCGACAAACTGGGCGCGCCCGTCAATCGGCTCTCCAACAAACTAGGCGCCGAGGCCTTCTGGCCCATGGCCATCGATAAAGAAAGCGACAAGGCGGCGCGCATTCTGCGCAGTTTCGTCAAGGATGGCTTCTATGCCGCGGACAATGAAACTGGTACCGATGAGAACGGCAAGATCAATCGCCCCAAGGGCAAGCAGAGGGTCATCAAGAAGATCCCGTCGAAAGTTATTAAGAACGCCAAGGGCCTCTGCATTTTCACCACCATGCGAACCGGTCTCTGGGTCAGTGGCTCCGGAGGCAGCGGTGTCCTCCTCGGTCGCATCCCAGAGACTGGAGAATGGAGTCCGCCATCTGGCATTATGCTGCACACGGCTGGTATCGGCTTCCTCGCGGGAGTGGATATCTATGATTGTGTCGTGGTAATCAACACCTATGAAGCGCTTAATGCCTTCAAGAAATTCCGCTGTACTCTGGGCGGAGAGGTCAGCGCCGCCGCCGGCCCCGTTGGTATGGGAGGCGTGCTCGAGTCTGAAGTTCACAAGCGACAGGCACCCATCTGGACATACATGAAGAGCAAAGGTCTTTACGCCGGAGTTGCCGTGGATGGAACCATCATTATCGAACGAACCGACGAGAATGAGAAGTTCTATGGCGAACGAATCTCAGTCACTGACATCCTGGCCGGCAAAGTGCGGTACACTCCCGACGGGGTCAAGACCCTTCACCAGACCATCAAAGCAGCACAGGGAGATACCGATGTCGACGAAAGCCTGGTCGTCTCTCCTGGTGAGACACCCGGCGATATGGAAGTTGCAGCCGACGATGAGCACTTTGGCATACCCGAACCCGACGACCCGGACCCGTATGGAGTGAAAGCGCTGGAGGCTGAGGGCTTGTTCATCCGGGAGGCCGGCACGAAGGTGAGGCCAAGTCATGAGATCTTTGAGTTCCGGCCCAATCCGACTAGCCCGGTGTTCGCCACATTCTCGCGGCGTAGTGTCGATAGCTCGCCGCGGAATAGTTGGCGGACCAGTGTGCAGAGCCACGCTTATTCTGATCGTGGTACTCAAACCGATGTGGCGCCGCTAACAGCCACGTCAGTCAGCCGAGCATCCTCACGGAGCGTGAGGGAATCGATGGGTGGTCATGTGGCGAACCGATGGGAGGAAGATGCGCATTGGGATAATGTGCCGATTGACGGTGACGTGGTGGAGAAGGAAGACGAGAGAATGCTCAATGGACCCGCTGAGGAGGAAGAGAAACATGCCGTTGATGACGATGACGACTTTGAGGTCCACGAGGTGGCCGACGCGACTGTCACTCAGAAGACCTTGCCGGAGGAAGAAGCCACCCCCGCCGAGTCGAAGCGCATGTCTCCTACATTCACTCGCGCTCGCCTGGTTTCTATCCCTAAGCGTACTCCTCCACCTCTTCCCCCGCGTCACCCCCGACACACCTGGGGCTCTGGTTCTAGCCGTGAGTCTACCTCGCCGACTGCGCTTTCGCAATCTAGCCGCAGCACCGAGCAAACTGAGGCTGCTATTGAGGCTGCTGAGTCCCCGGAGCAGACAAACGAGTCTAGCGCTCTGCCTTCGAACGTGAAGACTCTCCAGACCAATATCATTCTTCCGGCCGTGGTGGACGAGGTCGACCTTGAGTCGGATTCTGAGCTGCCTGCGGACAAGGATGAGTTCATGTCGGCGAACGGTGACAACGAGGACGATGTTGTAGAGAACACTCTGACCCAAGAGCTTACCTTGACAGAGGTGATTGCTCCCGGTCTCAAGGAAGAGGAACTTGAACACCAGGAAGAGGCGCCCAAGCTCGAGGAAGTAGAAATCGAGCAGGAGACTTTCGTACCGGTTTTGACCGAGTCGAAGATCGAGCCAGAGACAGAGGAAGAGATTCCCAAGATCGAAGGAGCCATGACCTCCCTCGGTCTCTCCGACAAGTCTGAAGAGGCTCTGGCACCACTCGGTCTCGGACAACAGGCTCTCGAAGGGAAGGTCGAAGCGAACAAGATCGAATTGGAACATGATGAGGCTGAAGAAACTGCCGACAACAAGCACCTCGATATCGAGCGCAACAACGCCGAGTCCGAGAAAATCAGCCCTCTTCAGATCTAAGCGTCTTCTCTCTCTTCAATCTCGCAACGTTTACGATTTTTCCTTTTTGTGTTCAACTTTCATTATACCTCTATACCTCGGTCGGTGTTGGAACCGGTTTTATTTTCAGTGGCAGGGACAAAAGCTACTCCACGGATGGGTCCATTTGTGCATTTTAGCGTCTTTGCATTCAGCGGAGGGATTTGATGGGGATGGTCCTCTCGGTTCGGCGTATAGAACACCCTCGACTCTTGTTTCCTTTTTTCATATGCATACTTGATTCACCTTGATATATCACCATTCGTTATTTTAAATATATTGATTTGTGCTTGATTTCCAAAATTTGGTGCCCTTTAAGAAGATCGCGACTGCTTTGGGTGGGCTGGCCACGCCTCCAGATATCTTGATCGGAACAACTGTCAAAATGAACGAGTACCTTCCCAAGTGCCTTGTAGTAAGCCAATTCCTCCTGATCAAACATTTCACCCAACGGCAATCCCCATCTAGCTAGATCCCTCTGGTGATTCGACGTATCAGGGTCATTGAATGGTCCATCATCGGAGGCACCGAGACGACTACTAGATCACTGGGACTGGGCGCATATCATCTCATCAGCAATGGGAATATCAGATTTAAATTACGGGAGGAGCTGCGGTCCGTGATGCCCACGCCGGAGTCTAAGCCTTCTTGGAATCAGCTTGAGCAGCTGCCTTATCTTGTCTGTGACCTCTATTTCTCATCGGAGGTGCTCTTTTGCTCACTGAACTCTAGACAGGGTTTTTTGGAGACCCTGCGCATTTCCACAGGAGTAGCAAGCCCATCACCTCGTGTTGCGTCGACAGAGACGCTGATCTATAAGGACTATGTCATTCCACCGGGCGTAAGTAAACTTCATAACCAACATTTATAACTGTACTGACAGAATTACTCTTGTTAGCGAAACTAATTACTTCGTCCTCATGGACCCAGCTATATTCCCTGACCACCACGTCTTCGACCCAGAAAGATGGATGCGTGCTACAGCAAAAGGCGAGCGATTAGATCGATATCTGGTTAATTTCTCCAAGGGTAGCCGAATCTGTCTGGGAATGAAGTACGTATAACCTGGAAGTTCCTATTTAGGACTTGACCGCTGACCTGTAACACAGTTTGTATTGGTAAGAGCATCAATGCAATCAAATAGATTTGAGTAAAGAAATAAAGCGCTTCAAGTAAGTTCAACACAATCCGATACAGCAAGTGGAGATACGTCACACAAAGCCCGCTTATCTCCGAAAGCTTGATAACGCTTGTCCCCTATTGACGGCTCTCACTTTAACTTGGGTGCCCCTCTTCACTTCTCTTGGCACCTTCCATTTCTCAACTTTACCAACATCCTTCGCCATGCCTACCGATCAGCATGTCAGTGCGGCTCTGTCGCTCGTCGAGAAAGACAAGTCCAAGATCCTGGGCCTGAACGTCGGCACCCACAAGAACGTCCAACCGGGAGAATACATTCCTCGCGCAGGTACGACTACTGTCACCACATGTTCCACGTAATCGGATCACTGATACCCCACACAGATGCCCAGTCTCCCCCTGAAATCTTCTTCCAGGGCCTGGACGCCTCCAAGACCTACCTGGTCGTCCACCTGGATATCGATGCTCCCTTCCCCTCCTGGACTGTTCTGGGTCCTATCCTCCACTGGATCCAGCCCGGCGTGAAGGTCACTGAGACTTCCACCCTCGACACCAGCGCCCCGTTTATCGCCAACTACATCGGCCCTGCTCCCCCTCCTGGCAGCTCGCCTCACCGCTACATCTTCTTCCTGTACGAGGAACCCGCTGGCTTCGAGCCCAAGAAATATGCCCCTGCCGATGGCCAAACCCTGAGCAACTGGTACCGCATGCGCTACGACCTCGATTCCTGGGCTAAGGAGATCGGTCTGGGTTCTGTGCTGGCTTTCAACTACTTCAACAGCAACTAGGTTTGCCGGGTGGTCGTGGCTCGGCCAATTTGTGATGATGAGTGACGGTTTTCTCATTACCTGAGGGCAGAGCCCGTGGTTGTTGCCCATGCTTGCTTTCCACTGCGGTGAAATCCAGCGCTTAGCACTAGTTCGACTTATTCTTAATGATATTTCACTAATTTGCTTTAATTTTTTTACAAGTAAGCTCCCTCGAATTTTGCTTTTCATGGGTCACGCCTCTTTTCTGAATAGCTGCTTCGCGTTTTGTATCATATCCTAGGCTTTCTAATCTGTTCAGGGAGCTCGGCCTGCATGGAGGATGGTGCATGCTGAGGGGACTCTTGTTGATCACTTTACAGGATTATTTTTCATCACACAAGCATTCAAAGTTCATTAGTGTTGAAGTCGAAGTGAAAACCCGTTTGAGTACTATATAGATGACCATTAAGAAGACAACCCGTACACTGAAGTTTACAGCAATTCCGCCAGCGATTAAGCTTATCGAAGAATTTACAAGAAATGAGAGGGGAGATCATGCTTTTGCGAAGCCTCTATGGCTTGCATATATTGTTCTTTGTTTACAGGAGGACTCTCGTCTTAGAGCTCCCAATGTACATGCATATCTAGCGTTTGAGCAATCTCGCACGGCGGGAGTTCTCAAGACGGCCTAGAACCTGGAAGTCAAAGGTGTGAAACAATCAGGAATCTTCCGCTATTTTCAAGTTTGCTTGGAAGTAGCCCTGCCCAGCACCTGCAGATGTCGAACCACATACATATCTGGTAATTTAAGCAACTTTCAACGGTGTTGGACTGGTAGTATCCACATTTCTTGTTTGACTGCGGCAATAACCATAAGTATATCCAAATGTTCACTTTCGCACTATTTCTTCTCCTCATCATCTTCATCATTCCATATTCGCTTTTGCTTAACACTCTCTTCATCCAGCTTCAAAATGACTCCAGTTACAAAAGAACGCCCCAGCTTTGTATCTTCTGGATATGAGTATTCCGATTCTGAGCCAGATGTAGAAGTACAATCTCTCGGTAGCGCCTTTGATGGACTGGTCATTGCAGTCAGTGGCAAAATATCTGGTGAAACGCATTGTAAGTGGCTTATCACTAGCCGTCTCGATACAAAAACCAAAGCCTTTTAGTATACTGACTTGGATATTCACAGTCGATATCCAAAACATGGTCGAGAAGCTTGGTGCCAAATATGAAAAGTTCGACATTGGCAAATGCACCCATCTCATCACAGCCCCCCAGTACGCCGATATCAAGAAAGGTTGACAAAGTATCTATCAATATACAGGGGCTACGTACTAATATATACTTACTGTCAGTCAAAGAAGCCCGGGACAGTGAAGGGTGCGATATTGTGGATGTTGATTGGCTGTATAAATCGCAAGCGAAGAAGAAACCCCTTGAGACGAAGGACTTCCTTGTCGATTTCGACCAGGGAGGTCTGGAAGGAACACCCTCCCAAAGCTTGGACAACAAAAAGCGGAAGTTCGACGCAGACTCCGATGAACCAGTTGGCTCGTGGAAGAAATCGAAAGTTCGAACAAAGCTTAGCCTTGACAAGCTGGCTACCCTTCTGGATCCTAACTACCCCTATGATGGTAATTTCAAGTCATTGTGTGTGAGAAAATGGGCATGGGAAGCTGACTTCTGCTTAGAGCCCGGACTTGCGGTTTGGATCGACGATGAGAATGAGATCTGGGATGCCACATTGCTCAAACACGGACAACTGACTACTCCCGCTAACCCACCTCGACAGTTGGCAGTCCAAAAAGGCCATCATGATATCAGCTTGTGCCGGATCCAGGTCATCTTCAATGAGAAAAAGGAAGAGTATCTCACGTGGCTTAGACTTCGACCAAGCTACGTAGGCCAGGACACTCGAGCCGTGCAGCTCGGCAATGGTAGCTTGGAACTTGCCAAACGCATATTCCAGGAAGAATTTCTCAGATACACCGGGCTGGAGTGGGAAAATCGACTATTCAAGCCCAAGGAAGACATGCATATGTTTATTCCATGCCAGTTTGATGATGAAGAGAAATTTGCCCCAGCGTTGCCCACGCACGAAGATCCTCATCAGCCCAGCCTTGATCCTAAGGTCTGCCGGGTAGTGGATTCAATCTTTTCCGTCTTTCCCCCGGTCAAACCGTTAGTGCCTTCTCATCGCCTCCGTGAGATTGCCCATAAGATCGAGACAGATCTCACAACATATACTCTGCGTGTTGGGAACGCTCTCCTGGACCAGATCTGCAAACTTCGCATCGACGCTAAGCAGAAGCAGGGACTCGGCAACAAACATCAGAAGACCATTCTCCAGAAGTCTTTGCTGACTGTTGAGCAGTGCTATGTTGCCTTGATGTTTACTTCGGGGCCACAGAGGAAACCAAATGATGCTTGGATCAAGTCGGAACGGAAGTATCTGGAAAGTCTGCGTGATGACCCGTCAACCAGAGTGCCTCAGAATCAAATGCTGCTATCGACCAATTCAAATTTGGCCAAACTGAATCTGTCAAGATTTGAAACAGGTATATTCTTGACTAGTTCTTCTGCATTTACTGGCTATACTTGAAATTCCTAACTGCTCATGATCAGTGGACCCTGCATCTGCGGAATATGCCGCTTTGTCCGAGTATTTCAACAAAACCGCCACATTTTTCGACAAATACAACGGTAACAGAAAGCTTGAGGTGAGCTCATTATAGAAACTACGTATCCAATTGTCTCACCTTAGAATACGTTTTAGATAATCAGCATTTTGCACGTCGAACGGCCTGGCGAAGCTGAACGAATTGAAAAGTGGAGTCAAGACAATAGAGACAAGGCTGGCCATCGTCGACTACTTTGGCATGGCTCTCCAAAAGAGAACTTCTTCGGAATCTTGAGCCAAGGGCTCCTGTGTCCCGCTTCTGGCCTCTATCAAGCCGAAATGTCTTGGATGTCTGCAGGCTACTGTAGATCTGTCAATGGTGACGGTTTCATGCTTCTCAATGAGGTTGAGCTTGGTTGCGATTTCGTTGATCCTGATCAAGGTCAACCTCCATCAATTTCCTACGGCATGGGCACGACTCGGTCGACGTGTTGCGCAACCTTCATTATGAGCGGCAACACGCAGCTGGAGTGGCGCGATGCTAGCCACGTCCACCCGGATATGAAGAAAATCAAGATCCCAGATTTCCGCCAGGGCACCATGGGTGAGACCAGTCACAACGAGTATGTCGTTTACAATGCTGCTCAGGTGCGCCAGCGGTACTTGTTCCATATCAAGTTCTCCTGAGCCGTCAAGTGCTAAGTTCCAACTGTCCCATCCAACCCTAGAAGGCGATATTTGGAGAATCCCGAAGATAATGAGAAGAACATGTGGTAGAATATTGTCAGTTTGTTGAGCTTATCAGAATGGATGTACGTTGATCTTGATTACACATGTGCAATCTATACATTCCGGAAGATGGGGTTGCAGATCGGAACCTCTCTATTCGGAGATGTTGTTACTATTTACCGTGACGTGAGAGCCTAGAATAACTGTGACTAGACATCGCCAAACCACGATTTAACCCCAAATGGGTTGGGTTTGGGTCGGATTCTTAACCCGCACGCGGGTTTTGGGTCGAGGTACTTGGTACTTGCCCTGATGTGCCGGAGTTTCTGATGTGCCGGAGTTTCATTAACTCCTTAGATTATGCAGAGATACGTATGTTCTATAGTCGTAATAGCCCTATTATACTAGGTGTTATTTGTATTTATAAAAAGAAATATGTATAAATAGAGAAATTGAGACCCCAACCCAAATCCGCTCTTGGCGAAGGCTAATGCTAACTGTCCCTGGAACACGTTGTGTCTAAATTTTCCTGAACTTTTTGCATAATTTTTAGTTTTAGTCTAAACGCTTGCTAGTTACTACTTCTACTTTTCTCATCCTTCCCCTATATATTTTATGAAATAGTATTGTTTCCACCCTATTTAGTACTAATTTTATCGGTCGTATAAGGAAGGAATATTATTGCCGTTTATATAAGGGTATTTATATATATTTATATAGTATAGTATAGAAAATTATATTGGTCTTAGCTTCTTTGTTACAGACAGAAAGTCAAAAAGAATGGCGCAAAGTCAGCTTTTTGCCGAGCTCATACATGTGGGACCACACCATGCCCCCAGATGAGAGACTGGCAATCTGTGCAGGGCTGGAGCCTGGAAATGCTATTCTAATCCTTTACTGCTTTCATGGTGGCTCAGCTAATCACTCTGAGGATAAAGTGTGGCTGCTAAATAGCTGCCTTTACGCAAAGGGTTATCTGCGATGAGAAGGGAACTACTACCTGGTGGTTTCAGCGGACAATATTGAAAACATAAGACGACAGCATTCTTGTGTTGATGGGGTATTACCTGAATCCTACCTTTCCTGGGATGGGTGGACGCTTTGCATCCCCTGTAATACGCTCAAGCATATTTATTAGTTTTGCAGTCTTCATAGCTAAGAGAATAAGAATAAAACTTTACTACACGTCTCTTATCGAGCAGCATATCCAGCTAACCGACACACAAGTGAACTTTATAACGCCCTAAGACAGATTCAAGCCCGTTCGGACCGTAGATGTCTGCATTTTTATCCATTTCTGACCATATCAGAGATAGCGGGTACTGCATGTTCTGGACCGCCCGCATCTCAAAGGTCGAGTCAACAATCAGTTTTAATAAGCCATCTCGTTGTTCTCGGCATCTCATGCAGGAACCAGCAACCAGGATTGGCCACATAACAGTAGTCCATGCTGCGGATTCATAAGATAACTGAGAAAGATGAATGAGGAAACGATCAAGGCAGGGTTCGACCTCTGCGAAGAGTTCCGCTGTGGGTCCTCGTGAGCCGTGGAACGCCGTAATTAGAAAGATGGTGCACGCTTGTTGATAGACACGACCGGCGTGATCAAACCCCGAGCCCACAAATGTCGCCTCCACCTTCCAGCTCTGCAAGGATGAAAGGATAGACCGGTAACGGCCTATAGTGAAAGAGGACTGCCCGTCGGCTTCGATCATCCGAATGCGTGCGAGCTCACAGATGAGCGGTATCGACTCGTACAATTGATGGGAACATCCAAACAGACAGCCGTAGCTAGTCTTGCCCTGGTTGAGTTCGCTCAACGACGCAAATGGCAGTGCTTGATGAATTCGTCGATCGAAATGCTCGGGACGAAAACTGATGTTGGAGACGACGGCGAGGTACGAGTACTGCTCGGCAAAGAACCCGAATAGGTCGTCATCTGGGGTTGCGCTTTGCGCGCGGAGAGACAGTAGCATATGATGACTCGCTCGTAGATGGTGATACAGTGTCCCTCCAGTATCCGCGTCCATGACCTAGAAACATATGTCAATGTGAAGACATCTCGATGTGCATCCGTTGGTGCAGGCTCACCTCGAACCAGCATAAGGAAAAGACGCCAGCCAGCAAAGAAATACGATCGGTGACAGAACAGCTCTGCCACCGCGTCATGGCATATTTCACACCTCGCAAGGCAACGGCATAGTGGGTTCGTGAAATTTGGGTCATGCTTGGATCGCGGTACGACAAGTGCGAGGCGGTGATGGCAAGAATACCATGCTGTAGGATGTCACTGTCCAGGGAAATCTTAATATTGTACGTGAGGAACGGATTCTCCGGCACCGTCTTGCCAGCCATCCTCTTCGCCGTGACTGTCATGAAGTAGTCCAGGAGTCTCCGGTTGTTTTCTTCACGGAGAACACGCGGGACTGTACTCATATGAGGGGCTAAGGAATTGCCCCTGGGTGACAGTTCTGCATCATCTAGGACGTCTTGGCAGACACCCTGGTCATCAACAGTGTCGTGTGAGTCTGATCTAATGACCTCATGTGCCGTGGATTTGACCTTTGCTGTCGTCGTACTTGGCCATTGGCAGATGAGGTGATTCCGCTTGCAGCCTACGCAGACTGGGCCATCCTCGTCGCACTTCTTCCGACGGAGACGACAGGTGAGGCACCCCGTCCTGGATCGCCTGCTAGCACCAGTGGCTCCGGGACGAGGTCTATAGGGAACCATTTGCAGTAGGTTGACATCCGCACGACAAGAGTGGAATTTGGTTGTCTTGTCAACCGGGGGACAGGGCCGATTTCATGGCAACGGATTGGATTGAGTGATCCACAAGATAAGCGCGTCAGATAGCGAGCGTATTGCACGTGTCAAGGGAGAGATAAGCGTAGGGAGGCTAGGCATAAGGCTAGCAACCAAGGATCGGGCCTATCAACTGCCCATGAAATGACGAAGCGTACAGTGCGGATACACGTTCATCAAATATTATACTTCTTATGTAAAATGAAGATATATTTATTAAGATTTTAGATATAATACTGATCGCTAACTTAGAACTCCTGAGATTTTCAATAAATTCAAATAGGATTAACTCGTGAAATCTAACTGGTATGCACTCACTAGCGCCGTTTCCCCCCATAGTAAAGCAAAAACCCTAACTGGTACGCAGTGCATCCCGCCAACCCTATAGGATAGGATATAGGTAACAGGCTGTCATGCAAAACCCTCCACGCGGGGACCTTGATAATACTTCTTAGCATATGAGAACCAGTTAATAGCACTAATAGCGCCAATCACACACAAAACAACCACCGCATAATCTGAGTCATGTTAGTAGTCTCCTTAGTAGAGGCGGAAGATCTATTACAGGGTTCTTACTCATATTTGCTCCATCGACCGGGAGTACAGTTGGGAATGTGAAAAAGACTGTCTCCACGATTGCTGCGATCACGGTTCCGACATTACATAACCAACCAACAGGCTCTGAGACTCTGAATAATCTCGAGCGGGGCAGAAATGTGATGTCTCGTTTTTGGTACATCAGAAGGGCGGCAGGTATTGCAAATGAGATCATCTGCAAAAGGAGAAATGATCCAAGCAACGCGTTGAAAGCTTCGGTAGAAGCCAGGAACAAACAGCCACACAGGAAGATTAGGAATGCGTCCAAATAAAGCGCGTTGGCGGGAACATGTCCTAATGACCGACTCAGACGTGAGAATCTGGATGAAAGAAATAACCCACGGTCACGGGCAAAAGCCCATATAAGCCTGGATGTGGTTTGCTGGACAAATACCAGGACAAGGACAGCAATAATAGTAAAAAGCACGAGAAAGACCGTGCCCGCCACGTCGGATTTCGTGGCTACACGCCATAGCTTATAGATTGGCATGCTAAATTCATTGCGATAAGCTTGACGTCCTAAATCTAGGGGACGTGAATATAAGAGAGGGAAACCACTTACGCATCGCCCAGTAAGGACTCGAGATCGGTAATGCAGTATGACATTGCGACGGAAAATATGAAACCAGTGAGAAACCCGATGCCAACAGTGGCCATGAGGGCTCGTGGAACCGCCGAGGCTGGATTGAGAGTCTCTTCTGCCAGATGTAGAGCGGCATCGAGGCCACCGTACATGTAACAAGGGGTGATCAAACCGGTCAGAAAAGATATTCCCGGTGTCCAGCCAGTATTCGCTTCGAAGTTGGTCCATACCCAAGTCGAAGACTGCTTTGTGCTTCGAGCTAGACAGGTTATGACGGAGACGGAAAATGTTGATAGAGTCAAGATAACTTGAACATTCATCAGATATGGCCGGAAATGGACAATTCGGCAGAAACAGGGGACCACTCACAAGCAGCATCGTGGATCCAGTTGGTGCGTTTGAGCAGAGCGATGTTGTATATCAAAGCAAAGGCATTCAGAGCTTGATAGATGAGGAAGAGATGCCATCGTTCAGGCACGTACCCGTTGAAGTACTCTGGGAATGCGGTGATGAGCTGGCTGGCCACTAGGGCCACACTTGCGCCATTGATAGCCCAAGACAAAGTCGAGATGATCCCACTGGCATATGCAATGAATCTGTTGAAACGCTTCGGAGCCAGAATGCTCGCGAAATGGTATTGCCCACCAGCCGTGGGGTACACACTGGCCAGCTCTGCTAGAGTGATGGCAGCGCATGCGTAGAACGCACAGGAGACGATTGTGCCATATATGATACTCACTGTGCCTCCTGCAGCGATGGCAATGGAGAGACTTGATGCAATGGCAACCCAGCTATTTGGAATGTTAAAGCCAACGGCGATGATGCGAAGAGGCCCAATGTCTCGACGCACAGCCTGGGTATCTAGCTGGATGATTCTAATTGTCCTGGTGTGTTGTCATCGGAAGACCCGGCAACCGAGCCCGTGGCCACGGTCTTCTCCAATTGCCGCATACTACCAAAGGACACTGGGCTGATCAGCAAGATAGGTCTCAGTAACTAGGCCGCCAAGATGGTGCATGTAGTAATATTCACGTACAAATTTGAAGTTTGCGAGCTGAGCGAGCACTGAGTGCCAGGTTTAGATTAAGGTTGAAAAGAAAATATTTTAATAAGTACACTTGCAATATAGAGCACAGATGTTAAAAAAAACTATAAGAATGAGGGAACCGGGGGTTAAATAAGAGAGATAATAGCTTCCAATTGCTCAAGTGTCTGACCGTTAGTGATAGTCTAACGACATGATTGATATCTGAAGCAAACATAAAGTGCCAGTTCACCCCAATCGACCTGCACCTGTCTCGACAGCTTCTCCGGCATTCCAGGCAAGCCGGTATCCTATCTTTATCTGACGCGCTTATCATTCACCGAGAACCAGTGGCGAGATCTCTAGTTAGTTTGCTAGTGAGCAGCAGCTAGACCCAAAGCGAGCTAGCTTCCACGTCAAGAGACGCGCTTATCTTTTCGTCATGTTCAATCGGCCACTAATTGCGCCCGTCGCCTTGTCTGTAACTGTTAGTGAGGGTTTTAATGGACTCTCATTCTTATCGGCCAACACCAACTTTAACGCGCGTATCTTTGCCTCGCCAAAGACATCATTAGTGGCTGTGTGGTTTATCGATCTTAAATAACCTGCATGTGCTATGCTTGTGATAAGGAATCAATGATAGGGAGATTTTATAAGGTATAGGTATTAACCTCTATACTCCACCCCTCGGCAATCCGACCTGGGTATTAATACTAGAAAGTGTTAAAAACACATCCCACCTTATCAGTAATTTTTGTTTTGAAATTCTAATGCCTTCAACTTTTAGGTCTGGCAGCCTTAAAACCTAGAAAGATACTGCTAGTTTTATATTGCTTGAACATAATTAGTTTTGCCCGCTCCTAGGGGTTAGGGGTTCGACCTTCCGACAGATGGCGTCGAAGACACTGTAGCTATTATTATTAAAGTTGGCGGCTTTATAATCCGAAATACGATTGCTACTAAGGCTAAATAGAAGACGGCAATATTAATATGGAGATATCCTTTTCTTGAATTTATTATATCACGAGGCGCAAATATGTTAATTACTATTAACGAAACTAATACCACTAATATAGCTTGCCGTATCGCTAGGCTTACTTGTTAAAAAGGCCTTTCGACTAGACATCAGCATGCACACGCGGGCCATAACTATTCTCGAAAGGAGAGCATTCATTGGCTCGCCTTAACATTGCCCCTTTGGGAAATCTTTGATACGGAAAGCCAGAAGAACGATAAGGGTTCCCTATCGCGAACTAGAAGCCATCTTGACTTGTAACGATGCCGATAAGACTAGAAGCGAAGCCTGAACTCGTATAATATAGAACCTTTCAGCACGTCCGTCTTTTCAAGCAGAAGAGCAACTATCCCCGCTTCCCCCCTTCCCCCAAAACGTCTTCTTCAGCACCAACGCTCTGGAGCTTCGTCTTTTAACAACCACGCCTCGGTCCCTGTCACTGCAATGTCTACTACTGTAACACAGACAAATGATGTTTCCAAGGTCCCATCCGAGCCGAGGCCCGACGACGATCGATCCAGACCTCTTCCACCAGTCCGAACTTTTGACGCGGCATCGGCCAATACTACTGAGGTGGTGGCTGCTCTGATCGAGGCCGGCGGCTGTTTTATCAAAAATGCCGTATCGCCAGAGACTCTCGAGGCCCTTGAAAAGGACCTGAGGCCACATATCGAGGCCGATGAACAATGGGAGGGAGACTTTTTTCCGAAGGAGACCCGACGAGTCATGGGGTTAGCGGGTAAATCGCCGCTGTATACCAAAAGCATCGTCCTGCACCCGCTGTACCAAGGTGTCTGCAGAGGAATGCTGAAAAGCGAGTACGGCTGTTGGGTGGGCAAAGAATGGAAGACCAGTGTGTCCCTGCCGCAGCTCAACAATGGCGCCGTCTTGTCCATCCTTCCAGGCGGCCGCGATCAAGACTTGCACCGCGACAGCATGATTCACCATGCAATGTCGAAAAGTATTCGGCCGTCGGAATGGACTGTCGGGCAAGAGACGGGTATTGGATTTTTTGTTGCGGGCAAAAAGACCACGGTCGAAAATGGGGCCACGAGGTTTATTCCGGGGTCTCACTTGTGGGATCACCGAGTGCCGCCCGACGAGAGCTTGACGCGGTACGCAGAAATGGAGGCGGGCGATGCCTTTATTTTGCTCTCCAGCGCCTACCACGGAGGCTCGGCCAATAAATCTACCAACGACGAGAGACTGTTGTACAGCTGTTTCATGACGAAGGGTTACCTGCGCCAGGAAGAGAACCAGTACATTGCCAACCCGTTCGACTCGATCAAGGACAAATACGACGACGACAAGGCGTTGGAGGTTATTGGTTACAACTTGAGTCCTCCGTTTCTGGGATGGGTAGATGCCTTGCATCCATTGAAATGGCTTCGTGGAGACAAGTCGCTTACGGACCTGTTCTGAACGTTTGCCGCCAGGGAGTCGCCAGGGTCATGTTGATGCTCAGCCAAGTAAATAAATATCAAGGAGCAGGTCCTAGACTATCACCCTCCAACAAATTTTATAGATTTTTGGTGATGCCGAAAGCGGCTGTTTACTCAGAAACTAGCCTAGAATTTGTCTTAGTGTAGGCTCTAGACCCTCTTTATCTGGCCTGGTTCGTACGCCACGAGATAAGCGCGAAGATGACCGCCCCGCGGTGACCTGGGGCATGCCATAAAGAGACCATTACAAACACCCTCGCATTGACTCTTTATGCCCTTTCTATGCCTCCTTTCTTCCATCGGGGCGTGATACTCCATGGCCCATGCAATTGAGCTGTCGCGTACAGCGAGCAAAGAAGGTCCCAGACCGCTGAGATGGAGAACCATCGTCAAGACTCCACCTCCGAATCCTCCGAGCTCTGATTCCTCGTCGTCTGACGATCCTCGTTTGCTCGGACCAGCGACCTCGAACCCAAAGAAAAAAGCAACGCGGAGACGTCGCCACTATGGCTTCAAAATCGTTCAGGCTGCAGCAACGCTGAAATACGGGTCCGGGAGAAAAAGACCCGAAAACAATGCACGACGGCCCGACATGAACCAGGTCGCTGCTTGCAGCACTGATTCACAAGATCTAGCCGGCGTAGGCCGACGACATGATCTGGATCACCGGGAAGTCCTTGTTGATCCCGAAGAAGAAGAGACTTATGCGTCCCACTCGACTGTCCAGATACAGCAAGATGGTGAGACAGGTTCATGGAAAGGCTCGGACGACGACGACGAGAGTCACCACGGTTTCGATGCGGAGAGGTCAATCATGGCCACAGCCAGCCGATTCCCTTTGACGGTCAGGTACATGGACTTATCGCAAAAGTTCACCCCGCTACTAGAGCTCTGTACGTTTGAGGACAATCCGCTTCCCGCGGGGCCGAGAAATGGGTGGCTGATTCTGTACGCTAACTCAATGGTGATCTTCTAGACGACAACAGACTGTGCACAATACCCTTGACGAGCGACTGCATTGCGAATCCTCTGCGATGTCGGAGGGAAAACAGTCAAGGGTCGCGATTCCTGCTCCATGCCATCTTGGCTCTTTCTTTGCACCATATTTCGACCCACTCCAAAAGCGCCGAGCTTGCGTCTGAAGTCGTTAGCCATCATTCGTCGGCTTTGATGCTGTATCAAAGTGCTCTGAATACACCCAATGTCAGCCTCGCACTCCTCGACACTCTGTTGATCCTGATGCACATCGAGGTTAGTAGATGGATCGTTCCCGCTCATCCGCCATCCATATCTTGCTCATACTAACCTACAGTTTCTAGATGGCAGAAACTGCCATTAGCAAATGGTGTGTTCACATTCACGGAGCTTACAATTTGGTTGAGATATGCGGCGGTGTTGGCGCAGTGGACATCATTTCATCCAAAGCCAGAGCGCAGATACTACTGCTTGTGTGGTAAGTTATCATGGTATCGCGCCATATTATTCGTCTCGGCGAAACTCGCTGACTTTCTGATTTCATAGGCGAGACATCTCCCTAGCTTTCATTCACCGCCAGAGACCCATATTTCCACAACAATATATACAACAGCTTTCCGAGTACGACGGCATCGATGGCTGGAGTATCTTTGGACTTACAGGGTGTCCATCTTCGTTGATCCACATCATGCCCAAGCTTGCATGGCACGCAAACGAGTTTGAAAATGACTATGCTCAAACTCGACGACGACTTAACCAAGAGGAGGTCGAGCGACTGATTGATACGACCAAGAGCCTCGGAAATGAATTTGACCTGGCTTATGGCGGGGAAGACGATGTACTGAAAAGCCCTGATAAATTCCACCTGTTCGAGGCCTGGCGTAAAGGCATCCTCCTCTATGCTACTCGAGTCTTCGCCGTCGAGTCACAGTCCTCGACCCTATTGTCGCGTAAAACGACGTACTTGTCCCGCCTGGTACTCGACCATATTCGGTGCATACGAGAGGAGACTGAGCTCAGGAAACAGGTCCTGCTGCCACTCTTCTTAGCAGGGGCCGAGACCAAGGTGGAAGAGGACCGCAAGTTCTGCACATCCTTCTGTGATGGGCTGGCCGCGCAGACGACATACCAACTTTTCGGCGACATCTCGAATGTCCTGCAGCAGATCTGGAACCGTCAGCATCACGACGACGACCAATGGTGGGGTTCCTTTGTCTCAGGGAGAAGCCAAAAAGATGGAGGAGCGTTGAATCCAGTACCACAGCTATTGATAGGCTGATGAGGAGGATAAAGTACATCTATCTGTAACTGGAGCTTTAATCAATCACAGGGGGTGGGACCACCTAGGCCTCGCAGTCTCCTCCAAGCAACACCGCGAAGCTAAAGTCTCATATCATGCGTTCCTGGGGACCACCATAGTATGAAGCGACAGAAGAGGGATCACTCTTCCTGATCGGGTTTATCGCGATTGCGCGCAGAAGTGTTTCCCATATATCAGATTACATGGACAGACAAGGAGCCGAAAGATCTATTGAGTCATACGACCAATTTGCTCTAGCCCCGGGTTTAAATCGGGTGTTTCTAATCCCAGAGGGTGTTTTTAGAATATAATACTTTATATTAATCGTTCTGCGAAATTATATAGCGTGACTTTAAGCGGTAGTAAGTTTATTTGTACCTATTGAACGGTCACTCCTATAGCAGCTCTGGCGGTGACGTTGATTGTGTCCATTACTGTAAGAGGCCCGTTAATCAAGTATGCGTACTTGAATCACGGAAATAATCACCAAATAGTGCCAATGCCTGCTAAAATATAACACGAATATGTTGCAGCACGGCTAGGTAACTTTGGCTCTCAAGGTACTCCACAGCTTATCGGGCCACTACGGCTGCCCGCCGATCTCCGGTTCGCGCTATCCGCTCCACCTAAGCTCCTTGTTTAAAGCCGCTCCCCCCCGCCATGGATCCTTCCTAGGATCTTCCCTGACCTTGCCCCTCATTCCTGGCCACCATGACTCTTACTAACTGGCTAGCTCTCTCGCTGGCCAGTGTCGCTGCCGCCCAGTATTTCCCTCCAACACCACAGGGTCTGAAGATCGTCAACTCCAAGCACGAAGAAGGGGTCAAGATATCCTTCAAAGAGGTGGGTCTATAGCTCCGTTAATTTTGACCATATATACTGATTGCACACAGCCGGGTATCTGTGAAACCACACCAGGCGTCAGATCTTACTCGGGCTACGTCCACCTGCCCCCAGGAACGCTAGAGGATGTAAACGTCGAGCAGAAATATCCCATCAATACCTTCTTCTGGTTCTTCGAAGCTCGTCATAACCCAGAGAATGCCCCGCTATCTATCTGGATGAACGGCGGGCCAGGAAGTTCGTCCCTGGTCGGTCTCATGCAGGAGAACGGCCCATGCCTGGTAAATGCAGATTCCAATTCCACCAAGCTTAACCCCTGGTCTTGGAACAACTACGTCAATATGCTGTACATTGACCAGCCCAATCAAGTTGGGTTTAGCTACGACATTGCCACCAACGGGACATTCGACCAGCTTGGTGCTGGTTGGAATGTCTCAAAGTGGGAGCATGGTGTCCCCGTCCAGAACAACACTTATTATGTCGGCACAACTACTAGCCAAAATGTGCAGGCATCAGCAAATGGCACAGAAAATGCAGCCCGCTCGCTTTGGCACTTTGCGCAAACTTGGTTTACAGAGTTCCCTCATTATAAGCCCCATGATGATCGCGTGAGCATCTGGACCGAGTCCTATGGCGGTCGCTATGGCCCGGCCTTTACTGCTTTCTTCCAAGAGCAGAATGAGAAAATTGAGAAGGGTACCATTACAGCCGCCAGTGACTCTCACTACATTCACCTGGACACTCTGGGAATTATCAACGGCTGCGTTGATCTCCTTGTACAGGAGCCGACATACCCTGAGATGGCATACAACAACACCTATGATATCGAGACTATCAACAAGACCGTCTATGATAATGCTATGGATGCATGGAGTCGTCCGGGCGGATGCAAAGATCTTATCACAGATTGCCGTGCTCTCGCAGCAAAAGGCGACCCCCATATGCACGGCAACAACGAGACAGTGAACAAGGCATGTCACAAGGCCGATAGCTTCTGCAGCAACCAGGTCGAGGGTGCATACGTTACGTATGCAGGTCGTGGCTACTACGACATCACGCACAAGGATCCAGACCCGTTCCCGCCGTCATACTTCCTGGGATACTTGAACCAGAACTGGGTGCAGGGTGCTCTGGGCGTGCCGATTAACTACACTGAGTCTACAGACAGTGTCTACGCCGGTTTCTCATCGACGGGTGACTACCCACGGTCAGATGTGCATGGCTACATCGATGATATTGCGTACGTGCTTGATTCCGGAATCAAGGTGGCTCTCGTCTACGGTGACCGTGATTACGCATGCAACTGGATCGGCGGTGAGGATGTGAGTCTCCTCGTAAATCATGCCGAGGCAGCTGACTTCCGTGATGCTGGATACACACCACTACAAACGAACAAGACATACGTTGGCGGCCAGGTTCGCCAACATGGCAACTTCTCTTTCACTCGAGTCTACGAGGCTGGTCACGAGGTTCCTGCTTACCAGCCCGAGACGGCGTATAATATTTTCCACCGTGCGATCTTCAATCGTGACTTGGCTACTGGTGAGGTTGATACTGCTCGCAACGAGTCATACTCTACTCAAGGTCCGAACTCGACTTGGAAGATCAAGAATGAAGTGCCCGAGAGCCCGGGTCCGCTGTGCTACATTCTCGCCCTGGAGGCGACGTGCACGGAGGATCAGATCGCCAGTGTAGCTAATGGCACGGCGATGATTAAAGATTGGATCGTTGTGGATGAGGAATCACAGCAGAAGGATAGAGAGCTCTAGTCAATAAGGCCTATGCGACAAATACTATAGATTGAATGCACCAAATACAGTAGTACTTCTCGAGATTATCATAAGGGGCTCTTAGGATATTTCAAACATGCTCAGACTTCGTCCTTGGTCCGCGCAATAGAACACATATTTCTTCTCTTACTTCTAATTGCCAAAAATAAGCCGGAAATTCCTTCTAGAGTCCCTAAGTCTCGGGCCTTTCTCATTAGCGCCCTTATACCTTGTCTTCTCTCTTCCTTTTTTTTTTCTTTCTTCTTCCCTCTTCAGATGCTGGCACCCGTTGACTCCGTGTAGAAATATCATGTTCGATAGGTCCCTTGGCATACCGATCCTTTGATGATAAAGCTTCCTCGTCCAAAGACTATATTTTCTTCTTGGCATTATGGCTAGTTGGATTTGTCGGTGATGATTTCCACGCTTCATCTGAGACCATATGAACGAAACGTGCCGTTCATCCCCTGTTATCTTGATGCCCTGGACGGTGGATCCTACCTAGGTGTGCCTTGATCGGTTTCCAGTTTGCCGGCTTGCCGGGGCTATACTCACGAGCTATTATCTTTGAAAGATACACTCTGGTAAGTGAGGGTGACTCGAGGCCTTTCATGTACTTGATGATGCACTTTTTTTTTCTCCATTTGCTAGTGATGAGAGGCAATCCGACAACCCCTCGAGGAACAGTTGGCTGCCTTTTGAGAGTGCATATGTTTGATCACTAACTATCTATAGAGCGGAACCCTAAGAGTGGATCATGACATAACCGGGGCAGGTGGGGGCTCCCGTCAATGATGTCGTGGATCGCGACGCTGCCAATTGTTGCTCTGCCCGCAAATCCTGTGCATGCGCCTGAAGCCATTTAGTAGAGGTGTAGTCTTGATCTTCAGTCTGCCATTATAAAAATAATGCCATAGATCATCATCCGGGGGCCACAGCAGCAGCACGACGGCACGGAAGCTTCTCGAAGCTTCGATCTTTGAGCCTGCAACGTCACACGTCACTCACCCGGAGAGCATCAGGTGGCAGGTTCTAGAGTTCATTAAACCCTCTTGGTGTGCAGGGATAGCCCCTTCCTTTCGATGCGAACCCATTCTCTCTTCTCACTCTTCTCACTCCCTCACCCGCTCCTACCCCAACTTGCATCGCGCTAAATCACCCACGATTCCCGTGAATCTTCTACGTCATTCGAGAACACGCCACCCACAAGAGATCCGTTCTCTTTCCTGACAGGACCCTTGATTTTTGAACTCACAGCCCCCGTCTCTCGCGAGGATTTCGCCCCTCTGCTGCAAAAGTCAATTCAACCCCACCATTACAGCTCATCATGCCCGTTGAGACTAAACTATACGACGCCTTGAGCGTCAAGCCTGATGCGAACCAAGATGAAATCAAGAAGGCCTACCGAAAGGCAGCCTTGAAGCACCACCCCGACAAGAACAAGGACAACCCGGCAGCCTCTGAGAAGTTTAAAGGTATGCTTAATCACTCGAACCTAACCCCGCCTAAATCGATTACTCACTCCTTTTACAGAAGTTTCCCAGGCGTACGAAGTCCTCTCCGACCCCGAAAAACGCAAGGTCTACGATCAATTCGGCCTCGACTACCTCATGCGCGGTGGCCCCGCACCCTCGCCCGGCGGCGGAGCTGCTGGGGGTGGAGCCGGCCCCGGTGGTATGCCCGGAGGATTCAACTTCGGCGGCATGCCAGGCGGTGGAAATTCGCGCACATTCCACTTCTCCACCGGGACCGGTGGTACTGGCTTCCGATTTAGTAACGCGGAGGATATCTTCCGTGAATTCGCTAAGGGCGGCACTGGTGGAGGCGGCGGCGGCGGCGGTGGCTTTGAAGATGACGATATCTTCTCTATGCTTAACGGGATGGGTGGAATGGGCGGCGGTGGCTTCCGCAGTCGTCCTTCCGGAGGAGCAGGAGGCTTCTCGTCGAAACCCAACCGGGCCCCGACTCCCGAACCGACTGTTGTTGAGAAAGACCTGCCTATCACACTGGAAGAGACCTTCAACGGCGTTACCAAGAAAGTGAAGACGAAAAGCAAGGCATTCGACCCGAGCGGCAAGCGGACTGTTCAGGAAGTGACCCTGGAGGCAACCATTAAGCCTGGTCTGCGCCCCGGCTCGAAGATCAAGTACAAGAACGTGGGCGACCAGGAAGAAGGCGGCCGCCAGGACGTGCACCTGATCGTGAAAGAGGTATGTGCTTCACCTTCAAACCCATTTAAAGTCCAGTACTAACATTATTGAAAGGTACCACATCCGACCTTCACTCGCAAGGGCGACGACCTTGTCACAAGCGTCGAACTCAGTCTCAAGGAAGCTCTCACAGGCTGGGAGCGCATTGTGAAAACGATCGACGGCAAATCCATCCGCGTATCGAAACCCGGGCCAACACAGCCCGGGCACGAGGAGCGGTATCCCGGCTTGGGAATGGTCATTTCCAAGAAGCCCGGTGAGCGCGGCGACCTCGTCGTGCAAGTCAAGGTCAAGTTCCCGACCAGTCTGGACCCGAACACCAAAGAAGTTCTCCGAGATCTGCTTCCTTAATTTCATTATCAGCGTACATGGCGTTATTATGAGCGTTTTTTATGGAAGGTAATGACAGCAATGATAGTTATATTGGCGTTTTGGGAGGTTCAAGGTCGCGCCGTTCGTGTACATAGTCTAAACCACTTTGGGGAATGCGGAGAAGCACCTCAACTTGGAGAAATCCAAACCAACTTCCCCAAACTACACTCCGTAACCATGAAACGAAGAATTACTTTTATTCAGCGCCCTGATGCGCCTTTTGAGGCCGACCAGGCTGTTTTGACCTCCAAGTCTCTCGCGATTCGCAATCTGGACGCTGCCCGCGAGGACCGCATTACGTTCGGTCTTGACGACCTTCCACACGAGGTGAGCAGAACAGCACACTACATTTCAATAATTGAGGAGGCCTGTGGCTAACCTTCTCCGGATATACAGCTCCGCGACGTTCTCCGGCAGTCTCACGAACTACGCTTCCGGTGGACCACCGAGCGCTCCTACGACGCCGTCGCGCCCTTCGTCAGCCGAGTCTCGCCCGGCCTACATGTACACTATACCCCTCTAGCGACCGACCAGTCTTCGTGAGTCGCTTTCCCATTATAATCGCTCGAGTGGAAACTGACGGGCGATCGTGCAGAGAGGCGCTATGCTCGCTGCTCCGCACGGTGTTTGGGGCAAGCGAGGGGCATGAGTACGGAGTGGATTGCTCGAAACCAGAGGTATATCGACTCCAATCTTTTAACACGGCGATGCCATATCGCTTCAAACGTCTAAATATACTGGATAACCCTTGCTAAGGCCCGTTCCGCGTAGGACACATTCATCACTCCCCCACTCCTATCCACCAGATTCGCCGCGTCGGCCTCCCTCCAATTCTACACCCAGCTTCCCTCCCTACAGCCTCTAGTCGATTTCATCAAGGCTTCTACTTGCAGCAAGCGCAAGGTCGGTGGTGCAGAGTGCAATGAACATGCGGATTCCCTGCTCACGGCCGATACGGTCGATATCGACTACGACAGCATCTCCCACGCCCTGACTGTGTCGAGCATCTGGAGCAGTGCGCCTGGTGAAGGGTGGACAGAAGAAATACAAAAGCCTTCATCTGGCACGGACCAGATTGAGTTTGGGCTTCTGGGCACCGAGCCAGGCCTCGAGCCGCAGGAGATCAAGATGGGCGGGCTGTTGGCTGTTGTTGGACAGGATAAGAAGATGAGTGAGTAGTTGGCCATTGGCGTCAATCAGACTCTATCAGAGCATCAGCTAACTATAAACAGAACCAACCATGTTCTCTTTCCCCTCTCGACACCATCCACTCCCCAAAGAAGCAGGATACACGGTTTCGTTTTCCACCCCAACGGGCCTTCATCCAACAATGGCCATCTCCATGTCCAAACCCGCTCTAGAAAGACCCCCTGCACCGAGCGACGCAACTTGCGCTCTACACACATATCTCACGCTACCATCTTCTGTCTTCGGAGATCAGTACCAGCTGGGAACCACCGATCCGCTTTTCCTGGAGTCCCACAACCTCGCCGCACTGAGAGCCGTCTCTGGTGAAACAGACCTCGAGGCCCCGGACTGGGCTGTTAAACGCTGGGGCTCGAATTGGCTTTTCGAATTTGCGGATACGTCCGCAGACTCGGCCCAGTCTAACTTTACAGCTACTATTCCCTTGCACCTTCGATACCTCGGACCCTCTGAATCTGGATATCAAACTGCAAATGTGCCTTGGCCCGTCGTTTTCTGGGCTTGCACTGCGGAGGACGGGACTAAGATGGGTGTCAACCCATTCGACCGCACGAACCTGGGCTGGGATGGTCTGTTCGGTCCACGCACCATGTTCTATCAGCTTCATCCTGAGTCTGAGCATCTTGTCTCGTCGGTGGAAGTACCGGTTCTCAAACTTACAGGCGAGGGCATGTTCGACGCGAAGAACATCGAGCTAGGAACTTGCGTCGCTATTGTGCTTGGCTTCCTTTGGGTGCTGTGGCGCCTTGTTCGCGTGGCGTGGTCCTCGGGTATCAGCTCTGAGGGCAGATCTACACCATCAGACGGACACGACAAGAAGGATTAACCACTACATAAATCTTGTTCTTCCATTGGCGTTCCCGGGTATCACGATATCATTTTAGGCAAGCATTGCTGGGCAATAGCGTTTGTTCATCGACCACACCACATACTCCGTAAACACATAAACCAGTACCATACACATACAATACCCCTTCAATCTCATCAAAGCCTCCCGGTAAACCTCCCTAAATCCCCATCTCAGGCAACGGCCACGGCACATCCGTCATGAGAAACTGATCCAGATCGAAGTTCTGCAAACTCGGCATATCAATCATCAAATCGCCCAACCACGACATCTCCGCATCCGAAACAGGTCCCATCTGCGACCCAGGCACCACAACACCACCAACACCACCCTCAACCTCAGGCGCCATCGCCGAAGCATTCGCCCTCAAAACATCCGCCAACGCTCTCGTATCATCCTCCTTCCTCCGCTGATGCAATGCAATAAGCAAATAAGCTGTTGAATACGCCTCCCGCATAACACCCGTATCATACGCAGCTAGCACACTCCCCAGCGTCCGCATCGCATCAGGCAGTAAAGCCAACGCAGCGCGATTGTCAATCGCGAGGAGGGTACAGACAACTTGAAAAGGTACATTGGCAACCTGGTGCCAGGGGGAGTTGGCAGCGACCATTTCTCGTGCTGCGCGGAGACCGCGAGCTGCGAGGGCGAGGACGCGGTCTAGGATTGTTGAGGTTAGGAGGGCGTGGGCGTTTAGGGCGCGGACGCGACGGTAGATGCAGAGGGTTAGGTTGCATTGAACTAGGATTAGGGAGGGGGTGGAGTAGAGGAGGGATAGCACTGATGATAGGGCTGATTCGAGTTCGGGGAGATCTTGCGGTGCTGGCCCTGTTGGATCGAGGGATTCGGAGAGGGGGAGGAGGTGGTAAAGGTCTGGTCTTTGGGACTGGGTCGGGGACTGAGATGTTGAGGGGAGGGTTTGGGTGGGTCGGGGTAAGGTGTTGGTTGTTGCGCCATGGAGAACGACTCTTGACCGGCCTAGGTCGAACGATATCCAGGTGTTTAGGTGGCGGGCCATGCCGAATAGTCGGCGGCTGATGTCGTTGATGGAAGTGTCTTCGGTTTGGTTTTGCATTGCGATAAGGCCTGTTGAGTCTGGGTCTGTGGTGTCGAGATGGAGCCCTGCTGCTTCGATGAGATGCATCAATGTGCAGCTGGCCATCCAGGCGGCATGGGGGGAGGCTGTCATGCGGAGATATGCTGTTCGAAGAACCCAGCCGGTTATGGTATCGATTGATGGTGTTTGTGCGCAGAGTATGGTCTTTTCGAGGAGTATGTGGGCTGTATCAACGAGTTCTCGCTCGGTAGGCGTGATCTCACGCTGCGAGAATAAGAGTCCGAATGCTGCCACGCCGCATAGTACAGCATCGTAGGGCTGCGTCTCTGGAGACTCTATGGCTAGGACTGGAGGATTCGACCAGCGTTGGACTATATTTGCAAAGATACTCTTTCGGTCCAAGAAAGCGTAGCAGGGGTCTACTTTCTCAAAGTAAATGACTGCCAAGCGCTGCATCTCATCTTGCGAAATGATCTTGGTAATTGCCACCGACGTCGTTACTGTCGAGGTGAGCGGCGATACGCGCCTCTCGCCGACATTCCATGCAAACAGATGTAGTCTCGGGGCGCGTGCTGGGTCAATTCGCAGACCAAGCTTGCGAACAAATGCCGCGCCAGAGTTGGCCTCCAAGGAATGACCGACTCCACGAGAATCGTTCACCCGGGAGGCTGGAGAGGGAGCACTGCCGGCAGTACTGACAGGATTGGGCCGATTAGACCATCCATCTGGTCGTGGGCGCTCGTCGAGTGCTGGTAGGCTCCTGTTATACATGGAGCTGGCGCGTTTCTTGCGCGGGGCCCCGCTGTAGTGGCATTCGACGCCGGCCTGGACACAGGTCGTGCATGGTTGCTCGCCGGAGCATTTGCGTTTGCGCGATTTGCAGGATAGACAGGCAGCACGCGACCGCTTGCGAGGCGTGGAGTCGGCCATTGTGTTGGAGATGCGCGTTTACTTACGAGTCAAGAGTTCCGCCCGAGAAGGGCCGGGCCCCCCAATGAACCTGTGGTGCGTTACATTGGCACTTTACGCTCTACAGTGAGGTTGTACAAGCTTCCAATTGTTTGATATGAAATCCTGTTCAAGTTTTCGACTCAGTCTTCGTACTTTCGACCATCAGGATAACCCATCATATCCTCGAGCTGCCTGAGATCCGGCATCCCCGCAGGTCCCGGCATGTACTGCACATTGTCCCGCATGGTGGTTCCATTCCACCAAATCTCGTTCTTGTGCAGCGCCTCCATAATACGCGGTGCGTCGATATACGTGCGAATCTCGACCATCTGGTTGCGGTACCAGCGAGTCACCCATACATTGACAATGTCAAAATCATCGCCTAGGGCCCGTCAGACTTGTTCAGTGCTGGACGTCTTGACCTACCCGAGTTCATGACTCCTCTGAAATTGATCTCCTGCACCGACCATGCACTATTACAGCCGCCGTGGATTGCCTGTGGGTGGATCTTGAACTTGTCGGCATGATCGAAAAACAGCACACTTACCCGACGCAGGGCGTTGACGTAGAAATGCAGCAGATCATTGTAGTGGCCGGCGATCGGGTGGTGCCCGACTACGGTGAAGGTGACATTTTTGTGGATCAGAGTAAACAGTTTGCTCATGTCCTTTTCCAAGTCCTTAAAGGAGTCCCAAATGTGCATCTGCGACACAAACTTGCAGTGGGTGGAGGGGTTCTCGAACTCGAAGCCCTCACGGTCCCGGCCGGGGTCGTGAATAATTCCATCACCATTGCAACGACCGTCCGGGTCGACGAGACCTGATCCATCACATCCGGGACGCTCAAGGGACTTCTGCGGGCCTGTGACCCGGCCGCTGGTTCGGGAGAGGCCGATCCCTAAGGCGATGACGAGATATCGCGAGATAAGCATCTTTGGTTTCCCGATATCATTTGCAATGACAATTTTGTTTACGTCTTCTATTTATTCCATGATTCCAAATGATTCCAATTGACCTTTTTATTTTTTTTCTTAATGTTCCGGTTGGGTAACACCGATTAAAGCACCGAGATGCACTAAAACACCGACGGATTGGGCATGGGGGCCCTACCTAGCGGTGTATCCGGGCGGCGATGATCTGTCTAGCGTAGCTGATAGCTAGCCCGCGCTAGCCCGAAGTAGACGGCGCTAAACCGCAAATCGACAAGATGTGCCTTTTCTGCTGTCGAATCAACTGGCTCGGCCGACATCGGCCCGGTCCCCTGATTGGCCGGCGGTGAGAGGCACGTGCCCGCACTGAGTCAACGAAAAGCTCTTCGCCGAAAGTCGCCCTCTTTCCTCTTCCTTTCTCTCCAGATCCCAAACTCCTACAATTACTCCACTTTCACACTTATGTCGTGCTAAATCTCTTTTTCTTTTAACTTCCCTTTGACTGGTACTACCACAGTCGCGCTTATGTGTTTGGCACCCTCAACTTTTACCTCCCAGGACTACATCTCGGGTATGTTCAACAACCCTCCAGGCCATTGATACTGGTCCATATACTAATCATTCCATTTCTCTCCCCCTTACAGACCACCTCTGGAAAGCTTCAATCAACTGAATTGACCGACCTATTTACTGTTCATTCCATCTCGCTATCAACCCACGTACAATCCAAAAATGTTCATGAACCTCTTCAAGGCCATGCCCGCTCGGGCTGGGGCCTTCGCTTCCATGAAGACCCCTGCTCAGGCTCGCTTCATGGCCACTGTTCGTCAGCGTGCTACCCTTGAGCCCGCTACCTTTACCATCCGTGACGGTCCCATGTTCACTGGAAAGTCTTTCGGTGCCCGCTCCAACATCTCCGGAGAGGCCGTCTTCACCACCTCTCTGGTCGGCTACCCCGAGTCCTTGACCGATCCTTCCTACCGTGGCCAGATCCTGGTCTTCACCCAGCCTCTCATCGGCAACTACGGTGTCCCTTCCGCTGAAAGGGACCCCAATGGCCTCTTGAAGTACTTCGAGTCCCCCAACCTCCAGGCCGCCGGTGTCGTAGTCGCCGATGTTGCCGAGCAGTACTCCCACTGGACTGCCGTTGAGTCTCTGGGTGAGTGGTGTGCCCGCGAGGGTGTTCCCGCCATCTCTGGTGTCGATACCCGTGAGATTGTCACCTACCTGCGTGAGCAGGGTTCGTCTCTCGCCAAAATCACCGTCGGCGAGGAGTACGATGCCAACGAGGACGAGGCCTTCACCGACCCTGAGCAGATCCACCTAGTCCGTCAGGTCAGCACCAAGCAGCCCTTCCACATCAGTGCTGCTGACCCCACCTCTCACGTGGCCGTCATCGACTGCGGTGTCAAGGAGAACATCCTGCGTAGTCTAGTTGGCCGTGGCGCTAGCGTCACTGTCTTCCCCTTCGACTACCCCATCCATAAGGTTGCCCACCACTTTGATGGTATCTTCATCTCCAACGGCCCCGGTGACCCCACCCACTGCCAGGATACCGTTTACCACCTGAAGCGCCTTATGGAGACCTCCCAGGTCCCTATCTTCGGTATCTGCCTCGGCCACCAGCTCTTGGCCTTGGCCGCTGGCGGCCGCACCATCAAGCTCAAGTACGGTAACCGGGCCCACAACATCCCAGCCCTGGACCTGAGCACCGGTCGTTGCCACATCACCAGCCAGAACCACGGTTACGCCGTTGATGCTTCCACCCTGCCTTCTGATTGGAAGCCTTACTTCGTCAACTTGAATGACCAGAGCAATGAGGGTATGATCCACAAGTCTCGCCCCATCTTCAGCACCCAGTTCCACCCTGAGGCCAAGGGCGGTCCTCTCGACTCCTCCTACCTCTTCGACATTTACCTGGACAGCGTCCTGAAGTACAAGAACAGCCAGGCTGGTCTCTACCCCCAGCGTGACAGCCGCCCCAGCCCTCTGCTGGTGGACCTGCTCCCCAAGGAGCGCATTGGTGTCCAGCCCACCATCGGCATGCAGAACGTCGCCGCCGCCGCTGCTGCTGCTGTCGCTGCCTAAGCGAGCATGTCCTCATGTGGCGTTCAGGCTGGTAAATACTTGGGTTGATTTTTGTGTCTTGTTCATACTTCATACGTCATTTCTTATTGGTATATCGAAATTCAGGTCATTCAAATTTTTAATTTTGGTACTTCGTAGTAATCAGTTCACTCACTTAATGGTAATAGTAATGGGTAATGCGCAAGTAGACGCTTTCTATTTCACCACGATCGACACCACATCCTCATCTGCCACCATATGCGACAATCCCACGCGCTGAGGGACGTGTCGGGCACTGGCACCCCAGACCATAGCGTATTTGAATGTTTCCTTGAGCGTGCGGTGAATCTGGTCACAGACGTCCTCGATGCTAGAGTCCCGGCGCACAATCAGGGCCTCACTGAAGTCAGGCACCTCTCCCTTCCTGTAGGGCAAGTCAGTATCAATTTGGAGCAGAACACCTCGGGAGAAACAATGACATACCGTTTTGTGTAAAGCCGCATCAGTCTCAACTCCTTCCAGATCCGCTCGACAACCTCCTGCACACCGAGGTCAAGCTCACAACTCATGACGGCTGTGTAAGGCTCGCGAGCCAGTTGGTCCAAGAATTCAAGGCTGACGCTGTCGATCTTGTTGTATACGTACAAGCTAAAGTGTGGGATTAGCATAGGGTCGTCCCACATCTAGTCAGATGCAGTCTTAGGATGGAACTTACCACCGGATGTACTTGCGGTGGTCCTTCATAATGACATCGATAAAGTCATCGATTGTAGCTGGACGAGATGATTAGTTGATTAACCTGTAGTATATTTAAATGAAGACTCACCATTTTCGTCTCGCACCAACACCTCGCAGTTGAGGATCTTGTAGTCACGCAGCACGTTGTAGAGCATCTTCTCGTCGAGATACTTGGGTGGTGTCTGGAAACCGATCTTCATACCACCGGCTTTCTTGACCTTGAGGTAAATGTTACTGGTTTATTGTTAGTACTAGCTTTCATGATGGAGCAGTAGGACGTACGGAGGTTCCTTATTCAACCGAATGCCAACAGCATCCAATTCAGCTTCCAGCAAGGCTCGCTGTTCCGCACGCTTGGTAGCGTCCAGAATCATCAAGACCAGGTCACTTGTCTAGGCGCAGGTTCCAAGTTAGATTCTGCTTCTTTTCAAACACTTCATAGGTTCAGACATACCTTGGCAGCAGAGATAACCTGACGACCACGACCCTTGCCCTCGGCAGCACCTTCGATAATACCAGGCAAATCCAGAATCTGGATCTCGGCACCGCCATACTCCAATACACCGGGAATAGCAGTCAGAGTGGTGAAAGAATACGAGGCAGCCTCACTCTTGGTCTTGGTGATCTTCGACAGGAAAGTAGACTTTCCGACGGAGGGGAATCCAACAAGTGCCACACGGGCATCACCACTCTTGCTGACATCGAAGCCAGCGCCGCCACCTGATCCAGCACCGCCTACAGGCTCGAGAAGTTGGGCTCGAAGACGAGCGAGTTTTCTGAGGATGTGTTAGCACGTACTCAACGCTATCTATATCTGGGATCTGCAGACAAAGGGGGCCTTACCCTTTCAATAGACCAAGGTGGTATTCTGCGGATTGTTAGTTCTGTAGTGATTGCTACTCTGCTGGTAGAACCTCGTACCTGTCGCCTTGTTCTCTGCGGGGGCTTTGTTAGTGGGGTGATGCAAAATTTTGGCTTTGAGATCACTTACTCTGCGTCCGGCGCATCTCATCTTCGATCCTATAGTGAGATCAATCAGTAATCCATTCATGCATCCCTCGAGGGGAAACATACTCCTTGATCTTCTCCGTGATATTCACCATCTTGCCGGTGATTTGGGCGTATCGCCAAAGATCTCTTCGTAATCGTTATTCGTTCCTTTCAGCTCCTGTCCGAGAATCTCGAATAAAGAAACGATAGTCCTGGCTCCCTTTCAATCAGAACCAAGAACCCGAAACTCGCGAGTACCTGAAATCCCAAAACCAGCGCAAACGTTGTTCGTCGCGAAATCCGCACCCGCCAAGCCTTATGTAATCACCTTCATTTCGCCGCGCAGCTCAAACCTCGCCTTTTGCCCTCGACACCTACCCTACAAACACCTCAGCCATGGCAGACACAGTCGTTGAGCCCGAAGAGGCGCCTGTCTCCAACAGCCCCGAGAACGATGCGCCGGCCGTGGACACCGCTGTCGTCAAAAAGACCAGAAAAATCATTCGCCGTAAGAAGAGGCCCGCCAGGACACAGGTTGACCCTTCATTTGTGAAGTCCGAGCCGCCGCCGCAGACGGGTACGATCTTTAACGTCTGGTACGCTAAGTGGTCTGGTGGCGACCGCGGTGACCAGCAGGATCTTAACACGCCGGCTCCGGGCCGCTGTAACATTGCTCGCGACAGTGGTTATACGCGCGCTGATAAAGTGACTGGGTCGTTCTTTTGCCGTAAGTGGCCCTATTCGATGCCCACATACCAATTGAAGTACCAGGAAGCTAACCTTGCATCGTATAGTCTTCTTCGCCTACGGAACATGCTTCAAAGGACCCGAGTGCGAATACCTGCACCGCCTACCAACGATACACGACCTTTTCAACCCGAACGTGGATTGCTTCGGGCGAGATAAGCACTCGGACTACCGCGACGACATGGGCGGCGTGGGATCTTTCACACGCCAGAACCGCACGTTGTACGTTGGCCGAATCCACGTCACCGATGATATCGAAGAGGTGGTCGCGAGACACTTTGCGGAGTGGGGACAGATTGAGCGCACGCGTGTGTTGACGGGGCGGGGTGTGGCATTTGTGACCTATTCGAATGAGGCGAATGCGCAGTTCGCTAAGGAGGCGATGTCTAAACAGGCCTTGGACAATAATGTGAGTATAGCTCTTTCCACGATCGAAAGAAGGTATAATGCTGACATCCTCAAAAGGAAGTGCTTAATGTTCGATGGGCGACTGTCGATCCGAACCCGATGGCGCACAAGCGAGAGGCGCGTCGCTTGGAAGAGCAGGCTGCAGAGGCAGTGCGTCGGGCACTGCCTGCGGCTTTCGTGGCGGAGATTGAGGGCCGTGATCCTGAGGCGAAGAAGCGGAAGAAGATCGAGGGTAGCTTTGGGTTGGATGGGTATGATGTGCCGGATGATGTGTGGCACGCGCGCACACGGCAGCTGGAGAGCTCAAAGCCCGCAGTTGGAGAGCTTGAGGCGCCTGAGGAACCATTGATGATCGAGTCTACGACATCGGTAGCTGCGCCTGTGCCTGCACCGGAGCCCGAGAGCGGGATCTTTTCGAGCTCGACAGTAGCAGCTTTGCGGGGACTCGCAGGCGGCAACATCACAACCCAGGCAGCGCCCAAGGCCTCCGGGCCATTAGTTGCCTACGGAAGTGACGACGACAGCGACTGAGTCGGCACTACATGATATTTGGATTCTTAATGTACTAAACAGCGATACCTCATCAAAAAGACGATTCAGAGCCTCACATGCACGAACTTCGTTATATTGGCGTTATTCATAAGCGGGAGTATCATCCCGAACATTCGCTAAACACAAAACAAGTGAGGAGATGTATGATAGTTGGAACAATGAAAAGCACCATGACCGCCCCAAATGAGAATTATGCAATTGGTTCCGTGGACCGAAGCCAAAATTAAACAAAACCAACTCCGTCATTACCTGTCGCCGGGTCCGAGATCGTAGTACACGCATGAGCCGGTGCGGTAATTGTAGATGAATGCATTGGTGTAGCTCTCTGGGCCTTCGCTGGCACGGGTGTCGGAAGCAAGGTCGCTTAATAGTTCATACACTTGGCTGAGATATTTGCGTTCTGTCAGCGGCGCGTTTTGGATCACGGTTCGCCAGCTGTCAGGGTCTGAGAGGCGAGTATTGCGGATGGAGTCAAGGACGTCGTCGCGGGTATCAATGGCGGCGATGGGGCCGTTGCGAGCATTCTCGACGATCTCGCGAGAGCGAAGAAGAGCCGACTCAACAATGTTCCTTCGGTTTGTCTTCTTACTCCTGTGCTGAGGCACGAGAATACGAACATCATTTGCCTTCTCGTTAGACAAAAGAGTATCCTGCTGCACAGACTGACGTGATTGCCGTACATCCGCCATGCCTTCACGATGGAGCCGGGCCTGAACTTCGAATCTCAGCCAAGGTACAAGCTCGGAACTGCGAATATCGTATTCTTCTCTGCGTTGGAGATTGCGGACTTTGTAGCCACGCTCCTTGCTGTCTTGCTTTGCGATCACGATCCAGTGGTGGTTGTGCTCGCGGTACTTGATCGTCAGTTCTTCGAGGGATGAGGCGTCGACGGCAAGCTCTGCGCTGACATCGTTGGCCCAGAGCTCTTCGATAATCTTGACTCCGGTGGTGCGAAGGACAGTTGCGTCGAAGCTAGCAACGAGGACATCGCACTGACCAAATTAGTATGCGATGAGATTTGAGATAGAAGTATGACTTACCCTGCGGGTTGTCCAGTACAGCTCAGCGCCCGTCTCGGTGTCTTTTGGCGCAGCCCTGGAAGTCAGGTACTCCCTCATAGATGAGCCGAGTCTATCAGAGCTAAGATTGAACCCGACTGCGTGCGCTTGAGGTCGATTGGACAGAACCTTTGGTGAGAATTCTTGGATCAAGCGGTCGTACCGTCCGCCCGCTGCGAAGACATCACGGCGCTTGCTGTCAAAGATGCACTGAAACAGCACACTACCTCGGTAGAATTTGTCGTGAAGACTACTCAAGGGATTGATGAAGACCCTTCGCTTCACACCGAAGCATTGCAGATAGGCCATAAGCTCATTCAAGCGGGCAAATATAGGTGAAATCCGTTCCGCATATTCAGTGCCTTCCATGATGGTTTGCAACTTCCGCTGAGTATCTTTTGGGTTGCCTAGATTAAGCGTGTTAGAATTGTCTAGAATGGGGCTTTTGTTAAGCGTACCTCTGAAGTCAAAGCGGGCGAGATCATCCAGCGAGGTTGAAGCAACACCAATAGCAGGAGACCGAAGTTCACTTCGGATTTTCTGCATCGTCCATTTGCCGACATTCAGCTTGCTGATGACTTCCTTCACCCACGGAATCTGAGGGGGCGTAATGCGACAGAATTCCATGATCAATTGCAGGAGGTCAGAATGATTGACCAGGAAGCACATCGACGCAGATCGAAGAGGCGGGAATTCCTCAATGATCTCGTCAAGTACTTTGATCACCTCTGCTTCCTTGAGGGCTAGATCGAGTGTGTTATATGATACGATATCAAAGTCCACCTCACGATGAGTACGAGGCTCACTTCCATGTGTAGACTCCCTGTAGACCGTACCAAAGGCAAATGTCTTCTCTAGAGAAGGGTCTTGGCGGGGAATTGCACGCGCGTTCGGGACTGTCAGATCGAATGGCAATTGAAGAAGATTGCCTGATGCGTCCAACAGACGAACGGCACCGCCAGAGTAATGCTGGGATCGCGGGAACAGCATCTGTCTGGCCGATTCCACTGCGCCATGTCTTCGAAAGATGGAGGTCAACTTCTCTCTTACGAGGCCCTGTACGAGTAGCTCATTCGCTGCGGGCACCCCATGCGAATCCATGTCCCAGGCAATATCCTCGAATTTTTTCGGCGATTGGGAAAAGATTGCAGCGAGAATTTTCTTGTAGTCCGGCGAATTCGGGTCGGAAAGTAGGTGCACGATAGCGCGTCTGAAAGTCTCTTCCTCGACTTGAAGAGGGATCCTTCCGCTGGAAAGCAACTCGGCGGCAGTGGGTCGTTCACTGGGGATGTGGCTGAGAAGCGACTCAATAATCTGCCCTTGAACAACTTTTTCGGACTGCTGGAAAGTATCCGGAAGTATATGGTTCGGTTCTCTGATTGCTCGCAGTGTCTGATCGCGTTCCATGCTTGTTGGCAATGGATGACACATTTCAAAGAGGATTATACCGAGGGAAAACATCTGTATTGTATTAGTATTGAGGTTGAGCCGAGATTTCCGTGGGCTCTACATACATCGACCTTCTCGTTATAGTGGCCCGAAAAGCCAGATTTCATCTCGGGGGCAACATAGTATGTTGTACCGAGGCTGCGCGTGAAGTTACCTTCAAAGTCAGCCGCCGCAGATGATCGTACGGCGGTCGTAAACTGCCCACTAGTGGCAAGACCAAAATCACCGATGCGAGGGTTATTGGCCACATCAATGAAGATATTATCTGGCTTCAAGTCACGATGAATAATGCCATGGCCATGAATGTGGCTCAGACCATCCAGAATCTGTCTAAACAGACGCCAGGAACGATCGACATCATCGTACAGGCCGTTCTTGATCAGATCTCGCAGTGTCTTTATTCCGAATTAGCATCAGAGAACCAGTAACAAATTTCCAAAACTCACGTGTTTCTCGCAGTACTCCATTTGGATATACAATGTAGTCAGGACAGCTCTACCATAGGAGCTAGATCTCGCATGGCTGTACTCGGCATCATCTGCGCTGCCTGTACCCCAGTCTTCTGTATTGTCCCCAGTGTCTCGATTGGAAATTGTTCCCTCGTTTTCATCGTCACTATCTGAAGCGGCGAATTCGATCTTCGGATACCCGCTTGAACTGATGAAGTCAAGACCACCAGTGCTAAATCCGGGATGATCTTGACTGGCAAAGGGACCACCCTCAGTTGAAGAGATGGCTTCTGAATCGATGTGGTTGAAATCTTCTTCGAGCCAGGCCGTGTAGTATCTTACAACATACGGATGGTTCAGTCGAGACAGTAACATAATCTCTGAGAGCGTATCCTTTAGTGATGCTGCAGATGTCTGAGAAATCTTCTTGACAGCATAGAAACGGCCATCTAGCTTGTTTCGAGCTTTCACGACCTGGCCAAAGCCACCACGGCCCAGCTGACCAGCCTCGTCAAAGTCCTGGTGGTAGCGAGACAGGGCCGACACCGCACCGAAAGAGTCCAGTTGTGGACGCCTCTGCAAAGATAGAGAGTTTGAAGATCGCTCACGCATAATCAATGGCGTATCCACACGGAAGAACTCCGAAGGCTGAAGTTGGAAGGCCGTTGGGCGCTTTCTTGGGTCTGGGCGGAAGAATTCGCGCAGCAAGTCTTGCAGTGGCGGGGAGAGTCCCATGGACACCATCAGCTGGTTGGCCGATGTGTATCTCAAAAGGACGTCTTTCCCAAATGCCATCTGAAGCAACACAATACCAAGATCCCAAACGTCCGTCTTCATAGTTGGAGCACTTTCCTGCGTCAGCTCAGGGGGAAGCCACAACGGGGATTTCGACGTAGTCAGAGAATGTCTTCCACTGGGAGAATCAGGCAGGGCCTCCTCGATGTTGGACTGTAGTTTGACAATGGTACCACCAGATATCGTCCTGCACAGCATAATTCTTCCACTATGAATATTGCCATGAACAAATCCATTGCGATGGTAGAACTCCAAAGCCTCCAGAAGCTGAAGCATCCAGCCTCGAAGTGTGTCAACAGCAACTGTGCCCACGATATCGAGCATCTCGGAAAGCGAACCCTTATTGGCAAACTCCAAAAGGGCGCGAACTTTTCCAGAATTTTCAGGTGAGTTCACCGGGATTTTGGGCGGAATGATGGTGAATCCCACAAATCCCACCAGATTCGGGTGCCGAAGTCGCCTCAAGCCCTCCAGTTTATCTTCGCTAGTCCGCATCTGCTCCCGAAATGAAAGAGTATCCGATCCCTTTTCATTAAGAAAGAACTCCTTAAGAATCAGGAGCGGGACGTTACATCGGTCTTTGGACACGACGGGTCTCACGGTGAAGGTAGTCTTGCCTGGATTGCGTTGCAACAAAGATTTTCCGTAGACAGCACGAAACACCAATGGTTGTTCGTCGGTATCACTGACTGTAACTGGAGGGTCGAATGTCATGACTTCTGAAGTGTTCTCCATGAGATCACCCATGTCATTAAAATCGAGTCCACTTGTTCGACTCTTGCGTCGCGATTGGGCTTTGTTACGTCGTCGCTTGTCATGGAGCATCTCCTGTAGTTCGCGCTCTTCCTTTGCATATTCGGCTTCCTGCTTTCGTAGCTCTTCTTGCTTCTCAAGCTCCGCCCGTTGAATGGCAGCAGCTTTCTGCTCCATTCGTTCTTCTTCGAGACTTGGAAGGTCTTTATCCTGTTCTCGAGCTTGGGCGACATCTTCCAGAACATCTTGGATAGATACCGCTAGCTCATAAATCATCTCGCTGCCCAGTAGAGTTTTCGGCTTCGTGCGAAGTATTTCTTGAATGCGGGAACGGGCTCCATCGCGAAATTCGCCGAGGTTTCCCAGTGATATGTTTGGGACCGTTTTGGGATATGTTGCGGGCAGCTCGACGAGTAAAACGAGGCGAACATCGGGGTTTGAGGAAGCTCGGAGGTGGAGCTTGAACGTCACGTCGGAAGTTTGCTATGTGCCAAAGTCAGTCACGCACGAGCAGAGGTCGGAAACTTCTATACACACCTGCCATGCGGATCGCCGCAACTGGACTTCTTCATAGTCATCGCCATAGATCGATTGCAGAGCTTCCGCCTCTGTCTGGTGGATTTCGCGGTAATTGGTTGTAGGTATGGCGGGGGATGTCAAAGAAGACTCGGTGGAGGAGGTCTGCTTTTTCTCGCGGGAGGGTTTCTTCCTCTGTTTGGGAGACATCGCGGGGCGTGGCGCGAAATCGCCCTACATCCGGATATTGTACGACATGGGGAGAGAAGTTTGGGGGTGAGTGAGTCAATTGGAAGCAGAATGCGCGGGTTGCCTTCGAAGCAATAGGCGGTCAAACTTATCGATAACGCTCACAACGCTTGAGACGCAATACGTCGTTCGTCTTCGATCTAAACTTAGATCGATTCTACGATTAGGCAATACATTTCGTTTCTTGATAATTCGGGTGATTTCTGTGAGAGAACCTGATGTACGCAGTAAATCATCGGAAATTCCAAAGTTTGTACATGATGCCTTTCAGCCCAAGTGTGGGTATGCTGATGTGTCCCGCCATAAAGTACTGCAGTAGTGTCTGCCAGCAGAGCATCAAACTTCAAATTTTACCCAAATAAACAAGGTGCTCATCTTACGAGCAATCCACGCCGAGAATCAAGGTTCCGGTCACCGCGATCAGCGGAGCATATCCCCAGTGGGCCCATTGGCCTTGGCCATGGGTCCAGCACACCGCACCGTCGGCAAAGGCCACCGCGCTGTTGAGAATCAAGGTCCAGCCCAAAGCCCGACGAGACCCATAGTAGGCGATCGCGTAGATGACCAGACCCATAAAGATATCTCGGATGCCGTAAATAGCCATCAAGCTGTCGACCATGCGGTGAAGTGCTGCATCGACGGGTGGCTGAAATGCGAAAAAGGTGAGGCCATGGTCGGGGCGCGCAATTGCGTTGATGCCGAAGCCAATTGATATGGTTGCAATTGCAGTTGCGACAAGAATCAGAGAGAAGGGCTTGGAGAGAGACATGATTAGTCGAGGGGTGTAGACGGAGCAGCGCGGAAACAGGGCTGAACCTGGATGGAATCTGGGGAAGTATGTAAGGATCACAGGCACATGCAGCCGCTTTCTTCGGGGTCGTAGAGGCCGTTTCTAACTCTTTACACACCCAGAAAACCTTCGATATTAGCTTACAAGGTCATGCTTTCAGTCCCAGCGTCAACCTTTGTATTAAAGGTGTTTCTGTCATTTGATTTTGCTTAAAACCAAGGACCGAGGCAGAGCGCATGGAATTCCTCCCAAGGATCGCCCAATCTCCGGCGCTCGGGCGCCTTTGATGACCTCGACAGAGACACCACATCAAATTCAATCCTCCACCAACTCCATGTCACACTAAAACCTCGGCTCCTCCTCCAGTGGAAAGAGAACCTTTGTTTCCACCTCATCTCGAAAGTTGTCTTCGGTCAGTGATGTGTATGCCGCATCTAGCCCCGATACACATCGTACGTTCGGCTTCAATTTTTGGGTCTTCAAACGATTCCCGATACCAGAGTTCCAAGAGAACGGAGCCAAGTGAAAAGAGGCATGGAATCGATGTTGTCTTTGGGAGATGTCCAAACAAACATACCAAGTCGATGTTCTGACCTCCAAAGCTTCGTCGAATCAATGGGCTGTCAAAGTCAACCGTCGCATCCGATGAACACGGGAAGTAAAATATCAAATTTGTTCCAGTGATCCGTCAGCCATGCGGTAGTATGCAACTGCATAACCGACGAAGCTAGCTTCAGTCTAAGCCGAGATCGGTGCTCTAGGCGAAAAGCTTTATCACGTAGAACTTTTGCGAGAGGCACGGTCTCAATGCTTTCAAAGGTCGATAGTCTTTGCTGACGGTCTACAGTCCTAATACAGTGCTGCCAGCCTTTCCTACTTGTGAGACACCCTAACCACTTCAATGGTGATGCTGGGACTATGATTATTGCGCATAGATCGGAAATTTCGTCATAATCCGATGCTGGTAAAGAGGTCTGATCAATAACAAACTTCACTCTCGTCTGATGTCCAGTGTCATTGCAGAGGTTGTTTGCCTTGGCCCCCCTAGGCTCCACCTCAATTTCTTTCCAGTTCCAAGACGAGGAAAACGCAGTATCGGAAGTAAATATCGCGTGGAAATAGAGGCCTTTCGAGATACTTCTCGCGCTACGGAACTCTAGTTTCATGTTCACGTCATGCCGCAGCATACAGTTGCAGTTAGGTGATGCTGGAAACTTGTCCTGAATGGCTTCGTAGAAGTCATTCGCATGAGAACGGATTCGCGTATAGCGCAGTGGATTCTGGTGTTTGTCGCTAGATAGGGGGTCATTTCTCGCTTCCTCATTCCAGTCTAGCATATAGCTCTGCACGGTATAGGGACGCGCTTAGCTTAATGTCATTTACTCGGTAGGTGCTCTGTACAATATCTAAAGAGATCCTGATTATCAAAAATATTTTTAAAATATTTAAAATCTCAAGGCTCGGTATTTTGGTGCTGCCTTCGGGACTCCCTACGGTCGAGGTCTGAGGACGCATAGCACTCGGATGCGAGGGCGCGTAAAGCAGCACGTGCATCAGGGTTGAGCCCGATGAAGGCGCATGCAGCACCATCACACGAGCTCAGAGAATTTCGATAGTCTGTTGACTTGGACCGCTGACCAAAGACCGGGGTCAGCAGGGGTCAGCTTCCCCTGGTGGTACCGGTGATCACACTCCCTTGGGTATCGATAAGCACCCGCTTCTTCACGCGTTCTCGGCTTGTAAACAAACCTCTCCTCACCTCCCCTCGGCCACAATGCTGGACTGGATGAAAGGGAATGAGGGCGGTGCCGCAGGTTAGTTTCTATTTACATTCTGATTGCTGAATTATACTAATGTTTCTCCCCCTTGACCCAGACACCTCCAAGGTGCTGGAGCCGCCCGAGACCCCAGCTCCCGTTTTCGCGATGCGCGCCTTCAAGAGCGCCTTATTTGGAACACCTGGTGTAGAGGAGGAAGAAAAGCGCGCGTCACAGCCAAGACCGTCTATCCATCAACGCAGCAAAAGTGACACAACCAATTCCATCCCCATTGAGAAGAAGGAACTCCCGAAACTCGACCCCGACGCGACCTTTAACCCGTCGGGCTCTCCGACCAAGAGTATCCTCGTTACACCCGGCACAATCGCCAACCGCCGCAAAACCGTCTCCTTTGGTGAGGGTGTCGTTGATAATGAAGGGAAACGCGACGCTCGCGTTACGAAAACACCTCCTAATCCTGCGGGTAACATCACAACACAATGGATGTCTGGGTCAGCCGACGGCAAGCCGCGAAGCAAGCTCACTCAGACCCTGATTGATGCACGAGACAATGCGACGAAGAACGCCGAATCGCCCACCAAGTCTACATCAAACTCTACATCGGACGCGAAGCCTGTCACACGATCCCAATCCAAAGATGAAGTCGAAGATATCACCCTCAACTTGGACGAGCCGCGTTCAGAGTCCGGCAAATACTGGAAGACGGAATTCGACGCCTATCGAGTTCGAACCAACCGAGAGATCAAAAAGCTGATCCACTATCGGTCAGTCGCCAAGTCTTATGCTCGGAAGAAGGACTCGGAGTCTCTGCGATTGGCAGATAAACTGCGCGAAGAAGAGGAGAAGGTGGTGGAGATGGAACGCCAGGTCTCGCGACTTGCCTCCGCGATTGTTGGGGATGGTTCCCAGGCTGGCAACGAAGAATTGATTCAAGATCTCACCAAGCAGACTACCTTGGCACTCCAGTACAAGCAGCAGGTCACGTCTTTGCGCAGATCGCTCGAGCAGCAAGGAGTTGTCAAAAGTGATGTGGACCAACTCACCGAGTCCACTAATGAAGAGCAGCCTTCGGACAACTCATCGGAGCTGCGCAAAGCTCAGCAGGAGCTGAAGCAAGCAAACGCTCAAATCGAGGAAATGAAGCGCCAGAACTCGGACCTCAGCACACTTCGGAACCTCGCGCAAAGCTCGGAAAAGAAAGCGCAGGATCTCGAAAAGGAAAACAATTCTCTCAAGCAAACCCTAGCACGAGTCAAGCAAGAAATGTCGCGGTATGAAGGCCGGCGTAAGGAAAAGGAAACGAAACTCAAGCAAAGAGAAGTCAAATTGGAAGCGCGTATCCAGGAGTACCGAGAGCGTCTGAAGACAACCTCTCAAGAGCACCGTGCATCCGAACAGGCACTACGAGCAAACTTCGAGGAGGAGCGTCGCCGAATGCAAAATCAGATCGAGCTCTTGAAGCTACGCTCTGCCGGTACAGAGCATGGCCCGACTTTGCGTCCCCGGCAGCGCCACTCCTTCAGCCCGCGCAAAGAGTACCCGGGCGTGCATGTGTACGATTTCGCAGGCAAAGATCATCCAGAAGTCGAAGAAGAAGCCACCGAGGACATCGAAGCGCCTCCAAGCCCAAGCCCTCGCTCCAAGGGACGAAGCACCCGCAATGTAACGACAGGCGCTTTAGATCTGCGACGAGCTCGAAATGTCGCCGCTGATGATGACGAGGTCACACACTATCTGAACCAAATCCTGCCCAAGGGACATCAGGGTGTGCACACAGAGCAGGATGCAATCCCACCCTCCTCGCCACCTGATGTCGCACCTGTGAAATCTCTCAGTCGCAATCACCCAAAATACCAGTCCATTCAAGATGGTCAACGCTCATATCGCTCTCTATACCTGCGCGACCCCGACAACACGGTTGCAGGAAATGCGCAGCGCCCACGAGCCCACATCAAGTCCACTTTGGACTCGATATCAGGCCTACCTGCCCCGCGGGCAAACTACGCCGGATACACCATTTCAGCAGGCGAGCGCGGCACACGCCGTGGGCTGGCAGATATGAGAAGCGATATGCTCTCACCAGAGAGAGTGGCCGCAGCTAAGTCTAGACTCAAGCAGAAGCATGATAGTCGAAAGTCGAAGGCATTGCTTGGAAAGGAGAATCTCTAGAGTGAGGGTCTGATCTTTTCGTCTTTATTGGCGCTACCATGGGCTTGAAGGGTTGATTGTTTGGTCTCGTTCGAGCGTTTGTTATCTAGATAATCAGAGCATGGGATGGGATGCATATGCAGGAATCGAATTCTTGGAATATACTCGTGGGACTATCTCAATTTGCCAAGTTTTCATCAAGAAATTTGAGACCTCAAATATCCTTTTATGTTCAAAACGTTTAGACTGGATGACTGTATTGTTGATCATCTATCCACATATGCAGAAACATGGTCCATATATCAAGGTCTTGATCTTGATCTATGATCTATATAAACCCACTCAAAACGACAAAATCCGAAACGTAGCCAACCATTAGAAAGCACCTCTAAATTCATACCTTGTATCATCACCATACTCTTTAAGCCTTGCCGTCAGAGAACGACACGACAGCCCACTTGCCGCTCCAGGCCCACTTGCGGGCTCCACTGCCGCCGCCATCGGGGAGTTGGCGGAGCTTCTCGTCCTCGCCGGCGGGGAGACCGACGACAACGTCGGCCTTGCAGGTGCGGAAGGCCATGACGCGGATACCGGACTTGGGGCCCATAGGGCCGATGGCGGTTGTGAAGGGGGTTGTTGGGTCCCATTGGGCCTATACTATGATCAGGAATCAAGCTAAACCATAGATTAGTGGAGTAACTTACGTCGTTGGTCAGCTTGCGGTAGTTCAGATCACCCTTGAACAAAACAAGTTCGCTCTCCTTCAAATCTTCGAAAAGCTCCGGGGCGACGTGGGGCATACGCCAGAAGCAGCCCTGTGTAGTCCAGAATGAATGAGGACGGATGATCAGCTTGCCGTCCTGGTGTAATTCACTCCACTGCTCAAAGAGGAACTTCACGTCGTCAACCTCCTTGTTAGAGAGAGCGGGGTGGACCTTGTCTGAGTCGTCCGGTGCGGTGTAGAATGCTTGGGGATCGGCCATGCAGTTGAGGAGATCGGAGAAATCCTTAGGTGTGACGTCCGAAACGAACCAGGGAAGACGCTTGGGGTGGAGGATGATGCTGGTGGCCAGGCCAGTGGACAGCAGGTATCCAGCGAGGATCAAGTCGACGAATAGCTCGAAGCCGGAGTTGTCCAGGACGATGTCGACACGACGCTCGCCGTCCTTCTTCTCGCGGCGGGCCTTTTGCATGACGTCGAAAGCGGCATCAAGGTCGTTGACGATAATGTTGCTTTGCGAGGCCTTGCGTGCTTCCGAGCCCTGCAGTTTCTGGATATCCTCGTAGGTGAGGGAGGTCAGGAGTGAGAGATCGGTAGCATTGCCCCAGAGGCAGATCTCGCACATTTCGGAGAAAAGGATACGCTCGGCCTGCTCAATCTCCTCGGCCGATTTGCCATCTGACCCCTTTCCGGACTCTGCTTCTTGCACCAACTCGCGGTACCGAGCAGCGAGCTCCAGTACGGCTGGGCGAGAGGACTTAAAAGTGGACATTTTCTGGCGACCAAAGACATCGTATCCCTTCCAGTGTTTCGAAAGCGCAAAGAAGCTTTCCACGCGGCGATCTATTGATCACCCAGGTCAGTCCGGCTGTCATGCGTATAGTTGATTCATAGCTGGGCATACAGAGATAACATTCAGCGTAGAGCCATGGAGCATCATGCCACTTGGGATTTCCACGCTGCTCTAGCTCCTGATTGTACGAGGCAATATCCGAATGGCCATCGTCATCGAGCGGTCTGTCAAGAAGTTCAGGTCAGCATTTCTTTCGGACAAAACTGCGATAAAATGAGAGTGAATCCATTTTCTCGAGTTCATCAAGCAAATCACCTCTTTGTCATTCGGTGGACAGGTTGATAGGGTCGGCATTGTGACTTACGTCAGTTGCTTGTTGTGCTGAAGCTCGTAGTTCAATTTGGTAATCTTTTCGACGATGCTTTTGCCCTCCTTTACCTTCTCGTCATCTCTCACATCTTTCACAGTCCGGTGCAGATCATCAATGGCACCAGTCTATATGAGTCAGTGATTGAGCTGCGTAAATGGCCAGAGAATACCTACGACGATGCGGGGCCATCGGTCAATGGCCGAGACCGAGGCGAAGCTCGACTTGTCCGAAGTAAGATACTGGGCTGGTATGAATCAGTAATTTGCAAGTGACTAGATCCAATCAGCAACATACGAGTCTTTGGATCGAATTCCATCTTGTGTTTCTGACGTATGATCAAAGTTGGGGAAGACCAGCAGAAAACCGGAGGGGAAGCGCGGGGCAGAAGGCGGTGAGAAGCTACGAAGGGGAGCTACTGGAAAATGCTCGTAGATACAGTAGTAGATTCGTTCTTTCTAGCTCTTTTAAAATCAATGCCCATTCCTTCGTTTCTCTAATTCATCACATCATTGACAGGACCGAGTTCTGTGCATACGCCTGAGAAGGATGTTAGTCCGGATCATTTGATATCGAAGTTTCAACTTACCATCGGCTTGATATCGGGGTGAGGAACGGCGTCAAAGACCTCATATTGAAGCTCAAGCTCAGGTCCAAGGTTGATATAAGCACCCTTATTCTCGGTGGAGTCACAGTACTTGGGCGCGGAGAAGACAGTGATACATCGACCGTCGTGCTCGACTTCGTATCCCTCCATGCGCACCTCGTGAGATCGGATGATTGCCTCCAAACCGTTATTCTCGCAGAATCGCTTGGTAATGTCGGGACCAAATTGCAGGCCGACACCACGCTTGCTAGGTCCGCGTCCAGGCTGGGTTTGAGGGTCGGTCCAAAGCATCTCCATCATCAGACCCTGCTGGCCGGGTTGGCGCTGGTTGTGACGGTTGAGTTTCCGGATGTCGTCCAATGTAATCTTATCGTCGGAGAAGAGACCGCCGTGAAGGACGAGGTACTTGCTGCCAATCAAGGTAGCCAGGGGAAGAGCGGAGAAGGACTCGGAGAAGACCTTGAAGACGCGCTCATTATACTTGGCCTTGCATTCGCCCTCAAATCCGTAGACCTTGTTCATATCATCGGTCTCGTGGTTACCACGGTTGAGGAACAGACCGTTGGGTCGCAGCCACTTGTATGCGTATAGAAGAAGAGCAATCTCGCAAGACCAAGAGCCACGGTCCACGAAGTCACCGTTGAAGAGGTAGGCGTGGGTGTCGGAGGGGCTGCCGTTACGGCGGAAGATTTCCAAGAGATCGAAGAATTGGCCTGTTTTCATTAATACCCCATAATAATCATGTTCCATTCGAAAGCAAAACTTACCGTGTGTATCACCACAGACCGTCAACTTCTTGCCAGAGTCCACACCAATCTCCACCATAGTCGGCTCGTTGTAGACCAGATCCTTAACAGCCTTGATGATCTGGAAGACATACTTGCGGTGGATATTCTTGCCGTTCTTAAAGCGCTCAATCATATCATCGATAAACTCCTGAGTCATCTCGCTCTCCAGATGCACACCGTCATAGTTATCCTCAACCTTAATAGCATCGATATCGAGACCCTCAAAAGCAGATGGTGGATCTGAAACCTCAATAGCCTTCTCGAACTCTATCCGGCGCACAAGCTTCTCGCATTCGGCCAATTTCACTCTCGCATTTTGGTTACCGGGTTCACGCTTGACGACGGCTTTGAAATCTCTCAGAGCGGCCTTGGAATCGAGGATAGCGGCGTTGGCAAGGGCACGTCTCCAATAAGCCTAGAACAAGACTAAAGTCAGCACCCGGTGCCTGCATATGTCTCCCCCACACTTCTTTGTCTGCGGGCGTACTCCGGCAACGACTAACCTTGACGTAGTTCGAGTCCAATTCCAACGCCTTGGTGGCGTCCGCAACTGCATAACCATAGGCTTCTAGTTTGATTTGGGCCTGTAAGAGAAAAGAAAGTGAGTCTAAGCAGAAGGTATGGCCCGTGTAGATTGGTCGAAGCGTACCTGGGCCCGATTACAAAAGAACGAGGGTTCCTGGTCGTATTTATCGATCGCCTGGTTGTAGAAGTCTACAGCAGTAGGCCAATCATGGTTCGCAAAGGCCTTGTTGCCCTGCAACTTGAGGGCGTTGGCCGCCTCCTTGTCGGAAGCCATGGGCAGAGGGGCACGAGACAGCGACGATCGGAGGGTTAGGAGGGCGCGAAGTGATCACAGAGGAAGAGATGCTGCCGAGGAGAAGCAGTAAAAGATAATGTCAGTGGTCCGATGAGAGGCGGGCGTGGAAGTGGCGAGTTATCGGTAAAAGAAAAGAAACCAGGACCGAAGCAAGGCCTGTTCCTGACGATGTTCTTTTTTTTCTCCGATCGTAACGGGCTTGGCAACCTTCCAGAACCCTCGACCGTTGCCCGCCTCCTCTCTTTTACCACCAACCATGTCCTTCTACGCCCCTTCGAACCAGCAGCGCACTTTGCGCGCCTGCATGGTCTGCTCTGTCGTCCAGCTTCATAACGTGAGAGCCCCTGCTGATCGCCGATGCTGCTATCGCCACTTCGGCATTGAGCGTTGACCGCTGACCCGCTGTCTGCTCCAGAAATTCATGCGTGACGGCTGTCCGAACTGCGAAAACATCCTTCAGCTCCGCGGAAATAACGATGCCATTCAAGAATGCACCTCACAGGTCTTTGAGGGCTTGATCGCCGTCCGTGACCCGGCCGCTAGCTGGGTTGCGCGGTGGCAGCGGTTGGACAACTATGTTGCCGGGACATATGCGGCCAAGGTGACGGGAACAGTAAGTCTGACTGGGTTCTTTTGTAGGGGACGTGGCTGACAATTCTAGCTTCCCGAGTACATAATCAACAGCTTGGAGGACTCTGGGGTCAAATACGTCCCGTAAGTGCTGCTTGTCCAATTGACTGGGCTGCTTGTCGCATTCCCAGTGTTCTCTAGGTTTCGGAGCTAATTGTTTTCTTTGATAGGCGTGACGGAAGTACAGGCGAGGAGGAATCATAAAGCGATTATTCTGAAATATCCGAATCCCCAACCAACCCCCACCTCACCCGTCCCCTACAACCACCGTTGTTCAAACGGTCTTGGCGAGCACCCCTACAGAATTCGGATGACCGAGCTTGAGGGACTGTGGAGAATGAATACAATACTTTGCTGGTTTTTCTTGGAGTTATAGGTCGGAAGCATGGCGCTACTTTTCATACTCAAGCATTCAGCTACGGGTCCAATATAGCAGAGGTTCCTACTGCTACTGAGGAGTTTCAAAATACCAAATATGGAAACTTTTAATCACAAAGTGTGAAGTCATTCAATTGGCAGTGACATAAAAATCTATGAAATATACATGGCCCCTTTTTAGTGGCATCACTCGTGACAAGGAACTATAAAAGAAACCCCAAACCGAGGTCGAAAACAAAACATAAAATCCGCTTATTAAGTCAAATAGAAAAGGTCCAGCCCATTCGCTATTTCTGGATTTAGAGCAGCTTGATGATCTTCTCAATGCTCTCCAGAAGGATATCAGCGTGGTGCTTCTGGAAGACCAGCATGGGACGCAGGCGGATGGCCGCAGCACCGCTGCCACCGATGTTGACACCGACAGTCTTGGCCTTGGCGAGGAACTCGTCACGCTTGGGGGTGTCCCAGGCAATGAAGGTACCCTGGCCCTTACCACGCAGGTTCAGGAAGTGCTCGGGGTACTTGGAAGCAAGGCGCTCGAGGCCGGAGTAGAGGTAGTCACCGGTGATGCGGGTATGCTCGACGAGACCGAGACGCTCGACCTCCTCGATGATGCCGCGGTAGATCAGAGCGCGGGCGGGGTCACCCATCCAGGTGTTGAACTGGCGGTAAGGCTTGTTGGGGCGCAGGGCAGGGTTGCCGAAGTAGTAACCGGCAGTCTGGGCCTTCTTAGAGAAGGTAACCATGTCGGGGGGAGTGGTGAGGTTCCAGTGGTCGTGGGCCCAGAACTTTCCGGTAGCACCGATACCGGTCTGCACCTCGTCGACGATGAAAAGGACATTGGTGCGCTTGGTGATGTCACGCAGGCCCTGGAAGAAGGCGGGAGAGGCATGGTTGTCACCACCCTCGGACTGGATGGGCTCGACCACGACGGCGGCGACGGGGTTGTGGTACTCCTTAATGAGGCGCTCGACCTCCTCGAGGCAGCGCTTCTCCTCGGCGGCGTTCTCCTGCACGTGCTCCTCAAGAGGATACTTAAGGGCGGGGAAGGAGGCCTGGGGCCAGTCGAAGGCGGGGATATCAAGCTTGTGGATGGGCTTGGAGCGGGTGGTGGACAGAGAGCCGAAGAGGCGGCCGTGGAAGGCAGACTTGAAAGAGAGGATAGAGAGCTGAGGGGAGCCGGGACCCTGGTTGTCCATGGTGGACATCAGCTCCTCCTCGGTGAACTCGACCTCGGGGCCACCACGCTGGAGCTGGCGGTAGTACATGAAGGCGGCCTTGTAAGCGGTCTCGTTGGCATCAGAACCAGACAGAGCAGTGAAGACCTGGTTGAGGCCCTTGGGGGCGGCCTTCAAGGCACCGGTTCTGAGGATCTCAGACCATTCGGCAGAGGGGAAGTTACCCAGAGCAGGACGGTTGATCAGGGCGTTGAGCATCTCGGGAGACTGGGTGGCCTCCTTCAGGTGAGGGTTGTTGTAGCCGACGGGGATGGAGGCGATCTGAGCATACACATCCAGGAGCTTGTTACCATCAAGATCGGCAATGTAGTTACCGACGGACTGGGTGTAATCGGCGAGCATGTTCAAGCTGCGAACATCGAAGACCTCATCGAGATCCGCGGCGGCCGCCTTGTTCTTGGGGCCGGGGATAGCGGTCTGAAGGGAGGGAGCGGAAGGCTCATTGGGGAAGAAGGGCTTCTCGGCCGCACGAAGGCGGGCGGTGGTCGAGAGAGCACGAACAGCTGGAGCGCGAGCCGCAGTGCGCAGCTTGGCGCTGCTGCGAAGGACGGAGGCCATTGTATGAAGTTGGAGGATAGTTGGAGATGTGGGGAATGAACAGTCGTATCAATAACTATTCAGAACTGTCCCGGGGTCCAGTCCAATTTCAAATAGTAACACGAGGGAGGGGAGTGAGGGAAAAAAGAAGGAAGACGCGGGGCATGCGATTTATATCGATGGCAACTCTGGTTATCGGTCGCGGTGAGCTCCAGAGCTCTCTTACTCCCCGCATTGATACCATTGGATCTCGGCGGCGTGGGCCAATCATAGTGCAGATTGGCTCCCAAAACGCCGAAGTAGAAGAATCGAATTTCGACGAATTGAGAAAGTCTACGCAGGTGGATTGCCATGCTATAATTCGATGTGGTAACAAACACGCCCTATTCCATCCCATTCTCGCCCGTTTACCCTATTTTATTTGAAACGACTCACGTGGTGTGAAAAGAACCCGGCTCTTTGCGCTTCCCCAACGTCGATCCCCGCTTATCCGTATCTTAGCGGCCTGCTTATCGATCCTATCTTTAACTACTGGCAAATCTGTTCCTAATTCTGTGGTTGTCTTGATGATGCTCTGTCTTTGTTGACCTTGCATCCGGTATACTTCTACTCGTCATAGCAATCGAATGTTGCCTGTATTGAATATGATGTGAAAACCGGTCTAATGCTGGGCCATGAAGGGAATATATTTTCAACTTCAGACTCTCCGCACATGTGACTTCAAATACCTAAACGTCTGCTAATCGTACCTACGCACATGCATGTGTTCAATTGCACCCACCACAGACATAAAGGAAGCATAACGACACTCGTAGGCCACTAGCATTCACTGCCAATGCGTAGTGCTACCCAGAGACACTTAGGTAACGATATGACGACTTATGGTGAAGTCACATAGGCAGGAATTCCCTATCATCAAGTAGAGAAATGAGGGTTGCCTTCCGATTTCGAAAAGGCTAGCACCTAGACACAATTAAATTAAGCCCATTTAATCAATCGAGCATTTCGACCATATCTAGGGCGGAAGATCTAGGGCAACACTATCCGTCGGAAATACATTCCTAATAGAGCTCATTTGGCCCACAAAAAGCCTCGCCGTTGATGGCGCAAATTTCGGCCTCGCCTTCCATTCAGTTGGGCTTGTGGTTTAGTGGTATAATACTCCCTTAGCATGGGAGTGGTCCGGGGTTCGATTCCCCGCGAGTCCATTTTTTTTGCATTACCAATCTATCACCCTGAATGCCACAAGGATATAATTTTTTTTTGGTAGGCAGTGGGGCGACACGAAAATGGTGAAAATCCTATCTGGATATTGTGTCTGTTTTTAAATGCGTGGTACATAAGTGCAATTGTTCAAATTCGAACAATCAGGGTTCCATAACTCAGTTGGTTAGAGTGTGGTGCTAGTAACGCCAAAGTCGAGGGTGAAATAATAATATCATCATCATCATCTCCAAAAAGGTTTATTTTTTACTTCACATGTTAATTATCGATAGTTTTCCAGGCTTATCATTCTATGTGCCTTTTCTATAACCTTTCTCTTTCGTCTGGGTTTTTAGATCAACAGCCAAAATGAGCCGCTTTAGTTTCAGTCTGCCCCCTGATTCTGCCGCGTTTTCTGCCGGACCAAGCATGAACATCATCGACTATTGCCAAGTTCACCAATCCTTAAGCGATCAAAGTTTGCCTAAATAATGCCTTAGTACACGGCAATCGCGGTATGCACGGCGAAAGAGGGCATGGTTAGGATGGGCGCGCGGAGACTGTACTCCGTAATTCCGAATTACATCTCCTGAAGGCACACTACTGTACGCAGTACATACACTAGAAAGCGCGCTAGAGCAGCGTTCGCCGATCTTACCCAGAACACGAGTATCGCAGTTGCAGAATCACGGCCATACTCGATCTATCCAATCTTTTAGCCAGCCGAGTACACTGTATGACAAACTCCCCGATAGGTCCCTGAGCGTGATAAACAGCCATGCATCGGCAGCGGTTACGACATACGAAATCTAAATAAAACAATATAGGATGACCAGGGTCAATCATCCTTACAATATCAAATTGCTGCAGATATCATACTCATTTAGCCATGACAAAGGCACTATACAAGGAGCTTTGTACCACCCGGACAATCTGACCAAGCAAAGCACAGGGGAGATATCAAAGCTAAATGTTGCAGGCCCAAGATAAATTATAAAACAGAAGCCGCCAGGGCATCAGATTATGTTTGGGTGTCCATTTCCAAGCGGCCACTCGGCCTCGGGCGACGTAGCGCCTGAAGACCTGGAGCTGGCCCCGGAGGTGATGACGACGCCATGCTGCTTCATGTCCATAGCATTTTCCGGGGAAACAGCGCGAGGAGATCCGGCAGAGAAATCGTAAGATTTTTCGATTTCGCGGTGGTGCGCGAGTCTGGACTCGGTCCATGTCTCCATCTCTACGGTGCGCATGATCTCGAAGCGGTCGCTTTCGTAAGGATCGGCGGCCATGGGGTGGTGAGAGTTGTGCGAGCGGCCGGTGGATGACCAGAGTTTATGAGAGCGACTTCGGTTTTTGTAATTGGAGCTGATGTTGCGGGTGGATTGGAGGAGATGAGGAAGGAATGCTGCGATGAGAGGGCGGAGGGCCGGTGCGGAGGAACAGATCTAGTTCCTTGTTAGTCTTGTTATTTGACGTGTATTAACTCGTTGACATACCAATCCCAGACTGATCTCCACTGCGGCGGCGACTAGAATTGGCCATCCAACCCATGTCATGTCGTAGCTGGCTTTCATACTCTTCCACACATACACAGTGCGTACGGAGCCTGCTACGTTGACAACGATACCCAATCCAAAGATGGAGATGACGGCAAGACGTTGGCGGGCAGGAAGCTTCAGACTCCAGATGAGAGGCATCGGGATTGTGGTGGCGAGGAAATCAGTGAAGATGTTGATCACACTGGCTGAGAAGACAACATTTGGGTCATCCAAGCACTTGTAGTGGTACGTGGGCTCAATTTCCCAATAGGCCTTGATTGGTCTGCGCAAATTATCAGTCAATGAATCGATATCCTCCCTGAGTCTCGTACTCACGTGCATTGGAAGATACTGAGGAGGGTGAAGGTGATGCAAGAAAGTGCAACAAAGATCATCGAGATGATGAAGGCCCAGTTATACACTCTAAAGTTGCCTTTTCCAGCACCGAGGAGTCGTCGACAGAACCACAGTAGCGAGATTTTTGTGATACTGGATGACACCGAGAACGTAATTTGGAAGCAGAGGTTGAGTTTCTGCGCAGTGGGCAGCCAAGAGGTTGGAACATCCCAAATGTGTCGATCCCAGCCCCAAGACTCTGTTGCGAGCGAGGTGACTACTGCCATGGCGATACCAAAAATAAGACCAACCGTAATCAGGATGTCGTCAATGCCGGTACTGTATGTGATCCTGAGTCGAGTGTATAGACGGAGCATCACCACCACGAACGCCAGGGACATGGTGACAATGTTGACAATCATGGCGCCATGACCGCGAGTCTGCGGGTCAATGTAGTTTGGCGTAGGCCACTGGGCCATCACGGCCACGGGGGGAAGCTGCATGGTCGACGAGAGATGTGAATTGGTATCCGATGGCTGCAAGGAGATTGGACAGACGAAGCGTGGGGTATCGAGGTGTCGCGTGCGTTGAACTATTAGGCAATGGGCATCGCCATATCCGTATCCGTATCAAATAAAAGAACCAATATTAAAAAGTGAAAGAGGGAGCAGCAATCATAGATCCATATTATGATGAATAGAAAAAGACAGTAGGAGAGGAGAAAACCAACGTAACACCACGCTAGGATCTGGGGATCAGAACAGATATATTCAGCAGCCGAGCCTGACAGGGCAAAGACCAGGCTGCCCCAGGGTGGACAGACTTTGGATTTAGTCGATCGGGCGACTCCATACTACGCAGCCACGGCCGTTCCATAAACCGATGGCGATGAGCCGTGGTCCACCAAGCTTCAAACTCTACTTGAAGATGACGCCAGTGCCCAAAAGGGAAGCAAGACCGAGTGCCGGCAGAGAAGGGAGATAGACCGACGGCGATAGGCAGATCCAGCGCCCCATAGTTCTCTCTACGATCCACCCGAAGCGAGACTGATCTGATGCACAGGACGTGAGAGGCTGATGCTTGTGAAAGCGAGGCTCGGGCCCCTAGCTCGCTCTCAGGTACAAAGTGTGCCTACAATCCCTGCATATACGACGTCGGCCTCTTGATCGGAGATTATCTACCCACAGGCTTGAAGCGGCGGCGTGTTCCGAGGCACGCCACCTACCATACACTTCAGGCTTCGCGTGCATCTTCGTGAAATTGTAGACTTGGTAGCGATTTTTAGCATTGTGCGGGGTTCTACAGAATGGACGAGTGGCAGCGGCCGGATGGAGGCTTTGTTCTCCACGGGTTCCACTGTCAACCAGAAATCTCGCAAATTCCCAAATTCACTGCTGGAGAAACGAGTCTACTTTGGATGGTTGAACTTACCCCTCCGGAGGTTGCCCCATACTGGATTCATCTACGTTTCTAGTTCAGGGCCTGACACGAACAATGATATTACCTCTTTGTAGGTTGTTCTAACTATCTCATACCCCTTTTTATTCATCTTCTTACAGCCACCATGCATCTACAGAACCATGTCAGACACCGACACCGCAGACTCTGTGTTCGTTGCAATCCACTTGGTATTCCTACCAAGAGCAGAGTTCTACAGTAGCGCCCGAAATTACATAGACCGCATTAAAATCAATCAGTGACCCTCTTTTCTTACCGCAGCCGGGATCCATTCGACCAGTCTCCAATTGACGTCACTAAGAGTCTCCAATTGATGTCTCCAGTTCGCCTCTAGCAATGCCGTACCAAGAGAAGTACAAGCAATTCGATCCACCGGTTCCTTATTGTCCTCTTGCTATCTCACAATTGCTTTTCGGGAATGGATAGACCGTCGAACTACCGGGAGAGGGTCATCGACCAGTTTCCTTGTGAAGCAAAGCCAAGAGCGATCAGCGCTTCTGCTTCACGGTCAGCTACAGCATTGCGCTGTTCAAACGCCGGATTCATCGAACCTGTCGTCGACCGAGTCGGCCGGAGATCAGCACGGCATTTGAGCTGCATCCTGACTCGAGATCCGACAATAAGGCTGAATGATCCGCGTGCGCTATCACATTTCTGCAAAAATCCGAGCCGATACATCTCAAAAATGATTGAAGATTTAGGTTATGAATGCCCAACTTGAATTTGGATCGCCCGTTGTAGCAAAGACCAAGTGGGGGTGGTCAACCCATGGTCTGATTTCTACAGCTTCATTACTAATGCAGATCTTTAACCTTGTTTTTGGCTTTTATCGAACTTGTCACAATTGAGAAACAGACTCGCCGAGGGGAGGATCAGGGAGATCAGGGAAAGCCCAATATTGAGACCTTGGCAGATTCTTTTCGTGGTCGTGGAAAATCATCGGGTAGCGCCCATGTGACCTTGAGAGGCAGACATACGTACCAAAGCTTATTCTCGATTGATCTGTTCGCTTGGGCTTTGGAAGCTTAGGTAACCGTGGTAGCTCGGTTGCTTGCGGCTTTTATACAACGTTGGCTTGTGATAATGGCAAAAAGAGCGCACTGTTCGCGAAATTGAGACATAGTCTAGTTCGTGGCGGGCTAACGGAATAATTCCCCAATACCGCCTTCGCTTAGGCATCACGAGGGCCACGAGTGCCTAAAGCGCGAGTGGAGTAATGTGGGCGAGTCAGATTCCAATGTTTGAATGCTTTGCTGCTTCATGCGTAAACTTGAGCTTACATTGAGTGTTTGCTGCAGCACTTTGAAACAAGATTATTCTTGTGCTGTTTCCAGATGATGGCTTAGCCGATTTAGCTGAAAGGGGTCCAGACCACAAGGCTGTGGTTTCAGCCTATGTCGCACTGCAGATTCATTTACACTAGCGCGACAGAACGTGGGGGCCATCTATATTTCCCTCGGGGCAATAATCAATCATAGCGACCGAGGAGTTCCAGCCCTGTGAGACTGCGGGATCTTATGTGGAATTGAGTTGCCTTGAGTCTACGAGGGAGCTTCCAGGGACCGATCACTCGGAGCCCTTCAAATTACTCTGCTAAGCAGCTCAATTCCCTGAAGCCAAAAGAGGCAGGATCAATAAAGTGTCAAGTCATCATGGCCAGGGTGAAAGGTTCCTCAGAGGATGACTTGGATATTATTCGAGAAGGACAAACCCCTCTATCGACCACTCAACATATTTTCCAAGCATCTGCAAGGAAATATTTTTACAGGTGGTTCACATGCGGGTCAAGAAATAATTTGGTTTCGCTTATCTCTTGTGAGAACTACATTAGTCCTCTTCTGTTGCATCATCAGCTTTGCAAATTTTAGGTACCTTGGGAAACACACGAAGGCATCGCTCTCCAGCATCTCCTTTCAAGCATCCTGCTTGCGAGATATATTCTGCGTTTCCACTGCTTGGGTAATTGACTCGGATTTGATCTTCCTTGGTCGAAGCAATGACACCACGGCCATATTTTGCACATTCTCTATGGTCTTCTATATCTGTTCTTCACGACCCTTCCGACAGTTTCCGAGAACTAGTATGGCTTCACAATTGGCCTATTAGCGCTTGCCTATCTAGGCATTGGCATAGATGTCGCGATCGGCTTGGTTGCCAACGCTTTGTCTAACGACAGGGTCGTCATGAATTTGTCCCAACGCAACTGAGGCAAATTCGAGTGGAAAATGCGACTCCCGGCATGACCTTCTATTCCTGCATCCTCCCGATTAGTTTCTTCTAGCACGTCTAGACAGTCGACAAAGACGTCTTCTGGATCGCCCCGATCATCGGTATGATGGATGTCTACTTGCCAATCCAGACGTACCCCACATACGCGGCGTCGGCCAACGCGACGCTCACTGCGACGCGATCTTTGGTCGGTGCGCTACTTGCTTTAGTGGGACTCAAACTATTTGACAATTTGGGTCTTGAGTGGGGTAATTCGCCGATCGGTTTTATTGCGTTGGCATTTACACCCGTGCCAACTATCTTTTCTCGCTACGGTCAGCGTATTCGAGAAAACTTCCCTGTGGATCTTGAAGGAAAATCCGCGTAAGACGCTGACCGAGTGGCGGAGGCAATTTGACTTTAGGTACGGAGTGTGCGCTGACAGTGAGTGGGGACGAGTCAGGCACCGATTGCGTGTTGAGTTCTCTCCGCTTTTTTCTTTCATAGCGAATCTTTGTCTCTAGTCACTTCTAGAGATACGATTGTAGACATATTCTGATTACCATTGAATCAATCTTCAAAACAATTTATCTCAATGTCAGTATTCTGAAATTCTTAAACTGACATTGCTTGGTGGAGTAAAAGTATGTAAGATTGTGCTTGATTCTCTGAGGCTGAGTAGCCGGACGTATTTCAAACGTTGCTCTTGAAATATGTCATATAAAGTCGTTAGATTCGAATACATCCGTTTTATATTGTCACCTACATATCCGATTATTCCGTAGCCTAAGCGAAGGTAATGCTACAGCTCAACTCTCCGAGGAATCGGGCCCTACTGAAGAAGATACGTGTAGACGATAATGAGAATCCCCGCCGCGAGAGCTTTAACTCGGGAACCACTTGCCAAAAGAGACTTCACACACAGAGAAAATACCAACGCAGAAGACGGGAGGCGTTTCTGGTTGCGCAAGATTTTCGGCGGTCAATGCATAGACAGGTGCAACTCTCTGATCACGATGGAAGAGGCCTAGAAAGCGATCCAGGGCCTCGAGGCCCCACAACCTATCTAGATCTAGCCCCGGAGGTTGTACTGTAGCTTCCTGAGGGTTCCTACCTTATTTTTAGGAACGCTAATGATTAGCTCTCAGCTGACCCATTATAGCCAAGTCTCTATGAGCATAAAAAAGGCTGAGTGACGTACGGAAATATTCCGATCATGAAGGGAAAGGGGGCATAGCACGCGATTGTGGCGGAGGGATTACTGTAGGTTCCATTCGGAGTGTATAGCAGGTGGTAAGCGGCGAATAAGACGGAAAGAAAATGTATTCCAAAGTGGGCTGCATACAAATGGCAACCAATAAAGACCATTATCCCCTGAAAGAGGCCCGAAATAAACCTTGGAAGCTTCGGAACCCGCTTGGTGGCCGTGTAGCTCCACTTAGTGGAGCGGCACGTCAAGTCTAGATCGCCTTGAAACACGCCCCTGGACGACTCTGCGCTGGTCGGTTTCAGGCTTCGTCTCACATCTTTTCTCCCCAGGTTTTCCCTTCTTTCTCTTCTCTTCTTTCGCCCCAGTTTTCTTTTCCTTGTTGTTTCGTCTGAATACCTTCATTTTATTCCACACTAGTTGCAGAGCAGACCGCCGTGGTTCCTGTCAACCGTTCTTTCTAATTCCCTTTTGTTATTTGCTTTTTTCCTTTTTTTTTTCCGGCCGTTTTCATCATGACTGAGGGAGGAGAAAGCGCCCCTCAGGCCCAAACTGACACAGCGGCAACTGTCACCAATGACTCCGCTGCGCCCGTGCCTGTCGAAGTGCGCGCTCACGACAACCACCATGCCGATGCCACAACCCACCATCGGAAGGAGCAGGACTCCATCGGAAGACTTACACCGCGACCGACCTTTATGGAACATCTAGCCGAGTCGCGCGATGCGATGTTCCATCTCGACCGTCGCGACTCGAGTGAATTGGAACGTTACTTCGTACGTTATGCGTTCAGGGGAAGCTTGGAGAATAATGCGGAACAATACTAACTGATCGATATAGCACGGCCCCCGTGAGATGGACAAGCACTCGAAATGGCCCATTTTCATGCGTATGCATGGAAGTGTGATGCCCAAGATGATCTTGCCGCTTTTCACTGTGGCTGCCTGGGCGACCTTCATTACTGTCTTTTCCAAATATGTTCACCACAGTAAGTTATTCCATGCTGCGTATCCTAAAGAATTCGACTAACTCGGGTAACAGTTGGTATCAACAACATCTTGCTCACCGTGCTGGGTTTCGTGGTGGGTTTGGCGTTGTCCTTCCGTTCCTCCACTGCTTATGAAAGGTAGGACTCTAGTTGACGATGCATTGGATCACGGCCATAACTAACTCTCCAAAGATGGGCCGATGGGCGCAAATACTGGGCTCAATTGATTCAAGTCTCTCGCAATCTGTCTCGCACGATCTGGATCAACACCGGCGAACGCCAAGGAGAAGAGGGCAAGGTTGACCTGTTGCGAAAGATGTATCATCGACCCAATCGGATGCAACTATCTTTTCAGAAGCTGACTATTATCACAGCACTGCCATGAATCTGATCTTGGCATTTGCCGTCGCACTCAAGCACAAGCTTCGCTTCGAGCCCGATATCGCATACGAAGATTTGGCTGGCCTTGTCGGCCACATGGACACCTTCGCCCGCGACGCCCATGACCATGATAGACTTCACCCTCCTCCCAAATCTTTTAGAAAGGCCATTGGAGAGTATCTTGGTGTTTCCTTTGCCGAGTCTAACCCTCGTAAGATGATCAAGCGTTCTAAGAAGCCGCTGGGACATCTTCCCCTGGAAATCTTGAACCATCTGTCTGCCTACATTGACTCGTGCGTAAACAACGGCACCCTTATTTCTGGCCTGCACCAAAGTCAAGCCAGTGAGTTACTAGTCCACCGAGTTCCCTGCTCTATAATTTGCTGACCCGACCATCTAGTCACCATGGTTGCCAGCTTGAATGAGGCCCTGACTGGTACTGAGCGAGTGCTGGACACTCCTCTGCCCTCCGCATACACCATTGCCATTTCCCAAATCGCCTGGATCTATGTCATGGTTCTTCCCTTCCAGCTAATTGAAGTTCTTGACTGGGTTTCCATCCCCGCCTCAATCGGTGAGACTCCATCCTATAATGTAAACCAACACCACTGACATGTCGTCCAGTCGCCGCATACATCATTCTGGGCCTGGCCACAATTGGTAGCGAGATCGAGAACCCCTTCGGACAAGATGTCAACGATCTCCCGCTGGATACCTACTGCCGCCAAATTGCCCTGGAACTCGATATCATGACCTCCACCCCACCACCCAAGGTTGATGACTTCATGTCCCGCCCGGATAACCTGGTTCTGTTCCCGCTGAGCCAGAACGGATACCCCGAGTGGAAGGACCGGAGCGTTGAGGATATTCGGGCTGCTTTGAAGTCGAAGATGGTTGCCAACACAGACCCTGCCCTGTCGAATGCCTCTACCGTCGTAGAGACCTTGTCTTTCAAGGCGTCCAAGAGCTCCGTTTGATCTAAACGGAATCTAAAAAGAGGTCCTCCAGACTTCGACTGCATAAAGAGTAAAAGGGCATTTTCAGCGTGATTCAAGAGAACTAAATTGATTTTGGACTAGATTCGGGAGCGTGAGAGTTACGGCGTTTCATCGGGGCAGTTGTACCCCTAAAAACAAGACAAAATCATCTGAAATTGTTGTCTATAATTTTCGGTTTCATAATTGAAATTGAGGGTGCACAATCTATCTTTTCCCTTATGCCATAGTTTTGCCCTTTGCGTCGAGGTTGGCTGGCGTATCCATTAAAATGCACGTTTCACAGAGCCAGCTTTCAAACGAAGTGGATGTCAGCCTTATGGCGCACGCCTCTGGTATAATCAGGCGAGCTTCGGCCCTCCGTACCATCGGCCAGGACAGCCATGGGCTCGAAAGAGCTCAGCATTCCCACGCAAGAGAAGCCAACAGGAACTGCCCTGAGGCCTAACCCAATGGTAAGTTCCCAGCTCATGAACGACAGTCATGTCTTGCCAGTCTCAGGCGCTTTGTTCAGGGTAGATCATCTGGCCATTGGCCAAATCTAGAACAGTATTCGTAGTCAAACAGAGACCCAGGATACGCCCAGATCAAGGAACGAACAAATCCGATCCAGACCCAGCGACTAGCGCACCCAGGTAGTTTCCTTTCGCACAGACTCTCCACGCGACATTCGTGCCGCTTCCACTTCCCCCAATCCACGAGCTCAGGGCTGATACGACGGGCGCTGCGTCTTCGCGCGGAATACGCACCCAGGCGCAGTCGTATTGGCTCATACCGGCGACTGTGGGCAGTTCCAGTTTCGTAGCTGAGATGGACCCGTGCTCGATTTTCAGGATGTCAATTGGGATAGCTGTTCCCGTGACACCGAGGAATTGTGAAAGCGCGGCGGAGAGGTAAGTGCGGGCGGAGAGGGCATCGAGGGGCTGTGGACTGGTGTTGTCTGGTTGGGGAATGCTGTTACGATGTTTTTGTTAGTTTTGATCTTCGGCGGCGCGCTATTGAGGGGAAGATTGCGTACAGCCGAAGCTTGAGATAGGTCCAGGGCGGGTTGCGCGATGTGAACTGGATAGTGCTCGAGGTAGCCTCTTGCGCTTTGCGCTTGACGCCAGTCAACGGAGTCTCGGCATCCGCCTGTTTGTGTAGCACGTCTGTCATTGTCGGGGTTGATTGTGGGACTCGGAGAAGTGTAATTGAAGATCGCGAGGTTTGGAGAATTTTACGTCACGGGATTCAATGGCGCATCAACAAACAGCTGGACTTATTTCGAAGCAACGTTGTTTTCAGCTGCGTCGATCAATATTTGCGTTGCTTTCTGGAGGAAGCGTTCTTCGCTATCTTTTCCGATCGCCAGATCCGTGATGCATAGTGTTTTTGCGCGTGCTTTAAGACCCCGGATTACCTCCACATTCGACTTGGGAACTTGGAAGATCTGGACGGGATCAATTAGTGAAACCGGACACGCGAAGACTTTTCCTCAAGGGTAAGGAAAGCCAAATAAAGTCAGCATATTCAATCACCTCTGCAAATATCTGCGAAACCGCGAGATTGGCTGCTCCGTCGCGGGGAACTGCAGCCGTAGAGACGTCCACTCTGTCGTTTCCGACAGCTATCACGCCCGCTCGTTTGACAGAGGAGTTTGCTTTTACATAGCAGGGAATATGAAGGTTGTATGTCTTCGGCGCAGCCTTCGATTTAGCGATCAGGCGAAGAAAAGAGAAAGGAAGATTCATAGTTGAAAGATTCATAGCTGTTGCATGACAAGCAGTTTTGGCGAGCAACGGAGTCCCGAGGCGGATAGTTGCCCAGTCCACTGTTAGTTAAGCCCATGTCAAGACCATCGGAACTCTCATGGTGCTCTAAACCTACACATAATCCTTTGATCTATTCTTTTATAGGAATCGTCTTCAATGAGAAATTGTTCAATAGCACTAAAAGTTGGATTTCACTGAGAGTTTGGAAAAGCCTGATTTAGTTATGCGAATTCAAACGATCATCAAAGACTTGGCCAAAAGAACTTGCCACTAGAGATAAGGTTGAACCGGATGGGCTAGTTGACAAGCGGGCCTCTGACTAGTAGGGCTAGAGGCATGCCAACGCCTGCCGAATCCGTTCAAACAGTCTCTCGCTGGTCCTTATCGGCAAACACCTCCATGATCTCTCTAACTCCCTGAGGTTCCTGTGCACCAGTCACCTGGGGAACCTGAGAACTGAGATGGCGTGGACGCACGTCTTTCTCTGCAAGGTGATACAACTCAGGATACACGGCATCCTTGCGCATAAAGATGTATCGCTTGATGAACCACGGCAGCACCTGGGTCAGCTGGTACTTGGCATGGGTACGAGTCGGCACTCCGAAAACGTAATCTAGCTCCTCAAGAGATCGCTGCTTGGTTTCAGGCAAGAAGAAGAAAATCAGAGCAAATGCGATAATGTTGAGCGCAGCATAGAACCCGAAGGCACCTTGAGGGGTAAAGGCTCGCAGCATGTATGGGAAGGTGAGGGACAAAATGGAAGCCCAAAAATTGTTTGTAGCGACGGCCCAGGCCATACCGACTTCCCGGTGCGAAAGAGGGAACACTTCGGCCGAGTAAGCGAATGGCACCGGGCCTTCTCCGGGAGAGTAGAAAGCGTCGAAAAGGTAGATAAAGAACGCAATCAGACCGATATGGACATTACTGCCCTGGGGAATCCAGAAGCAGAAACCGGCTGCAAGAAGAGTCCAGCACATATTGGGGAATGTGAACAGCAGAAGACCGCGTCGACCAAAGGTATCGATAGTCCATACTGCAGGCCATGCGAAGAGGAAATTGATGAGGCCAAATCCAAAAGATGCCATGAGAGCTCCAACGTTACTTGCACCTGCCATCTGTAATGGGTTAGTATGATATTATGCTATCATTTCCTAGCCTTTTAATGTGACGGACCGAGAAGATAGTGGACGAATAAAAGGCAATGATGTTGACTGTGTGACACAGAGAGGTTAGTAATATCTTGTTCAAATGGTGGACCTGACTTACTGCCACACATCTGCTGCGCAATCATCACAATGCCAGATGCTTGAACTGCACGGCGCAAACGAGGAACCCGGAAGAGCTCAATGAACTGGACGAACATGTTTCCAGCCTCGGCGAATCCAGAGTCTGCCAACATTTTCTTTTCCAGGTCAAGGGTAAAGTGGATCAGGTACAGATCGCGAGCGGCTTGTAGAGGGCTGTTTCGAAGGCGGAGGAGGGACTGGTAGGCTTTGCGATACTTGCCCTTGGTGATCAGCCAGCGGGGCGATTCGGGACAGAACCAGATACCGACAAGCAGAGGCACGGCGGGAATGAAGGCAGAGCCCAGTTGCAGACGCCAGGCGATGGCCCCAACTTGAGCCACGGCTAAGTTTGCACAAGTACCCAGGAAGATGCCAAATGCAGTCCACACCTGCCAGGACATGACAAGACCACCACGAATATTAGTTGGCGCATTCTCAGCTGAGTACACGGGAACCGTGACTTCCTTGAGGCCCATTCCAATACCCAGCAATACTCGACAGGCGACCAACTGGCCCCAAGTCTGGGTGAAAGCAGAGCCAATTGGAGCAAGAAAACTGAAGATAGCCGCGAGAAAAATGGTGCCCTTTCGACCGATCATGTTGTTGAGGGGATCTGATAGCCAAACGGCACTATGTAGATTAGGTAAATGCAAATTCAAGATCATACAAGGAAGTCATTTCTTACAAAACGCAGATCGCAATGTAAGGAGAAGAGTTGATAAAGCCGACAAGCCACTGGTTGCGGGTACAGGTCGCATCGTCGGGGCATAGAGGCTTGTTGTTGGGGATACCGAATTGCACATCGAAAGTCAGATTGGCTCCATTGGATCCTACTCCACGTAAGTCTCATTCAGTTTCGAGAGTTTGAGAGCTTGAAGCACCTGTCTGGTCCCAGCCCTGGATAGCGCCAGCAATGGAGTTCAGGATAATGGTGTAGTAGAGTGCCCAAGGGTGCTTCCAGCGACGGGTTATTTCCTCACAAATGACTAGACGATCCGCGTCAGTCAATTCGGTGATGTAATCTGTCTCAGTAGGTCTTTGGGCAGCAAGAGCTCCCTTTCGGAGAAGCGGGAGGATATCCTCCAGTCCATGCTGACGGGCAAAAGCCTCCACATTTCCCATAAGGAGCTCCTGCGAGATACCCTCGAGCGGATTGGCAATCCTATCCAAGGTAAGTAAAGCTCAAAAGTTCCTGAAACCTTTTACTTACTCGCCAGTGACATTATGGGTCATGCTGTACATGTCGAAGATCATGTCAGTAGTGCTCATGCAAGGCACTGGGGTAAATGAGTTGAGTTACCTAGCAAGCGCGTGGCTTCGGCGCCCTCCAGACATGTTGAATGCCAATTATTGCAGTATGTTGTCGAATATTCAGATTTGAAATGCAAAAATCGTAGATCAGAAAAGAAGAGCGATGAAGAAAGAGAGTAGGAAATAAGGAAGTGAATATGGACGAGTGTCGAGCAAGAGAAGCATGGACTGACAAGCAAGGCAGTCACGCGCTTAATCCGGAAGTTTCCACAGAAAACTGAATAAAGCTATTTTATTTACTAAAGTACTTTTCGAACTAAGTCCAGCAAAGGCCGGCCTTCACATCTACACAGAGCCTTTTGGCGAGTATCATTTGCTCTACATCTCTACTAAATCCGCTGTAAGAGGGAAAATCTAATAGACCTCATAAAATCTCATTTCTGATAAAGACCGGGAGAGAACGACCAACACGATGTCTGATTCTCGAGACAAGCTTTCAGCTGCCCAAAAAAACGAGAGGTGGTAACAAAGCGACCAGGATGATCGTTGCACTGTTTCATCGAGGAATTCTGGACACATGATCTGATAGATGAACCCTAGGCCTGTAACTGCAGCAAATTGAAGGTCCAGGGAAACTTAATTTGCTAACTGGGTTGTAAGTACAGCAAGGCTTAGCTTTCAGATGCCAATTCCCAAGATTGAGCACGTTCCTGGCTTCTCGTATGCTCTATTACGAGACCCTCAAAAATTCAATGAAATTTAGGTCAAAATCGTGGACTGGCATCATCTCAAGTGACTGAGGAGCTGTTAGGAAATTCCCAGCCTGTAGAATTTGTGGACATGATTAACAGAGCCCTTCTCGGTGAGGCTGAGAGCTTTGGAGAGCGTCCACGTCTGAGACGCCCTAGAAAGGTTTCTCTAACTCATCAGTCTTCAACTTTACTGCTCCAATTTAATCATTTCGTTGAGAAAGAGCTTAGAGGGGCTCTTAAATGAAACTTCTTCCAAGGCTGCCGCAATTTGGGGGACCTCTAGCGAGTCCATCATGTAGATTATTCTCCGATACTTCCATCAAGGAATACTGAAATTAGAAAAATGAAACGTTTAAGTCACCTTGAATGTTTTCATTAATACGTGACTATTGCCCTTTTGCCCATGAGACATCAGGGCTTTCCATGTCTGACACTGTGAGACGATCCGGTATTCTATAATATCTATTATGCTAGTACAGAAGAACGCTGTCCAGACTGGAGAAACCAGCCGCCACGCCGCCCTCGTTAACCTCCTTTCCTTTTGTCCTTAACAGCCAACCGCCTTCTTCGTTATGAGTTATCTTGCCCGTTTTATCCCACAGGATAGTTCCATAAATACCCAGCTCTGAGATGACATTGCCACGAAGAACTTCTCCATCGTTTCGCAGTGCAACATTCTCAGCATTGGCTACCGGGTTGATCAGCTCCATCAAGACCCAGCCTTTCCAAGCAGATTCGGGCATCGACCGCAGGAATTCAGGAATCTCGGATTTGTAGATGTTGTTGCCTCCACCTTCCCGTTGTGGCTTGAGAACATGCTTCATAGCGGTCTCCGGGTTGAGAGCTAATTCCCGACCCTGACCTGTGGCCGAGAGGTCATACTGGGGAGCAAAGGTTTCTCGAAGCCTTTCAATGACTGCAGGGTCAACGTCGCCGAGGAAACTTGAGAGGTGGTCGGGCCCTGTAGGCTCTGCGAGAATCTGCTGAACTTTCTTGCAGCCAGCAAGCTGGTTAAGCACGGTGGGACACTTGATTGCACCAGAGCGTTCCATGTGTAGGCGGGCCTCCCAGTCGCGACTGGACTTATATTCATCGGGAGAATAGTATGCTCGAAGATAAACAGTCGTCACTTCAAATGCAGACGTCGGGGAGTGAGGAGGATGATAGATTAGTGGTCGACAAGGGTTCGAGTTGGTTACTGTTGTCTGGTCCAGAATTTTGTTGCTCGCTAGACGGAAGACGGGGATTTTATGGTACTGGGTGAGTCGCTTCGATAGAGCATATTGGTCGAAGACGTTCCGTTCTTCTTCTTGGACTACGAAGAGAACACACAAAGGCAAACCCGGCATAGACTTCGATGGCCCGTATGCCTTGTGCGCTGCTGCCAAACCACCTGACAGAGTCTCAACTGCAGTGTTCTCCGGCGGCACACCGGATTGTAAGAGAGGGTGAGGCGGATAGCTGATCGGTGAACCAGGAGGTGAGGTAAGAAGCTCGGCGTGCAGCGATCTGACAAGGGCAGAAAGCCCACCAAAAGACGATGATATGGTGTTGAATTCCACCTGCTTCAAGGCCGGAGCATGATTGGGCGCGACATGGGCCATGTAGTCAGATCGGTAGAGACCCAAGGACAGATTTTGAACATAGCCTTCCTTCTGTACCGCCAGGTGTGTTTTCCACAGGCTTGCTACGAAGTCGTCAACTTCGATTAGACTTGAATAGATGAGAATTAGCTAACATCAATCAATGGGCGAGGGTGTCCATACTCTTCTATGATCTTTCCCAGCCATTCTTCATTGCAAGTGATGGCAGCATATAGCTCATTATAAACGGTCTGTAGAGCCTGAGCCTCTTCAAAGCAGACTCGGGGGAATGGACTGGGAAAAAGGGTCACTGGGGCATTGGTTGCCAGAACTCGATTTGGGTCTACTCCTTCTGGAAGCATGGCTGGATTCGGTCGAACAGTAAGGCCATTGTGGATGGCCCAGTCCTTGGTAGCCGTGACGAGGTACTCCTGTTGAGCCGGCGACAGTTCAGGAGGGTAATTGGTGTAGATTGAGCCATCCATGGTACCGTTGTTTATCGTGAAGCCACGAAAAGAAAGGAAAGCTACCTCAACCCTCGAGAAATCGGATATGCCCCTCTGCTGATAAATCACTCGCGGGGAAGCCGGCCCTTGACCGCTTAACACACCGCCAGATATACTACACACCGCCTTGTTTCGATGGCAGAATAAGTGAATATGCTCAGAATGCGAAGCGCAACATTGCTCTTTGTTTGATTTCCGAGCTTTCTTTCACCTTCTCCGTCGCTCCCGGAGCTGATGCGCGCTTGCCAGCAACTGAACTCTGACGGTACTATCCTACAGCCTGTGTACCACGCAGGGGGTCAAAAACTGGTAAGTTTACATTTACACACATCCGGAGAAAGTGGGAAACTGACTGTCACTGATTTAGGCCCCCTCGCCGCAGATGGCAGAGTTCTTGGATTCAGATCCGATTGAGTGGGGCGTTGAAGATGTTGTGGCCTTTCTCTGCAACCCTACTTCAGCTCCATGGGCGCTCTCTGTGACTTCTCCACGACCCGATCCTGCTGCATTAGCAGCTGCCCTGCGCGACAATGAGATTGCTGGAGAGGCATTACTTTACGATGTCGACCCACAGGCCATAAAGGATGACCTGGGTGTAAAAGCTCTGGGTCATCGCAGCAGCCTCAATAGAGCTATCGAGTGGCTGCGGGCACATTCCTTGAAATACCAACGATCTAAAACAAATGCAGCCTTGCCCAAGACCGAATCTGCCGAATCGCCTCAGCTAAAGATCGGTTCCAGCGAATCACCACTCAAAAATGCCTTACAACATCAACTTAAGACTAATAGGGCGGCCTCTCTGGAAACCAATACCACTGAACCTGTTAAACAACCCAACCAGAGTGCCTCGCTTCTACCCGTGCAGCCTTTGCATGGCAAGCGTAAGATAGCACCTACGTTGCTGTTGTCTGGTCTCACTGAGCAAAGCAGTCTGCGACATGATCTGCAAAACGGGATTTCTTCGTCCAACCAGCAGTCGTCAACGATCCCAGTTCTTGCCCATGAAAAACTTAGTCGAGGAAGTCAACGGGGACAACACTCGCAAGTTCTACCCAGCGAATCGGATCAGCCTCAAACTGATGAGAGATATGATGGCCCTCGGAGTGTAACGCCTCCCGTCTGGGCCAAGATATTCGCTAAATACGAACTACTAGATGCCGACGACGAAGTTCTCCCTCCGTTTGGAGACTCTGGGTCAGAAGCTTCACTTGACTCGGAAACCTGGGCTGAGATAACCCCAGACCATAAGCCGGTGGATCAGGGTCCTGATGCTGCTCAGCTTACCGGGGAAGATGTCGTATCCATCGTGTCACAGTACATTGCCGACCAAGAAGAGCTTTGGAAAAATGAAAGACTGCCAAAACATCTTCCAATTGCTCGGTACCTCTGGGAAGAAGCTCAGAGGAATGCAGCTGTAAAGTCGGACTGTTCAGATCGTCTCCGTCACCTAGTGTCTCGCTTGGATGGCCAGCAGAAGGCAATCCAGGGGATTGACTACCGCTCACGCATCAAGATTGAGAAATCTTGTGCGGCAATGGATACGACAATCTCTGAAATATGTTTTCAGCGATGGAGACTAAATGTTTTGACCTCAGCCATGTGTCCGCCTGTGGTAGAATCACCCCGGAAAGCTCCACAACCTCGGAAGAAACCTTTAGACCCCGGAGATTCTGATGATGACAGGTCCGTGGATTTGGGGTCTGATACGGAGTTCCCCTCTGACAGTGATGACTTGACCGACTTCGTCATCTCAGATTCTGAAGAACAGAGCTCCAGGCGCCAACGAAAGGATTTAGGGGAGAGTAACCGGAGGCAATCGCATTCACCTCCTCACAAAAGGCCACGCCTGGCAGAAGATGAAGATACCCAAGGTGTTGATATCAGAGCGGGACTGTCCCTTGTCCCTTCCGAGCCAGAGGACGGTCTCGAGATCATTGATCTCACAGGCATGAGTCCAGCATCAACGTCCTTTCCACGAATCCCAGACAGAACAAGCGCGCAAGAACCTGAAGATGCAGATGATTTGGAGATTCAAACACCTCCTCTGAACCCGACTCCGTCATTCCCTATAAATGACTCGAAAATGGACTGGGGATTGTCGCCGGGTAGCCCTCCGATGGATACAGTATCGGAGACCAGAATATCTTCTCCCAGCGCGCTGCCCCCACTGGACAGTATCAATGAATATTTGCAAGCTCAACCCGGCGAACAATGCCTTCTCACTCTTCGTCGCGCCAGCGCCAGCAAAAAGACGCTTCCTGCGAAGAATGAGGATATTGAAACGGTCATAGAAGCCTCAAACATGAGTGTCGAGGAAATCGTGGAGTCGCAAAATCGCGTCCAGCTCTTGGCAAAGAACATCCTCGGTCTGAGTGCAGATGAGCTCCAGTCATATCCTAGACGCCTGAGCGAATTCATGGACGACACATACAGAGACTTGATTGAAGAAGCACTGAGAGCAATGGTTCTCAATGAACTAGAACCGAGGAACAATGAAATGGATTCTGGCAAAAATGAGTTTGCTATGCGCATAGGCGCATTGTTTTTGTCCTGGCATCACTGTATTGTTTTGGACACCGACCGCGGCATTGAGACAAAATACATTACCGCGGGCATCAGGGCCATCCAGCGGGACACTGATGACATGTTAGCAACCTTTCTACGCAAGTTCAAAGAATTGCTTCCCGCGGCCAAGGTTCTCGTTCTCAACCCACCAGAAAAGCATTCCGTGAATGTAGACCGGGAAGATTTCAATTCAAGGCCGCGTGTCAGCTCAAAGATCCCTGGACGGAATGGCAGCAAGAAAAAGCCTACGACAAGGATCCTCAGTACCCAGCAGAATGAAGCGCAAAAACGACTCGACAGGCAAGAAAAGGCCAGAGCGGACCTAGAACGGAAAACAGAGAAAAGGGGACTGAGCCGACATGATCCAGCCGGGCAAGCAGTGACCTTCAAAGAACCCAAGATCTATCTTCACCCGGACCTTGGGAAGTTCGTCAAACCACATCAGTTGTTGGGTATTCAATTCATGTGGCGGGAGCTCATTGACGCTACCGACTCGCAAGGATGCCTGCTTGCCCATGTAATGGGACTCGGGAAGACATTTCAAGTGTAAGTTGTTTTTCCAAACTTCAATTGGCCACTGAACATCTGATGGTTAACAGCATATGCCTCCTTGTAACTATTGCCGCAGCCGCAGCATCTGATGATATCAAAATCCGCAACCAGATCCCTCGCAAATTTCATCGATCCCAGACTCTTGTCCTGTGTCCATCTGGTGTGATCGAGAATTGGATTGATGAGTTCGCCATATGGACACCGAGTGACCATAAGCTCGGCGAAATCCGTGATATCATTCCGCGCGCCCAACAAGACGAAATTTTTGAAAGATTGGAACGAATCAAGCACTGGAACTCAAATGGCGGTGTTCTTATCATGAGCTATGAGATGCTACGCTCGCTGATAAACTACAAGCCTACCAGAGCTAGCAGAGCTCTTAGCATTGAGCAACAAGAGTTGCTCTCAGAATGCCTCTTGTCTGGGCCAAACATCATTGTTGCAGATGAGGCGCATAAGCTGAAAGGTGAGAAGTCCGCCATTTCACAAATCGCCTCTCGCTTCAAAACCACAAATCGCATTGCGATGACCGGGTCTCCTCTCGCGAACCACCTTTCCGAGTATTATCAAATGGTCGAATGGATCTCGCCAGGCTACTTGGAAAACCCCCAGTCTTTCAAAACCAAATTTATGGAGCCAATCCAGGCTGGATCCTACATCGATAGCACCACAGCAGAGCAAAGAGAAAGCTTGTGTGCTTTGCAGGTTTTGGGCGGGATCTTGAACCCCAAGATCCACCGTGCAGATACTTCCGCCCTTGCATCGGATCTGCCTTCCAAGACAGAGTTCGTTATCGTTGTCCCTTTGACGGAGTTGCAACAACGGGCCTATGACACCTTTGTGACATGTCTGAAGACAAGTCACGAATCAGATATTGCGACAAAATTGTGGTCATGGTTGGCTCTATTGCAGCTTTGTTGTAATCACCCTGTCCCCTTCCGTGAAAAGCTGGCCGGTCGATCAAATCAATCAGGAGGTGATTCGGAGGAAGCTCTCGACGGGGACAGCTCTGTTTCTGTTCTCCCAGGGTCGATCAAAGATGCCGGACTTCCCAGTGGCCTCTTCCCGAAGATCGAGGCTCTTTTCAAGAATTTCCCGGAACCACTCGGTCCAGAATTCTCTCACAGGTCTACCCTGTTGAACCAAATTCTCAACGAAGCCGCCGATGTTGGAGATAAGGTTCTGGTTTTCTCGCAAAGTATTCCGACTATGGACTACCTTGACAAGCTACTCACGAGGTCTGGCCGGAAGTTCCTCCGTCTCGATGGCAAGACCCCGAGCTCGCAACGGCAGTCGCTCTGTAAGCAGTTCAACACCTCCGACGCAGAGCAAGTTTTCTTAATTTCGACTCGCGCGGGTGGACTTGGCCTAAACATTACCGGCGCAAACCGAGTGGTTATCTTCGACTTCTTGTTTAATCCGACATGGGAGGACCAGGCCATTGGACGTGCGTATCGTCTCGGCCAAAAGAAGCCGGTATTCGTATATCGCTTCATTGCTGGTGGTACCTTTGAAGACAACGTCTTCAACATGGCAGTCTACAAAAGACAGCTCGCTGTCCGCGTGGTGGACAAAATCAATACTATACGCGAAGCGGAAAAGAAAACCGTGGAGTACCTCAACCCTGTACGTCAGGTTGAAAGAGAGGATCATGACGCAATCTTGGGCAAAGACCCCCAGGTTCTCGATAAAATTCTCGCTGGATCCTTCGGGAGAATAGCTTTGAGAGTGACTCTGTCGCACATCAAGGACAATGAAAGTGACACTCTGGACGGAACAGAACAAAAGCGGGTTGCTGATGAGCTGTACATGGAACAACTCAAACGTTCAAGCCGACCTGCCTATGAGGCGGAACTCCAAAGGCGACAGGCGATGCTGGCCGCGGAACTGAGGAAGAAGGATGAAGAATTGAAGCGGCCTTTTTACCAGATGACTCAAAATTGGCAGCATAGAGAGAGTGCCATTCCAATGAGTTTCGAATCAGATGTTGCTGCGACGGGTGCCCTACAAGTTGTTCCATACATGCCCACTGCGATGGGTCTACTACAACAGGGAACTCGTGTGGCACCGATGTCCCCACTGGGATATTTGCCCAGCTCAGCATCCATGTACCAACATCATCCCACTAAGCCTCAGGTACCGGCGGTGACTCTGGCCAACAGGCAGGTCCAAGCAAGCTCACCTGGCTCGGTATTCCGCAACCCCTCAATGCAGAGTGAACGTCGTCTGGAGGCCGCAACTGCCAAAAGCGTGACTCCGCTTACCTGTCCGATCTCCCGCGTCCCGGCGGCGGCCACTCCTCAACACCTCCGTCCCCTAGATGGCCATCTCGATCCTCGATTCCCTGGCAATGGTCTCCCGGCGAATGATGACCCTAAGCCATACAATCCTGAGGCTCCGGGCCCAGCTATCCCTGCACCCCTTGCGGGTTCACCTATTCCCATTCAGCCCCTCCATGCCGCCGATATCGCTGTACCTGAACCCTCCCCATCCAGCTTGAGTGAGCCCATGGAAATCAGCAGCGACAACGACCCGTACTCGCCACATCTGAACAGCGACTCATACTCACCACCCATGGAATTTGGCGATCACGATGCCTACTCGCCACCACCAGCCTGACCTCACAGTCAGTGATTGCTTGCCAACTCAGGCTTTCCGGTAACTGGAGGTGTTCCTTCTCGACTCAATTCTTTTTCACTTTTACGTACTTCGTTTCCCTTTTCCTTAGTCATTTTTGCTTTTGCATGTACAAGTGATACCCATTGGCGTTTATCTTCTTTAATCTGCATTTTATCTGCGTTTTATCTGCCCCGATCATACTCCTCTCGCGTATGAAATTTTGCCGGCCCTGCTTCCACGCTAGACCAGGGATAGCATCATTTATTTGCATGAATATGACATTTGAATACAGATTTGTCCCTCTCAAACTTGGTGTAGATGACGTTCCAAGGCAGCATAGAAGATCAACGACCCGTAATCTGTATGATGGGAATAAGGATAGCTATGCAGAAGGCTAAACCCTAAGGGACGAAGCGTTATCTTCCCCGCAACCTAATCAGTCTATCTTTGCCCTCTACACAAATGGGTCCATCCACTCCCCTCTTGTAATCACTCAATGGCAGCAATATCAAGAGTTCGCACTGGCTGCTGGACCTGCCGTTCGCGTCGGATCAAGTGCGATGGTAGGCCTTCCGCTCCTGTGTATCTCACAGCACTAATGGTTCACAGAGAATCGCCCAATCTGTCGCCGCTGTGCCCGTAACAATAGCCCGTGTGGCTATGGGATTCGCTTGATATGGCAGGAGGAGTCAATAGCGCGTGGTGTCTGTCATGGAAGGGCCGGTGTTTGGTCGAAGCGAAGCAATTTCGAGCGCGGAGGGATCAAGGACACCGGACAAGAGAAGGGCGATAAACAAGGCCAGCCATCTCAGCTGGATCAGACGGGCTATTCTAGTCAAGTCTGGATGTTTTTGAATACGTCTACGACTGATCTTGAGATCTATTTTGACGTTGCACGACCAAAGGGAGTTAGATCAGAGACCTCGAGGATCCACTCATCGTCCCCTTCACTGAGCACAATCCCGGCCGAGGGTCGGCGACCAGACTATGACCCGGTGCTGATGTCCTACTTCGAGCATATAATTTGCAGCAGCTCTACTCTCGTGGATAACGCGCACTATAACCCATATCGATACCTTATTCTCCCAATGGCACTCCAATCGGAAGGCCTTTACCATGCCACGCTCGCAATCGCGGCCAACACACTCGGATTATCAGATGCCAAGTATCGACTTCCGGCATTAGAGCACCATAATCGAGCACTTAGTCATCTCCGAGTACTTCTCACACATGATACCTGGGGCGAAAAGGAGTTGGATGAGATGCTCGGACTGGTTCTCATGCTCTGTTGGTTTGATGTAAGATGCCAAGATCTCCTATCTGACCAGCTAGAGACTAAGAGGCCAATAGATATCAGACAACAGCCGTTCTTCGTGGGTGACCCACCTGAATGGTTTCCAAGACTTGATTCGCACCCGCCAGGAGCGGCCTGGTCGCTCAGCTCATAGCAAAGAGCTGGCGAGCTTCTTCAATCGTTATTTCGCTTTCCATCTGGTCCTTGCGCGTACAGCATTCAAAGTTAGCTCCTTGTCCCTAGACCCACCGATGATCCCGGATAGTATACTCGAGTCTCCCGACACGATAGATCCGTACATGGGATTCAGTCCTTCCCTTTTACTATTGATCAACCAAGTCGCTGAGCTAGCGGGGATCCGTGAAGACGGACAGAAAAGCGTAAGTGCGACAACAGTCTACCAGTTGAAGAAAAGCCTCGAGGAAGTCGAGCAAAGGATACCTGCGGAACATATCGATCCAAATACAGAGTGTGCGGCGATTGCAGAGGCAAATAAACTCGGGGCCTTATTGCTTCTCCACGAAACTTGTTTCCCCAAACCGATTTGCTCTGGAACTTCACATCTTCCCTCTCCGAACGTTGAGGAAAAGAATGGATATGTTGAGCAGATTTTGAACTTGATCTTGACGAAAAAAACAAACATGATGCGCACTGCAGTTCTACCACTATGGCCTCTGTTCCTGGCTGGGTGCTGTGCCCGCGATGAAGAACAAAGGGTGGTTGTAATGCAGTTATTTGAAGAAGTGGAGGCCATTCGCCGATTCGGGGTATCTGTTTCTCCCCAAGTTTTTCGTTTCCGGATGGACTATCTAACAAATCATTGCTCTATAGAATATCACTCCGGCTATGGAAGTTGTCGAGATGGTGTGGCGCCAGCGTGACCTTTCCGTGCAAGATGAAAGAAAACGGCAGCGAACCAAGCTGAAAAGTTCAGACGATGAAAAGGATCCCTTGCAAGGAGCTCGCTTCCCGTGGGAGCATGCAATGATGATGTTGGGAGGTTGGAAACTAAGTTTGACGTGATTCTTGATCTACATATAGCGATCTTGGAATGCTGCCATGATCAATTTCAGCTCCTCCTTTGGTGCCTTTTATTTTCGTGCCAAGTTTACGATAAGCTATGTATCCAGAAAGCCCAGCCTTCTTTCTGTTACTGTAATCATTCAAAAGACTCACACGATTCGAATGACAACAACAGAATCGCTATGGAATCCTGACAAGTCTGCTCGTCCCAGTCTGCTCACCACAATTGGTATAACCTGATCATATGTGATGGATCTTTCTTTGACCAAGTCGATTTTGTATTGAAATAATTTACGCCTCCCAGAGGCTTCCTTATCTAGAAATTCATATGGGAGAGGACAGCATTTGTCCTGACAACAAATCACGTATATTCGGCATCCAATCGACCACCCTCTCAAGGTACATGTATGATATGCATGGTCCGTTGCCTTTCACAAAATAGTGCAAGTCAGACTATAGCTTCGAAACAGTGTTTTGTTCGCGCGCTTGCCGCCCCTTCCACCCCGTCAAATCCATCAGCTCCAGCTCTGGATCCATATGTGCCAGGTTCCTCGCTGTCACTTCCTGTGCGGCACGCCATTTCCACTGACGCGCTATTTCCGGAACAAGGGTCCCCTCTAGCATATCCGCCACATACTTTCCAACCACCGGGAGGAATTTGAACCCATGTGCCGACCCGCCAGCAGCTAAGAACAGTTTCTGATGACTCGGATGAGGCGTGATGAGGAAATGACGATCGGCAGTATCAGCATCCCAGCAAAGACGGGTATAGCAGAATGGCCGGTCTGCGAGTTCGGGAAGAACACGGCGCAGATTGCGGCGCATAGTGGCTTCAAGCTCCAGTGGGAGGCCGTCGCTGGGGTTCTGGACGAAGGTATGTGGGATTGAGGTGGTGATTCCAGAGTTCGTGTCTGTTTGTGTGTTGGTGATGAATTGGCTGTGTGCCATCTTGAAGACACCGTCTTCCTGGGGAGGGAAGAAATATCCCAATTCGAGGTTATCCATGATCGGCATTGCAGCATAATGTTTTGTTTCGGCTGGTGAGAGTTGGATATGAGCGACGGCGTGGCCTTTGGCTGTCAGTTGGTCATCAACACTTAGTAGTGAAGGCGTCCAAGCTCCAGCTGCGAGGATGACCATATCTGCTTCATGCCTTGTGCCGTCCGCTGTGATGACTCCTTTGCATTCGCCTGCCTCGAACACCAACTTCCTTACGTAGCCCTGCTCTCCCGAAATGTATGAGACGCCGTTCTTCTGAGCAGCTCCAGCCATGCGCTCTAACGCTTGACCAGCAGCCGCCCAACCGGCCGTCGGATTCCACACATTGATATTCCACCCATCCAAGTTGCCGGTGACGATAGGGAACCGCGAGCGAACTTGATCGGGAGTAAGTTCTTCAAGACCCTTGACACCTAATCGCTTGCAAGTTTCGATAGAACCCTCAACGAACGCCCGCGATAAGTCGGCCGCGCTCAAGATCCATCCGGGAACATGGTACAGTCCCTTGAACAGTGGCCAGGACCGCCATGCCTCGATGGACTCAATACCGAGCCGAGCATAAAGTGGCTCATTATAATCACTTCGAATGATTTTGCTGATGTCGGTTGATGCAGCCTCGCACGATGGTGGCGCGTATCGGTCGAGCACGCGAATGGAGGTATATCCGCGCTGCGAGAGATGGTATGCCGTTGAGGTGCCGAAGCAGCCCGCACCGATGATAAGGATTCGCGTCTCTTTGTCCATAATTTGATGAAGATTGTTATCTTTTCTCTTGACTGCCGAAGGCCCTTGGCTGTATTTATTGCGGCATTCGTTCAGCCCCACTGGGTTTCATTTCATCGAGGCTCGTTACCAGCTTCCTTGCGCACAACTCAATGCATCGCAATACTGTGCCCCTCCATCTGGTCCCTATAGGGGTCGCGCGGATTCTGGGAATGAAGTGAAGTCCCACCTTCCTCTCTCAGGGTACTTCTGCTGATAGCGCAGATAAGAGGCTCGGGCTTATGCCGAGGTGGAGTTCGTTCCGACCTTCCTTGAGGTCAACTTCCCCGCATGTGTCCAATATTGGCTTGGCTTCATTCGTGTCCCAATTTCAAAGGTTTAGAAGCTTCCGTAGCTACTAAAAATCTCTCATGTTTGATACGGGACAAGTATAACCATTAGCAATGAGGTAAATTTGGGTCGTTTTGTTACTATCAGACAATTTGCCATACTCTTATCGTTCTTTAGCTCACTAATACGTATATCTGAATGATCTCTTCTCTTTATCCGTCAAGTCCGAGAATGCAGAAGCCTCGGAAGGTTTTTCATTTGACCGTGGGTCTTCCTTATCGCGGCGACTATTCTCCCACCGGCACAAGAAGCCGTAGGCAGTAATAGCAGCTATAGCAACCACCAGACAAGCCAAAAGGCCCTCATAACCATGAGAGTAAGATGGCGCATCATCGGCACGGAAAACCTGAGGACCTATAATATTTCCGATACAGTAAGCCAGGAAGAAGACGGCGTTCATGGTCAACTTCTTCGAATGCCCGCTGGTGTTGGCCATCGGAAGAGACGTAGACAGCACATAAGGCGCCCAGTAAGTGTAAAAGACGTAATAAGATGCTAGAAGGCCGTGTTGATTCTCTCGCGGCAGCTTCCACATAAGGATGGCGCAGACCATTGGCACCAAGTTCGCGATGGCGATAATGGTGCATCGGGAATTGGGGACTCGGGCAGCGAGAAATCCAAGCAAGATCTGCCAGACAGTGGCCAACACACCGGTTGGAATGCCCAGGACCGTGGTGATCAGAGTCGAATAGCCAAGGCCTGTCACAATAATAGCGGAAAAAGTGACCAGGCCGCCATTAGGGATGTTCTGTGCCAGGGAGAATAACGCTAGAAGCCAAGTCTTGGGGTCAAGAAGGCACTCGCGCACTTGATACCATTTGATAGTCTTGTCTTCCATTCCGGTATTGTTGTCCTTCACGCGTTCAAGACAGACGAACTTCTCGCGATTGGAGAAATACCAGCATTGAACAGGCGAGTCCGGTAAGAAAACGTAGAGCACACATGCCCATAGAAGAGAGAATCCTCCAAGCACCAGAAATAGCAGCCGCCATGGAGACAATGATGTGTCCGTCTGGCCAATGCCGTAGCTAACCAGCCCCGAAAACACGGAAGATAGCTGGTTAAACCAGAAAGCGACACGAATAGGCTGCTCGCTCGTTTTCCACCACATCACTGTCAATATACTGGAGATCGGAAACGACGAAGCTTCCAACATGCCCATAAGGAATCGCACGGTCGCTAAGCCTGCAAAGTTCTGAGTTGCAGCCGTGCACAGCATCAAAGCTGCCCAGCCGGCGACCATTCCCACATATAGTTTGGCCACGGGCAATCGCTGAATCAGAAGCGCGGCAGGGTATTCGAAAGATAGGTAGCCGAAGTAGAAGATCGATCCGACCCACGAGTATTGGTTCCCTGTCAAATGAGTGTCCGTCTTCATACCATAGATGGCGGCATTTGAGATTATGACCTTGTCGACGGCAGCGAGAACAACAGTGACCATGATCAGGGGAATGATAATGAGATCTGTCTTCCACAGTACGCGTCGTGCTTCGGACTCTGAAATAGGCTCCACTGCAATGGCAGGGTCCAGGCACGCAAGGAACTGTGCTGCGACATCCTTGCCGCGATCTCGCTCTCGAGAATCAATAATATCGCCTGCTTGGGGCTTTTCATGTTCAACGGCAAGTTTGATGTCGGGGGCTGGACCGCCTTTGTCTGACATTGCAGTCTAACGAGCACTCAAGGATGATAGCAAATATTGTCAACACGATGTTCAGTAAGAAAGAGAATGCACTGGATCAGAGAACATGTCATACTCCGACTGTTTTATACTGCGATAGACTCAGAGGAACACTTTATCTTGGTTTAGGGTTTCTGCGCGACAGGAAGGTCAGAACGAGATAAGACTGCTTCTCCACATCCCCTCACGACCTTGAAGACGAATAGGATCTCTGCATTCTTTATATTCGAGAAACGACCAGGATCCCGCTACGAGCTTCCTGTCAAGGCTGTCAGCGTCGGGCATCATAAAAGCTGGGCTTTGTCCGTGTTTCTCGATAGATCGCATCGCACATTATGTCTCCTCACACGACGGACGGTCCTAGCATCCAGATTGCCATCGGTAAGAATTTCCCTCACTTATTCTTTTTACTCTAGTGTGAAGAATATAAGCTGATGAGCTTCAACAGACCGCGGTGGCACATTCACCGACTGCCTGGGCATCATCGAAGGTCGCGATGAAGAAATCGTGGTCAAACTTTTATCACAGGACCCAGCGAATTATGCCGATGCTCCTATTGAGGGCATTCGACGCATTCTGGAGCAAGCAACTGGGAAGATCTTCCCCCGCGATCAGCAACTCACGACTGCTGAATTCTCGAGTGTTAGCATTCGCATGGGCACCACGGTAGCCACGAATGCCTTGCTCGAGCGGAAAGGAGAACGTCATGCGCTCCTGATTACCAAAGGCTTCAAGGATGCTCTGCGAATCGGAACACAATCTCGACCGAAGCTGTTTGCCTTGAACATTCAGCGGCCGGATGTCTTGTATGAAGATGTCGTCGAGGTCGAGGAGCGTGTCACCATCGAAGACTATCAGCAAAACCCCACCCCCGATAAGGAAACCCTCCAAAAGGCCTTGGAGTTAGACTCGTGTTTAAAGCGAGGTGTCAGTGGAGAAGTCGTTCGAGTCCTGGAGGCGTTAGATGAACCTGCCACGAGACAGAGTCTCCAGCAGCTGTATGATAAGGGATATCGCTCCATTGCCGTGTGTCTGGTTCATTCATATACTTTCCAAGACCACGAGCTGGCGATTGAGCGGATTGCCAAAGAGGTTGGATTTACTCAAATATCTCTGTCTAGTCAGCTCTTGCCCATGATTAAGATGATCTCGCGTGGTGCCTCTGCCACTGCCGATGCCTACCTCACCCCCGTTATTCAACGGTATATCGAGGGCTTTCGTTCGGGATTCAAAGATGGACTGCGCTCGGCGGATACTCGCTGTGAATTTATGCAGAGCGATGGAGGGCTGGCAAATTTCGAAAAGTAAGGAGAGTTTTCAGTGGAAATGAGAGTTTGGTCTAACATGTCATTGCAGATTCACCGGTCTTCGTGCGATTTTGTCGGGTCCTGCTGGAGGTGTTGTTGGTTACGCCGGGACCTCCTTCGATGAGAATGACCGAAAGCCTGTTATTGGGTAAGTGCCTCTAAATTCTCACAACAAGGTCGATTTTTTGGTTTAACGCAATTCCAGGTTTGATATGGGCGGCACCAGCACAGATGTCTCGCGGTACGATGGAAAACTGGAACACACCTTCGAGAACACTATTTCCGGTGTGACGGTCATGGCTCCTCAGCTGGATATTAACACTGTTGCGGCAGGCGGCGGAAGTATTCTCTTCTGGCGTCATGGCCTGTTCGTCGTGGGTCCCGAGTCTGCAGGGGCGCATCCAGGACCAGCATGTTATCGCAAGGGAGGGCCTTTGACGGTGACAGATGCAAACCTGTTCCTTGGGCGTCTTCTTCCCGAATATTTCCCCAAGATATTTGGCCCCAACGAGAATGAGCCACTCGATGTGGAGGTGACTCGACGGAAATTCACCGACCTTGCGGACCAAATCAACAGCGAGACGGGACAGAATAAGGCCCCAGAAGAAATTGCGCTGGGATTTATCCAGGTAGCGAATGAATCCATGGCAAAGCCTATTCGCGCTCTCACTGAGGCTCGTGGGCATGATACCTCAGCGCATAACCTTGCCTGCTTCGGTGGTGCTGGAGGACAGCACGCTTGTGCTATTGCTTCATCACTCCACATTGGAACTGTCATAATTCATCGATACTCATCCATCTTATCGGCCTATGGAATGGCTCTTGCCGACGTTGTCCATGAATCTCAAGAGCCTGCATCGGGCGTGTTGGATCAGACAGCGATGCAGAGTATAATCCAACGCATTGCTGCGCTGAAAACTAGAGTGACTGCTGCCCTGGTCACTGACGGTATTGATCAGGCTCAAATCCACCATGAAGTTTATCTCAATCTACGTTACCAGGGCACAGATAACCTGCTTATGGTTTTGGAGCCTAAGCATGGAGATTTTATCGCTGAATTTGTCAAAGAGCATCAGCGCGAATTCTCATTCACCTTCCCCGGTCGTAACATTCTGGTCGAAGATATCCGAGTCCGTGGTGTTGGAAAAGCCACCTCCATTACGCCCGAAGCACCTCAAAAGGAACTCAAATCAACCACTACACACTCAGTTGGGGCCGAGAATCAGGACGATGGATCCTTGGTCTACTTTGCAGGTGTTGGTCAGATAACCACACCTGTTTTTTTCCTCGGTAACCTACAGCCAGGAAGCTTTATTCAAGGACCAGCGATGATTATTGACAACACCCAGACTATTGTCGTTGAGCCAAATGCAACGGCTACAATCCTTGCTCGGCATGTTATTTTGAACGTTCAATCGTCGAAGAAACAGACGGACGGTGCCACTGTCGTGGATCCAATCAAATTATCTATCTTTGGGCACCGGTTCATGTCGGTGGCAGATCAGATGAGCCGCATGTTCCAAAAGACATCAGTTTCCACTAACATCAAAGAACGTCTTGACTTTTCTTGTGCCGTGTTCTCGCCCGATGGAAAGCTGGTAGCTAATGCACCAAACGTACCAGTACACCTAGGAAGTAAGTGTCCGGGAACCAGCGCCATGAGGTTTATATTGCTTACTCGCTTCAGGTATGGAGTATGCAGTGCGATATCAGCATGAGCAGTACGGAGGAGACTTGAAACCAGGAGACCACATTCTCACTAACCACCCGCTTGCCGGAGGAACCCATTTGCCTGATATTACAATTATCACTCCGGTCTGGGACGGTGAGGGGAAGAATATCATCTTCTACGTCGCTTCGCGTGGACATCATGGTAAGATCCAGCGCCCGTCTTTACCTTGCTTTCTCTGATAAAGTCTAGCTGAAATCGGCGGTATTGCTCCTGGATCTATGCCTTCAGACAGTAAAATGCTTTATGAAGAAGGAGCCATGACAATGGGATTCAAAGTCGTCTCCCAAGGTCGTTTCGAAGAAGACATTGTTCGGAAGTTCCTTTACGATGAGCCAGCCTCGTACCCCAACTGTAGCGGCACTCGCACCTACAACGATAATGTCTCAGATCTCAAAGCCGCCATTGCAGCAAATCACAAGGGTGCACAGCTCTTGGAAGCATTGGTTACAGAGAACACCCTCGGGGTCGTGCATTTCTACATGGATGCAATTAAGCGCAACGCGGAAGTCGCTGTCCGCGAGCTTCTAAAGTCAATTGGTCGCAAGAACCCAGGACAGCCGCTCAGGTTCTCTGACTTGATGGATGATGGCACAGAAATTAAGCTGGAGATCCGAATTGATGCCGAAACGGGATCTGCCGATTTCGACTTCACTGGCACGGGCCGTGAAACCTTCAATTGTCTCAATGCTCCCAAGGCCATTGCGCACTCGGCGATCATCTATAGTCTGCGTGCACTGATCGACGTCGATATACCGCTCAACCAAGGCTGTCTGGCTCCGGTCAATGTGATCATCCCCCCGGGAACACTGCTCAATCCATCTGGCTACGCTGCCGTCTGCGCGGGAAATCCAATCACCTCGCAGCGCATCACGGATGTTGTTCTAGGAGCATTTGGCGCATGCGCCGCCTCCCAGGGCTGTTGCAATATCATTTCGTTTGGAATGGGTGGCGTCGACCCGAAGACAGGGACTGATGTTCCTGGGTTTGGCGTTGGCGAAACTATCTGTGGAGGCTCAGGCGCTGGTCCTTCCTGGCATGGCACCTCGGGAGTGCATGTCCATATGACAAACACACGAATCACAGATGCAGAGGTATATGAGCTGCGATATCCGGTGATACTTCGCCAGTTTGCAATTCGCACTGGATCTGGTGGGCAGGGTCGTTTCCGCGGTGGTGACGGCGTTGTTCGTGAGTTGGAGTTCCGTATGCCGCTCTCTGTGTCTATGCTCAGTGAGCGACGTGTCTATCGACCTTATGGATTGGCAGGTGGTGAGCATGGAAAAGCTGGTCTGAATCTCTATGTCAAGAAAGAGTTGGATGGCAAAGAGAGAACAATTAATATCGGTGGGAAGATGGAGTTGGAGGTGCAGCCTGGGGAGCGAATCCTTATCCATACGTGAGTTTTTTTCTTTCCTCTTGTTTTTTTAGTTCATTATTAGGTTTGGGATGATTTACGCTGACATTCATACAGTCCCGGTGGCGGTGGTTGGGGAATGCCATCGGATGAAGCCACGTCGAGTGCTCCTGTGAACGGCCCTACCTCAGTGTTCTCGCCTCGAGGCAGCGTCCACACGTTTAGCCAGACAGCAGAGTCAGCGATGTAAACATGATCTCAATGGGGGGAAAGAGATATGTATGAAGACTTTCCGCTATCCTCAAGCTCAATACAGTGTTCTTTGACCTTGTCGCATTGATGCATAGTTAGGACTATTGATGTTCTGCTGTAACCTGAATACACCTCCCAGGCACCTAAGATTCACCCCTGGATACATCTCCATTTACCTTTACCAGCCAGGAGTAAGTTCAAACTTCCGCCTTTCCATATTGAAATACTTCGAGCTCGCGCCAATTTGGATCCCCGTCACGCTATCAACGGCCGGATGGGCTATCATGGTAACCAGGCAGTCGCTAGTTCTGTACTCGCGGCTCCATCTGGTAGTCTACAATACCAAAGTCCTCCGCTTCGTGCTTAGAATGATTGTCTTCGATGTCATCACCATGCAAATACCGCAAATCATCGCCTCATACGGCGCGGTTTATGCTTGCCATCAGCGTTTCACGAGCTTTTTCAACCTCTGGGAGAAGGTGCAGCTTACTGTATTCTTCGTGCAGGAAATCATTATCTCGACGATCTTTATCATGGCGGCAATTAAGCTCATGCGCTTGGATCCGAATAAGACCAAGCGAAGGTCCAATCTCATTTACCAGCTGCTTACGATAAATTGTCTGATTATAGCGATGGATGTCTCCCTATTGGCACTGGAGTTTTCGGAATTGTTTATCGCCCAGACGGTGCTAAAGGTATTTTTCTATACCTTCAAGCTTAAGCTGGAGATTTCTGTGCTGTCGCGGCTGGGTGCGTTTGCTCGATCGCAATATCAAGATCAAAGCTCTGGTTTGAGCGGATTGACTTCATGATGGAAACCCACCTCCTATACATAACCTCAAATATCGAGGCGACGAGGTTCTAACTATTCGGCTGGGGATACCAATATGTAAGTCTATTTGTACATCAAGAAAGCTAAATCAAAGTACGTTAAGAAAATTGATACACCGAAACGAATGTCCAAAGAGGCCGCATGGGTGATGTTCCAGACACCGAATACCCATTTACAGATTAACTCCAGGTTTACTGCAAAAGAGTTTCAAGGTCAGCAACCCGAGTTGCTCGATCCTCAGCCTTCTTTTTGGACGTCTCCCGGAATGCCGCAAGCATGAGTTCGCGCTTTCGCTCTTGTATGCTGAGGACGCGCTCCTCGATACTATCCTCAATAACCAGTCGCCACATAGTCGTCTCTCGTTTCTGTCCGAGTCGATAAACACGGTCGAGAGCTTGGTCCTCGATGGCAGGTGCCCACCAACTATCCGCGAGGATGGCCTGGTTAGCCGCAACGAGATTAAGACCAACGCTGCAGACACTGAGGCTGGCGAGAAGAACTGTGCAGGAAGGCTCGTTTGTGAACACGTTGACGGAGTTGTCGCGCTTCACGGACTGCATCTTGCCATCGATGCGGGCGAATTTGATGCCATTTTTCTCGAGGTGAGGCTCCACGAGGTCGAGGAACGAGGTCCACTGACTAAATACCACTGTCTTCGTGCCTGGTGCCTGGCCTTGAGCAGTCAAAACCTTCATGAGCGCCTCGATCTTACTGCTGGGGTTGTTGGGGTCGGCGACAACGCTATCGGGGCTTTCGCCCATGTCGACGGCGGGAGAAACGAGAGTGGAATTATCTTTGATGTCGGCACGGCAGAGCGGGCACTTGTGCTGTCGCTCGATGACTTGCTCAACACAACCTCGGCAGTAGGCGTGGGCACATGCGGTAATGACAGGGTCGTCGAGGTTATCAAGACAAATGGCACACATTTCCTGGCTCTCAATCTGGATTTGCAGCATGTCCTGGAGGGCTTTAACATTCTCGGGGGTCAAAGGCACCACTTTGTGCTTCTCTAAATCGCCCATGAGTTTATCCACACGGTCTTTGCAGAGAGCCCAGTGGTCGCAGACTTGACGGAGACGCAGAAGTACCTCCAACAGATGGGAATATTCGCCCTTCTTATCCTTGAATTGCATGAGAGCGCCCTTTGCCTCCGACCTAGGGTTATTAGCAGGGAATACAAATGCTTTGCTGACAGATTAACATACTGTAGTGCGTTGTACTTCTCTAACTCATGGGAGTGGAGCTTGATACGAAGGATCCGAGATGTCATGTTTGGTAGGCGCAGGTTGATGAACTCCATGTCCTTCCGTCTTCGTAGACAGATGGTGACCATTAGAGCCTCGAGAAGCAGTCGAGCTTCAGGTTCACCGTTGGTGAGAGGGCGCATAAGGACACTGTTGAACATAGCGAGATCCTCCAAGCCACCGGTGAGCCCGAGGAAGCGCACTTGCGAATACAGATCCTTGAGGGTGTTGATAATAGGGGTCCCGGTGAGTGTCCAACGAGAGTCTGCACGCAAGGCACAGGCTGCAAGAGAGGCCTTTGAGCGGGGGTTTCGAATGGTATGTCCTTCGTCAAGAACAACACGGCGCCACTTAACGGAGAAAATTCCCTGAACAGGGGCCTTTTTCGCGTCGGGCTTGTAGTCCAATGCAAGTGCTCCATAGCTTGATACCACCACGTCATAAGACGCCAGGTTTGCTGCCTCCTTTTTGCCAGAACCATGATAGATCAAGACTCGAGGTGCCGTTTCACTCTTGGTGTGTTCTTGGATTTGATTTCGCCAGTTGCTCATGACACCGACCGGGGCCAAGATCAACGTAGTCTTGCTGGACTCAGAGGTGCGAGTTGGGTTGGCCATAATAAGAGAGATGACCTGGATAGTTTTACCCAAGCCCATATCATCAGCCAGAATACCACCACTCGCGAGATGTGGTGCAGTAGCTGTTGAAAAGTTGGTAGCAATGTTGGTAAATTTGCTACCGTCACGTTTCCAGAGCTGCACCACTGCGTCAGAGTCAGGCGCCGGAAGCTGAGGTGATTCTTGAGCAATCATCCAAGCCAGGCCCTGACGCTGATATGGAAGTAATTGTGTAGAAAGACCCTCTGGAGAATCAGCCATCGGCATCTTAGCCAAGTCTGCCTCTTTCTGGCCGAAGCTCTCCACAACCTGGCCGACTTCTCTAGGATTAAAGGAGCTGCTTTGGCTGAGCAGTTCCTCCAAACTTTCATTTGTTCCCAGTCCGGTTGGGACAGAGAGGTTTGCGAACATCGAATTGTCGTTTGCCTGGAACTGCTGGGCGGCTTTGCCCAGAGCCATTGCACGAGCATGCTTTTCGGCCTTCTTTCTCTCCATAGCTTGGTCTTTTGCTTTTTTTGCTGCGTCACGGTCCGTTTGGACAAGCTTAGACACTGGGAGCTTATCTTGCTGCATTCTTTTCTTTAAGTCATCCTTTTTGATGGCTTCACTGGTACCAAAAAGGTTCAGCAGAACAGGACAGTCGTAGTAGCCCTTTGGGCCTGTCAGAATACCTTCAACGAGAAGTTCGCGCGAGTCCTGCAATATCCCCAGGTTAGTTGTTTCATGATAGCGAGTGCCTTTTGGTTAATACCATGTAGTTTGCGAGCTTGGCTGCGATTCCTCGTGGAATATGGCCGATCTGAGCACCCATGACGTTGTCGACCCTAATTGCATTCGGATCATATTGGTTTTGGGGGTCTCTTTTCAGAAAGACATGCTCTCCAGATGTAGCAACACCATTGTAGAAGCGAACGCCCACAATCCTTGCTGGCAATTGACCTAGTGATGTTGTTCAGAAATCCTTGACTGCTTTCATGTATAGATGTATTTGTGCCAAGATACATACCGTACAGCGTAAAATTGCCCGTCGAAGCGTCATCCTGACTGCCCTGGACAAGTTCGTTGGCTTGATCTTCTTCTTCATCGACGAAGGCAACCTGTGAGAGCGGGGGCAGCGGGATATAGTCGGCGCTTTCGCCAAATCTCATTCCTAAGCTGACATCCTGAGGTGGATCAGATGATGGTTCAGTGCGGCTGGCCTTTGAAGTACGCGTCGAGCCATCATCTGTCCTAGTCAAGTCGACTGTATCAGACTTTCTTTTTCCAGAATACTGGGTCATGATGGCAGCCTGCACAGCTATCAACGGTAAGTGAGGACTGATCGGAGAATCCGTCTCCACTATGGAAGTGAACAGTAGAATGAATGACGCCAGTGCCGATCGGGAAACCCACGCGTGTGTGACACGTAATCACGTGATATACAACTGATTTTCCTGGAATTTGCATGAACTTGTTTTTTGCTTTTTCGCATAACTTGTGCGAACATCGAACATCCCAAGAAGTAGACTAACCGCCTCAATACCATTCCGCATTGGAGTTCAGCCCTAGCCAAACCTCTGAGTTGGTACATCGGTACATTCAGCTCTAGCGCGTCCCAGAAAGTCAAGCTCCCGAGTCTGGCGGCGCCCCATCCGCATGGCTGATCTCTATGGCTCTTCCAGGGATCTTGAACAGAGCCATGAAAAACAGTTAGAGGCCCTGCTTTTGCAAGGTGTCTACAAGCCTGTCTTTCTCTACCATGTGGTCTTTTTCAATTGTCTCCCGATCATTGGCATGATCATACCCCGCCGCCGAGGCACACGCTATGTCCGCCACTTTATTTATGCCGTTGGTCTGGCTTTTGCCTTTGAGATGGTAAGAAATCATCGGACCTTGCTTGGTGGCAATGGCTACATGCTCGGTATGATGACTGCGTGGTGGCTAGTCTGGTGTACCACGCTCTTCGTGTTTATGGATGTCGAACGTGACTTCCAGCGCATTGAAAGGGGTGCTAAACCTTCAGCTGAAGACCATACTTCGTCTAGCAACAATCAAAACAAGTCCAATCAGACAGAAAACAATGATCAGCCAATTCACAACCTCTTTCACTGGCAGCCTTACCCTCGCAAGTTCTTTCATCGCCTTGAATGGTGTGCAGGGCTACTCTTCAACCTCAGGGGTCCTGAATGGAACTGGCGAGTTCCTCATCTCGGCCCCCTCCCTCAATCGGTCCACAAACAGCTGCAACGGGAGTTTCCTGCGAATAAGTTTCGCTCAGAAGACGGCGCTACCTGCTTGACTTCCAAACAGCGTCTCTGGGCTGCCTTCAGGACATTTTTGCAATCATATATTCTGATAGATATCCTCAAGGCCGTAATGATGCGAGACCCCTATTTTAGAGGCACTGCGGGATGTGATTCTATACCTCCATTCCCATTCACCTATCTCGCACCTTTCCCTCGCCTGGTTACAAGCTACCGCTACTTGCTCAGCTGTATGGGTGTCTACGTTGCACTCAACTTCGTCACCTCACTTAACCCCATCTTTTTCCTTGGACTTTCGTTGGCGTTTCCGAATGCATCGCGAAAACTGACAGCGGCGCCTCTAGACGAGGCCTGGATGTATGCCGACTCTTTTGGACCCTTCATCTCACCCGTCCTCGACCATGGGCTCGCTGGTTGCTGGGGCCGTTGGTGGCACCAATTATTTCGCAATGGATTCACCGCCACTGCGAGGTGGATTCTAAAATGGCTCCCAACCAAATGGGCCGCAAATGCACAGATAAAACAAATCGTCTCTATTGTTGTTGCATTTACAATCAGCGGCCTCATACATGCTTGTGGCAGCTATACCCAATTGCTAGAGACCCATCCGTTTTCAGGTCCATTCTTGTTCTTCTCTTTGCAAAGTGTGGCAATCATCTGCGAAGACATTTTCAAGAAAGTCATCTTCTCGCGACTACCTTTTGCCGGTACACCGCGGTGGCTGAGACGTACTGGAAACGCCGTGTTTGTCCTCTTCTGGCTGCTCTATTCAGGGGGTTTCATTGCGGATGACTTTGCACGAGGAGCCTTGTGGTTGATGGAGCCAGTTCCGTTCAGTCCACTACGTGGTTTGGGGCTTGCAAATGGCGAGGGCTGGTGGTGCTGGAGAGAGCCATGGTTCCAGCGTTGGAGCGATGGGACGTATTGGGGAAGCGGGATTCGAGTTGTATAGACTACAATAGACAGTACATACTCATCATACAAGAGATCTTGAATTTGCAGCGACAGTCACACGTACGTGGCAGATTCTTTCAGGTGCAGGTGTTTGGTGAGAATTTGCACATGCGTAATTTTTGAATTGGTATGCAATGTAATGTGTCTTTCGGGTGGTATATAATATGGCGCCCAGCTAGAAAAACATCAAACTTTTCTATACATATACTTGTACTTTTTCAGCCTTCCATGTTAACATCCTCATCATCCTCGTCCTCGTCATCGGTGTCAGAGTCCATGTTCAGAGTAGGCAATTCGTCGTCGCTCTCGTCCACAGCCAATGAGGTATCAGCAGAGGGCTGCGAGGCTACCGAGGAAGAAGTCACTTGGGAAGTGATTTGAACTGGCTTAGGTCCGCTTGTCGCTTCGACCTTTGCGGGCTGAGAGACGGAAGAAGACACGGTTTCCTCAAATCGGGCTTTCTTGGTCTGAACCTGCCTCTTTGACGCCGAAGAGAGACTGGCCGGCTGAGTGGTGGTCTCATCAACGTACGTCCGCTTGTGCAAAGGCGCCGCAGTCTCAGTCTTTTGAATTATGGTAGAGGTGACCACCGGTTCCTTCAAGAAATCGGAAGTCTGCGCTGCAACGTGGTATGGCTCATCGACCATGTCCTCGTCCCCTTCCTCGTCCTCTTCCTCGTCTTCTTCGTCGGCAAAGGCGTCAAGTTCGGGGGCGGTCATCAGAACCGGCATTCTGGGACGAACCAGAGCCTCGACTTCCATCTGATCAGCGTGGGCCTGGACCAAGAATGGGATGATGCTAGCGCCGGCTGCACGGCCCTTGTTGGCTGGAACCGGGTTCAGGACGCTGGCGAGCATTGCGTCCTTGCTGGCAGTCAAAATGATCGTGCGGTCAATCTCAGTTCGAACGGATGCAAGGAGCTCCGTGGGAATGGATGCGAGAGCATTCTGCAGAAGCTCGGAGGCGGTACGCTCGAGTTCAGGGAAGCGGTGGGCATTTTGAGATTGTCCGTTCTTTTGAAGATTGGGATTCAAGAAGGCGTCGGCATTGACTGCGGTTTGGCCCTGCTTCGACTTGGACTTGGGATCAGACTGTGCCTTGGCTTGAACAGGAGAGTCTCCAGGCACTGGAAGAAGATCAGAGCAGCAAGCGCGAATGGCAGGAATGAGAGAGGTCACGCTCTGCTTGGTCATAGCTGCGCCGTTCACGGAGACCAGAGAGCTCAGCAGGTGATAAGCAGCCATGCGGACGTCTCTGCTGAAACGTTCATTCCGGAATACCCAAGTGACTTGCTCCACCATAGTTTGCGTGATAGGAGCCGTGTTGTTCTCCAGCACGACCACAACATGCGCCAGTAGGTCCATGCAAGCAATATGAATGCGAGGCAGCTCAGCGAACAGCAGCTCACGCTCCTCGCGGCCAATGTGAGAGTTAGCTTGCACAGTGGAGGATCCTTCGCCGCTTGCCGGGACGGTCACGGAATTAAGGCGGGAGGTCAGGTCGAGGATAGGGCCCAGAGGAAGACCGACTGCAGTGGCCGACGGCGTGGAGATGAAACCAGACAGGATCTCCAAGAGGGCAATCAATCTATCAGCCCCAGCATGCATTCCTTTCCAGCTGTGAAGTCCCAAAGCATCGGGGCCATCCATCGATACCTCTTGGTTATAGTTGTGTCGAGGTGCAGTCAATGTCGAATCAACAGATTCCCATTGCTCCTTGATAGATCGCAGGATGAAATCGGCGGTTCGGTGGGCGGAAACAATGGTCGATCTGCAATCTTCTGTCCAGGCAGGGCCCGACTTGTCCTTGGGAGCACATTTGTGGAGCGAGACAATCACTTGTTCGGCGACGTGGATCACCGGCTCGGGATAGAAAACAGGCGGCTGGAAGCTCAAAACACTGGTCACCAAAGACCGGATCTGGCTGGCGAATGGACGGAAGATTGTCGGGTGGCGAGGAACCAATTCCAGAATGGCATGTAGGACCGTCTCCATGAACGGCGTGTTAGGCTTCGGTTCGCGAATTGAGCCTCCCTGGACCTTCTGCAAAGTGCCGACCAGGTTCAAGGCGGCGTTCATAAACGCTGGAAGCTGAGGAGTCGTAATTTCTCGAACAAGAGTCGGATATTGGTAAGTAAGGTGAAATATGCGTGTCAATGTAATGATGCACATCTTCCTCGTGGACACCGGATCTGGTTTCTTGAAGCGCCATGCAGATTAGTCAATTGCACATTTTAAAAAAGACATCCGAGACTCATACCGCCAGAATTCCGATCAGACCGCGAACAATCGGCTCGTAACCGCGCAAAACCTCCCATTGACCGGCTTCAACAGTAGCTTTCACCAAAACCACTGCGGTCCAACGACCTTCCACGCTGCGGTCCTGGAGCAAACTAGCGAGGCGAGTCTTTAGCTTGTGAACTTGAACTGCATTCTCCGAGTCGGATTTGCCAGGCTTTTGGGTTTGCGGGGCAGAGAGTAGTTCGGCGCAATCGCTCAACGAAGTTGCAAGAAACGAAGCGATTGAGGGCAATTGATCGACAGGCGTGGCCGTCAGGCGATGAGTGACCGCGCGCAAAGTGGTAGCAGCCATTTCCAACCGTCAACACCTCGTGTTTCAAGATAACAATCAAAGAGCTTTCGGAGAAGATCGTTGATCCAGAGGAGGTTTTTTTTTTTTTCGGGAGCTTGGACCCACATGAGACCTCGGGCTTCAAGTGTTGGGCGGTATGTACGTAATGCCCCTGTACCGGCACTCATGTTGGCGGCGTTCAAATGCCTTGATCTTCCCCAAATTCCCCGTCTACACACTTCCTCAACCATGGCGGTACGTATTTGATTGTTCCCTCGAGGTTGCCCTTGATTCTCACTCACAATCTATCAATTCTGCCCCGCATATACCACTAACACGCGCGACTAGGGAGGTAATTCCGAGAAGGGACAGCGCTACGCCGTTGCCCTGGACCAGGCGCGTGCTGAAGGCAAATGGGATGAAGTCCCTGAATTGATCCGAAAGGTCACTAAGCATGCACCGCAAAGGACATGTATGTTTGCGTCTTTCCGCGTCCCTAGTTCGTGCTAACGGGAAGCTACCCCCAGGTTTAATCCAAACATCGACAGCTGAAACTCGAGTTGTCGAATATCTACGACAGAAGACTGCCCCCGAAGCTCCCGAAGACCCTACACCTGCGCCGGAGCCCAACCTTCCAGAGCTGATTCCTGCTCTGTTGACAACCATCGACAATAAGGACGGTTCCCCGCAGGAGATAGTTCAGGCGCAAGTCTGCGTGGGATGGATTCATTGGGCTTTGGCCGAGCCCAAGTTGGCTGCAGCACGTCTTCCAAAGGACTTTACTATGACCGTTCACGACCTGCTGAGTGAGGGTGATGGCCTTTCCTCATGGACCGAGGTCTGCATGGTCAAGGGATGCTATATTAAAGGTTCGTCTATTCCGTGGCCTACTCAGGGCTCTAGGACTCATTACGGTACAGGATCCGCACAATCTACAGTTTCGGGAATCGACGATACCTTGGAGACCTTTGCTTCGCTTGTGCCATGGCTTGGGAGCGGGGTGCTTTCGTCCAGCAACAACGCGCAATTTCTCAGTTGGTCTGAAACCATGCTTGGAAAGGGCGCCTTGATGGCCAGTGAGACAGCGACCAAAGCCTCGCCCATGGCTGACCCCAGACATGTGGAAATTGCGCTTCAGCTTTTCCGCCTGTGGGCGTCTCTCACTGCGGTGAAGCAAGGGCTCACATCCCCACAGACATTGTACACGGACGCCTCCGGTTCACTGTCTCGGGTCGTCATTTGGAGGGCATACTATGGATTCCTCACGACTATCCTCCAGGACAACCTCATTTACGCCCCTGCGCACGGCGGTGTTCCAGAGCGCCCCCAATTGGCTAGCGAGTTGAGGCGCATCGAGGCTATTTGCGAGAACAATCTTCTCCGGGAGGCGAAATTCCCCACGGCCAGTTCCAACAACTCCGAAGTTGAGGAATGGGTTGAACTGGTCATCAAGAATTGGCAGGTTCTCTGCGGGCCGCACTGGCAGGACCAGGATCTTGGCGAAGGGGGTCAGAATGCCGTTAGCCGGAATGTTTTGGACGTAAGCGGGAATGATTGACCCTTGCTCGGCTATAACGAACTAACTCGGTTTCACAGATGCTCTACCGCGCAGCAACCAAAACATACCATTCACACCTGATTCTGCGGCGTTTGTTCCATGTTCACTCGGCCTTGGCAGACTTTGATCTGGCCGTTAAAGCTCTAGATTCTTACATTGAGATTGTGACTGCCGCCAAAGAAAGAGCTGAGAAGGGGGCTGAACTGGGCGAGTTGGAGAGTGATGAAACTTTGTTGCAGACTCTTTCCGAGGGAGTTGCTTTACTCAGCTGCCTTGGATCCTTCGCCGAGGCAGAAAAGGCAAAAGACCTGACGGAAGTGATCAGAGAGTATATCGACAAGCAAGTCGCCGGTAAAGAAGATGGCAAAATTGACGGCAAGCTTTTGCTTTTGCAGAGCCCCGGTTCTTCCAACTCTCGAGAGATTCCTCTCGCGACACTCGCTACTGCTTACCGAGCAGTTGGTGTCGGTCTTGCTACTTGGGCATACTACACTCCCCTAAATGAAGCACGTGATGAGATTCGAGCCGAGGCCATTCAATACCTGGAGAAAAGTATTGCGCCTGAGCTGGGCGAGCGAGGAAACCACGCCTCACTATACACCCTCGCTATCGCACTGGCCGAAAATCGTGATTTGGACACCGCGATCAACTACGTGAAATCTGCTTTGGGCTCCCACGGGTCAGCCCCTGACTCCGAGGACCTTTTCAGAGAACGGGATCTCGTGCCACTCTGGCACTTGCTTTCGCTGCTGCTCAGTGCCAAACAGGACTTTGACATTGCGGAGCGCTCGTGCGAAGCCGCTTTCGAGCAGTTCCCGTCCGAAATATTCCCGAAAAATAGGCGTCCAGAGAGACGCCCGTCCAGAAACTCCCATATTTCTAGCACTCCCAAGCGCACATTCGTCAGCCGATTGTCAGGTCGCGAAAAAGAGCGCATTCTCGAGACTCGCATCACGCAGGTTGCATTCACTGAGATTCTTGAGGGGCCAGAGGCTGCTGTCAATCAGAGTGATCAGCTGTTGGGTCTCTTCAGCAGTCTATTTTATGACTTCAATCTTGAAGGCGAAGGAAGAACGAGTTCTTCCAAGCCAGAGCATTTGGTACCGCCGAAGAGCTCTGCTGGTACGACGAAAAGCTTCCGTAGCAGCATCTTCCATCGGAACAGAAATTCTCAACTCCCAGAGCGCCGAGCTGATCCAATCGGCTCGAAGCCTACTACCCCAACCCCCCCAGTTCCTGCTATTCCGAATGGACATTCCGCTGGAGCAGATGCACCCGCCATTCAAGTCACAGACGAAAATACCTACGCACTATCCGATCGTGCCTCTACAATTGGAAGGTCGGACTCTAAGAGGGTGAAGAAACGCAGCAACAGCTTTCTCAGAAATGAGCGGCCGCGAGGCCAGGAACCTCCTCTTTCTAACGGAGCGGAGTCACCGGGGTTAGTTGGCATCGCAGTTTCTGGAAATACATCACCGGTGTCCGCGAACCATTCGACAACTGGGAAACAACCACTACAGCCAGTGTCACATAACATGCATCACACGCAACAACCGCTCCCAGTTGGTCACAAGAATCAGCCACCATTACAAGACGTTCGGATTTCGGGCACAGCTTATCACCGGTTCGACTCTCCTTCAAAGGCCATTACCAAGTTCTCAATTGCTCAGTCTGAGAAGCATGCTCTTGGGATGCTCATCAAGGTGTGGCTCGTTATTGCCGGGATGTACCGTCGTGCATCTCTGTTCGACGATGCCCGCGAGGCCTGTGAAGAGGCCGCAAAGCAAGTCGCACGAGTAGAATCAGTTATAGCATCGGACGAATCATCAGCGCGGGCTTTCAGTAAGCGTGGCTGGAGTTCTGCCAAGAGCTCTGAGGAGCTGTGGGCTGATGTTTACTCCGAACAAGGAATGTTGAGCCAGGCCCAGTCGAACCCTCACAAGGCCATCAAACATTTCGAAGAAGCCCTTCTGCGCCAGGCCGACCATCCGACGGCGACTATCGGACTTGCTAATCTTCTCCTGGATGTCTGGGACCAGAAGTTGCCGCTCGAGACGGCCAAGGCCGACTCGGATTTCAATGCCTCTCGCCTGTCTCTGCTCTCTGAGACCTCTAAGCCGAAGACCGGCAAGGCCGTCTCCATTGATGAGTTGAAGGCTGCTGAAGCGATGGCAGTTGAAGGGTCAACAGAGGTTTTAGCCTCAGCACACGACGTTGACCCTAAGCATCTCCATCGTCTTGCAGCTCGGGATCGCGCTTACGGTCTCCTTTCCGCATTGACCAAGCGTGGCAGTTCGTGGGATAGCTCTGAAGCATGGTATGCCCTGTCTCGGGCATACGAGGCCGGCGAGCAGGTCGAGAAGCTGAAGGAGGTGCTTTGGTGGTGCATTGAATTAGAGGACCGCCGTCCGATTCGACACTGGTCGAACATCGGTTCAGGCCTCTACGTTCTCTAAATCTGAAGTTGGCTGGTGGCGCTTCTTTAATATATTCTTGTATCTAATTGTGTTCTCACGCTGTTCTCTTTTGTCCTCTTTCATCTTCAACAATGAGATACCATGTCTGCGGCTAGGAAATAGGGGGTTTAATTCAATTGTTAGTTGCCTAAGATTTAAGCAATCGGAAAATCTTAAAGTTTTTTCAGTTTTCAAAACAGACGTTCTAGTCAAATCATTGGTAGCACAACTTTATGTACATCGCTCGACAAGCCCCGGTTAGGTTCTTGCAGAGCTATAAAAAAGGAAAAACTTAATCAAGCACGAGTACGAAAGTTGGATTCATTTGCTAGCCCACTAGCCATATCAATTTACCGCGGCGCAGCAACGGGGGTCCAGGCGAAGTACTTGGGGCGGGTACTGTGGTGCCAATTAGTTAACGCAAACAATTTTGAATAAACAGGTCACACGTACGTTGAGTAGGTCTTGAAAGCAGCCCGGCTCTGGGTAGGGTTGCCGCGGTGGTCAGGGAGCTCCCAGGTGCGGTGGCCGCCCTGCAGAAGCTTGTCAACGGTGGGAGGAGCATCGACCATGTAGGAAATCCAAGCGTGCCTGAAGCCAGCGTTAGTTCTCGAGCTCTCTACGCGCGGGCGAGGAGACGCTTACCAGCCAGGCTCGATCTGAGAGGCATCATATTCGTGCTCCTTGTAGTCGATCCATCGTGTACGGACTGTGGGACAGAGTCTTAGCTTCTTGTTCTTCACGATCATAATGTCCTCCAGTGGTTGATCTTACGGGGAAGCTCCTCCTCCATGTTCTCGAAGTACTTGTTGCCGAAGCGGTCGACTCCAATCAGGGTTCCGGCCTTGGTATCACCTATGGTCGCGCGGGGTCAGTTATGCCACTGGCATAGTCGGGAAAGGCTATAGCATACCGATGTACTAAAAATCATCGAGAAAAAGGTCAATGTTAGTTTCCGGGCCTTCCTACCCACTCCATCACTCATATCCGCGGCAAGAAACGTACGTGCATCTGGTGGCCAGCATCCTGTAAATCCGCGTTAGTAACCCGTTTTCACCTGGCTGAAAAGGCGCGCGACGAACCTTCAGGCCAACTCGGCGCAGGTTGCGCAGCGTCCTCATAATAGTCGACATCTTGGCGGTGCAATGGGGGTCAAGGATGGAGTCTGCCGAGTCGAGAAGTGAAATGGAAGTCGGAGCCGAATGCAAACACGAAATGTTTGCACCCTCTTTGCTCTCCTTCCCGATTCAGAAATCCTTTTGACAACGCAAATCAAACATGTTCGGTCGCATCGGAGGCCAGACGCTCCGCTGCGCTGCTCGGCCGGTTGTACGCCGCCAGCTCCCTGTTCGCAGGTTCTCTGCACAGGCTGCCAATGCTGCTTCAGCCTCCGCGCCTTCGCCGCTCGGGGGCATTACCATCGAGCTCGATCGCATTGCGCCTCGATTTGAGGTCCCGGCCTCTCAAATTATGATTCTCGATTCGCCGGCCAATTTCTATTCCACATTGAAGGTGCAAATATCAGCAGTATTATGGTAGAGCTGTGATTTAACGTTGCGCAGGATAAAATCCGCAACGCCAAGCGGCGCGTTTACCTCTCCACGCTTTACATTGGAAAAACCGAACATGAGTTGATCGAGACCCTTTCGGACGCTCTACGCGGCAACCCAGACCTCAAAGTATCCGTTCTTACCGACGCCCTTCGCGGTACCCGAGAGACGCCCGATCCTTCGAGCGCATCGTTGCTCTGTTCGTTGGTAGAGGAATATGGACCGGAGCGAGTCGAAATTCGTATGTTCCATACTCCCAATCTTACGGGACTGAGAAAAAAACACATTCCCCGTCGAATCAATGAGGGCTGGGGCCTGCAGCACATGAAGCTCTACGGTATCGATGATGAGATTATTCTCTCGGGGTAAGTGGAGGCCAGCTATTCCAATGATATGATACTAATGGTATAATATATCAGAGCCAACTTGTCTTCGGACTATTTCACCAATCGCCTGGATCGCTACCATCTATTCGACTCCAAGACGTTAACAGAGTACTACGCTCGTATTCACCATGCTATCTGCAGCCTGAGCTTCCAGGTCCTGCCAGATCCCGAGAGCGAGGCGGGCTATCTGTTGGATTGGCCTGTCTCCAATGGGACATCGTCACCCCTAGACGGCCCCGAAGACTTCATTGCATATTCATCGTCCGTTTTGAGCCCGCTTATTCAGGCGCAAGACAACAAGCCTATCATTCCATCCAAGTCGAGCCAAACCTTTGTATACCCCGTGGCACAGTTCACTCCTCTTTTGAAGCCTGACACCTCCACCGAATTCCCCGCTGTCACCAGCATTTTGCGTCTCCTTTCAGAGTCTCCTGCATTTGCAGGAGCACGCTGGCTCTTCACCGCAGGGTACTTTAACATTCATCCTGTCCTTTCTTCCTTCTTAATCGCCAGCACATCCGCAACCCCTCAAAACCCAACCACAACCCAAGGCACAGTACTGACAGCATCTCCCTGGGCAAATGGCTTCTACGGATCCCCGGGTATCTCCGGTATGCTACCAGCTGCTTACACGCATCTCTCCGCGCGCTTCTTAGACCGCGTTGCTGAGGCTCAGTGCACAAACTCGATTCAGTTGAAAGAATGGCGCCGTGGCACCGTCGGCACACCAGACGGATGGACATACCACGCTAAGGGCTTATGGATCACACTTCCTAAGGAAGAGCACCCTAGCCTGACATTTGTTGGCAGCAGTAACTACACCAAGCGGAGCTACAGTCTCGATATCGAGGTTGGCGCGCTAGTCGTGACGAGCGACGAGACTCTGAAGCAGAAGCTTGGCGCCGAAACCGAGTGGCTTCAAAAGGATGCTGAGGCCATCTCGAGGGAAGATCTCATGCGAACTGAGCGACGCGTTGGATGGAATGTCCGCCTTGCGATGTGGATTGTGGAGAAGGTTGGCGGAGCACTCTAATGCTTCTTGTATATGTTGAACTTGTATTTTATATTGACTGGGAAGATTCCCTTGTACTTTAAATAGATCCGATATCCTATCACGCCATCAGGAACATTTCTGAGTCATCTATAGCATTGCATACAAAAAAATCCTTTCTATGCAGTGCCTAGTTTCAAGTCTCTACTATTTCCCCCGTATTGACAATATTGTCAATCTTGAGACAATAATGTCCTCCTCGAATCCCCTCGGCCATCTACAAACTATCCTCATCTTGAAGAAATGGTTCGGCTTCGATCTCGACGATACCCTACACGAGTTCCGCAAAGCGGCGAAACAGGCCTCGCTGAGTGTATTTAGTGCTATTCACACATGGTCTGGTGTCAACATGGATATTCTCGAAACCACGTATCAGGACATCCTGCGAGAATCGACTGCAAAGGCCTTTACAGATGGAAGAACCTCAACAGACTACCGCCGCGAAAGATTTACCAGGCTCCTGCAGGTGCTTCGCATTTCGGAATCTATCAGAGATAGATTCATCGATGAATTACTGGAAATATACCAGTCTTCATTGCAGTCGAACCTTAGTCCCAAAGCAGGGGCGTTAGATTTGCTACAGAATCTCAAGCGACTCGGCAAGAAAGTCATTGTCATCACCGAGGGTCCGGCCGATGCGCAAGAATGGACAGTCCGGGAGCTTGGACTTCGGCCCTACATTGATATTCTAGTGACCACAAATGAGCTAGGAAAGTCTAAGGTTGATGGATTGTTTGGTCTCGTGTTGGAGAAGTATGGCATTTCTGCGCATGAGATTGTTTACTTTGGCGATAATGAGGTTCGAGATGTGAAGGCAGCGCAAGAAAAAGGAATACTTGCTCTGCTTTATGATGAGATAAACGGGAGTCAACTTCGTGATTTGGAATCACTGCGAATTGATTCTTGGGCAATGTTAGCACTGAATTTGGGGGCAGGGTCTTGAATTCCGAAACCCCCAGAACGGAGATAGATTATTACAAAAGAAGTTCGGTATATATCGATTGAGTATGTCAAAATGTCACTTTTGGTCTAACCATTATGATCCCTATTTCATATATGCAAGAACAAGGTAAAGAAAAGCCAAACGCCGAGCCATGGATTCCATTCAATGTCGTATCATGCGCGGATCCATCTACAGGACCTTGTTGCGCGTGTTGGTACCGGAGAACCGAGCCGGGCCAAGGCCAGAACGGACTTCTTCAAGCATTTTAATTCCGATGGCCTCGTTACCATTCTTACCACGCTTGTTCTTGGCACCTCTTCGCTTAGCCTGGGCACTGGTGTTGTCGTCCCAGCCGGCAAGGAAGTCGTCCATGATGTTGTGGAAGTCACTGCGCGAGACACCTTCGCCGCTAGCGTTGACAAGACTGGGTGCTTGCGAGGATGCAGTAGACATGCCGGTCATACCAGTGGCGCCGGTCATGCCGCTGACCATAGACATGCTGTCGTCGTACTCCTCTTCTTCATCGAGGGCGTAGAGAGCCTCAACTCTGTCGAACCGGTCGTCCAAGAGGCGGTGGCCTTCGGTACGCGCCAATGCGGAAGAGGTCATGGAGTATGCGGACGGGTTGGTCATAGCACCCTTGCGCTTCTTGCGACGGATGGGAGTACCTCCAATAGTAAAAGCAGTGGATGCAACAGTCTGCTGCTCAGAAGGCGTCATAGTCGGAGGAGCCGGGACACCAGCCTTGCCAGATTTAGCATCCTTCTTGAATTTGGCGAATTCGTTCATCCAGCCCTGGTCTTGGGGGTGGAGATCGGGAACGGGCTGGTCGACCTCGGGCAGCTCGCCAGGCTCAAGATCTTGTGAAGAGCCCTCGTCGACATCTTCGGCGAGTTCTTGTGCCTCAGTGCTGCCTCTCTGAACGGGTGCCTTCTCAGTCGCATCCGATTCCCATCCCTCATCCTCCTCATCTTGGTCGAAAAAGGTATCCTCCCAATCGCCAGAGTCCATCTCCTCAGCCTGCTTTGTCAACTCGCCGAAAATATCGTCATCCTCGTCATCGACGAAAGCATCGTCCTCCAGAGCCTCCAAAGCCTCACGCAATCGCGGATCCATGTCTGGCTGGAAACCCGCGATGGCATCGGGAACGTTCTGCTGGTCCTGGTAGGTCGGCTTGCGGATAAACGATGAAGCAGTCGAACGCAGATCACCATACTCAGACCCGTAGAGACTTTGGCCACCAACAGCGCTGCGCGCATCGCCTTCGTCCAAAGAGACTTGACGCAGCGCATCCTCCAGTTTCATCGCCTTGCCCTTGGCCTTCTCAGGTTTCGCCTCCACAAAGTATGCCTCTCCACCGCCAGTGCCGAGTTCGCGTAAATGTTGCATGTAGTCATATTTCGAGTCATCGTAGTAGACACCGTAATTGGCGGCCTCACCCTCGTTGCGACGGACGGATTCATCGTGGAATTCGTTCTCGAGATCGGACAAGACCCGGAAGGGCTTTTGCGAGGAGGTCGACGCAGAAGAAGGAGCAGGCGCAGGACCGCCGACTTGGTGCAGGACTCGGTCCTCCGCCTGGGGATCGTGGATCAATGGGTCATTTTGGGACCGGTGGAAGAGCTGGAAAGTGCTCGCGGTTTTCTTGTCACTGCAATTACATTAGTTCATAGCTAGCAGTTTTGGTTAATCAAACTTACATCCACTGCTTCTTGGGGGGCATGTTGGCTGGTGATGTTAAGATGGACGCTTGAAACCCGATGAAAAAAAGTCGGATAGGGAGTGGGGTCGGGCAGCGATAAGCCCCTCGGGGTCCTCAACTCGATCGTTAAGCGAGAAGAGAATGGTTTACCTGGGGATTTCACTGTATATTCTAGCTTGGAATATGCTAAATTATTCTGTTTTCATGGAATAAAACAATAACACACAATAAGGCTTGTTCAAGAATTCGAGGTAGATTTTTGCGTGCTGAGTCATCTATCTTATCCTGAGTAATCCGTTTTCTAGGAAATATCAATTTTTGGCGGGGTTGATCTCTTTCAACTTCATACCACTACACCCTCATTCACCATGGTTTTGGCCAAGTCAAAGAATGCCGTGGGACTGGGCAACAGTCTCATGAATGACCGCTTCGGCAAGGGCAAATCCTCGAGTCAGAAGAAGGGTTCCCACAACGCCATTGCGCGCAAAGGTGTGAATGGCGAGACCTACATCACCAACGAGGCTCAGGAAGCATCATGGGTCAAGATGCGCTCTATCACCGAGCAGGCCGCCCTCGATGAATTCCTTAGCACCGCCGAGCTGGCGGGAACCGATTTCACAGCCGAAAAAATCAACAACGTCAAGATTATCCACTCCGACCAGAAGAACCCCTACCTCCTGACCGCGACCGAGGAGAAGAACAAAGTGAAGAAGCATCTGAAGAACAGGGGGAAGTTGACTGTGCCGAGAAGGCCGAAGTGGGATTCTACGACTACTCCGGCGCAGTTGGAACAGATGGAGCGTGAGAGTCTTTTGGACTGGCGTCGCGGCTTGGCGGAACTTCAGGAGCACCATGATCTGCTCATGACTCCCTTCGAGCGAAACTTGGAGGTCTGGCGCCAGCTGTGGCGTGTTATTGAGCGATCCGACCTCGTCGTGCAGATTGTCGATGCGCGTAACCCTCTTCAGTTCCGTTCCGAGGATCTGGAGAACTATGTTAAAGAGATTGACTCGCGGAAGAAGAACCTTCTGCTCGTGAACAAGGCGGATATGTTGAGTCTCAAGCAGCGAGAGGCTTGGGCCCAGTATTTCGAGGAGAACAAGATTAACTTCCGTTTCTTCTCTGCCCATCTCGCCAAAGAGAAGATGGAGGCTGAGATGCTGAGGGAAGAGCAGTCAGACAGCGACGATGACTCTCAACTGGCCCAGTCGGCGAAGAAGCTCGGCTTGGATGAGGCTGAAGAGGAGGAATCATCTAGCGAGGAGGACGAGGAAGCTCTGGCTAGGCTCGCCGACCCTGATCAGTCTCTCGGCCCGCACATTCTCGACGTGGACGAGCTTGAAGCGCTCTTCCTAGCAAATGCTCCCGAGGCTCTGCCTCAAGAAGGAGATGCGGACAGACGCAAGCAGAAGACCACCATCGGCCTGGTCGGTTACCCCAACGTGGGTAAGTCCAGCACAATCAACGCCCTTCTTGGAGCCAAGAAGGTGTCTGTCTCTGCCACCCCCGGTAAGACCAAGCACTTCCAGACATTGTACCTCTCTCCCGAGATTATGCTCTGCGATTGTCCCGGTCTGGTGTTCCCCAACTTCGCCTCCACCAAGGCCGACCTGGTCGTCAACGGTGTGCTGCCCATTGACCAGCAGCGTGAGTTCACCGGTCCCGCCGGCCTTGTCGCGAAGCGCATCCCCAGACAGTTCATGGAGAACGTTTACGGTGTGAAGATCCCCATCCGCCCTATCGAGGAGGGTGGCACTGGTATTCCCACTGCCAGTGAGATTCTCCGAGCCTACGCCCGTGCCCGTGGTTTCTCCACCTCCGGTCTGGGTCAGCCCGACGAGTCGCGTGCTGCTCGTTACATTCTCAAGGACTTTGTGAACGGAAAGCTTCTCTACGTGCACCCGCCTCCCACACCTGAGGGCGAGCCAGTCACCGACCCCAATGAGTTCAACCTGGAGCTCTACGACATCGCCCATCTTCCTGCCAGACGCCAGGCTATTCTCGCCAAGGCCAACCTCGGTGTCGAATCCGAGTTCGATTCAGAAGTTGGCTCTCTCGCCTCCGCAGCCGTGGAGACTCACGATCTGCCAGGTGCCCGCTCTCGCAACATCGATACCGGTTTCTTCGGCACAGCCACTGGTCCCTCTGCTGGCCGCATGAGTGTTCCCTTCCAGCACAAGTACACGGAACAGGGCCAGCAAATGCGCAAGAATCTTACCGGCCGCAAGGAGCGTATGATGATCGCCATGGAGCGTGGTATCGACGTCTCTGAGGTGCGGAGCGGTAGCTCCAAGAAGCATTTCAAGGGTAACAAGAAGCAAGCCAAGAAGAAGCGCAACGCTCCCGAGAATGACGACTACAACTGAAAAGTGCTTTTGATATTTTGATGCTGTTATGATTTATCCATATGAATGGCTCGCTCTTTACATACGGGATTTGCATGTCAACGTTGATTTCGATTTGGACCTACCCAGGTGCTTATGCTTAGACATTGCCGGCGTTGGGGTTAGCATTAGTTTGAATGCAAGATATACCACATCTACACTGCTTCCAAATGATTGCGTAATCCGAAATATTTCATTCTGATATCCTTTCAATCCTAGGTATCATGTAAAAGCAATGGTATGACTATAGTTTCCCTTTTTACAGATGGCTCTTAGCCTTGAATCCAGAGGCAATAAGCAAGCGATCCGACTCCTCACGCTGCCACTTCAACTTAGCAACAACAGCATCCTTACGATCGCGGTTCTCGCGGCGACCCAGCTGAGCCAAGTGGACCTCATCAGGACCATCAGCAATCCGCAGAGTACGGATACCAGCCCACAGATAAGCAAGAGGAGTGTCCTGGCAAACACCAGCAGCACCATAAGCCTGAACAGCACGATCGATAATAGTTAGCGCAGTCTGGGGCACAAGCACCTTAGCCTGGGCAATCTCCTTCAGAGCAGACTTAGCATCGCCCTGGTCAATCTTAATAGCAGCGTTCAGCACAACGAGACGAGCAGCGTCAACCTCAATACGCGACTTTGCAATCCACTCGATGATAACACCGTGCGAAGAAAGAGGTTGACCGAACGTCTTCTTGCGGTCATCGTTGACACGGGCAATCAACCACTCGAGTGCCTTCTCGGCTGCGCCAATAGTACGCATGGCGTGGTGGATACGGCCGGGTCCAAGACGGCCCTGGATGATCTCGAAACCGCGGCCCTCGCCCAGAACCATGTTCGAGACGGGGACGCGCACGTTGTTAAAAGTGATATGGCCGTGGCCGTGGGGAGCGTCATCGTAACCGTAGACGTTCAGCATGCGGTGCACGGTGATACCCGGGAGGCCGGCGGGTACGAGGACCACGGATTGCTGGCGGTAGGTGTCCTTGTTGTTGGGGTCGGACTTGCCCATGACAAGGTAAATCTTGCAGCGGGGGTCACCGGCGCCGGAAGACCACCATTTCTATTGCGAATTAGAAAGGTGGGGTTTGGAAGACTGAGATGGTGTGATACATACTGAGCCATTGAGGACGTACTCATTGCCCTCGCGGCGGATGTTCAATTCGATGTTGGTAGCATCGCTAGACGCAACATCGGGCTCGGTCATTAGGAAAGCAGAGCGGATCTTGCCATCAAGCAGGGGCACAAGCCACTCCTGCTTCTGAGCATCATTGCCGTACTTGGCCAGCACCTCCATGTTACCAGTATCGGGAGCAGCATTGTTGGTAGCCTGTTACCCGTCAGCTTTGTTCGTCAAGTACGAGGCATGACGCAGCACAACTCACCTCAGAGGCAATTTTGCTCTTTCCAAGCAACTCAGCCATCAGACCGTACTCGAGGTTACTGTAGCCAGCACCCTGCTTGAAGTGGGTCTTAGACAGGAACATGTTCCACAAGCCGAGCTTCTTAGCCTTCTCCTTCAGCTGCTCCATCACGACGGGAGTTGTCGTCCATCTTTTCTCGCCCTCGCCAAGCTCGGCGGAGAATACAGCATCGGCGGGAACACAGTCTTTCTCGACGAACTCCTCGACCTAGGAAGATGGTTAGCGTGGGGTTGCAGTATGGGTACGGGGCCTGAGGTGTACCAAGTCGAGGGTTTTTTTAGCGCGATCGCTAACGAAAGGCTGAGCGATCGGAGGAATACGAGTAGAGGCAGACATTGTGAGAGGATATGTGTGAATAGCTGGAGAAGAGACGAGGGTTCAGCTGAATATAAGTCAGGCCATCGTTTGGGAACTGCGGAGTAGCGCGGTGTGGAGAAGCCGACAGCGGGTTTTTGCCTCGGCCCGGCTACGCTTCGACTCTGTTAACTATAGATACTTCCCCCAGCCGTCGGGTATCATTTAGATGGGGGCATGGAGTAATCCATAAAAAATAATTGAAATAATTCGGCTCCAATTTTCCAATTAGTCAAGCGAGTGGACTACATTGGCGAGACGAGACCAGGCCTCGGTCAGATCTCCGACTTCTATGGCGAGCAAATACAAAAATACAAAAATACAAAAGGAACTCGATTATCCAATTGCTCCTGAACCCAAGCCCCAATGGAGCTAATTACCACCGAGCATTCCATACCCGAGAACCCCGGACCAATAATACAAAAAGCCAGTCACAGAAGGAACAAGAAGGCATCGCGGTCATCACAAAAGAGAAGAGAAAAAGCAATAAAAATGAGCCTGCATGCAAACACGACACCCAATGAATCAATGCAAGACCACTTAACATAATAGTCCAGTCAATAGACGTCCAGCGCCGATGCGGTCGGATGATAGATATAGCAGTTGGGGAGGCGAATCGAGCGTAGCGAGAACACGCAAGCGAGGAAGCGAAAGGTGAAGAAGAAAGCAATAACCAGTTCAGAAGACCTTACTCGGCCGCTCGATTCTGCTCTGCGGATGATTGCTCGTAGCTCTTCTTGCCGAGCTTCGCGAACAGCGACTGGGGCTTGCCGGCGCTGTGAACACAGGTTAGCTTGGTATTCTGGCGACAAGTCAACAAACAACAAAGATAGGACGTACTTCTTGAACCGCTTGCCCTTAATATCGCTAAGCTTCTTGGTACACGGGCTCATGAGCTCGTCGGACGGAGACACGTAGGCAGTGGGTTGCCTGGGTAGTCCTGTTAGTCTCATGTTTCCATCACGAGGTAGGTGGCCAACTCACTTTTCGTCGTTGTCGAGCTTCCCCTGCAGCGTCTGGCGGTGGTAGTCCATTGATGAGAGATCAGCTTTCATGTCTGACTTGTCAGTGTTGGCGTTGGCGAGGTGGGTGTTGGTGTCGCGGTCCGCGAGGGGCTGGGTGTGCGTTGTGGAGTCCATTGTGTATATGTGCGGTGTGTATGTAGCTTAGAACTGGAGTTCCGAGAAGATTGAGAATTAGAGAGAAAGAGAGAGAGAGAGGGCAGTTTGATCGAGATCGGATAAGAGAAAAACGTGTTGTTGGTGCAGGTGGGCGAAAAGAAAAATGCGATTTGATTGTTGGCAGGGCAACCGCTGTGTTTGCCCCAGAGTCGCGATGACCGTATATGACGCACCCACACAGGGCATTCCGAGGCAGGTTTCTTTGATCTTCTGTTTATTTGGTATTTTATGTTTTACTTTTGAGTCATAGGAAGGTTCAACTGAGCAATGCTGTATGCAATTATTGAAGTACAGGTCATAGTAAAAGAAATCATATCGTAGGTCATCCAAGCGTACACCCTCCAAAATGGAATGCCCAGAACGCCGTACATCATAAGAGAAACAATGCAATGAGACATGATTTGAATAGCCGTGTATACAGGGCTATTGGTGTCAGCCAATATAGGAAGTCCCCTTACTCCGGGGGCTCATGACGTGGTGGGTCAGTCGTTAGGCTCAGGGGACTGTGGTTCAGGAGGGTCTCGTCCTCAACAGCCCCATCTAGACCAAGATCCGTCATATGACCACCCAACACGGGCGGAGTGCTACGGGACCGGAATTGAGGTGTGCCGAGTGTGGGCACAGTCATTGAGTCAGGGGTAGCTGGTCGGTCGGCTTTTTCATCACCGATTTCGACCTCCCGCGAAACATTGGATGTCGGAGTCGGCGGAATGTATTGCACTCTCGGACTAGTCGGGCTGTCCTGGGATGAGGAACTATCCGAAAGATTCCGTCTGTGGCCGCTTTCGCGGTGCGAAGAGGCTGGCCGTGTGGATCCAGGGCTGGCTGAGGGTGAGGCAAAAATTGGAGATGATGATCGTATGCTGTAGGACCGGTTGACCATTCGCTGGACGCGTGGGAATTCCATGTAGTTGCTGACCGATCCTCGCGAGAATAGTACCAGTGCAAAACAGCATAGGACCATGATACTCTGTATGACGGTCACGCGCTTCTGGAAGACTAACTCATCGGCTAAGACACCCAGCTGGGAGCTGATAGAAGTCACCTCCTGCTGATAGCGCATGCGCTGGTGCTCAAATTCAAAGGCAACGGATTTCCAAACGTGGTCGTATTGTTCTCGGAATTCCTTCAGCTCGTTGAGAACAGTGACATTGAGGTTCTCAAGGAAGTTGGATGTCTTGGAGAGCTGGCGTTTCTCAACCTTGTTGAAGGCATCTCGGAGGATTCGAGATTGCTCTTCGATATAGAGTAAGGATAGAGTCGAATTAGTTTCAAGCATTTGCAATCGCTTGTGAACGGATTTGAAGAATGACTCTTGGGTTGTGGGGTTTGAAGGTGGGGGTTGTGTAGATGTAGGTCGAGTTGACTCCGGGCTTGCACTATTTTGCTCCTCCTTTGGTTTCGTCGCTGCTTGACTAGTGTGGTCGACAGCGGTATCCTGTTGTACAGGCTCTCCAGGGACAACTGAAGCATCGGGAGTCGTTGCCACAGCTTTGGGCGATTCACCTGGTTTCCGAGTATCTTCGGCCTTGGGTGGTGTGGACGATACAGATTGAGTCGCAGGAACACCGTCACCTGTTGTGACTGTCGAATTCACAGTTGGTGGTGAAACCGGCTGATCATTGGTAGCGGTTCTTTCGGGAGTAGGCTTCGCCGGGATATCATTGATACCACACGTCTCTGCAGGCCCAGACACTAGACCAAGGAGGATTGCTTCCACTTGGGTGAGGTGATTAGGGCACTTCTCCTGGGGCTTTTCTTCGATCGGAGCCTCTTCAACTGGAGGCTGAACTTTCTCGGGTTGTGCATCTGCGGGGAGCTCGCCAATTTGAACTGACTCCACGACCTCTTCATCGTCGACCCGACCACTCTCATCATGCTTGTACTCTTCCATCATGGTAGTTCCATGCACACGAATAAGGCTGACAGGGCAGAAAAACTCATGGCCATAGTGCGTCAAGAACTCGATCCGCAGGTACCGGGCCCAGATGAGAGAATTTTCAACGGCAAAGGCTTGCACTTCACGCGTATTCCTAGCTTCATAAACGCCCAATTCTTTCCACTGGTCCGGTTTGGCAGGATACCGGTCAGAAACACTGACTCGGAAAGTGTGAAAGATAGAGCTGAAGAACTCATAGTTCGCCAGGACGACCGTATCGACAAGAATATCATCACACAGCTCAAGGATCAAGAACTTGTTCTGCGCACGACACTCATTCAGCATGTAACTGTCCTTATTCTCAAGCAACACTGAAGAGGACCCCTTACACTCCGGATTCGTCTTGAGCACCGTAGCCGCACAATCAAAGGACGCATAATTAAAGCGTTCCTTGCAAGTCGTGCCTGCATCCTTGCGCCTTCGAACTTCTTTTTTGATGACAGGGACCCGATCATCTCGATCATCCTCCAATCCATCAGCATACTGCGATGGAATCGGCGTCCCCCAAGCCGTAGGACTCGCCTCAGGCGTCTCCGCACCAAACCCTCCAAAATCCAACTCAATCTCCCCATCATCCCCTAATGAGTCCAACGCATTATTAATCCCAGGCTGTCGTCGACCTTCCTTCCCAGCCGCCGCAGCCCGCCTGCTCGCTCCGACATTCTCAGCAGATTGTCCCGCGTTCGCAAGATTCTGCTTCTTCCAATCCTCAAATGAAAGGAAACTCGCGCTATCGAGTAACGAGTCCGTATCATGGTCCTGTTCCGTAGCTTGTCCAGCAACCCCCGCCATCTCCGTCGGCGGGACAGATTCAACCACAGGTGTAGTTCCAGCTTCTGGCGTCGCAGTCTGAACCTGAAAACGTCCCCACCGTGTCTCCGGACAAATATGAGTCTGGAACGGCTCGGCCTCAATCTCCCACAAACTTTTCGCCAGACATATCGTCTCTAATGACGCACGATCTATCTGTGTGGAATCCTGGGCTGTTTGTGCAATCGCACTCACGACAAGTGCGGCGATCGAAACGGAAGCCGTTAATGACTGTCCCAACATTTTCATCTTGGCGTTGTGCGAGAGCAGGTTCCCGTCGCGCTGCCTCACGCCGGCGAGTCCCCAGTCCTAGTTCACAGAACTAGACAGAAGTCTGCTGAGAGTACCGTGTCACGTATCGCTCCGAAAACCCTCTGATTATGACGTGCGCATTGTCAGGGTCGAAGCGAGACCAATCGCGGACCTCGATCGTTATCTGGGAACAGGCACAGGCGTATGGAACGGAGAGGCGGTTGGTGGTTATAGGGAGTGTTTCAATGTCGTGTCGGGGTCAAGGTTGGGGTTGTGCGATATCGGTATTTAGGCTAGTGGAGGGCTGGGAAGAGCGACACACCGAGCTCAGACTCAGAAGTGGATCGTGGCATCTCACCCGTTTGACAGCTGGGGTCACCGCCTTCTTGACCGCCGGTCTACCAGAACCTTCTTGCTTGGTCTTTTTTATACGTATAGAATATTGGGATACAATTTCTAGATTTTACGTACATGCTATGCTATCCGTTCAATATACTAGGGTTGCAGCTTTCAGCTGCAGGGTTAATGAGCAGAGGGTGCAGCAAGCACAGACGGGACAAGCACGAGCTCCCACCGCTCTCCTAGACCCACTTAGCCTACAAGGGACTGGACTTGGCTCTGAGGATTGGGACTACACCTGATTTAGTGAGAGTTGCTAGGATTCTCAACTATTCTGCAGTTATTCTAAGAGTTGAAAGCTACGATCTACATGTCAAGAGATAAACGGTTCTTCACGGATGGTAATCAATTTTCCCTTCGACTGTCCCACCGACCTAGATACAGTACACACACCGGGAATTCAGTACACTTGGTCCAAGAGAAAAACGGCCTCCTCATTTAAATGAGAGAGGGTCAACCTCCACGCAATCACACACGCCATTCCACCATCTCAGTCGCTTTTTGTCCACATGCAGAACCTCTGAAAGAAAAAGAAAGACTTCCCCAAACAGATCCTCCCCGCAATCTAGTTTTTTTGGTGCTCGACGTCCCCGTCATACTCAGCTGTCTCCGGCTTGATATAGTACAGAATTTGGAGAATTGAAGAAAGAAAGCAAAATAGCCGGAGACAGGGCTGCAGCGCGATCGTGCATGGAGTTGGAGAGCAGACGGAAACACCGGCAAACACACAAAAATAGAAAACCAGAGACACAAAGACAAGAAACAGAATTAGTTTATCGTTGGTAAATTTTTTGAACTTTTTTTTCCCCAACTATATCGAATAATCGCGAGGACGCGAAACGACTGAAGTGAATGAAGTGGCGATGTGATTGAAAGCATAGGCAATATATGCGCTACAGGTGGAGGTCGTGCCACCCGCCCACGAGATCGAGATCTTCGTCGAGGCTGCCGTCGTAAGAGAAATGTTTGACGGGAGATTGTTTGGGGACTTCCACAGCTTCACGGCGCCAGTCTTTCTGGAGTAGATAGCGGCGCCGGTCAGGTCGAGGTGATTCACGCTTAGCCCGGTGAGCTTGATCGAAGCCAGAGGAGCCAAGGCCCCAATCGCGTCGAGAGGTGTTGGGGGCTCGCTGGTGACCGTAAATGTCGCGGGTCTTGCAGTTGCGACGCTTGTCACCCAGTTCGGCCCATTTGTCCGACTTGCCTCCAGATAGCTTGGGAGAAGGTGGCTGGCAAATGGGACGGGGTGTGCTGTTGGAAGTCCCGGTGTCACTGTCGACATCGAGGGAATTGGCGCGGATCGCGCGGGGTGCGGTGGGCTGATTGACCGGAGTATGGGTTTGGTCGGCAGAGGGAGCGGAGGCCGGCTCGCGCAACCCGGCCAGGGGAGCCTGAAGGCGCTTACCCTGGCTTTCTTGGCTCCAACTACGAGAGTTCTGCTCACGGCGTTGCTGGAGCGCAAGATCTTCAATCTCAGATTCTTCCTCCTCCTCGTCCCAGAGATCACTCCAGCTCTTGGAGATCTGCTCTTTCGCGTTCTTGCCAAAGACCATGGACAAAGACGGTAGAGGCTTGCTGGCATGACTAGGTAAAGAGCCAGTGATGGGGACGGGGTCGGATCGAGGAAGGAAAGGGATACTGTGTTTGCCATTGAGGTGGAGCGAGCGGAAAGACTCACCCATGGAAGAATCCAAGACCGAGGCCATCGACGGAGTGTCGAATTGTGCGGAGAACCACGAGGTACCTGCCACCTCGGAAGCTGGGAACAGGTCCTCGGTGTAGCTCTCGTTGTCAGGAATAGCCGACAGTTGCCGCGTAACCTGGGGAGGAGTTGCCTCTAGTGCCTTGGCCCATGGGAAGGAATCGCCCTGGCTGATGAAGGGGCTCTGGATGGAGGGAGTGCGCAGAGGCTCGCGGTTGGCTGTGGCGGTGACAACCTCGCGGTCCTCAGCACAGAAGTCATCCAGTGTCTCTTCCTCGGTAGTGAAACAGACAGCCCGCATGATGCACTGACGCACCTGGGCCAGAGAGCGCTTCTCGGGGTCAATGGCCAAAGCATTCAGCAGGATTTCAAAAGTGTCCTGAGACATGTTGGGGAAGATATCGAAGAGTGATTGGCGGTCACGCACGAAATCCGCAAAAAGCACATCCGACTCGGTAGGTGTGACAAAGGGGTTGCGGGCGAACAGGATGTTCAGTAAGCAGATGCCCACGGACCAGATATCAGCCTTGGCTGGGGAGTAGCCATTGGCATTCGGTTCGTATTGTTCGGGAGCCATGTAGCGGTCACTGCCAACGCAGGCCTCATAGCACCACGAATCTCGAGTCGCAAGACCGAAATCGCCAAGCTTCATCGAGCCATCAGACATCAGGAAGATGTTTTCAGGCTTGATATCACGGTGGTAAAGACCGTTGGAGTGCATGAAATCAATGGCGCTAATGAGTTGCAGCATGAAATCGCGAACGTGCTCAGTCTCCAGAGGACCCCGATTTAGGCGGATGGCTTCGTAAAGGTCACCGTTGGAACAATACTCCAAGACAAGGTACATGTGAGCCTCAGTCTCGAAAGAGTGAATCAAGTTGACCAAGTTTGGGTGATAGCGGAAGCGCCGGTGGCACTCGAGCTCTTCAAAGCGATCGTCGGCGAAAGCGGCTGACGAATCGTTCGATGATGGCTTGGTCAAGCACTTGATGGCGACTTCCTGGCCGGTCTTGATATCTGTGGCGAGGAACACCATACCGAACGACCCGTGGTTGAGCGGGGCAACTGTTCGGAATCGACCGTCCAGGAGTCGACCCTTGACGAAGTTATTCTTGAGGCACTCCATGGTCGACATGGTGAATAGTGATCTCAAGAAAAAAAGTCAGGGGGGCCTTTGGGGGGAGATGCGGAAGGATGAAAGAAGTGCGGGGAATTGAGGTGAGAGAAGTGAGAAGGTTCAACGAAGAAAACAACAATCTATGAACCACTTCAGAAGGTGCACGTGCAAAGACGTGTGTAAAAGCAACCAGGCTAATGGGTGATTAAGTGTTCAAGAATTGAAAAATCAAGGCCAAGGACAGGGACTCGAGCAACGATAGTTGATCAGGACAGAAATTGGCGAATTCCTGATCAGCTCAAAAGGGCGTCGTAAAAATATACCGGACGAACAGAGTGGATAGACAAGGGGAACAAGAAGAGATGATGTGTCGGCGCAATGATGGCGCGGCTGAATGTACCCGTAGAGGGTTATGTGAAGGTCAAGGAAAATGTGTAAAGACCGTTATGTGCTCATTTGTATGTCGTTTTCGTTGTGAAAGGTGGCGAGGGCCTGCAAAGTATCGAACGAAGAAGAGAGGTGTCACGAAGGAATGGACAAAGTTTGTTTTGAGCTGAAGGCTGTGGAATCGGAGGTGAACGCTGCGTGATATCGTAATTTGAAAGGCGAAAGTATAGCAATGATGAAAAAGGAAGCCTATGAACACCGGGTTCAAGGTTCGGAGTAGCCGGAACTCAAAGAGTTAAGTTGAGATTAATGAGTCATGAGTAAACCGATTGAATATGAAGAGGCGATGGTCGAAGTCGAAGGGGATTTCGAACGAGAGAGTAATCGAAACAATCAACAGGCTCCGGATGAAGCTTGAGGGTCGAGACGAGACTGTTGAGAGTTGGGATCCTGGGAGGACTGCCTTCAAATTCCAAGGGTCGGAAGAGCCGGAGTACTCAATGCCAGGTTCCCGGGCAATGAATATTCAAGATCAGGCGAGTTGCAGTTGACAATGAAGACGTATGGAAGATTCGCAACGTATCAAAGACGACTTTGTGATGATTGAGGTGACAAAGGCGATGGCGAATACAAGTAGCGATCAAGACACTTGAATCAAATGACGATGTCGCTTGGGGGGTGAGTCACGTAAAGACTCAGAAAAGTTCCTCGAGAAGGGAAGGGACAAAAGGGAGAATGGGGCGGAGAGAGGTCGAGGAGAGACGAAGGCACTCGATGGTAACGTATCCAAGGGTAGATGGGACGCTGTAACCAAGTACTCTCGCAAGAGAAGCGAAAGGAGACGAAAGGGAGATGGAGATAGTGGCGGAGGGGTGACGAAGCGGTGACGGAGAAGTGATAGGAACTAGGACGAGGAAGGAACGAGGGAAGGGGGGATATGGATATAGGAGAGATAGGGAAGGTCAGGAGGAGATGACTCTTTAGGTAGAGGGAGAGACAGGTAAGTCACTACAGTACGGAGTGGGGAAGAAACCGGGAGACCAGGCAGTGCCAATCAGACCGTATGACGGTATCTTTACGCGTTACGAACGGGTCTTCCTCGTGGACCGACGGGACTGATCTGCACTCATCACCTTAAACTTGGTGGGAGGGGGACCTTGGCCGTTTCCGTCCCCCGGTATTGTGACAGAACCGGTACCCAGTGTTACGCCACGCAATGCGTAGTCCCATCTTCATGAACCTTCCAGACATTCCATGACCCTTGGGCGTCACTGGGCGAGACTCTGAGCATTCATCACTATTGGATTCCAAGTGTTTCGCATTACCTATGAGATGGAGACAGCCCGAGGGAAAGAATTTCAATTGATCTCTCAGCCGATAGGGGAGAGCCAAAATCCAAGGTTCTCAGAAAAGTTACCTAAAGTTTCCTGGGACCTGCAGTACACACTCTACACGGTACTCCTCAGGAGCAAGATTTAGAGGATAGGAGCAGGGGTACCAGCTCGGGCACAGAGTACAGAGTGCAGAGTGCTTTCCGACCGAGGGCGGGATCAAGGTGGCGCGCTAAACCAGAAACGCTGGATTGCGCAGTAAATTCTGGGGCCACGGCCAATAGCGACCACCGTACGGAGCACTATTTCCAGGCTGCATGACGCCATGGATTGGGATGGCGTGATTGCTGATGATTGGTGCCTCCAGCCCCCTACTGCAGGCCCCGGAGTTTCGCTGCGCCGCTGTGCTGCACAACTCGAAAAGTGTGCTCTACCTCGGACCTCCTGTAGGTTGTCCAGGGTCCTTCAACTAGGCCTATCTCAGACGCTTTGCTCTACGCGCTCTTCCCAAGCGTCAAGGATACTCTTCGTCCTTACTATCTATAGTTTCATGTACCTGGTTTGGCGCGCGGTATTTTCGAAACAGATCTTGTTCCAAAAGTTGGAGTTGGAGACACTCCTATGTACCATAGTACGGTGCTGCGGGGTTTGTACATAGTCGATCTATCAGGGGTACTAGGTATTGTTGATGATCCCTCGATCCGGTGGACCTCTCCTTACACGTACCGAAGGGGGGTGGAGCGTGCCCACGGCTGTCATCTGCAGAAACTCAGAATCAACTCGCATTAGGGGAGGTCTACCTTAGGCACGTCTCAAAGAGCACTCCTGGGTGGGCACTTTGGACATCCACGCAGCACGGGTCTTTGTCCCGGTCCAGCGGTGAAGGATGGTCTGGCCAACAGCCTCTGACCGCCTCCTGCGAGGGTCGGCAAGGTTTGTCCTTGCAGGCGATCGAGGCATTTCTCTGAGTGGCATGACGACTTTCCCCATGACGTGTTTCATGGCCATCACGCGATGCTTTCCAACACTCCATGGGCCACAGTACCAACCTCTAAACAAAGGTTGAAACTATCGTTTGGGCCATTGCAACATTTATCCTACTATGATACCACATCTGAATGAGTACATCGTTGCCAGGGGGGGATAATGTAGCGTCTCGTAGTTCATTGTACCAAGTGCACGGCTTAGCTTCTGATCTCCCCTCTCTCAGCCGTCGCCGTTGGCACCCCAACAGCATCCAAATCATGCTTTTTCGTCATTCGGCGCTGGATGAGTATCATGCACGTCCATCCCCCTCCAAAGCAATAGCCAACTCCCCAGAGAGAAAACGACCGGATCCAACACGAACCACTAAACGGAGAATGGCGAAAGTTCGCCAACCTTTCCCGTGTGTTCATGATGATCCACGATGATCCCATGAGTCGCAACGTGTCCCCTACCCGGTAGAGTGAGATGGATGGATCAGTCTCCATGAGATATGATAACGCCTATCTAGCACTCTATCACTATCACTCTATCACTCTACCACGGAGTAGAGTTTGCCCTGGACCCATGGCTCTGTTCGACTCCGAATTTGTACAGATAAGACATCGGTCTACAGTAGGCCCGAGATAGGCCAGATAGTACACCCGTGGAACGCGCTGGTTATCACTCATCTTTGCGATCCTATCGGCTTTACCCCGCACGATCGTCATTCCTAAATCACCTCCCGCTGAATTCTAAATGCCTATGCTACGGGAGACCACCGATACGGAAGTCTGTTTATGGTCCTTGGGAGGGGGCCAGGGAGGGGCGGGCACTATGTATTGCAAAAGAGGGGGACTACAGTACACATCGTTGGTTATCTGCGGCTTGAGATAATAATGATCTCACTTATCAACTAGCGCCCTCGTGTTTTCTTATTCTTCTCCCGATAAAGGCAAGCGAGGGTAGGGGTATGTCACGAGTGTGTACACCTTGGGCTTAGTTCGAAGGCTGAGTAGGGGATGGGCTGACCCCAATGCGATCCGGTGCTTCTGTTTTACCTGGTGACCGGAGCGCAAATACCAAGTTCCCCGGATTTTGGTCCCGGGGCCAACAAAGGCCACCAAATGGCCCCAGAAGAGAATTGGCTTTAGTAAATTATTGGCTGATTTCCCCCCAATCGCTGTCGTACACGAGAGCAATGTCCTGTTCAGGGCTGACAATGTCTAGGCCATTCCCCGTTGCCGGGGCCATTTGGTCCTGTGCCCGAGTCCTTTCTTCCATGGCTTTCTACGACCGTCTGTAGATCCTAGATCGTCCATGGGTGTGTTTCCCAAATGAGGTGGTTGGGACAGGGAGCATAACAACGGGTCCTGCAACCTCTCAGACATTCAGACCTTCCGAGCATCGACCTAGCGATGGGTGCAGGGCGGTCTGGCTCGGAGCAAGCTTGCATTGTGCATAGTTGGGTCGTACGCAGTGTACACCGTACAGCATGCGGATTTTGGGACGTATGCCATGAACCCAGCCCCCCCGTTGGTGTTTTTTTTTTCCGCGTGTGAAATTTGGACTCCGTAATGCAAGTAAGACTAAAATCTTGTTCTGACTCTGCCTCCCTTGCTGCTGATCGTTGCCTCGGGCTACATGGTGGCGGCGGTGCGAGGACTAACTTTGATTTATACTCATGCTTTTTTTAACTACCAGGAAATCTTGGACTATCTAGCTACCTGAGCCAATGGGTTGCGATCAGTAAAAGAAGAAAACAGCAACTCTTGTATCATTTGAGTAGGCCTTAGGCCCTTGCCTGATGCGCATGGGGTGTACAGTTGACATCTAGATGATACAAGTATTCACAGGGCCCAAAATATACATCCTTTGGCATTGGGTGTGTGCTCAACCTTGAAACCTTTTCATCTGCGTATATATGCACACCTGGCCTGCATTTGGAAAGCACAAAATCCAACGTTTGTTTACATTCAATGGGAGGTCCAAGAACACGCAAGGGGAAATTACTGCGCAATATGTTCCTTATACAAGGAATTGTGAAAGTCGATGCTCATCGGCCAATTAACCAAGTCAAAAACGACTCCAGATTGAATCCCACCATCTACACCGAGTTCGGTACTTCTCCAATGCCAGTTTACCATACATACAATCATCTACGATCGCCTCGTCAATTCCTCAACTGTACTCTTCCAAGGTTCTTCACGGATCAACGCATCTCCCCGCTCCTCCCGATCGAATCGGAACCCGGTCACCTGTTACCAACCAGACCAAACCCCCACAATTCCAATTACGCCAGAGTCCAGACTATGAACAATGTATGGCCATCGCGTCAGTGGCCGGCCGCGAGCGGATCCAACGAACCAATCCCTCTACACTGTAACGCCGTAACGCCGTAAATAGAAGCAAAGCGAAGCCGTTGACGCCAGTCCCCACATAGCAATCAACTTCCGTTGGCAGCCGACCAACTCCACCCCGATCAAAACATTGTCTTTAACATCATCGCCTACGTCTTCGTAATGAAGATGAGATTGGCCACAATGCGATCCACAGCGCCTGAAATCCAGACATCGAAAGGGTGGTTACAGAGATGACGTTGGCCAGGCGAATTGGAGTTGGAAGTTGGAATGCGGCGGATGCTTTGCACTCAGCTGGGTGGCAAATGTTGCCGGGGACGGTAAGCACCGCTCCGAGGAGTCTAGAATGCGCCTTTTCCAAGGTCTCGAGGTACGACAAACGGGCAAACGGACCTGTTCCAGGGGTCTAGGGCGTACACAGGGCTGAGACACTTTTGGAGTGCTGAGTATTTTTGTACGTGTCGGTTGGGATGTCGCCTGCGTCCATTTATTACGCCCGAGTCATTGATGCAAGGTGTTAATGAGGGGTTCATGCCATGCTTCGGCTGTGTTGACCTGGCAACCGTTTAGAGGAGTCGACCTGTCAAACACACGAGTCATTCTCACGTTCGTAAGGAGGGTTTGCCTGAAACCTGGTGGTGGCCCTGGCGTGGACAGGGCCTAGAGGCAGCTAATCTAGCCCGTTATCTACCAACAACTCGGGTCCGACACTTTTCAAAACAAATGGGGACCAAAACATCTAGCCAGCAGCGAGTCTACTATTTTCGTACTCGCTCGGTATTGGACAAGAAAAGGGCCAATTGAACATGCAATCTTTTGATTATATAATATGTCGCAGCCTATTGTTGTAATTGTGATGTGCAATGATCAAGAAAGTTCCATGCAAACCTGAAGTCGTGGCTTTTGTACGAAAAAATACATCTTTAGTTGAGACGGTATTATAAGCCAATGCAAAAAAATCACAATCATCTCCCTCATCCTGCAAAGAATCCCCATGCTCCGCGTTGGCTTTAATCTATTTGACGTTTTAGATATTCTCAAATTTAGGTGAAACTTCGATAATTTGACAGTTTAGCGAACTACACTTACGAGATAACGGCCTTTTTGGGCGTCTTTATCTTAATTGTTATATGTGTGCGCTGATGAAGCATGAGCCTTTGAAAGGGCTCCGAGTAATCGGTGTCTTTCAACATTTCATATACATGCGACAGCCATTTGATAAAGGCAATTTGCCAGATAGGCAATCGTATGAGATAGAGATACTGAAGAGTTAATCTTCTTTTCCTGTCTCCAATCAAAAATATGCAGCGGCTACTGCGGTTTGGACCTAGAGACAGGGTCGGAACAGATACCTTGTCTATAGTGAAACATAAAGGTAGGCAATTTCAGTCCGACTACAAGGTTTGCGGCATCTAAGGTCAAAGCCTGTCGGCCACATTCAGACAGTTTGATCTTCATCATGATCGTTGTTTCTTTTCGCTGGTCGGAGGGCATAGGTGTCCTGTTCCGCTTTCCCTCTGCCACTGAAAGTCCAATCTCTTTTCGGATAGTATTGAGTGCCCCGAGTATCTCACTCAAGCTTCGTCTCCCAAGTCCCTCGACTAAACCGCGTCGTACTACCGGATATCGTATAGGATCAAACCCATCCTGTGTAACAGTGGACCAGAGTCTTGTCAATTGGGCCGATGAAGTCGTTGGGAGACCTTCAATTGGCTTGAGATATCGGTCCCCTTTACATTTGTGGCAATAAATGCACGGCTCGATTAAACGGGCTGGGTTCTCGATAGTCCATCGAGGATAATCGATCAACTTCGAGTTGCCGCATTTCATGCATTTCATCCTTTACTTCCTCTGGCAGACCGTCAGCTTCTTCCTTTGAGCGACAAAAAATATGTATCTGCTTCCCCGCGACCACGAAATGGATGGGGTGATTCAAGATTTTTCGTCGAAGGACGGATATAACGTTGCATCTTGTCTGTTGGAATAAGCCGTACCGTGCCGGCGCATCCTTCGTTGCCGTATCCCCCATTTTCCCTTATCTTGTAAACGTATTTCTCAGATGCTTTCCTCGCGACGAGGGGAATATCATCGTCAAGAACTTTCTCCCCACACTTGGAGCATTTGCTGGCCATAATTTGTCCGAGTACACCAGGCATCGTGAGCCCGCGGATGCTGGCTGTCTTTTGCTTGGTCATACCGGTGGTGTACTCCCAAGCCACCATGGAGGATGATGTTATTTGGAAACTAAGACTAAAGGCTGCGGTGAATAGGAAAACGAAACTTATGCATGTGGAAAAGAACCCCTGTGCCGGCCTTAGAGAGATGGGACAAATGCTGAAGACATATATTGATTTGACATGACCCCATTGTACATGCTTCAACATATATACGTCCTCATTCTTGCCCTCCCTTTGCCCTTCTCGCACTAGTCCTATATTTGGCTACTGCAAATATTATGTATACTGTGTAACTGTTTTCTTTCTACCTTCAACTCGCTGCGCAAGGTATGTCCTTCTCGTCCCAACCCCATTTCCGATATAGTGCCAGGGGTATACGTTGTTTTCCAAAAGTAAAAGAGCGCGGGATCAGAGCCATTGAAATTGTCATCCACAATAATTGCTTTTGCCAGTAAATTGAAGTTCTGGTTGGCTTTGACGACCTCCAAGTGGCGATACTATCAATCGTGCATGATTCGAGATCGAAGTAGCCCAAGGCTTGGGTAGATGTTATTCGTCCTGAAAGAGTCGGGTTCCGTCTTAGTCCAGAGACTACGTGGCAAGATGGTTGAACCTGGGCCCCAATTCAGCTAATTTGCTGAACAATTGCAGAAGATGAAGCTAGCTTGCATATCTTCATGTCGATGACTCTCGAATGGCTAACAATGTTGGCTGTGAGAAAGGAGAGCCAGTCAATTTCCTGCTTGATATCTGGTAATACACCTCCTGTCCCTGGCCCCGGGGGGAGGGGAAGGGGGTATCATCAAGACAGTTTTCCGGTCTGCTGTTGATGAGGAGTATATTGGTAAAGATATTGCTGTTGTTTTTGGTCGTCATTCCCTTGCGAACCCCGACTTGCCTTCTCGTCTCCGTCTTCAGATCCCATTGAATCAGTACGATCACTCTAGCTCTTAAGCTGCAAAGCAGGAAGGGGACTATGCAGATTATCCGTCTAGTGAGGAGCTTCACAAATCGATGTAAATGAAGCTTGGGACACCTGGGTAGATGGAGGCATACCAGAGCCTGGAGGTCCACGGGGTTATTGGCATTCCGAATAAGGTTCAATCTCCAATAGAGTTAACAATCACAATTGTTTGTACATCTTGTTATGTTGGCACGAGCTATTGTTTGGAGTCAGATGCAGATAGTACAAAGCCAGGTTCCAAGGTTGTCAGTCAAAGCACGCATCGTAGGAATTGGTTGTTCACGATATTCTTCCGGCCAAAAGTACAACAAAACTCAAAATTCGTCGAATTTATGATCGGAGATTGAAGATTGGATATTGAAGAATCTGAAGAAGAAGATGGAAAAAATGCAAGAGAAAAAAAATCACCCCGCACGAGGGTCGAACTCGTGACATCCAGATTAAAAGTCTGGCGCTCTAACCAACTGAGCTAGCGGGGTAGCGGATATCGGAAAACCTCAAACTTTAAAACAAGTTCTAATGAACTATCTCACAGTTGTGTCTTTTGAACCCTGTTAAGCACTGGGGTATCCACCCGCATCCCATCTAGAGGAACATTTCACCGCCGAGTTCCAAACGAAGCTCTCTGAGTACATTATTTGCCAAGTTGTATTACCTCAAAAGAGATTGCCTAGGCACGTACTCAGATGCTTCCATTAATAAAAGGAACAAGCTCCTACAATGGCTCTCCGAAGCCAACCGAAGGCCAGGATGATTCACACATTCGCCGCCTTCAATTGGTGGAGACGCGCTCGGCGCCCCACAAGCGATAAAAAACGACATCAACGATAGCAAGGAATCGCGACACGTTGGAGAATGAGGCACAATGAGCAAGCGCTCGCTTGAGGAGTCTAGGGCCCAGGTGCTCGAGGGCGACAATGGCCTACTGCCTATCCAAGACCTGCTGTCGCCGGGCGAAGAACAGGACAGTGCCACCCCGGCCGGTGCGAACAAGAAGCCTAGGAACTTCATTGCAACTGTGGTATGTAGCCCCTCTCTGGTCTCGATGGACTATGTTAATTCTTGTTTGGAAAAAGGCCTGTGAGACTTGCCGTTTGAAGAAGACGCGATGCGACGAATCGCGACCCCGCTGCGGACTGTGCAAGTCCTTGGGCCTTGAATGCGTCTACAATGAACGCAAGACCTCCAAGTATGTCAGTTGCCATGTTCCATCGCACTAGCTAATTTATTATATAGACGAGATCAGTCTCTTTCGATGATTATGAGCACTCTACATCGTCTGGAGACTAAGCTGGAGAACATCCCGTCAACCATCTTTAGTGATATTCAGTCGCTTCGCGGTCAGATGCACCATGTCACCAACACCCCGCATGGGCAGCCCTCGCCTGCGATCGGTGATGATGGTTATCGGTCAACGGTGATGCAAACACCGGTCAACCCTAGTTTCACCCCCGCGCACGATGGAGACGACTTTGACTTTGAAGAGAATCACACCAATCCCGACGCAACGGGTCGGATCGCCATTTCATTCAGCCAGCACGGTGTCATACTTTGGCCTGGCGCGCGACAGATCCTTCCCAAGAAGTTACTCGCCGCCTATGAGCTATTAGGCAAGAACTATGTCATAGAGCTGGAATCGACTCGACCACCGTTGTCCATGTTCACCAGTCCATTCCCCCTGCATGCAGGCGAGCACTGGCTGGAATTACTACCACTGGCAATGATAAAAGGGTTAGCAGATGTCTTCTTTAGTGTCTTCAATCCTTTTACTCCCATTATGGACAAGGGTTTCTTCTTCTCCTTCACCCTTGGCTCGGCAATCGAGAGTGGCTTTGGTTACACCATGGAGACCTGTATCGTCCTTAATGTCATGGCATTGGGATGTTTGGCAGTCCTAGCTCATCAGGAAGGAAATTATCCATTACCAGGTACTCAAAGTCATCGGTTTGAGCCACCTGAATGGATGAATGTGGTCTATGAGGAACAGCCCGGATTGAGATTCTTCAACGAGGCTCGGCGGCGCATTGGATTCTTGATGTGCGACAATGACCTTCAAAGCTGCCAATTCTACCTGCTCTCTTCGTATGTTCACCCTGTTCTCGCATCTGTCGCGAGGACCTTGGCGCTAACAAAATGCAGTGTCTACTACAGCCAGATTCTCCGTCCGATGGATGCGTGGGCGATGATACATCGCGCCGCGACTTGCTGCTTGTCAATGCTGACGAAGTATGTTCAATACGTGATACTTGGATCGAGTAAAATACTAATCTCGTAATAGTCATGACGTGAGCTTCGACGAGTGGGAAGGTGACATGAAATCCCGCGTATACTGGAACTGCCTCATGAACGAGACTATTTTAGTTCAAGAGCTGCATCTGCCACCAAGTGGCCTATCACGCCTTGAAGAACAAGTCCCAATTCCAAAATTCATTGGGTTTGAGACAACTGGCTACTTTTCAACACGATATCCCTCGTCGACGGTGGTCGACGACTCCTACTTCCAGTATCATTTCTTAGCCCAAGTGGCCCACCGCATCATCCTCACGCGAATTCGCCATTCACTCTACTTCTACTGTATGTATACTCCCAGCTCATGGATACTAGATTTTAACCATATCCCAGCCGACTCGGGAGCCATTCCCCTCCCCGCCGTCAACACCGAACTACGCCACCAACTCGAACAATGGCGCAACAACCTTCCCCCCGCCATCCAATTCCCCGACTCATACCACCCACAATCATATTCCACCCCCGCAGACCCCTCACCATCATCCGCCGCCTCACCAAACCCAATATCGCCCCGCCCAGCAGACCCAAACCGCCCTCTTTCCCCAGCAGTAGCAGTAACAGACGCCATGCTACGGGGCCGCCACATGATCGCACAGTTCCACATCGGCCGACCATACCTATACAAAGCTCTTCGGATTCCAAATTTACTAACCGAAGACGACCTGGGACAGATCAAAAGCGGACTTCAAAATGCAATGGACTGGCCCATTACCCAGGGCATTTTCCGAAAAATGAAAAGCTGCATCCCTATCAAATTCGCATTTTGCTCGCAGTTCTTTGGACAGATCCTTCTGTTCTATTGCATTGCTCATTCGCCCAGTTCGCGCGTGCGTGAGACGCTTCCGGCTGGCTGGGAGCGCTGGAACGAGGAGATGATGCGGTTTTTGGAGGACTGTGCTAGACAGAGCCCTGCCGTGGCACAGGACTTGGAGCTTCTGAGGACTTTGTGGCCGCATGATTGATGATGCCATATTGTTTTGCTTTGTGTTTGGGGTTTCTGCATGGAGTTGGATGGGTGTCTCTTTTTTGTCTTGCCTGCGACTTAACGCTACGATTTAATAGTTATTTAAAGAACTGGACGATAGAATCTGAAATTTAACAAGATTTATTGATGACTATGTACGTAGATTCATCATGGGTACAGTGCACAGAAATAGGGTATTGCAAACATCTGGAACGAGACCTGCCTTAGATTGGACTAAGAAAGGCAATTCGTGACGGGGAAATGTGAAGCTAGACCTCAGACAATTGGCGCTGACGGGAAATTCAAAAGCCACGGTTGATGTGGAAAACATCTATATGCTTACAGCGCCCATTCATCCGTCGTCTCCGAGGCCGTGATGAAAGGCTTGTCGATTTGCTTGATAGCATGGTCACCGCACAGGATACTAGAAATTGGTCAGTAAGAGCGTACAGTACAGGTCATGAAGATATAGAAGATTACCAAGCTTCAGCAACCAGTCCATCCAGTTCCTTAACGATCTCCTCTCGACGCGACGGAGAGATATTGCCATCACTCAGCTGCCCTTGCAGATCGCGAATATACTTCTTCTTACCTCCAGCACCTTCCAGCACTTCCTTGCCTAGGCAGTCGCTGTGGAAGGCATGCTGACAAGGGAAGACAAAGAACTGACGACTCAGAAGAGGCAGCGAGCATATCCAGCACTTCTCACCCGGCTCTACAATCGCATAGCGGGAATCCAGACCGGCGATCTCGGAGCGAATCTGCCTAGCTGTTTGTGCCGAGTTATCCATCTCCTGTCGCAGAGCGTCGATGTGGCGCGAGTAGTCCTCCAGCGCGGTGCAGATTTCATCTTTGAAGTCGTCGATGACGACAAAGTCTGGGAAGAATGGGATGAGATCTTCGATGCGCAGAAGCTCGCAGCGGCGCAGGAATTCTATTGCATCTTTGATTCCTGTGCCGGGCTGGCGGATCTTTTTCTCAGCGACGAGGAGCCACAGCTTCTTGCGTAGCTTGTCGTTGCCCTCCGGACGGTCGGCAACAATGGCCGCAAGCTCGATGTCATTATGCTCCAAAGCGAGTTCGACTGCTTGAAGGTATTGACCCATAGCGCTGTAAATGTGGATACATGATTGGACCCTCTTGTGTTGGATACAAAGTCGAAGAGCAAAATCTGCGTCATATGGAGGCGGCGTGGAGGATTGCGATTGGAGATATGTGAGCAGTCCAGATTCCGAGGTTGACGAACTGGAGGCATGAATCGAGATGAGCGTGTTATGAACAGCGGCGGATGGGTGAGGGTGGTTGACAATAATGAAGTTCAGATAGCGAACGGCCTGGTTCTGGTTGAGAGAGACACTGGCAGTCTTATTGTAGTTCAGCAAGGCAGGGATGAGTCTTTCGGGATCCAAGTTTGTCTGTCGCATGAGAATCTCAATGAGCTCCGTAGCTGCATGGGTCATGAGGACACTGCTGTACTTGTAGAAGACGTCGGTCTCGCTCTGCCGCTGGAGAATGTTCAAAGCCTCCGACCACTTCTCGCGTTGAATCCAGTAGGACAGCACATAGTTATGATCGTTAGTGATGGTTGCAAAGAATAGCAATTCTTCCTCCCGACCGTGACTGCTGATGATATCGTAGACTGTTTTCTTGTCTAGATCTGTCTTGTGCTTGGTCACGAAATCCTGGAATTCGGCTCGTACGCTGCCCAGTTGATCCTTTATTTCGCCCGTTGTCGCGCCCTCGGTCAACTCAGCCTTGGTAGCAATGTTGTCGTCCAGAGAATTCAGTTTCGACATGAAAATCTCCACAAGCCAGCTTGCAACCATGATTCTCTGCATGACAGATGCCTTCTTGTATGTAGATAGCTGAGACAAAAGGTACTTCCGCAGAGCATCGTACTCCTTGTTGTCTATCATTGTCAGACAGACCTCCTCAAAGCCCTTGCTGCTTTTACCCCAGACCTTTGCAGCTTCGAGGAAATTGCCACCTGCAGCAAGGTGATCTCCTGAGGCAGTCAAGACAGCATCGCGCTGTGCCTGACTGTGAGCATACTGAAGGGCTTCATCAAACTTCTTCTCTTCCAGGAAAACCTTCCACACATCACGATCTTCGTCATTGGCGACGACTTCGAAGATCTCCTGTCCGGTAAACAACCAGTATGTTTTTTGTGTCAGATCAGTCAACAAGCCCAGAGCACTCTGTCTAGGCTCAAGGATAGCTTGGTCATACACGACTTCCTCGCTCAGACGGTTCACAGCAACTACTCGACCTTCAACCAGAGCCAACACATGCCATTGAGACAAGGTCATGGATGAGATTGGGTCTTGAATCATTTTCCTGCCGCCGCGAGTAGATTGAGAAGCGGGATATTTTGAGCGAGGAAGCAGACTTGCGTGTTCGAATGGGGCGTCTGATGACAGCTGCCCATGGTAGATTCCCTGAGAACTCAACCACGCGAACTCCTTCTCCGTGGAACCTTCGGTCTGGGGACTTCCGGAAGCAGAGGGAGAAACCGTCAGAGATGTCGGCGCAGAGCCGGACGGGTTCGAGCCATCCTGAATCAAAGGTGTTTCACGCTGAAAAAGCTCCGTGTATATGGAGCCACCACCTTCCCTACCTTGTCGTGTAGCTCCGGCGCGACCTAGGAAGTGTATCAACTTCCCATATGTCGCAACCAATACTCTCCGCTGTTCAGGTCTCGCAGGAACTGGCTCGGCGCATATTCCAACCACTGGGGAGGCATCTGGCACCTTGTAGACTGCGGTGACGTACTTCTCCTCGCGTCGATAGAACTCCGAGGACGGTTCAATATAGGTTTCGTAGACATTGCCGTCGGTGGTTCCCAAAAGGATTTCACGAGTCGATGCAGTCGGCAGAGAAGGGTTCCAGGCAATGCTTTCGATTGAGACTCCCTTTAAGCGGGACAAGGCCTTAGGCTGTCGCGACTGGGTATGGAGGTAGTAGTTTTCGCCAAGCGTAGTGCTGATAATCAAATGCGATGCCGAGGGATCTAGGAACATGCGTCGGATCAGACCGGTCTCCGAGGACTTCTTTGGGAGGTCGATGTCTGTTGCAAATGAACATGATCAGCTTGGTTCGTTAATGCCAGCAAGCGTCGCGGGAGAGCGGTATTGTCTACCATCAATATCTTCAGGGGTATCGAGATCGATTCGGAGAATACGGCCAGTCGACAGCGCCAATACCAGCACATTGTTTGCGACTTGGGCCGCCACGAAGTCCGCGGCGATAGGGAACTGGAGCTGCACCCGCTGGACATCGAAGATAGGTAGGGAGTCCGAGGGCTCTGCTAGGTTGCTAGGAGCAACATAACTGCTGGTTCCTTTCAGCGCCATAGTGCGCGATGTGTCGGCTATATCATGCCGACCGCCAAGGGTCCTGAGGGAAGCTGTAGGGAGCTGATGGAGCTTGGGCGATTGCAAGACGGCGGGCGGAATGCGGAGGGCTGGGTGCCTTGATGCCTGGGGGTTTAGGCCGTACTATGCCAGAAGGCTGTAATTTTACGTTTACAGCGAGAAGAACAATCGTTCCCAGCAACGTTTCGTGCCTCATGTATTTAGGGTATCATCATAGCGAAGATGCAACAGCTGAGGAATAATACAGATGAATTGGGGTATCTCGACATCCCGATCCTTAGGGCGTTTCATCACATCACCACGCATTCTCGCTCAGGCTTCCGAGTCTTCTCCTTCGACTTCTCCTTGGATTTACTCTTGCTTCCACGGTCCTTTGTTCTGCCTCTTCTAGACTTCTCTTTGCCTTCATAAGCAGCCGGTCCGAGCTTCATATCATCGAGGGAAACATCGTCAACCTCCAGGGCAGACTCATCAGCCTCGCCTTCTCCATCACTTGTGAATTTGTCGCGACTCAATCGCCCAGTGAACCGGGAGAAAGTCGATCCTATTCTATTGTCGCCTGATTGACTGCCAGCACGGCTTCCCGAGTTGCTCTTGGCACGGGAGCCACGGCGTGAGAAGCCGAATGTGCCTCTGGTACTTTCCTCTTCCATAGGTGCTAAGCGCGGTGACATGGATGGCACTGATCGTGCCTGATGACCGGATGCACCTTCTGAAAATACAACGCTGGACCGTCTCACCGTGTCCGGGACGTCTCCGTTGTCAGGTGCAGTGATTTCGAAGCTGGGACGAGCAGAGGTAACATCTCCAGCAGTGCTACCATCTGTGTCATCAACCGCGAGGCCAAAAAGCTTCGGAGAGATCTCGTTCATATCACCATCGAGAGTGGTATCAGATGCCCGGGATGAAGGAGCCTTATATGAGAGACTGGCCATGGATGCATCTTGATCAATGGGAAGAATTTGGTAGAAGAGAAGATACGGCGATTCGGTTTTAAGAGCCGTTTCAATGTCGATGAGAGTCACTCGCTCGGCAGCTAGGTCATCAAATCGCAACCAGTGCTTTGGTGCCTCGGGGTGATGATCGGAGTTGGTGCCCGAACTGGACGGTGGAACATCGGGAGTTGTGCCTCGCACGATGGAAACGTAGTGACCCGAGTCAACGGAATGACCGCGGTGGCAGACCATTGCCTGCAGAGAAAGCTTGAAGTTCCCATACATCGGTGCGTCCGAATCCAGATTATCGTCTTGGATGAAATGAGGCAAACCGATTTCTGTGGGTATGTCAATGTACGTGTTGAGCCGGGTTGCGGTCCCATTGGGAAGGAATGAGTAGCGCTTCAAGCACATCCCAAGAATGGGTCTTTTGGAAGAGAAGTGAGCTGCAACTTGAGCATCGCTGGTAGGCGTATTATCGGTGTACCACGCTATAATAAATGTCAGCTTCATTCCCCTTCGGCTGATATCAAGACTTACGGATCAGACTGAAGAACTGCCATGCTGGCATCATCACTTCCTTTCGATATGAGCCCTTCCGCTGTTGGGGGTCCGAGGAAGGTGGGTCAGTTTCTCCAGGTTTTTCTTTCGACTCCGGAATGAAACGCTCCCGGACAAGGCTATCGCGCCGACCAAGCCGTCGTGCCGTGAGAGCATCGTTAAATTCTGAAAATGAGGACCAGGGACTTGGTTTCTCAGCCTGAGGGGAGCTTGACTGAACTGGGGATATCGTTGGTGTGATGTCAATCTCCTCGACATGTGCGGTGAAGCCCTTGGAGATGGATAGAGAATCCATAGATCGAGTAGAATCCATAGATCGAGTAGAAGGAAGAGTATTCCGCCGCCCGAGATAGCGCTTCACTTCGATCCGGTTATTGAAGTAGGCCTCCAGGCAATCTTCGAGGGTAAGGATTTGGCCATCGGTAGGCTCGGGTGGGATTGCTACCTCAAGAAGACGTTCGTTGATGAATTTATGGTCGTCACTGGCATCTTCCTTGCCAGTGTGGTAGATGTCCATTTTGAGAGTAAGGAGTGGTAGTTCAAGCTTCTCAGTAATGAAAGTGAAAGCCTCTGAAGCATCTTGCTGATGGAGGTTGGCTGCATCTTCCCAGCCGCATTCTGCGAGGGCATCCTGTATGTGCTTTGTCTGTATGAATCGTCAGCCTTTGAGCACGGAGAACAGCCTCAAGAAAAGAGTTCGTACAAGGTCAGTTGTGATGAGCTTCCCTGCCCGGAGCAGGTTCACCCAAAATCGGAGCAGAATGACGAGCTTCCGGCGGGGTTCGTCGTTAAATGATTTGTACAATATGGCTTCGAAGCAATCAAGGCGAGCAAACATGGCGAAAAGCAATGCGTCGAGGTAGCAAGTAACTCCTTGGCGGTTCTCTGCGCCGAGAAGTTTGGTGTTGGGGGTATAGCTTCTGATGATGCCTTCGATTGAGTCTTCGAGTAAGAGCAACAGGGTGATCGCTGCATCGACATCGCCCTTGGTTGAATGCAATGCGTAACTAAAATGCTGTTCCTCTAGTGTCGTGATTCCCAGTCTTTTGATTCGGTTCTCAATATCTTTGATCTATAACAATCAAACAGATTAACGAGACGCCAAGCGACCAGGTGGACACCTAACAGTACCTTCTTCTCGTGGTCTTGACCGTCGTCTTGGTTCGGCTGCGATGCAAAAAATCCTCGAAACAAGGGAATGTGGGTGCTCTAGAGAAGGCAAAAAATTAGCGACTGTGTTCTCCCTATCGTGGCTCGTGGCATAGAAACTGCCAGGTAAACCTGACAGCGCAGAATGGGTCGAGTAGTGTACCGTACCTCATCTTTACTCTGTCGTCCTTTACCGCGGCCCTTGGTAAGGAAGCGATGAATGCCGCTCATGTTGGTCAAATCTCCAGTGCAGAAGGGTTCTAGTTCAATCGAGTTTGTGTTTTGTTAAGATGCGACATGCGGGGGAGGCAAGCTCTCATGCGGAGAGACTAGTCGAGGCTGCAAGATTTCCATAGAGTGCACGGAAGACACATCATCGAAGTAGTCTGACTTGGGCACGAGACAGGATTTGTAACCACTCAAAAGCAAAGGAAAGACGCGTGCAAGTCAGACGTAATGGAACAAGATCGCGGGGACGATCGAATGAAGCTAAAGTGTTGATCATTCACTTTCCGCGGGGCTCGTTGCCTGAATATGGCGCCTGGTATATGAGGCAAAAATATACACGTGACTATGTCAATGCTTGCAAACAATTTTCGGCCGCGAACCTCTTGATGATCCGCGAGTCCGACATCACCACCCTTCACACATAATGGCTGCTAGGGAGCAGTCCAGATATTTGGCGCGGGCAATGCCCCGGGCATTCTTGCCCTCGGCTCGCCCCCAGGCCTTCCTCGGTCGCCGCAATGCCTCCGACGAAGCCCCGGCCAGACGTCTTTCGGACGAGCTGGAGAACGCATCCTCCTTGACGACATCGGTGTCTGAAGACGCAGCAAAGTCCTTTGACCCAGCCGCGCTGGCCAAGGCACGCAAGACTAAACTTCCTCGGGGCCGGTAAGTAATATGAGCCGAAGACTTCTCCTAAGTCGTGTGACTTGCGGAGTTCTCGTGAGAATCAAACCAACTGATCACTTGACTTCAGCTACCAATTCCGATCCCCCAAATACGACCGTGGTCCCCTCCACCCTCATCAGCCGCCTCCTCCCTCAGACCCCTCTTCCAGATTGTTCGTTCCCGGTCCTTTTGCTCTTCCGCGCGCCGAGCAAACATACCACTCGACCGTCGCATCGGATATCCTCACCCTCTGCTACGTGCACACACCACCTGGCTTCAAGCCTCCACCTAAGGCCCCCCGTCTGCGCGAGTGGGATGACAGCTCTCCCTACCACAAGAACCGTCCCCTCCGTGGACCCCGTGGTGGTGACGTCCTGCGTTTACTCCGAAAGCCCATCCGCTTCAACAACATCCCCCAAATCGAGCGCATCACAATCCACAGTTATGTGAAAAATGCTGCCCATGAGAATTCGTCATGGCTGCACGTGGCCGGTATGGCTATTCAGGCTATCTCCAACACACGTGTTGAGACCTTCAAATCGAAGTCCAGTGTCGCGACTTGGAGCATCGCCCCCGGCCGCGACACTGTTGCTGTCAAGGCTGAGCTTCAGGGTGAGACAATGTATCACTTCTTGGGCAAGCTGATCGATGTGGTTCTGCCCCGTATCAAGGATTGGCCCGGCGTCAAGGGTAGCAGTGGTGACAGCAGTGGAAACATTACCTTCGGTCTGGTACCGGAGAATGTTGCCATGTTCCCTGAGATTGAGGTTAACTATGATATGTGAGTTTTGTATCTGCTTCTTTAGAACTCTCTTTCTAACAAGTATACAGGTACCCTCCCAAGATGATCCCTGGTTGCCATATCACCCTTCACACCACCGCTAAGGCGGACAAGGATGCTCGTCTCCTCCTCAGCGCTATGGGTATTCCTTTCTACGGCAAAATTGCCCACTAAGCGTTGATTGAAGGATCATTTTGGCAATTTGGTTTTACTATCAACTAAACCGGGGCATTTTGTCCCACTCAACCTGTAACTTTAGAGATGGCCTGCATAGTGGCCATTGCGATTCACCAATATCGTGTATTATCTTAGTCATTTATTCCAGCGAAATCTATCAAACTTCTATAAAGGCTTCGATGACTACAAACTAACTGGGTTTCGACGTCGAGATTTTCCATCCCGGGCACAGGTTTCCTTTGCAACATGACCTGACCAGTTGAAGTCAACGAACAATAGCAAAAATCCAGATCACGGTACAAAAAGTGCCTATCAATTATGTCCCAGCGCTTAAACTTACACTCTTATAGTCCAGGAATGGGAATGAATCGCACACATTAAATTCACTTCTATACAAACATGGTCCAAAAGTGCGACAATAAAGTCCCTGGTGAATTGTATAACTACCAAAAGGGTCACTCCCCACTCGACCAAGACAAGACAAAGAATAACAGCCATCATGCATAATATCATATTACAGTTAACTCTTTTCAAAGTTCACGTCATAGGCATAGCCAAGAACTGGCATTTAAGCAGCTCATCGGCACTAGGCCTCTTCTCAAAGTCAACCTGGAACGTCATATCAAGGAATTCCTTAGCTTCATCGCTAACATGTTCCGGAGCAGGCGGACGAGCCTGATTACTTCCAATGGCAAAGATAGCCTGCAGCTGACTGCAGTCTGGGAACGGGTGGGATCCGCTCAACATTTCCACGACTAGACAACCTAGACTCCAGATATCGGCTTTCTTGGTATGCGCTGTTTGGCGCACCACTTCCGGTGCCATCCAGTAGACACTGCCTTGCATGGATGGTCGGTGGATGTGGCCGCCGCCGCCACTGCTGGCGCGAGCACCGAGGAGGGTGGATGCTTCGACGCGCTTGGAGATACCGAAATCGGAGATCTTGACTCCGCCCTTGTTGTCGACCAGGATGTTAGCTCCCTTGATGTCTCGGTGGATGATGCCTTGGCTGTGTAGGTAAGAAAGACCAGCCAGGATCTGTCGAACGAAGTTCTTTACTAGGGGCTCCTGGAAGGTGTTGTACTGCTTCAGCATTGTAGCGATCGAGCCACCCGGCACATATTCCAGGAAAATGTTGAGATACTGGTCGTCGGCCTGGGTGCCAAGATACTGCACGATGTTGGGGTGGTGCATTCCTTGCAGAAGCTCGATCTCGTGCTTCAAAGCGGTAACCATGCCGTTTTTGCGTTTGTCGAATTCAGTACCCTTGGTAGCAGAAGGAATTTCAACCTGCTTGACAGCCAAAAGTTCTCCAGTAATGGCGTGGAGAGCCAGGTAGACGCTGCCGAAGGAACCTTCGCCAATAAGAGATCCCTTCATCCAGTTCTTAGGCGCAAAGTTGTTGCCAGCCAGGAAATCGCTCATCAGGTTCTCATCATCTTCCTCTTCCTCTACTTCCTCATCATCCCCATCGTCAGGGACAATCATGCTAGAGCGATCATTGGAGGAATGACCATCGGTAGCAATGACACTAGCAGTCTCGTCCAAAATGCTCTGGCGCGATAGATTGGGTTCATCAGAACCGCTATCAAACGAGACGTAGGATTTGCGGTTTGGTTCAATGGGCGACTCTTCTTGGAGCGGCTGCAAAGAGCTTGATGCAATTGAATCGCGATAGGAAGCCTGAGGGAGATTGAACCTCATAGACATAGGCCGGGACGCACGGGCGGCCTGTGCTCCACCCGGCTGGAACCATGTGTCGGCAATATTGGGCATAGGGGGAATCGGAGGTAGAGGGGGAAGGGGAGGTGCATCCTTGAGACTCGATGCCACACTGTAGTTGCTGACAACACTGAGGCGGCTGGCTGCACGGCTGAGACGTTGAGATCTCCGCACCGTTTTCGCGATGTCTTCTTTGTCGTGACTGGGGAAGAATGATTGAAGTTCATGAATGATCATCTCACTTGGTGGTCTCTGTCCGAAGAATGACCGCAGCTTATTAGCCACAGGGTTGTTGCGCTCGCTGTTAGGCGATAGATCTGGCTCATTCGTAGTAGCTGTAGAAGATGTACGATGCCGAGCACCCACGGGAGAAAGTGGTTGCTTCGTGTTGAGAGTATGCCATGATTCTCCAGTAAGCTGCTGGATTTTGGACTTCTGGCGAGAAGTTGATTTATCCAAGGCATTCCGATGCGTGAACTGGCTTTCATCAACCGCCAGTTGTGATGCGCGGCGAACCTCGTCGATGTCAGGTTCTCCAGCGTGAATCTTGCGCAGGATCAACCGACCACGCTCGGACTTGTTGACTCCTTCGCAGATTTCCATAAGTTCAGCCTCCGTCAACCGCCTGCAGTTCGAGAGATCTGCATCTAAGCCATCCAGGACATAGAAGCAGTAGTTTCGATACTGGTGCTCAGGCAGCTGCAACTTCTTGAGAACGTTGATGATGACCTCGTCTGGAGTCTTGCAGTGGCGGATATCAAGGACCTTAGTCTGACCGCCAGTATAAATTACTCGAATAACCGGTGTATTAAGAGGAAGAGGACCCATAGTAAGACCGTCGAGACTAGGATTCCGAGGGTGTGAGCTTCCTCGGGGTCCGTCGTTCGGCGTGTTTGGCGTACGCCCCGACCCAGAACCGGCTGTGAGATAGCCATCTTTACGCCACGTATCACCAGGAGATGTGGGCTGAGAGGGCGATTTGCCCAGATAGTTAAATCCATCATCGACCAGCTGTGACATGCGTCGGTTGCTCAAAGTTGTTGGGCGAGCACTCGATACGTGGGAAAGATCCGGGGACAATGCGGCAGCTTCCAGCGCAGCTAGTTTGTTCTACCTCGAGAGTTAGCACACAGCGGAGACGAAGATGCTGGAAGTACTGACCAGGTTCTTCTGTCTCGGGTTGGGCATTGATTTGTTGCGAAGCTGCTTGATGGCCACGAAGATGCGGACCCGATCGCCGACTTTCTTGATGCCCATCTCTTGCAATATCTTTTGGTCACAGTCAAGCAGGTTGTCTCCATTGAAATTATTAGCTAGTAAGTATTAGTGTCTGTCCAGTCAAAGCAGGCAAAAGCCCAAAGATACCTCTGAAGATCGATTCGTATTGGCCACACTTGATGCTTTGCAACCACTGAACCACCCTTTTCTCATCCCAGGACCTGAAGCCGAGTCAGAACGATATGCATAATTAAACGCCTGGGTTCCATGAATCTCACCGAACTGCCGCTAGTTCGTCCTGTCCCTCGGAGAATTCCGACCTCGTTGGACTGCTAAACCCAACTCCATCCTGTACCTTTGTTGCCGTCGCGGGGCGTTGCGAGCCGGTATGGTAGGAGGTTGCAGGTGTCTGGGACCCGGATGCACCCATAGGCGGTACGTACTGCTTGGAAGCCAGCATTGTGAAGTCGAATGGCGCCCCGCGTCCTTGAACTTTCTGATCCTCCAGCTGAGTCGGAGCCTCGCAGCGCCCTCTCCTCCACCGCTCAAAAGCGTATCAACGCCAAATTCGATTCAGAAGCCGTCGGAAGTGATGCGACGGGTGTTAACGCATAATCTCGGGCCGCTGAAGTCCGATTAGCTTTCCGTGGTCTCGCTTGAATGGTCGCTGGGGCCGGGAGGGGTGGTCGGAGGGGAGATCCGCGGCACCACATCGCGGACGGGGGGAGATGACTGACCGGAGTTGCACAATGAAACCAAGCTATGTCTGTCTCGTCGTTGGGCAGGATTTCAATGGGGGGGTTGATTTTGGTGGTCGCGATCGCGATGTCTGAGCTTTTTAGGGTGAGATCGCTGGGGCCACTTAGTGTGGTCTGGATCGGGCGTCTATCTCGAGAAACCAGGACACCCCCACTCGCACAGGACAAGGCACAGAGAGGGAAGGCGAAGTTGGTGGTCAAAGGAAGATCAACTGCTTTTGAAGAGCTTGAGACCGGGCCGAGTGATCAAGGGGCCAGACTCTTCCCCACGCGTTTCAAGCCAAGGTACGAAGCCATCGGAGGTATCGGAGGCATCGGAGGTGTCATGTCTTAACCCCCCCTTGCGATCGTGAAACTTACACTTATTGAAGTCTGATGTGCTATGAACCAATATTGTGCCAATTTTAACGTACCAGAGCCGTATTGAGCCCTATGCTCGTTGCTCTTCCTAAAGAAAGTGTGTCTATCTTCAAGGCTCCACTGATGAAACAGCGTGAAACGGCGGCTCCATTTTTGTCTTAGAATCGGCCATTCTGTCTCAATTAACTTAGCGGTTCTCCGGATTTAATTTGAACCTGTCCCGCCCATCCCTCCACACTTGATAAGCATCAACATACGTAGTAAGTAAGGAGGATTTAAGTATTTCTTAGGAGACCGAGATGCTGCACGACCTAGTTACCTTATTCGTAGCCTAGCCGTAACCTAGATTACAATGGGATGAAAGCAAGCGCCATCAAGCAAAGGGAATGGCATTAGTGACATTGAGAAACTGATCCAAGGAGAGACTGAAAGGCTTATCAATAAAATAAAATACATAAGAGAATACAAGAGTGAATGCTATACGAGCGACATGTCTACTCAGCACCGTTGTGAGGCTTGGAGAACCTGAGAGCTCCGTCGGTGGTGGTGAGGATGTTGGGGGTCTGGTCGCCGTGCTTAGCACGGTGGATGACCACAAGCAGCTTCTTCTCCTCCTTGAACAGATGATCAACAGCGAGGGATTGGTGGGCATTCCACTACCTTCCAATCAGGTCGAAGATCTCGCGGTCCTTGTCCTCGCTGAAATCAAGCTTGTGACCGGCGTGGAAGATATCCTGGATGAAGACGTGCTTATATTCGTGTCCCATCTGAGCAGCCTCAGCCTCGGCGTGAACCTTGTTCTTCGCAGCCGCTAGCTTTTCGTCATAGTCCTTCTTGGCGTTCTTCTTCGCGTTAGTCTCAGCGTTCTGGAGCTCCTTGACCTGTGCAGAAAGGTTGTTGATCTTTTGGTTCAGACCAGCTACAGTGCTCAGGTGCTGTCCACGTGGTCCATGGCTAGTGTTCCCGCCAATCCCCTTATGTTTTGTTGTAAAATTGGGAGCTATACAATTATCGTTTCAAAGTATTAATTGCATAACATTTTGAAGTTAGATCTACATTCTAAACGGACTAAACATTAGATCCATACCATAACCAGCTGCCGCATAGATCGGCGTTCGTATTCAAGTTTTGGTCTTTGGAATAAGGATCTTGGGACGCAATTCCACCGAATACTAGCCCCGCAAAGAGATAGAAACTCTTTGTCCGGAAGTGCTTCAGGTCACAGTTCCGTCCTCGGATGTTTGAGGCGTGGATCGACAATTTCAGATATACGATGTCCATATCGCTAAGGTCGAGACCTGCCTACTTTAGGATCTGTCATCGCCTAGGGTACGTTTCCCTGGGTGCCAATAAATTCAAACGTCTTTTACGCGAGGTTTATAGCTTCCTCGGAGGCTTTGCAGCTCCATTTTCTACTCGTGACTGGAGGTGGCATATGCATGTCTCGATCGGGACGTGCGAACCGGGCTAATGCAAATTCTACTCTTCCCAGCCAAGTCGACGTTCAATCCGGGTAACTTCAATTGAATGAAGCAAGCAAAACATGTAGTATGCAACCGGTGAATATAGCGCCTGTGATGTGGTTGCCCGACAGTTCGCCTATTTTCACATTTTCGAGGTCCGGACACGCCGGTGGCGGCGGGGTATTGCCGTACACTGCTTAGTGAACTTTTTGCGTAGCCCTGTGTAGTGGGGAAGTATTGCCGGGATTATGGCTTCTATTCACTTTTTACTCAACCACTTTACTTCAATAGTACCACGTTACTATAGCAGAGACAAAGCGACTGGTCAAAAAGCCTGTGGGAAGTAGCCAACCAACCAATGAGAAACAGTTGAGAATCCCACGTTAGACATTCCTTTAGACTAAGTTATTGAAAGATAGACCAGTGGTATTCCAAATGCTTCTGTTGGTTTCGCAATGGGTCCGCTGATTAGTGTGGAGAGTAGTCAAGTGCAGCTGAACTTTTGAGTGCAGTGTCCCATGAACATCGGACTATCTCGATATTAGTTTAGCGTTATTGACGGCTGAATATGTACAAAACGGTTTCAGGAGGTGGCTGATCTAGTTCACTCATCCACCGTCATTGGACTTTTCAGCACCTCACGCCCGCAAAATTGGCGAAATCGTCAAGAAAGAGACCTTGAGTATATTCATTAGCCGACGCTCGCCATTGGAAGAGCAGGGTCGATTGAATGGCGAGGTGGGTCAGCTGATGCTGAGTTCTACTGCCAATTTGACGGGCATTGGCCTGAAGTTCAGACTTAGAGAATGTTGACCCGGTGATCCAGGAGGCTGCTTATATCTTTGTGAACTATAGGTTGCAACCGCATCATATTAATGGGAAGGTGTCCCTGTATCATGTGCTTCAAGTTGGATTCTAATAACCCAACAATGCAAACAGATAGCAGCAAATGAGTTTTGCGGATTCGTTTGCCTCTTATTTTAAAAACTTCTGATGAGTTCTACCAATGCTTTCACGGCCATCGGCAGCTTCAAATACGTTCCTTGTCTGACCGTGAAACAATTCAAAAACAAAGCGGGGAAGGGTTCGACATTATTCATGAAATGGAAGCCTTTGCACTGCACTGCACCAACAGATCGCAATGGACAGGTGCGTATGATAGATCTCGTCTCGTCTCGGTTACGTCGCACAATCGCACAATCCCAAGGGGTGTAGAGTGTAGAGCCTGCTTAGTCAATGTTTCCTTCCTAACTCAGGTTTGCTAGGCATTCCAATCATTGGATATTATTTTGTCATACTTTTAACTTCCCCTTGGTTATCCTCTTTCAATGTATTTTCAAATATATCCGGCTAAGCTCAATATTGAATTGATTTTGGTCTCTGGTGGGCCGTAGCGACTGCCGTAGCGACTGCCGTAGTACGTGGGTGATGGTTTGCCCAAATATCTACAAACCCAGGTATGCTTTGAACGTATGGACTGGACAATGCTTATATACTTTTGAGGCACCGTAACTATAAGCCTCATCGGATTCATCGGATCTAGACCAATCGTATTCCCTATATAGCCGGTTACTCTCTTTTTTCTTGCCCGGGAGTTCAGAAGGACCCGGCGCGGCCTCTCCGCACAGGTGGAGACGCTGCATATTCGGACCTATGCATTCACTCAAGGACCCCAACCTCCAACATGCACGATTGTCTGCATTTGACTGTCATCTTGCTCATGACAAAAAAGTAAACAGATGTGTTGTGCCGCCACGTGACCATCCCCTCATCTGAGCCAAACCCCACAGTTCAATTTTCCCCGCTCAGAGGCCCTCAAATTCTTTCCCCTCTTGACCCCCCAGGAACCCCAACAACCCCCAATATGGAGGACGAGAAATCTGCAAAAGTCAAGAAGAAGGGTGCCGCACACCGAAAGTCCCTATCTTGCGAGTACTGCAGTCGATCCTTCGCCCGCTTGGAGCATCTCCAACGACATCTCCGCACCCGTTGAGTAACCCCGATCTATCCGTCCCCTACCCCCGACTAATGTAGGACAACAGATACCAAGGAGAAACCTTTCTCATGTGACATCTGCTCCAAATCTTTTGCCCGGAGGTAAGGCAACTGCCCTGCTTCCCAATGACCCAATCGCTTATCTTACGATGCTTGCAGTGACCTCCTGGTGCGACATGAACGATTGGTCCACCCTGCCGAGAGTGCTGCCAATCGAGAACATCGGACACACAATGGCATCGATACCACCCACCACGAGGTTCAAATACAGTCGACTATAAGTCAACCTGTCCATCATGAGTCGCGCATGCTAGAGCTTGCCGATGCCATCCCGGTCCATACCCAAGTGCCTCCACCTCCCGAGGTCCAGGTCCAGCCTCCGTCGATAGTCGAGACAGCACATTTCAATCCTTCCTGGGGCTATGACTTGAATCTTTTGTCGCACGCAGCAAGCCATGTCGCTCTGGAAGGGCAGCAGGAGAGTCTGGAGTCACTTCGAAAACCATCGCATTCGGTCGGCACGCCATCCCAACCCATCCCACAAGTCCCAGAGCGAGGGCTAACAGACAACTACGGCCTTGAGCCATCTATTCTTGACCTAACTGATCTGGGTGACCCCGTTCAAGACTTCACAGTCTTTCTAGAAAGTGTGGGTCTGTCGTCCGACTGGGACTCTGGGGTGTTCTCGTCGGTTGAGGATCCTATGTTGGCTCCAAGCATGTCCATGGATTCCAAGCAACAAGTAAGAGAGCAGGCGGCATCGACAAGACTGGGTGGAGATTTGATGAGTGATCCACGAATGCAGGCAGAAGAACCGCCCTCCTTCTCCAATTTCGGATCCCGATTACCATCCTTACAACCCGAATCTCACGAGATTGAAGATCGCATTGGTTTATCTGATGAAGGATCACGTCCTGCGTGGGATATAACCAATTCTGACCGCCAAGTCTTCATGTCAAAGCTCGAAGAGTTCTCCTCAATTCTTCCCACGGGATTTGTCCCGCCGTCTCGGCATGCTCTGTCTCGCTTCTTTGCGGGATATATCAATGGGCTGAATGAGCACCTTCCCTTTGTGCATGTTCCTACATTATCCATTGCCAAATGCTCTCCCGAGCTTACTCTGGCAACGGCAGCCGCAGGATCACATTACCGCTTTGAAAATGGCCGAGGAATCGACCTTTTCCATGCAGCAAAAGCAATTCTGTTAGAACGTCTCCGTCGAAGAGACAGCAGACAGGACGCTCGTCCATCATGGAACTATATTTCCCCTCCCTCAAATTTCCACAACTCTCGTGGTTCGTCTATGATTTCGAATACTGCGAGCAGTCCCTTTCAAAACCAACACCTTCCGAACGCATCTATCAATGCGTCGATCTATACACCAGACGATTCTGATGCTCATATGGAGGTGATTCGGACCTTTTTACTTTTGACAGTGTTTGCATCCTGGGAGAGACACCCAGAGCTCCTGCGAGAGATTCTTTCGCTCCAAAGTACATTGGCACGGCTTGTTCGGGAACACGGATTGGCAGAATCACCGCTTACTTCCGAACCCATTAGTTGGGAAGAGTGGGTACGAAGAGAAGGAAACAGACGAACAAAACTGATCGTCTATTGTTTCTTCAACCTCCACTCCATCATGTACAACATTCCTCCTCTGATTCTAAACGGGGAGCTGAAGTTGAACATGCCCTGTTCGCACGACCTCTGGAAAGCATCTAACCCAGCCCAGTGGCGGCGAGTACTCCGCACACGACAAGGCTCGGATGTTCCGTTCCAAGATGCATTTGCGCGGCTATTCTTAAAATCATCTATCTCGCTCCCATCGGCCCCTATCTCTCCTCTCGGTAATTACATCCTCATCCACGCCGTCATTCAGCAAATTTTCTTTGCCCGTCAACTCTGTCTGTCGGCTCCAAACATGCAAGGGACAAGTCTGAGACAGGAAGACCTTAACGTGCTAGACAATTCATTGAGTGCCTGGAAGGCATTGTGGAAACGCACGCCCGAATCCAGCATCGACCCTCAGAACCCAGCAGGCCCGATTGCCTTCACATCGACTGCGCTCCTGGGACTTGCCTACATTAGACTGCATGTAGATCTAGGACCCTGTCGGCACCTTATTACCCAAGACCCTGTTCAAATCGCAGGAGCCCTGATCGAATCGCCGCCTATTGTCCGAAGTCCACGACTGATCATGGCACTATTGCACTCAGCCCACGCTCTATCTATCCCCGTCCGACTAGGCATCGACTTCGTGGCAAGGACACACTCATTCTTCTGGAGTATCCAGCACTCCCTCTGCAGTTTAGAATGCGCTTTCCTCTTGAGCAGGTGGCTCATCGCCATCCCTGCCACACAATCAGAGCAGAGACTATCAGAGCACGAGCGGAAACTGCTCCTGTGGATCAAGAGCATGATGGATGAAACCGAAATGGCTGTTGATCCACCAGGAGCCCCCGACATGGAGTTCCTGGCGAACCCGTACAAGGTGCGCCAGCTAAGTGTTGCCATTGTCCGGGTTTGGGCCCGTACATTCAAGGGTAATACCAGTTGGGCGATTGTGGATCTGATTGGCTCGAGCTTGGATACATACGCCGACCTCTTGGAGACTACAACAGGCTTTGCATGATAATTGTAGGTTTCAGAGCCATGTGGTCGGATTTGGACCAAAGAAATGGGTGGATGCTTCTGGGCACCACCGTTTTAAGGACGCTATTGCTCCTTCTCTTCGATTTTTTACTTTTTTTTTTCCTTGGTGGACATGATATCTAGCGGAGTTTTGCATATGCGCGGTCTGGGATTTTGGAAGGGTTTTCCTGGTTGGGGTTCCTCATGGTCTGTATGTATTATGACTTGTCGTCACTTGTGATTGCTGTCTATACCCGGTGGTGCGAGTCTCAGCTGGGGTTGGGGGTTCGGCCCCAATATCCTTCGCATTTGCCTAAAAATTGAGCACGTCTGAGACGTCTTATACTTGACTTGATTTTCATTCAAAACTCGAAAAGTGAACAGTATTCCGCATTGCATTCGTTAAATCATAAGAAATTTCGTTCCTAGTATCACGATTTCTTTTGAAGAGCCTTGGGTCGGTTCCTGGCGACGCTGGCAGGCACAAAATGAAGTGCAGACATAGACTTTTCCAGTTCGTCGATCTCCATATCATCTGACTTCAAATTCTGTGGAGCTCTCGACTGAGTCTCGGGAGCCTGAGATGGAATGGCGGGTGGATTCGTTTGAGATGCCGAGCTGCGGCGCCGCAATCTTCCCTCATGGGAAGAGATAGAAACATTAGAGATGCGTCGTCTGTGACTGTTCAATGGTCTCAACATCGACGTCTGTCTATCTATCCCATCATTGATGATGTAGAAATTATAGCTCTAGAGTGAAACCCCTCAATCAGTAACAATCCTCAAATATAACAGAGAATATCATACCCGAGGAAACATGTGCTTGTCTATGAGATGAAGTCTACGCTTTTGAGGAGTCGAGCACTTCCGGTCACAAGTCTCAATGAAACAACCAAACTATGCAAGTCAAGTCAATTATTGATCTGGTCACAAAGGCGCACGAGCACATACGGTCTTATCTCCGCGCGCCCGTCTCACGGCCGCAAGCGGGTCATGATTTTCTTCGATGTGAAGATTCAAGAAATGACCCGTGGGGAAATTTTTACTGCATTGAGAGCAGCGATTGACATGGGCTTGTCGGTAGTGGACCTCGTAGTCTTCGTACGAAGTGAACGAGAGAGTCTCGCGGTGTGGCGGGAGGGTACACTGCATAACCTCGGCGGCCGGCTCTGGATCTCGGTATAAGATCTTACTGTCTGGCTCAGGCGTAGCTGTCGGACTCGGAGAGCTTGATGATACAAGGTCATGAGGCGGACTCGAGCTTCGCGAGCGTTTGGACATGATGTGATTGATCCACCAAGGCGGGGCAGTTCACTGCAGCAGGGGATAAGATGTAATGGGGCGAATCATCGCGCAAAGATCATCTTATGGATGAGAACGGGGGAAAAAACAAAAACTAAAAAATGCAAGAGAAAAGTTATAGTGAAAGCACGAAGAGTGGTAGAAAGGTAAAGAAGTAGAAAAGAAGGCCACTAGCCACAGGCCAACGCCACAGGGGGAGATTCCGCGAAGTACTCCACGTCTGGTCTTTTTCCGTGATCGTGACTTCCACTTCTCCCCGGACTCATGGCTACTTCGTCCACTTACCCAGTCATAGCCATTTGACGGGCGTCTACGGTGGGAGAAAGTCTCCCATAAGCCATGGCGTTCCAAGATGCGTGGCAGTGAGTCCCTTCGTCCCTCGTCCTAATCTCAAAATCTAACAACCTAGGACTGCGATCCACGCCGAAAAAGAGCTCTTGCAGCGCCTCGTTGAGAAGGATCCCACCTTCGCTGAAATCTCTCACTTTTTATCGGAGTCAGTCTCACTTCCCACACCGGGCCGGTTCCTAGCTAACCGAGGCCTTTGAACAGATTCCGCACCGCTTGCCAAAATGCTATCCTCCTCGACTTCGAGACCGCCCGCGACACCGATGTCGAGGGTCGCCTGTGGGATGCGCACTTGAAACTGAATACCCGATTTCGAAAGCTGCTTTCACGCGTGAGTGCACCCACTACGAATGACACACTTGAGTCGGCTAACGGATGCGACACGATAGTACCGCGAGGAAAACGCAAAAAAGAAACCCGTCGAGAAGCGCAAGCTCGAGAAGCACTACCTGGACTTCATCAAGTCGAGCCAGCGGTTCTACCGGGGATACATTCAGCATCTCTCATCGCACTTTGGAGGCATTGTGGAACTGGACAAGGTCGCGCGCAAATTCAATTATGAAAGTGCGCGATTCCCCGATGCCCGAGTACTATGGTCGTGAGGCTAATTGCGGTTTTTTTTACTAGATTTGTCAACGCAGCCTTCATCCATTGTTACACCCGATTTGCACAAGCGCATCCTCCAATCCTGCCATGCGACACTTATCCGACTCGGCGATCTTTCTCGCTATCGCGAAACCGAACTCGTCGCTAAGGACCGCAATTGGGGCCCCGCAATTGGATACTATGACTTGGCCTCGGTGATCTACCCCGTCTCTGGCGCATCGCACAATCAGCTGGCTGTCATTGCCCTCGCCGATGGTAACCATCTCCGAGCCACATATCATCTGTACAGAGCATTGTCTGCCCAGGACCCGCACCCTTCCGCAAAAGGAAACTTGGAGATTGAATTCCGCAAGATCATGAACTTGTGGGCCAAGAGAGAGCTGATCCGTCCGGAGGATGCCGGTATTCCAGGCAGAGCCTTGGCTCCTTGGTTCGTCTATCTCCATGCACAATGTTACAAGGGAAACGATTTCCCAGAGCATGACGAATTGGAAAGTGAGGTGATGAGCCAGTTGGGAGTCGACATTAGAGAGCGTTCTCTTGAGGGAACTCTCCAGAAGTTATGCCTGGTCAACATTGCCGCCGAAGACTTTGCCCGAACCCGATCTACTGAGGAGTCTGTCTCGAACGCCCGCGCCTTTTTCCAGAGAATCAACGTCAAGACTTTCTTTACCCTGCTGCAGATCCTTTTGGTTGAGTTGGAGCGATTTGCCGCTGAGGATTCAAGCACAAGCAGCAAAGACACCCTCAAGAATGGACCGGACAAGGTGACTGTCGTCGCGCGACGGATTTTGCCTGCACTGCGCCATTACAGCTCTTGGCTTCTGACTACCAGTGAATTCCTTGTTGCGCAGAAAGAAGAGAAGGACTCGACTCTCTCCATTCAGATCCAAGAGTTCTGGAAGATTTACGCGGGTACCCTTACCCTCCTTGCGTCTACCTTCGATGTTGTACATCTCCCAGAGATCGACTACCTTTTGGAGGAGGACGAAGAGAGTCTCGGATTCACACCCCTAGATCAATCGGCAACTGCTCGCCGATACCTTGGCATGAGTGACCAGATCAAGCCTCGCGTCAACGATCCTGGTGTCGAAAGAAGCCACCCCAACGAGGAGATGCTCTACAGAATTCGCGAATTTGTGATTGATGGTCTGGACCTGGTCGTCAGAAACAAGATCCCTGTTACTCTCGTCGATGACGAAGATAAGAAGACATTCATCTACCAGGAAGATGGCCTGCCTTGTCAGTTCTTCTCGAGTCCTCATGGCCGTCAGCATACCCTATCAACCCCGAATATCGAGCGAGACGAGATCCCGCAGCCGGCACAGGACTCGAACTCTGTTGTCGAGGGTCACAGCATGTTTGGTGGTTCTCAGTCGGCATCGGCATCCATGTCTGCTAACATGCACGGCATTGTTGAGGGTGTAGAGCGGTTGGTTGAGTCTGATACGTACGAGAATTCTCCCGATCTTTCAAATCAGTTCTCCTACTTTCATGACAGTGGAGAAATGCCCACGCCGTCTGCACGAGTGGCCTCGCGTGCCAATGCTTTTACCTTCAACGAAAGAACTCCGCAGCAGTTCAGCACCCCTCTTGCCCCTCCGGGACTTGGTCGACCCACTACCAATGCCGCCGATTCCCTTCGCGGATCTATCTCTCAAGGCTATGGATCGTTGCCTGCCCTGGGACCAAGTATCTGGAACACTTCGTCTCCCGGTCCGCTGAGAGATGGAGCTTCTCCCAGAACCCCTCCGGGTTTGGGCGTGCAATCTCCAACGCACGCAATGGGTCCAACAGGCATGAACGCTTCCGAGCGATCCCCACCCCAGGAGCAGATGACAAGTGACCTACTTCGCCAGAGTCTCATGGGCCAAACTCAGTTCTCAAATGCTATCGACCCTGCGGGATCTCTTCCTTCCTCGTGGATTCCTCCCTCTAACCTATCCGCGCAACCGCGCCCCACAGGGAACAATTGGGACCGCGATATGGGCCGGATGACCTTCGGATCCTATGAGCTCCCTAGCCAGCCAATGTCCAGCGGCATGCCAGGCCAAACCTGGGCAAATGAAGCCTTCATCGCAAGCAGTCTAGCCTCGGGGCCCAGTCACTACAACTCCGCATTCAGCGGTCACCGCAAGCCAGCGGCCCAGCTCGGTGCAATTGGCCAGACCCCGCCATGCGGCCAAGGCGGTTGATCACAGACACGAGCCCCAATTCCTAATTTGTACGAAAAACCGCATTTCTATCTGCGTAACAGCCCTACACAGCCGAACCAGACCAGGAACATTCCAACGACCAGAACTTGTACCTCCTTGGCCCTGGCCTGTGTTCTGTTTCTCATTGGAGGCCATCTAGGACGACGAAAGTGCTCTACTCATCCCACGAGATAGACCTAGATCCATGCCTTTGATCAGCCCCTTGGCCTGATGCTACCGGCACCAGAAACGCACATGCCTTGAAAATAAGCTTCAGCCCGGATTTCACGGCCCTTCTTCCCCTGCTTTCCCTGTGGCAGCTATTCCTTTCTTTCATTCCGATTCGGAGCAGGAGGATGGAAATTGCGCGTTTCAACACGGACACGGGAGAAGGTCAAGACGCGAGTAACCCACCTGCTTTTAGCGGATGGTTCCGTTTGTCCTCCTGTCTTTCTGTGCGTTCTGTCTTTTCATGCGCGAAATGAAGCCCCTTATGACGAAACCTTCTTTTGTGATGCCCTTTTTTGATTCTGATGGTGGACATGGTTGGGATGAAGGGTTTGGCACCATGCCAAATGTTATCTTGTTAGGTCAGGTCTGTTAGTCAATGGACAACAATTTCATGTCGACGCCTAGAGTAGAATGTTCATGTACCTCCTTAGTGGTGATTCGACCGGCTGGATCCGACGGGGCGAAGGCATCTCTGCTTCGGGCTCGCCTCCAGCTTTCGACGGTGGTTCTGGCTTCGAGGTCTTCCGCAGCGAAGCCGGCGGTGGTGTCTTGCGTGTTTGTGGGAGGGCTCTCGGGCCTTCCCGCGGGTAATGCCAGACTGAAGCACCAAGCTCACAAGCACTCCAACGGCAGCAAAAACAGTACCAATCTGCCACACGAGCTTCAAGCTGTCCACATAAACACTCACCACCCTACGCATTAATCACAGGTGTGTCATTACGCAGATTTGTACTGGCCACTATCAGCGATGAGAATCTTGGGCGCATGGCATTGCAAACAGGTATTGTCCTCAACACGATTGGAGTAAGCCCATCTTGCGTGCATTCGAGAGCACACTCCCGGAGCCGGAGGGGCCATGATGAGATGGCATTGCATGGGGAAAATCGCAATTTGTAGATTTCCTTTGGCCTTATTTTAGGCAACGGCACCGCAGAAACACGGTATGAGCCTTAAATACCCTCAGTGATCTTTTTTGGAGCCTCAAGCCCAGTGAAATTGTAACATCATCTTAGGTATACACACATGGACATTCAAATGTTAGGTTGACTTCGTGACTACTCCGGATCCTATCTGGTCTGCGTCTAGTATATGCATACGGCAGTTACCAAGTTGCTAGGTCCTATGCACTGCTCCATATGTATCTGCTCTTTACTCCTCTAAGAGCCGCAGATTTCAACTACAAAATTTATTACACTAAATTCATCGAACGAAACTCGAGCAAAAGGCTGAGTATAGAGATGACTCTGGATATGTCCCTCTGCGCAGAAGCTCGAGGAGATACAGTCTGGCTACTATATCGCAATCGAAACATTGTTTGTTCGTTATATCGTTGTTGAAAACTGGCACTTGTCCAACACTCGCGGAGCCCAGCAGATTTCATGCTCTCTAAACCACATCGTGTCATGCTGTACATGAATGATCATACCTAGATGACAGGAACAGTGGTGTATAAGGAGAACAATATTTCGTCTAGAAAGGGTTGATCCCTCTTGGGGCTCGATTGGCCGACGTTAAGTCATTTATCTCAAGGTATATAGGAAAGGAAAAAACGGAAATATTTGGGTATAGAGGGTTGAATCATCTAAAGGTTGTTTGGTGCTTGTCAATCATTTGAACTGCACCAGGATCTTCAATAGAAGATTTTTGTGTTGAAGGTCTTCGTTTCTATTTTTTGTTTGAAAGAAGATTGGTCGCTTAAGAGCGAGAGTAGGCCTGCTTGGGGTAGGGGTAGCTAGGATTGATTGTTAGCGTGGTGGCTCTATATCTAGATGGCTTGGTGGGAACTCACGAAGGTCCGAGCTCCTGGATGCTCTTGCTGGCCAGCCACTGACCCATGTCAATGCTGTCCTCAAGAGGCTTGCCCTGGACAAGACCGGCGCAGAAGCCACCGGCGAAGGCATCACTTTGGAAACGCAAGTTAGTCAATTGCTCAAAACCTGCTTGAAGAACAAACTTACCCAGCACCGTTGGTGTCGTTGATAGCATCCTTGGAGAGCTCGTGGACGGGGAACTGCTTGACCTCGGTGGATCCAATGACAACAACAGTGGACTCAGTACCCTGGGTGACGATGACAGTGCGGGGACGCTGGGTGTTCTTCTTAGGAAGAGCAGCGAGCTTCTTGGCGATCTCAACAACGTCCTCGGTGCCCCACTCGTGGCTGGCAGAGTAGGCGCGAGCCTCGGTCTCGTTGCAGAAAACGTAGTCGGTATAGGGCAGGACGCTATCGAGCTGATCCTTGAAGAACTGGGGGATGAAGGGGGCGGAGAGATTGAGCATGAAGACCTGGAAGTCGTGAGTAATCTTTCAAACCATAGACATTTAGTTGAGTTACCTTATTCTTGGCGGCTGCCTCCTCAGCGAGAGCAAGGATGGCGGGGACGCAGACAGTCAGGTGGAAACCACCGACATAGAAGAACTTGGCCTTCTCGACGAAAGACCAGATGTGGGGCTGCTTCAGGTGCTCAAGCTTGTACTCGTTGGCAGCAGCGAGATGAGTGCACATGCTGCGGTCGTGGCCAGTGATGATGACACCGCACTTTCCGGTGGGCTGGGACTCGTCGACACGGTACTCAGTGTGGACGCCGGCCTCCTCGCAGGTCTTCTTAAGGATGTCACCATACTTGTCCTTGCCGACACAGCCAATGTAGACAACAGAGTTGTCGGGAAGAAGGTACTTTATCGGCTATTAGTATAATTGATAGATAAGCCCAATATGAATCTTACCTGAGCACCACGAGCAGTGTTCTGGGCGGCACCGCCGGGAATCAGCTTAGCATCCTTGGCCATGAGCTCGTCGTAGAGACCCATGTGCTGCTCCTCAGCGAGAATGGCATCGTTGGCCTTGAGGCCATACTTCTCAAGAAGCGCGGCATCACTAGAAAAGACATGTCAGTAAGCGAATTGGTAGATAATTCCCTAGAGTCAATTCGTACCCACGAGCCTGGATGTCTAGAGAAAGATTAGTCATGGATTAGAACTTTTTGAATAAAGCATACATACCGAGGAGAGGGTTCTCCAGACACAGAAGAGGGTAAGACTGAGCAGACATTGTGATAGATGAATTGGGTTATTTGTAAGAGGAAAGAGTGAGAAAGGTGGGAGGATGGAGGGGTTCGGCAGAAAAGCAGCCGGGCGGAACAGTCCTCAAGGTCGAGCTCCACCGTCAACACATCCAGTTTGACCCATCAACACGTCACCTCAACATCCACGATGGCTGACCATACATTGGACATCCCGGAGCTCCTTCAATCCGCTTCAATCAAGAGGCACCCTTCTCCGAGCCACGATATAAATCCGTCTACCGCGGCCTCGGAAAAGCAACCCGTGGTCGCAGCCCCGGTTTCCGACGCTGCCAGCATCGCCTCCGATATCGTTGACCCTAACCGGGTGATTCGACCTGTGCGCCGGCGCCAGACACTTCCTCCCTTGCCAGATCTACGCTTTGAGCAAAGCTATTTGGCTAGTATAAGGGATGCTGACACCTGGGGGCGAGTGACTTGGATTACCATCAGAGACCAGGTACGACACACCCATTGGGGGTATCTAGGGGGTCATGCATTTTTGAAGACAAAGCAGGCGAAATTCAAAACCAGAACGTATAGCTAACATCAACTGCCTCTATCAGGTCCTCCTTCCTCTCATCCAAGGCACGGTCTGGACCCTAGCTCTTTCCGGCTGGCGCTTCTGGAACCGCAACGCCTCTCTCAGCGGACACACAGTGGGCAGCAGAATCCGCAGATGGTGGTATGATGTCAACAACTGGAAGCTGCCACCGATGGGTTGGACTAAAGACCCGAAGCTAGCCGCGCAGGCCGAAGATGTGAGCTCGTCTCTTTAAAAGCCTTGCTTGTATCAGAAAAGGGTCTGTGCGGCTAACGCTTTTGGAGTTTTTACAGATCTACGAGGCGCAATTCTCTAACGGGGGCACAGACTAATTGTACAGTTGTACAGAGTATCTGAAGAGATATTGCTTCAGGGGCTTAAAGGCGATTACCTGTTTCACTAGCATCATTGGCGTTTGATTGCGGAGTTTGGCTTCATTGATTCTATGTTTGTACGTTTTTGTTCTATATCCCACCTTCTCGAATGGTTCTCGACCGGCAAAAGCTGTGCGTACGGGTCATATTGTCTCCAATCCACCACATATTACTGGATCAGTACCACCACATATTACTGGATCAGTAATCCCGGGTTCGTTCTGCAACATTTTTATGATTTTAGTAATCCTACAACCTGAGAACATCAACGGATATCACGGTCGATTAGAATTCATTATTCGAGCAAACTCCACGTCTGCTCCGGACAATCGGGCTAATTCGTTGGCCATAAATCGGCACATTGAACATAAGACAGGGTGTGAGGGTGATTAGCTAGCCGGGTTCCAGCTCTGTGCGAAAGGGGCCTGCGGATGAGGAACGCCTTGGACAGGCCGGCTTTCAGCCCCGGGAGGAAGTCCATTCAATCCACTAGCCTCGGCTGGCTGGCTGGAGTTTTGCACATCGACAGGCGCAGGGATGGGACTTGTAGGGGTTTGTGGAATGGTGGACAGATTGATTGAAGTTTGGGGGGCAGCTCCTTGAGAGTTTGACGCGAGAGGCGTGGATGGTGCTGCCATTGTCGGCACCGGCTGAGGCAGCTGGGGTACCGGTGCAGGAGGGAAAGAAGGTGCCGTCGCTGCCGAGTTGGCAAATGATATCGTTTGGCGTGGTAGAGACTGGTGTGTAGATGGTTTATCCTCGCCCAAATCTGTCATCTGGGCATCTTGCGCAGGGGGAGGCTCGTCCTGAGCAACCTTGGGTTGACTGGACAGATTGCCTTTGCCGTAGCGAAGTTGGACCACGAGACTTTGTGGCTCGCCATTCGTGATGGACTCATCTCCACTTACGTTCTCTGCTTCATCATCGCCCTCGAACTCATTCTCATCGTCTTCCTCGCCGCCCCATTCTCTTCCACTATCATTGGCCTCCGATGGGGCAGCTTCCGACTCGGCCTCAAGATCATCATCTCGGTATCCTGAATAACCATTGGGATTGATAAATGTCCGAGCTCTCTGAGGTCTTCCCTCATCCTCATCATCCTCATCAAACTCAGAGTCTTCGCGCTGTCCGGTGAGAAGGGCCTCTCCATAAAGACCGCCGGCACGGGAACGAATCTGTCGCCCGCTTGCAGTGAACCGAGTGCGTGAAGGCTCAGCAGGTGTCACATTGGAGGATGCATTGCGAGTTGATCGTCGAGAAGGAAGCCCATCCGAAAACATATCCTCATCATCAGAATATGTGTACTTCAGCTTCTTGCCACGAGTACGGCCTTCATACATAGAGAAGCCAGGTTCCGGTCGAGTGAAAGCCGCTTTGCGCTGAAGACGGTAGTCGCGGCGCTTGCGTTTCTGGTAATACGATCAGTCCAATACTACTGATGATCTCCGTCAGCAACTTACATCCTCTGATGCCTCGAATCGTGGGATGGCATTCCGAATCCTCTCGCTGAGCTTCTTCGAATTCACACCTTTTTCTTCCTGAAGCTTATCGGCAATTTCTTGTATCTCTGGAATACTCCCGGCAACACTCCACCAAGTGTTATTCTTGAGAGCAGGGTTGCTTTCCCGATATAAACGAAAGTGTGTATCATCTTGTCCTTCGATAAGCCAGTATCGACGTTTCAAGCTGTCGCGACCCCAGGGCTGAACGGAAAGTGGTTGGTTGAGGTCGTCGTCGTGGCGCGCCTGCTTGTAAGATTCCTTAATCTTGGCCTGGATCGCATCCGAAGAGGCCAGGGACCAGAGGATCAAAGACCGAAGCAGCTCCAGCTATAAGATCAAATATCAGAATTGTGTTGTTTTTCCACGGTTTGAAGAGCATACTCGTTCTTCAGGCGCCATTGTCGTAAAGCTACGGCCCCCGTGAAGGGGGTTCCTGCCCTGCCATGCCTTGGGCCACTGCGACTGATGTGTTGAAATAGCTTCTTCGAGAGGTCGCGTGTAATGATTCCGTCTGTAAAATACCGAATTTCAAGTCAGCCAACACTCCTGTGGTTAATTGGCGGGAGGGAGGTAATGCGCGCGGTTCAAAGGCTTCTGCGCGGGGATCGAGGTATCGGGTGGCGACCATACTCAACATCCTTCTTGCGGTTCAAAACGAGACCCAGCAATGCGCATAGCAGGCGCTCAATGTATTCCCCTGGGGGTGACTCCTCAACACCTTTCTCAATGTCCTGGGGTCCGAAATGGGGGACTCCACGAGGAAAGGATTCGTGGAAACGCGCGCGAAACGTGACGATGAACTAAGTATTGCGACAGCTCAGCAAGTGTGTTTTTGAATAGTCTGAACGCGTTATGAACGTGTCCACACGTCCATCAATGAATAAGGTTCATATGATAATAGTCAAACTCACCGCGATGGTCGGGTTGTCGGCCAGAACGTATTCATGGGGTGGTGATGGCTCCCGCTTCGGCGGCGGCGTCTCCGACTCCTTCTTGAAGTACTTGGTGATACCAACTGGTTCGTCGACTGCCATGGCTGCTTCGTCGTCTGTCGGTGGCGCCGACGATAGCGACGAGAGTTCTGAGTCAGAAGGTGCCATGGTGGATGTTGTGGGGAGGTAGTGCGAAGGACAAGGTTGGCGTCCGCGCAGGAAGCGTCACGTCGGCAGTACCTACGCCTGCGCCCGATTATTTAATGGAATTCCTTACGCGACAAAGCCATTTACAATGCGCTTCTGAAAGATCATTTCACATTCGCCTCCAATCATCAATAATATCTAGAAGCAATCAATGCGAGATGCGCTCTATTTAGAGGTCTATAAAGCCCCGTACTTATGGCAAGGGTGTACTATGGAGACCAGACTACAAACTGCGCTTGGATGCCGCCTGAGATCTTGTTTCGTAACTGCCGAGATTTGTGACAACAGAATAGATTAAGCTGGGATGTTGTAAAGCAGTGATGGGATGATAGAGAGCATCCAGATTTGAGACCAAGACTAATTCAGAAATGACATTGGACGACAGATCGGTAAAGCTATTATTTAGAAGGAAATCGGTATTGACATGAAATGACATTGGAGCGCTCGTGCTCCTGGAGCTTATATTTCTATGTTTTTTTGCATCCGATACTTGGATTCTATTTTCTGTGAGGATTGGAACAGACATCACTCTTAGTCTCGTTTGTGAAAATAGTGGCTGGTGGGAGTCAGTGTGTGATAAAAAGGAGACGCGGGCTTTAGTAGACAAGTTGATAAAGACCCGATATCATAGGTGAGTTCATTTGTCTCCGCAAAGACACTTCAGGGCTATCCAAGCCGTCACGTGAATCACGTGATGGGGTTAGTAAATGAACAGGCGAGGCGAAGACACAATGTCAACTTTCAGTGAAACATAAGGTACACTATGGAGTGAGTTAAAATCTCCAATTCAGCAGACATTAGCTATGAATGATAATGAAAAGTTCAATATTATGGTTAACCCAACGCAATATTTGGTTCATGCAAAAGTTCGCTCGCGAAAGTGATTACATAAGGAAGCCCGCGCTAGTGCTGATTGGGTTAGGTTAGCGACCGCACCCTAAAGCCCACACAGTCCCGTCCTCCATCGATTTCTCATCCTCCAAACGACAAGCCCATCGTCAATTCGAGGTACGACTTTCCACACCCACGACTCTCAAGTCGATATTCGCCTGTCAACACAAATACTAACACTGTATTCTAGACAGTCGCCATGGGTCGTGTTATCCGCAACCAGAGGAAGGGCCGTGGCTCCATTTTCAGTGAGTGCGATCGAAAAAAAAATACCGTCCTTCCACCAATTTTTGTCGACGCTACGCTGCGAGTAGCGATGAAATTGCGAGAATCAGGACACACGAAGAAGGGGAATGGAAGTGCTGATTTCGAATTTTTCTGTTTACAGCGGCTCACACCCGTCTCAACAAGGCTCCTGCGCAGTTCCGTACCCTCGACTACGCCGAGCGTCACGGATACACCCGCGGTGTCGTCAAGGAGATCATCCACGATGCCGGCCGTGGTGCTCCCCTCGCCAAGGTCCAGTTCCGTCACCCCTACAAGTTCAAGATGATCACCGAGACCTTCATCGCCAACGAGGGCATGTACACCGGCCAGTTCATCTACGCCGGTAAGAACGCCGCCCTGACCGTCGGCAACGTTCTTCCCCTCGCCTCCATGCCCGAGGGTACCGTCATCACCAACGTCGAGGAGAAGTCTGGTGACCGCGGTGCGCTCGGCCGTACCTCCGGCAACTACGTTACCGTCATTGGCCACAACCCCGAGGATGGCAAGACCCGCATCAAGCTCCCCTCCGGTGCCAAGAAGGTCGTCAAGAACACTGCCCGTGGTATGGTTGGTATCGTCGCCGGTGGTGGCCGTACCGACAAGCCCCTCCTGAAGGCTTCCCGTGCCAAGCACAAGTTCGCTGTCAAGCGCAACTCCTGGCCCAAGACTCGTGGTGTTGCCATGAACCCCGTCGATCACGTACGTTTCCCTTCCATCTGCTTCATTTCTGACCACATATCTGACTGTTCTTCCTATAGCCTCACGGTGGTGGTAACCACCAGCATATCGGTAAGGCCTCGACCATCTCCCGCTACGCCGCCCAGGGTCAAAAGGCCGGTCTCATTGCCGCCCGCAGAACCGGTCTGCTCCGCGGTACCCAGAAGACCAAGGACTAAGCGTCCAATTACGTGGAGTTTTTCTTGTGACGGGTTGAAAATGGATTTCTGCTATGAGACAAATGTACTTAGGCGACTGCGGATAAGCGTCCCATGCGCCCTAGCGAATCAAGGTTGTGGACACCACCTTTTCTTTGTCGAAAATAAGGGTGATAGAGAATGAGGTCGGGACTGGCCTCATTGTCAAGGCAGAACGGAAGATCAAAAAAGGCCCTTGGGGCTGAAATGATACACCTTTAAACTTCATTCTGGTCCCACCCTGTAGACTGCCTTAGTTCTGTAGATTCGAGCTCTAGACTGATGTTCGTCCTCGGGTACTCAAGTGTCAATATCTCGTCAGATCTAGGTATCTAATTGTCTAAATTCGTTCCGAGGTTCCTGTTCTATGTGGAAGTCACTGGTAACCCACCTACATTCTTTTATGCACTTTTCCCCCGCTACCACACCACACACCCGACCGAGTCGATCTATTTCGAGCAGGAAAGCAAAGCGCCAGAAACAATGTCGTCGTAAATCAAGCCTGATGAAAAAGGCATGCGAATACAGCAAGCTGTGCGACGCAGATGTCTGTCTGGGCATACGTCTCCGTGAAACGGGCCAAGTGTTTATTTTCTCAGCGGACGCTTCGGGATTCTGGGCTTTTCTTGGCTCTCAATTAGTATGTTGCCAACACCGTCTGATGGAAAGACCACTAACTTCTCCAGAACTCACATTATCCAACGCCGAAGCTGGTGACGGATCGAGATCTCCAGGTGGTTTGAAGCGTGTACACTACTCGGGGTTGTCACATAGAGAGGATAACGAGACTAGGGGATTCTGAACTGTCGTCGTTATGATTGAGGAGCTCTTTGCAACCCTGATATATTCTTTTAAGACTGGCGCTTTCTACTCCTATTAAGTAGAACGAACTTTAGACCGCGGACCTGCATGACGCTCGGTGCTTTTACCTGGATGGGTAGAATGCCTCAGCGGAGCCGAGTTAATGGGATCAGCGAATGAACTTACCCGTTCTTCTAGCCCCCAATTAATTGTAAGGAGATCTCGGATGAATGGTATTCCTCTTCAGGGGCTGCCAAAATCTTGCACCCCTCTTTTCTCTTGATTATCCGTTTCCCTCTGCGTAAGCGAGCTATATTGTGCCTTTGAGACACTGTTCTTTACTTTGGATTGAAAAGAGCCCTGCAACCAACCAGAGCCGCTTACGGGCAGAACTCATTCTCTATCAGGGGAAAGGGAGCCCTTATTGAATGATCCTTAAGGTTCAATTATGCTATTTTAAGCTCGCTGGATTTTCGCTTTCGTTTTTGGTCGGAGAAAGATTCTTTGCAATACTATTCCACATATGTATTTCCAGAAATCTATCATAACAATAATAGCGATTCAGTCTGCGAGAACTAGCTCTACCTCGCTGGAAGACGGAACAACGATTTGAGGTCTGCCACCATTATTATCATCTGTGAAGTCCGATCTCGTACTTTGACCATATCCCCTAAAAGTCACGACAGTATCAGCATGGGTCCCATCTTTAGTACCCCAATCCCACCACTCAATCGTTGCGCCCTTGAATGCAAATCGGAAGATCGCCCCAGCTCTGAGATGATCTGGAAACTCCCAGAGCTCATCATCCAAGGTGAATGACCCTTCCCAGCTTTCACTCGGATGGAGACATACAAAGTCTTCACTTTGAGCAACGTGAATCTTAGAAGGTTGATCATTCACAAAACCGGGACAATAATCACCATATCTGCAGGGAATCCACTGTTCGCTGCCACCCTGAACCCGTCGATCTAATTGATAATTTATTTCGTCACGGAAGACATTGGTGAAGAAAGTAAGAGGATCGGCAGTGGTAGAATTGGTAATATCGACACCGTGATATGTCACTTTGTATCGAAATTTCATGATTATATCGCCGTTTGCTCGCTTCAGTTCTCTGGAGATATTCTCGGTTTCAAGGGACACGCTAAGTATGGGCACGTTGTGTCTAATAGAACTCTTGCTTTTGATTGGTGTCAGTATAAATAAATATATATTCCGGACTGAGAAAGCAACGTACTCCGAAATTTGGGATTGGGATCGCATAATGATCTGTAGCTCTAGTGTATAGTAATGTGGCTGGGAAAATGTAATTGTTAAGATCGGAGCACGGAAGATATGTCCAGAGTCATGGGCAACAAAGCCTTGGCGGGAACAAACACTGATTCATTGGTCGAAACTTTGGCCCCTCTCATGGATATAGTCACGTGATAGCGCTACCTTTCGCCTATCATGGAATTGAGCTGGCAATATAGACTAATAAAGTAGGCGGTATGCCTGTCAATCTCTCGAATAATGCCCAATATCTTTCATTTTCAATGTACCAGGCTTGAGTGCCGGTTTACTTCCTGAAAATTCAAGTGCTCTGTAGGCCATTTACAAGAGAGCGCCTGTACTCATGTCATCAAGAGACAATGGTTTTTATGAGTCCAGTGATGTTTCCCTCGTAGCCTTGACGAGGCTTTTTTCATCAACTATTTAAGCTACCAATATCCCTTTCGTTTCAAATTTCCTTTTAAGCCGCTTTAAACCGTTCTCTGTTCTCTCACGGACGTTCAGGCATATGGACACATCTTCTTTCCTCAAATAACATTGGGTAGGTTGAGTGAAATAATGCCCATGCCTGCGACGGTTAAGTCTTCCGAGGCAGGATATATCATCACAACCGGGGACACTTATATTTGGGAGAATCGAACATCAGCTGATTTACTAACAAAAGACAAGCAAATAAAGATGAGCTATTTTTGAATACCCCAAGACTATCAGACAATAGCTAGAATCCAATTAGACCTACCAAAGCGTCAAGTTGAGGCGAACTTCGTTGATCTCAAAGTGACCAATCAGAGCCGCCTTAGCTGAACAGAACCAAGTCAGCCCAGCACCTTATATCTTCCCATTTCCCACGCCCCACGAAAATGCAGCCCTTTAAACCCGACTGAAAGGACTCATCTCATGCTCCCAACACGTCGAGCATGAAGACTACCCCACAGAGGATCCCGCGCCTCGGCCGCTCCAGCACAGCCCTCACATCCGCCGAACGGTGGCAGGCCGTAACCAAGCGCGACGCAACAATCTCAAACTTCGTATACGGCGTCCTTACCACAAAAATATATTGCCGTCCCTCCTGCCCCGCCCGCCTAGCCCGGCGCGCAAACGTTGAATTCTACGACACCCCCTCCCAAGCCGAAGCCGCCGGACTCCGACCCTGTAAGCGCTGCAAGCCACAATGCGACCTCATGGCGGCTGCCAATTCGCAGGCGACGATGGTCAGCAAAGCATGTGCGGTGATACAGGATACACTAGGCGCAGGGGTGAAACCGAGGTTGCAAGACCTGGCGGCTGGGGCCGGATTGACTACGAGTCATTTCCATCGCGTGTTTAAAAAGAGGATGGGCGTTACGCCTGGGCAGTATGTGAGTGGGATTTTGGAGGGCACTGGGGTGAGGGGGTGTTCGTCTGATTCGAGTAGTCCGGATAATGTCTCTACATTTGCAACGCCGCGGTTAGATTTCGTGGATGAAAGCAAAATGACGAGGGTTATGGATACGGATGAGAGCCTTGCGTTGTCGGGGACATGTGAGCTGCCTGTCATATTGGATGGGTGGAGTGAGTGGAATGAGTGGAATGAGTTTGATGGGTTGCTGGCTGCTGAGCAAGGGGAGATATCTCTAGAGTCGGCCTTCATCGACCCCCGCATCATCTCGATGTGACCGTCGGGTGGTCCGGCTGGGCTATTGACCATAGTATTGACCATGGGGATTGTTGCATCAGCCACAGTATAGGATTCAAGCCATACGTAGATAATGAATTTTAAGTTAACCGGTTTCATAGGCTATGAATGAAATTTATAGGAAAGACTATCTGAAGGATTCAAAGATAAGCCGCCACGCAGGAGGGGCCAAGGCGCCAAAGCAAAGAGTAAAGTCAATTCCATGTACCTCGCCACAAATGACAAGAGAAATGTGAAACACAAGCGAAATCTCTTGTTGGCGGAAAGTCTGGTGGCAGTGCGCTCAGTAGTACGTAGACCCGGCAGGAAGAAGGGGGGGGGGGGGGGGGTGGCATCGGCTTTGAACTAGTCTTGGTTCCAATTGGCGCCCTTACGATATGGGCCATTACCAAGTTGGAACCAGTTGGACCCTGTTCCTTGCGGTGGCAAGTCGGAAACACGGACAGGTTTAATTATAGTAAACGCTGATCTGGTGGTTCCACGTCTTCCAATTGGAATGAATGATCTCCACCATCGGCCCACCAACGCGTGTCACTTTTAGCCGTCGAGTCTTGCCTAAAGCTATGAAACACTATTGTCTTGAAGAACGGGGCAGACAACCTGATCGGAGAACCTGTAGCTGCCAGTGAACGGCGCGGGATTGAGACAGTTCCTAGTATTCAACCAGGGAAGACATTCCCCACCGATCGACAATGTACTGCATGCAGTGCAACGGATTGGGGGATTCCAGAAACTTTTGGTGGCGCAGACGATAATAACAATCCGATGAGAATTGCGTGCCAGGGATATTGCAATCTCATTTATCGCTTTCTCCTCCCTCGCCATCTTTCCCGCCCACACCTTCTTTTCTCCACACCACTTTGCCAGCCCCCCGCCGGGATCGTCCTTCTCTTGCTGTCTCCTTTCTTTTAACTATTGATCTGTACTTCTGCCAGGTCGCCTCACGATCGTTCATCCTCTCTCGCTTTTATTCCCCCCACCTACTCGCATACGTTACTTTGACTTTTGATTGTTTACCCGAATTCACCACTCATCTCAACCTAAAACACCACTGCATCATGCACGTGAACAAAAGGATCGGCCGCTTCAAGCAATGGGCCGGAGAACGGATGGGCGGAGAGGTCAAGACCTGCCAGTCTGATGACTTCAAGGCCATGGAGACCGAGATGGGAGTGCGACACGAGGGTAGGTGTTCTCCCGCTCCGTTGATCGGCAACGCTAACAACCGACTCAGGTGTCGACCGCATTCACAAGTCTATGAATGCCTACGTCAAGGCTATCTCCAAGCGCAATGAGGGTGATGACAAGGAGAAGACTCTTCCCGTGGCGCATTTGGGAAGCTCCATGGTCTCCCATGGAGAGGACTTTGACCAAAACTCCGAATATGGACAGTGTCTTACCAGTGAGTATTGAATCAGATATTGATTTAAAGGATTAGTATCTGACTATGTTCACAGAGTATGGACGAACCGAAGAGCGCATTGCGCGCATTCAGGAACGCTACATTGCTCAGGCGACTTCGAGCTGGCTTGAATCCCTGGAGCGATCTGTGACCCAGATGAAGGATTATCAGGTATGTGACCTCTATCTTTTTCAGCAGATCCCTCCTAATATCTCCTTAGACTGCTCGCAAGAAGCTTGATACCCGGCGCCTGGCATATGACACCTCTCTCGCCAAGATGGAAAAGGCAAAGCGGGAAGACTTTCGTGTCGAAGAAGAATTGCGCAGTCAGAAGGCCAAATATGAAGAGGCCAACGACGATGTGCTCCGCCGGATGCAGGACATCAAGGAAGCGGAAGTCGACAATGTAATGGACATGGGTACCTTTTTGGATGCCCAGCTGGAGTACCACGAGCGCTGCCGCGAGGCACTTTTGCAACTGAAGAGCGAATGGCCTGGCAGGACCGGGCAAGCCCCATCCCCAAGTCGCCGCCCAATAATCCGTGCTCGATCTAACACGGCGAACTCTTACTCGGAGCGATATGATCCGGTACAGGAGGAGTTGGCCAGTGTCACAGAGGGTCGTCCTACTATTCGATCCAACCGGACCATTATGACTGAGTCCCCAGCACGAGAGCTCTACCCACCCACCAATGCATACGCTCGAGGCACTCTCACCCGCACACCTACCTTTGAGGGGCCGTCGCAGCTGCGACAGGAACAGTCACCGGTCGCGTCTCAATGGGTCCAGCGAACAACGAGCGATAATCTTATCGCCAGCCGAAACGGCACACTGTTCCCGAATGGCCGGCTTCCCATTGATCCTTATGCTGATTCCGAAGAGGTCAGCTCTTATGGACGTTCTAGCCCCGAGCAGAGCTACGGCAATCGGTCCAACTCCCCAGCTACATCTCATGGCAGTGTGGCATCTCGGAGACCTAGCGCAACCACGCTTAGCACTGCCGGACTGGCCAAGAAAGCACCCCCGCCCCCTCCTCCCTGCCGCTCCAAGAAGCCTCCTCCCCCGCCACCCCCGATGAAGCGGAGTCTGGTGACATCGAGTGATGCTCAGGGATATTAAACTTCTGGCATTGGTACATCCATGGGGGTTGGACTGAGCACGGGGTTTGAGGAGTTTTTAAAGGCCACTTTTGATTATGGCGACTGGTTTCTTTTCATTCTTATCCCACGTCAGTGATCCCCCGGGATGCTGATTGGGATTTTTCATTCCTTCTTTCATGCGTTTTAGCTTGCACAGATTTCCCTGGATGTTATGGAGGACTGATTCACACACGCAAGGGATCATAAGTAGTTAGTCTGTAGATTGGAAAGAACTTTGCTTTGCAGAAGCAGTGTCCATACTCGAATGTGTTGAACGCAGGGATTGTAGAGTTGTAGAGTCTTTAAAGTGTGAGGAAAGTTGTATTAAAAGTACGCAGACTGAGTATAGTTGTAGCCGGTCTCAGATATGCGCACCGTCAGGGAAGCCTCAGAAACGGCTGAGTCAGCAGCACGTGACCCGGACACGAAATCTCCTCTTCGTCCTGTTGTTAGTCGCCCTCTGACTGAAGCACCAGGTTTCCCCGAGTCGCGCGCAGTTCGGTCCCCTCCATCTCCATTTTCATCCATCCACCCTTCCCACGCGCCCACCCGACGCGACCATCGTCTTTCTGGCCTCCCTCACTTATTGTCGCACCTCCCCATCCCCCCTTTTATTCGCTTTCTTTCAATCCCCTTCCGGTACCAAGTACCCGCTCTTCACCCCCATCCATCGATCGCATCCCCCGAAGCTCCGACCACCCAACCACTGAGCTTCCTATCGCCAAGGCCTTCCCCCCAGGTCTTTTTTTTTTACATTCATACCTCCCCACCCTGGTCGCCTCGTCGCACTCTCGCCATCCCCATCGCGACTCCCCCCTCTTCCCTTCCGGGCGCGACCTGGCTTCGTAGCAAAGTGGAGCCTTGGACCTTCAGTCCAGATCCGCTCCGGTGCCAGTCGCATTGTGCTCCCACCGTGTGCCTGATTCACGTATGAATTAAGTGAATACGCGTATCATCATGACCTCGTTGCAGCCCACGCCAAATATGGCGCGACCGAATCAGGTGCCGATGAACATGAGCAAGGTCAAGGAGAAGCTGCAAGTAAGTAACGCGCTCCTCTACCATCACTACATCCATTGCGTCCCTCCACCTGTCTCCGCCGTGGTGCCCTCATCGTCGAATATGACATCTAATCTCCTCGATAGCGCTACCAGCAGCTGAAGGCCGCCAACGTCGCCCACGACGACCCCGAGTTCGTGGAACTTCAGAACTTCGTCAGGAAGTTTCAGGAGTTCCAGGAATTCTCGAAGAACAAGGCCGCCATGTCACAGCAGCAGATGAACGGTGCTGGTGCAAATGGTGTGCCCAATGGCGCCCATGGTAAGCCTCATCCTGACCCCGCAACATGTTCGCCTGTGACTCGCGACTGATTCTGTTTGCTCTCTAGGCCGCACTGCCTCTAACGCTTCCGCCTCTGGTGTCCCTCAGCGAGCACCGTCCGCCCCTGGCCAACCCCAGACCCCAGTTGCTGGTGCAAGGGGCCCCACTGTCGGAAGTGGTCGCTTCACGCAGGAGCAGGTCAGCATCTTCAGAGACCAAGTCACAGCTTTCCGCACGCTGGCTCGACACCAACCCCTTCCGGCGGAGCTTCGTGAGAAGCTCTTCGCCGACAAGACGACCAGGACCCCTACCCCTACCCAGAATGTCGCTACAGCAGAGAAGGTTGTCGATAATGCCAGCAAGAAGGCAGTTGGCCAGGCTGTGGATGTAACTGAAAGTGCCACTCCGGGCAAGGAGTGGTATGACATTGCTAAGCTGCCTGATGTGCTGCACAAGCCTATCACTTACGGTACTCAGCCTTACCGTATTTCAAAACGATTCCCGGCCTTCGCTCCTGCCAACGGCGTGGACATGCAACAGATTCGTGCTGACGGCGAACGAATCCTGTACAACCGAATCACCTCCCGGATCAGTGAGCTCGAGCAGCTTTCAGCCAATGTTGGTGCTTGGGATACTAGCAAAAGTGACGTGCCCACTGGCGATGACTCAACGAAGCTCTCCATTCTGCTGGAGCTTCGAAAGTTGCGCCTGTGGCAGAAGCAGCAGCGCCTTCGTCAGCAACTTCGTAACGAGGAGCTCACCTACAGTGACCTTCAGGCCCGACCCAACCATGCGCACCACCGTCGCATGAAGCGACCTTCTCTTCGCGAGGCACGAATCACCGAGAAGCTCGAGAAGCAGCAGCGTGATGCACGCGAGACCCGCGAGAAGAAGAAGCAGTGGGATCAGCTGCAGGCCATCATCAACCACGGCGCCGAACTTGCGAATGCCACAATTCAAAGTCGCACTCGCTCACAGAAGCTGGGTCGCATGATGCTTCAGCACCACCAGCACATGGAGCGCGAAGAGCAGCGACGCGTGGAGCGTACTGCCAAGCAGCGTTTGCAGGCTCTGAAGGCTAACGACGAGGAGACTTACATGAAGCTCCTGGGTCAGGCCAAGGACTCTCGTATCTCGCACTTGCTCAAACAGACCGACAAGTTCTTGAAGGAGCTCGCTGCATCCGTCAAGAGGCAACAGCGTAACCAGGCAGAGCGCTACGGCGACGATGAAGATCTCGAAGAGGATGATGAAGAACTCGCTGACAGCGAGGAGGACGAAGAGGAGCAGCAAACATCTTCTGGCAAGAAGAAGGTCGACTACTATGCTGTTGCCCATCGTGTCAAGGAAGAGGTCTCGGAACAGCCTTCCATCCTCGTGGGCGGTACTCTGAAGGAATATCAGATGAAGGGTCTGCAGTGGATGATTTCACTGTACAACAACAACCTCAACGGTATCTTAGCAGATGAGATGGGTCTTGGAAAGACCATTCAAACCATCAGTTTGATCACCTACATCATTGAGAAGAAGCGCAACAACGGCCCGTTCTTGGTTATCGTGCCTTTGAGTACGTTGACCAACTGGAACATTGAATTCGACAAGTGGGCGCCTTCAGTCAGCAAGGTTGTCTACAAGGGTCCTCCCAATGCACGCAAGCAGCAACAACAGCAGATCCGCTGGGGCAACTTCCAGGTTCTTCTCACGACCTACGAGTACATTATCAAGGACCGGCCTATCCTCAGCAAGGTGAAGTGGACGCACATGATTATCGATGAAGGTCACCGTATGAAGAACAGCAACTCCAAGTTGAGCGGTACTCTTTCACAGTACTACGTCAGTCGTTATCGTTTGATTCTGACTGGTACTCCTCTGCAAAACAATCTGCCCGAGTTGTGGGCGCTTCTCAACTTCGTCCTGCCCAACATCTTTAAGTCTGTGAAGTCTTTCGATGAGTGGTTCAATACTCCTTTCGCCAACACTGGTGGCCAAGACCGTATGGACTTGAGTGAAGAAGAACAGTTGCTCGTCATTCGTCGTCTTCACAAGGTGTTGCGTCCCTTCCTGCTTCGTCGTCTTAAGAAGGACGTCGAGAAGGATCTGCCTGATAAGCAGGAACGTGTCATCAAGTGTCGCTTCTCTGCTCTGCAGGCCAAGCTTTACAAGCAGCTTGTTTCTAACAACAAGATTGCTGTCAGTGACGGCAAGGGCGGCAAGACCGGCATGCGTGGTCTCAGCAACATGCTGATGCAGCTGCGTAAGCTTTGCAATCATCCCTTCGTTTTCGAACCCGTGGAAGACCAAATGAACCCCACTCGCATGAGCAACGATCTTCTATGGCGAACTGCTGGAAAGTTCGAGTTGCTTGATCGCATTCTGCCTAAATTCCGTGCTACCGGCCACAGAGTGTTGATGTTCTTCCAGATGACGCAGATCATGAACATCATGGAAGATTTCCTTCGCCTTCGTGGTCTGAAGTATCTCCGTTTGGATGGTTCCACCAAGTCTGATGACCGATCCGACCTCTTGAAGCTCTTCAACGATCCCGGCTCCGAATACTTCTGTTTCCTGCTTTCCACCCGTGCTGGTGGTCTGGGTCTTAACCTGCAGACTGCAGATACTGTTATCATTTACGATTCTGATTGGAACCCTCACCAGGATTTGCAGGCTCAGGATCGTGCCCATCGTATCGGTCAGAAGAACGAGGTTCGCATTTTGCGTTTGATTAGTTCAAACTCCGTTGAGGAGAAGATCTTGGAACGTGCACAGTTCAAGCTCGACATGGACGGCAAGGTCATTCAGGCCGGAAAGTTCGACAATAAGTCTACCAACGAAGAGCGAGATGCCCTGCTGCGTACCCTTCTGGATACTGCGGAAGCCGCGGAACAGATTGGTGAACAGGACGAAATGGACGATGATGACCTGAACGAAATCATGGCTCGATCGGAGGACGAGATCGGTATTTTCCAAGAGATCGACAAACAGCGACAACTGACCTCGCCATACGGCCCTGGCAAACCGCTCCCTCGACTGATGTGCGAGGAAGAACTGCCAGAAATCTACATGCAGGAAGACAACCCTGTCACTGAGGAAGTCGAAGCTGAGGTCATGGGTCGTGGTGCTCGTGAACGCAAGGTTGCTCGGTACGATGACGGTCTGTCCGAGAGACAATTCTTGGAAGCTCTGGATGACAGTGATGATGATGCTCCCACTTTGGACGAGGTTATCGAGCGAAACGCACGCCGCGCCGCCGACAAGGCAACCCGAAAGGAGGCCCGGAAGGGTGGCAAGCATGATATCGAGGCTTCTCCTGAACTGTCTTTGGATGAAGAGGAAACCCCTCAGCGCAAGAAGCGTCGTCGCGTCCTTGCTCCTCCCAAGCGCAAGGCCGAGGAAATCGCCGAGGAGACCCCTCAGCCCAAGCGCAAACGCGGCCGTCAGCCCAAAATCCCAGATACTCTTAGCAGCGCTGACCGTGCCACTCTGAACCATATCATCACCACCGTTGTCCAGTCGCTGAAGGATATGGAGCAAGAGATCCAGGGCGAGTCTTCCGATAGCGAGGAAGGCCCGCTGGTGCGTGCGATCATCGATCCATTCATGAAGCCTCCGCCGCGTTCGCAGTATCCCGACTACTACATGATAATCAAGAACCCAATTGCAATCGACAACATCGAGAAGAAGATCAAGCGTGACGATTATCAGAGTCTGAAAGAGTTCCGGGACGACGTCCATCTGCTCTGCCAAAATGCCCGAACGTACAACGAGGACGGCAGTCTTTTATACCAGGACGCCAACGATATCGAGGTATGGTTCTCCTTTTTCGCCTTGACCATTGAATCTCATACTAACTAAATCAATAGGCCAAGTGTGTCTCCGAGTTGAAGAGGTTGACCGAGGAGCACCCCGAGTTCGCCAACTTTGACGAGTCCGGTTCTGTGATGGGCGACGGCCAGTCGACTGGTGCTGATACACCTATGACTGCTGGTACCCCCGGACAGCCCAAGCTCAAGCTCAAGTTCAACAACAACTTTGACGGCGCCTCTATGAACGGAACCGACTTCGGTGACGAGGAATGAGCAATCAATCCTCAACCCACCCTTGATAATCCTCCCTTGATGCTTGAATTATTCTGATGTCCATTAAGCTCATGTGTACCCGAAAATGCGTGCTTTCTTCTTTTTGGGATAAGGCGTTCCCCGTGATTCACCGGTTTGGGCGACCCTGGAACGGAAAGGACATGACAGGCAGGGCGCTGTATTTTTTTTTTTTTTCCCTTTTGATGAGCGATCTATTTCTCAGGGCCTTCTGCAGACATTGCCCCTGACATGTGTTTAGTATGTACTTTACAGTTAAGAACTGGTTTCAAATACATTGAGTCGATATTTGACAAATTTATATGGGGTAACGAATGTACTTTGGACTCCCTAGATGTATTTGCGAGATTCGTGCTTCGTAACATATGGGACGATGAGAATGGAGAGGCCACTGCGTTCGTGCAGCCTACGAATAATGGATGTCGCCTATAGCGAGCTGCAGCTGGCTGCTCACCGATTGTTCTCGGGTCTGTGGGCGGGGTAGCTCTATGTACGACCTTCTCTTATGAACGATCCCTCCCCAGATCTACCTGTCGAACACACCCAATCCATCATGTCCGAGAACAAGAACCTCGCCGGCAAAGTCGCAGTCAGTAAGTTCGCACTCCCTCCAACCCTCCTCTACATCCCCATTAAGTAAACCAAGTCACCGGCTCCAGCCGCGGCATCGGCGCAGCAATCGCCCTAAAATTCGCCTCCCAAGGCGCCAACATCGCCATAAACTACCTAACCACCGCCTCGGCCGCCGAGACCGTGGCTGAGCAAATACGAGCTCAAGGCGTGAAAGCCATAACCATCCAAGCAAACGTCTCGAAAGAAAGCGAAGTCAAGGCCATGTTTGAAACCGTCATGAGCGAGTTCGGTAGACTCGATCTAGTCGTGAGCAACTCTGGCATCGAGCACTTTGGGAGTTTGGAGGACGATACAGGCGATGATATTGATCGTATCTTTGCCGTTAATGTCAAGGGGCAGTATTTTGTTGCCCAGCAGGCGTATAGGCATATGAGTGAGTTCGGGAGGGTTATGTTGACATCCTCGATTTCGGCCGTGAGGGTTAGTAATTCCTTCCCATGTGCTGTGTCGATGTTGTGTTGGATGCTGATGATACTTGTGTAGGGAGTCCCGCGGCACTCGATCTATGCTGCGTCCAAATCAGCCATTATCGGCATGACCAAGTGTCTTGCTGTGGACTTTGGCGCTCGGCAGATCACTGTCAATTGCATTGCTGCTGGGGGTGTGAAGACGGATATGTATACTGAGATGGCGGCGAAGTACATTCCCGGAGGTGAGAAGTTGACTCCAGAGGAGATTGACGAGTGTATGTCCAAGTGGTCGCCATTGGGTAGACCTGGTCTGCCGGAGGATGTTTCGGGTGTTGCGAGCTTGATTGCTAGTCGCGAGTCGCAGTGGTTGACTGGGCAGACGTTCCATGTTTCTGGCGGTGCGCATATGGCGTCGTAAGGCTGAGATCGCTACCTTGAAGAGGTGTTCGAAATGTTGGAAAAGTTTGCAAATTCCCGGGGCATTCGCTTAATGTATCTGGTTTCTGTGCAGTCGAATATCGGGAATCGTAAATCGTCCCAAGGACCCGTTCGAAACTCTTAGCGAGATGACTAGCTTTCACCTGTGTGAGGCTGGCTCTGTACTCGCTGCTACGACATGTCAAATTCCAAAATCACAAATGCATCAATATCGCCATTTCTGTCCAGAAATCAGGCTAAGGATGGGTGACCAATGACAACGACTACCGCGAGCTCACACCCTTAGGTCGGAAGAATATAAATGTATTACTGATTTCGTAATCTAGTGTATTAAGAGACAAAACCGAGGGCATCTACAATAAAGAGGGTCTTGGAGGAGTCAAGACTTCCCATAAGCCGCCTTACTCGGCAGGAACTGATGAGACCTCAACGCCGACGTATTAGAAGCACGTCCGTCAAGTAGATACTTCCCACCCATCTTGATATCCTCAAGAGGAACCACTCCATTTGAGCTGTGCGTTTCCAGTGCATCGAAGACATGGCCAAATACTTGGCGGTCCACATCTGACGCCCACAAAAAGTCGAGGTGCTCGTAGGTAGCAATTGGTTTGGCGACAGTTCCGCGCGGTAAGCCTTGCAACATGACATTTATATCGACGAGGCTGTCACTGTCACCGTATAGGAGAACAATGGGAGTCTTGATGTTGCGGGTGGGGTATTTGACAGGCTTGTAGAAACGTTCAGTTGCGACGATGCTGAAGGGAGCGTGGAGCTCGTCGTCAAAGAATTGGAAGTTCTTGTTGCGGATGATTTGGAACCAGTGGACAACGGATTTGGTGCTCGTGAATGAATATAAATGCATATAGGCAGCAAGTTTCTGTGTCTGCGTAATGTTGCGGCATTTCCAGTTGAATAGCATGGAAAGCATCGTGTCGATAATGCGGACGAAGATTGGTGGATAAAAAATTGTTTGCCACATTGTTGTCGATGAGAGGATGCTGCGTCGGCCGAAGAGCAGGAATAGGAAGTCAGGGGATGCTTTCATGAGAGAATCGACGATGCGGTTGCGGAGGCCAGAAGGAGCCATTGCAGGTGCCAATGCGACGAAGACATCGACCTTCTGATTCAAAAGAGGGTGGATTGCGAGGGTGGCAAATGCCTGTGCGGTACCCTGCGAGAAACCAATGTACGAGAGCGAAGGCTGACCCGTCACTTCGAGGATATACTCGATGCTGTTGGGAATGTCGTGGAAGGCGAATTGGTCGATCGAGAAGTCCCAGAACTCATTTGAGCCTGGGGAGAAGTATACGGATTTCTTCGCGTACTTGTTGCCACGATTGTTGCCAAGCCACACGTCGTAGCCTTTCTCTACCAGCTGGAATGGGAGACATCGTTGCTCGTCGGTCAAGGAGACCCACACCTCACTGGACATAAGTAGACCGTGGTGAAGGTAAACAACTTTTTTGCTGATACTGTCGGCACCTTGATTGACGCGAACATTCTCTTCGCCCTTCCGATATGCCAATCGGTGCAGGCCAAGTAGGTATCCATCGCCGGTCTGGACAATGTGCTCCTCCGCTTCATAGCCAAATAGAGCGCAGATGTCAACAAAGTCCGAAGCATCGGCGATAGCTCCAGCCAGTATTTCTTCTTTGGTGCGCTTATCTCGCTTGACCTGCGCCTCGAGTGGCAAAATTTTATTGAAGAGTGACTTGGATTGTCCGTAACAGAAGCGAATGATCGGCGTGGCTGGAAGCAGGTCAGTAGCCGCTTCGTAGATTCTATCGAGAAACAAGACGTCACTCACGTAAACAGAACGTGATCAGATGAATAACAGTCTCAAGGAGGACAAGAACCAGGGACGCAAAGAGCGCCAGGTACTCAAACCTGGAGTTACATGTTAGGAGCCACGGCATTCAGGTACCAGATACTCGGCCAGGGACATACCAAAAGAGCCTCCCAATAAAGGGTACGCGCGCCATGATGAAGAATGGTAGACTCGATGCATGCGACGGTATCAATTCCTTCTCTATATAGTAAAAGCAGAAGGAAAGAAAGTCGAGAAGTTGACAATGATCAGAGCGCGCGACGTCATGTGCATGTGAAATGCTGACTCATCCGGGGTCCAATCAGCGAATGTTGAGATCGCCCGAATTTGCGATTCGATTGTCTTGACACTGAACGGCGAGTCTTATATCAAGACCCGACACGAGCGAGCCATGCCAAGCTCATGCAATGATATCCGTGAGTCGCACAGCCCCCGGTGTCACAGTTTCCATCTCCTGTCAGATGAGCTAACCGCATGTCCAGGCGAGGCGCTGGCCCAGTGCCTGCAGGAGTCGGACTGTATTATGGTTCAGCGTCATACGCCACGCGAATGTCTCTCCTCTCCGCTAGCTGATGAGTTACCTACGAAGTGTCAGCAGTTGGCAAAGGGCTTCAGCGAGTGCAAGTGAGTTGATCACGACGTGACACCGGGTTCAGCGGACGGGCCCAACGAGAGAGAGTAATGGCTAATGTGCGGATTTTGAATTGTTTAGGCGCGGTATGGTTGATATGCGCAAGAGGTTCCGCGGTAACCGTCCAATTGCGGTCGCTAAGGATACGGATGCCGAGAAGTCATATTCGGGTGGGCAGCTTTATGCTGGCAAACCGGCCTTCCAGTCTGTAAAGGAAATCAGTGGTGACGAGGTGCAAATGGACCCTGAGAAGACTCGCGGCCTGTAAGACTACATCCGCTTTACCGTTGGAGTCTCGAGAGCAGCATTGCCGAGTCGTGAATATCGTGCAGCTGCTATGTATTATCAAAGCGTGGAGGATATTCTGATCCATGCTGGCATGATCTGGAGTTACCTTGTTTGTTTTTCACATTTGGGTTTCAGCGCCATCTCCAATCTCAGATAGACACCGAATGTACGATATGCACGGTGCAATGAACTACTGAACGAAACAACCGATACCCAGTATATCGACTTTGCTTGATTGAAAGCTATAGGCATCACAAGAGAATAATCCACATCATAACAATATAATTGAATACAGATCTACTGCGTCTTCTTAGTCTTGTCAGCCACAGGGGCCGAGTACAGCCAGACAACGACAAAGGCCAGGAAACCTCCGATCACCGACCACAGACCGGCGATCCAGACCCAACCGCCGCTGATGGCCCAACTGCGCGCGTACTCGTCGTGCGCAAAGTGGCGCACCGTCACCTCGTGCTTCTCCTCGACGTTGGTGAGGAAGGGACGCTTGTAGTTGACGCGGAACGAGAAGATGCCGTGCTGATCGGGAGTGACGAACTTGGTGCTGTACACGGTGCTAGTATCCGTGCGGCTAGTAGGCTCGAGGGCCAGGCGGTGGAAGGGAGAAAGCATGGTGAACTCAAGCTGGAGCTCATCGTCGGCGGGGAGCTCGAAAGGAACCCACTTGTCGTAGGAGTATTCGGACATCTCAATGCTGAAGAGCTGGAGCAAACAATGACAATTAGTTTGAATATAGCGAATGGTTCATAGTGGGGTACACATACAGTCTCGTTCTTGATACGGTAGATCTTGGGGTTCAGATCCTCAAGAGCAACTTCGCCGTCGGTGATCAAGTGATGCTTGATCTCTCCAACCTTTAAGACACCGGTCTCCTTGAAAGTCCAAGCAGTCAATTGCTTAGCAAACTCACGGTTGACAGTGGTGGTCTTCTTCCCGTTGGGGGCCTTGACAGAGGCGGAGAACCACTGGTCCTCCAGGGCCTCGACAGAGCCAAGAACAGTAAAGCGAGCAGAGTTGCGAGCTTGCATAGTAGAGACAATGTTCAGCTGGGAGCCAGTCGCCTCGATATCCTCAGCTGCGGGGATCTCCTCCTTAGGGTTGTAAGCGTACGCAGTGTTCGGGGCCCGCAGAATGGGTGCGACGAGAGGGCTCTCGCCACCCAGAGTCTGGGGAGCAACGCGGGGCAGGGCCAGGACACCCTCGCCATCGAAGAATGCCTTGACATCGGGACGGAGGGAGTCGGGACGCTGGAGGAGGAGAACGTCGTGTTTCTCGGTGGCCGAGATGGTGTCGTAATTGAAATGGTCAACGACGACGGCGGAACGGTCGTTCGAGAGGTGAATATCAAGTTCGAGGAGGAGGGAGCTGATAGCGCTAGAAGTGGCGGACTTGCCAGAGAGAGCGAGGAGGATGTTGCCGTCCTTGTTCATGAAGTCCAGAATGTGCTTGGGTGTCAGGTTGGGGCCGAGTCCTATGCAATTGTGTCAATTGACAGCTCCGAATACCATAGTATGGAATGCCCACCTTTGGACTTCGGGGGGAGGATAAGGAGGTGGTCGTAAGCTCGTTCGCCATGTTCAAAGAGGGACAACTTGTCACTCTTGGGTGATTCGAAGGACACATCGTATCCACGGCCTACAGTTGCTGTTAGCAAGGTCCATGACAATCAAGTGACATCCAATCACCTTCCAAATCAGACCACAAGGTCGAGAAAGAGCTCTTTTCGGTGGAGTCGTCCAAAATCACCAGCAGGCGGCTTCCGGAGCTACTCAGAGCGTTAACTGCAGCCCAGAAGCAGCAGAGAAGCAACGCAAGGCACCACCGCATCTTGGAAGAGATCCGCGCAGCGGAGCAAATGCCTAAAAAGCGGAAATAAAGAAAGAAAAAAGGGTGGTGGAGGAGCGAAAGAAGGAAGCGAGTATAGATAGAAAGGGCGACGTGTTAGATGGGCGATGCCAAGACCCGACGCCGGGACCTGCGCATCTCCGAACTTCGACTTCACTTCTTCCCCACGGCTTCTCGATTTTGTCTGTCTCCCCCCACCACCACTACCTACCAACCGCTGGGTGGTATTTGACGTATTCAATTCGTCTAGTTTCGAATTGCGATCTACTACAACTCGGTCTTAAGACCCGTTTCTCGAAAATCCTCGCTTGAACCGTCGTTTGACCCTATCCTTCACCATGTCTACCCCTCAATTCTGGTCGACTCCTCTGCGCTACCTGCGCTGGGCCACCCACGAGAAGCCCGCCATCTTCTGGTCTATTGTCATCGGTGCCGCCGGCCCCGTCGCGCTGGTCGGCCTTCCCCCGATCCGCCGTGCTCTCGGTGACGTCGACCCTGAGCCTGTCCCCATGTCCTACCCCAGTAAGGCGACCACGACCCCTTGAAACCAAAATTGAAACGTCAGACTATGATTTGAGACCAGAAGGCTAACCATGACACCAACGCGCACAGTTCCGAGCGGCCCGCGGAAGATTCCCCAGGGCTACGAGGACCAATAAAAAGGACGCAAAAGGAACAAATTTTGCATCGTGGAGGACACCTGAGCCCCAAATGTGCCCGGACGAAACGGAAATTAGGGCCCGAGGTGAAGGGCTGTTAGCGATGCCTCATGCACGACTGGGATCCTCGGCAATGTCGTCCGCGGACCATTGACTCAAGCGACCCTGTCTGTCATTGTTTTCCCGGAAAGAGGCGCTTTGATACCAATCTTATTTGTACGCGATCTCGGGATAGTCGGATGTCGAGATTGTTGTGCCGTTGTATGTACTATGTTTTGAGAACATCATCTATCCGACTTTCAGTCGATTTTCTGTGTTCATTTGTAGATTCTGTGCGGTGGGATATCATTAGATACCTGGTCTTCTTGATAGACGGAGTATTGACTAACATGAGCATAATTGGGTAGTAGCCCCCAAAAAAATGCTGCAGATTGACGGCTCTATACGCTCAATTAGACAGTCAAGACATTTGCTGTAAGTATAATGCCTAGGTGGGTCAGAATGCAGGGCTATAGGAGAATGAATCACTTGACTGTCATCGTTTAACAAGATCAAAATCCCACGAACTTCCGATGATTGGACACTGGGCTGGGGAGTAATTTGCGCATTCCTACGATCAGGGCAATGTAATTTTCATTGTGAGCTGTCCATTTACGCTGACAGACTCAGTACCTTCCATGGTTGGAGGATTGCACAGGTTATCTCCGGTAAACAATACGAAATGAATAAATGAATGTAAGAGATGGGTTCAATTCAATTATGATTGTAGAACCGTCAACTCAGCGGCAACCACACAGCAAAGAAACGCCATATATGCTCATATCTACATGTAAGTTCATCAGCATCGCTTTAAGAAAGCAGTCTCTCCCGATATCCCACGAGCCGAAGCCCAAAAAAAAAAAGCAAACATGGAAAGCACAACCCCGTGCCCCCAGGACAGTCCAAAAGCGATAAAAAAGAGCAGCCACTGCTAAAGAGACACAAATCCGGTACACCGGCAAACAGCCCAGGCAAGGAAAACACGGAAGCCCATGGTGGATATCCGAATGTTATTAAGGCAGGAGAACAAAGCTCAAAGAAATCCAAGAATGCCACCTTTTCGAAACCCGCACAATGCTCCTACTCCTAACCGGCGGCTGCACGATAGCGCAGGGTAAAACAAAGAGCATGCCGTTTCTCCCGGGAACACTGCTCGATCTCTGAGCCGTGGGGGTTCCACTGGGAAATCCTGTGGTGAATGGTAGACATAGCATGTCCGATCGTGGGGACTGTTTCCGGACTGTCGAATCTCCTAAACTGGAAGTTCCCGGACTTGGGGATATTCTCGGAGTTGAGAGTCATGAAAGCATAGTCGACATGTAGAGGGGAGTGGAGAATATTCCAGGAGTATGGGATTCGTCGACATCATTACTCAACCAGGTTGTTTGATAAAGTCCAAGGGAAAACAGGCAGATTCATCCAGTGGAACCACGGAAAAGAAGAAAATCAAGCAAGCACAAAACAAAGGCCCGGTGCCATTCTGTAATTTTTTTGTGTTTTTTTGTTTTGTTTCTTTTTGTTTCTCATTGTTTACCGCCGACGATGAGGGTCGCGCTCTCGGGTGGGTTGCGGCCTACTGCGCTCGTATTCCGGAGTATATCTCGGCTCCATTCCTATCCGAGGATCCGGGGCAGTAGTGGTAGGATATGCCATCCCGGAAGTCACGGGAGAATAGTCCGACTGGTCATCATAGCCTGGTCCCGGGTATCTGGGGGCATTTCGGCCACCGCCCTCGTACCCATAGCCACCAGCGGTGGAGTAGGTGTAGGAAGCAGGATGCATGTCAGCAGACGTCACTACCGGCTGAGAGGATCCAGAGTAGGAGACCGGAGGCGGAGGGTAAGGAGCCTGGCCTGTTCCGTAGGGCGAGTGAGTGGAAGTGTAGGAAGGAGGGTTGTTGTAGGGAGCATTCTGGGATCCGCTGTACGGACTCTGGGAATATTGATCCATGTATGGCTGTTGTGCCGGAGCAGCACTGAATGTGGGAGGGGATGGCCCCGGTTGCTGGCGAACCTCATGAATGGCAGACGTGGCATAGTTCGCTGAGTGATTGTTAGGGGCATGAGATGGGTTTACATCTTGAATGTAACTACCTCTCGGATAGCCTAGGTCAGCCCGACGTGAGACATCAGCCTCCCAACGTGCAGAGTCAGCCTTCAGATCAGCAATCATCTCCTGTCCAGAAAAAAAAGGTCCATGGTCAGATCGGTTGTTCCCCGCGGTTCTTGTGGTTCTTGTCGTGATTCAACTTACAGATGTGAGATTTCGATAAGCACGGATAAAAAACCCTTGGCGACCCTGTGGATGGTCAGTCAAACTGTTCGATTGTGAGTCAAAAGGGGGAGAGGAGACGGACACCATGGTTGCCAGGTCTCACGAGCGCGTCGTTCCCCAGATAGCGGCAGATATCTGCTTGGATGACTTCGCGGCTGATTCCATCACCAGGAATAAAGTATTCATTCTGACGGCCTGTCATAATGTGTCCTGGGAAAGTGGTCTCCTGAAATCAAGTGGTTCCTCAGGGTCGGGCCCAAACAGAAAATGAAAATCCGGGCTGAACTGAAGATCCTGGGGAGAGAAGAGGTTGGTGTGTCCGTTTTATTTGGAAGAAAGTACAGAGTTTCTATGAGGCGACCGGTAGAAGATAAGATGCAAGGTTGACTCGTCACCACTTTAAATGACGAGTATGTGTAGCTCGAGTCCAAGGGGTATTGAAGAATCGAACAGAACAATCCACGGAAATACGGCCAGAAATATAGGAGTCCTTTCGTCGGATAGCAAACAGTCCAGAGAGAAGTCCAGTGGGAGAAAGTCCGGGTAAAAATCCTAGGGGGTAGGGGTCCAGGGTAGTTGTCCGGCAATGTATCCTGGGAATTTCGAGCAAGAAATCACAGCGTGGCCGAGTGACTAGAGATGGTTGAGAATTGAGAGAGGCGAGAGGATGGAAGAGGAGGTTGAGAAGCGATCAGGAGAGAAAACACGGACTGAGGTGGGGCTGAGTGTCCTCTAGGTGGCCTTTGTTTCTTCTTTTTCCTTCCACTGGGAGAGACGGGAAGTCTAGAGGGAGAGCAGGGGGGCGTAGGAAAAGGGTTGAAAGATGAGGAGGGAGAGGGAAAGGAATAGGAAGAGGGGGGCGAACTCAGGCGGTTGGGCCGTCGACTTGGGCTGGTGCCACGACTCCCCCACTGTGTGAACAAGCATGCACGGTCGAATACGGTTAGAACCTGCAGTGTACCACTCTGCTTGTACCCGTCTCTGTTCTGCTACTATACTGACTACAGTATACCGAGACATATCTATAGCTAGTTGGCTATCGCGTATGACTACCCCTATCATGATACAGCATACTACTCTCATGTACTATACTTCCTGGCCGTCAGGGTGATCGTCCCGTCCAGCATGGACTGCTGCTTAGTCTGTGCCCTGTACGGTCGCCACCAGCTCCTAGTGGATCTTGGGTCGGAACTTAGTTACATAGGAAATAGGTAATAGGTAATGTACTATGTACAGCCAGGGTACAAGTACATTCTGCCCTGTGTCCGTTGAGGCGACAAAATCGAACAAATCAGGCCTAGAGGAGTCGATCATCAGGGCTACGAGGCAAGCCAGGGTTGGTGTGTGGATCAGGCCGTCAAAAGACGTTGCCACCAACGAAGCTGGTCAGATGTGGTCTAAGCTGATCCTGGTGCAGATTGGTTAGGGCGTTGGGCAGGAATGCGTGGCTTTGGGCAGGAAGTGTTCCGAGGCCGCCACTCAGCATGTCAGACTCCGATCGGGGATCACTTTTGTTTGCTGAAGAAGTATCGATTTTGAAATCTGACCCAATTTGGCTTTGAGCTAGTTGACCTCGGGGCATACGATGTCATCCTATCATTCAGACGGGATCAGAGATTTGCCTTTGGAGGTAAAATCGAGGCCTGTAAAATGAGGCAAAGTAAACAAACATGTTCGTGCCAACCTGAGGCTGAACCACGTGCCTTGCACTAAACCGTTCCGGGACATGCATCCAAGGGTCAGATCTCCAGATCCCTTCCAACTTGACACGTCAGGTTTTGATTGACCTCCATGTCGCCATGACACAGCAATGTCCTCTGCAGACCTTCCCGCGTCTCCCGATGCGGTGAGACGCTCTCGCTACACCCACCGCCATCTCCAGCTTTTGCGCCATGGCTCGACAGCCACCCCACTCCGCGCCATCGCGCATGTCGATCTCGATGCCTTTTATGCGCAATGCGAGATGGTACGACTGGGGACACCCCGCGATGCCCCCTTGGCTGTGCGTCAGTGGGACTCGCTGATCGCTGTCAACTATGCGGCGCGGCCGTTTGGAATCACTCGTATGCTCTCCGCCACCGAGGCCCGAGAGAAATGCCCCGATATCGTCTTGCAGCATGTCGCGACATTCAGAGAGGGAGAGGGAGGGCGGTGGGCATACCGAAATGATTCGTACAAGAACATTAAGACGGACAAGGTGTCGCTGGATCCTTACCGAGCGGAATCGCGGAAGATCCTCAAGACTATGAAAGATGAGCTCGAGCGATGGTGCACGGATGACTCGGAACCGGAGCTCTATGCTCTGACCCAGGGCCTTTCAGCAAATCTGGAAAAGGCTAGTATTGACGAAGTATTCATCGATCTATCTCCGTTAATATACTGCGCCTTGCTGCGGAGGTACCCTGAACTACGATCGAGCCTGCAGGAAGAGAACAAAGACGCCGCCCTCCCTTTCCCTCCAACCACAGCGCTGATGTGGGGCCCCGAAAGTTGCTTGACGGAGTTGGGCGAACATGAAAGTGAAGAAGACGACCCGGATTGGGATGACGTTGTCATGCTTGTGGGCGCAGAGATCGTAGGCGCAGTGAGAAATGCCGTATGGGAAAAGCTTCACTATACATGCTCTGCGGGGCTTTCTCGTAATAAGATGCTCGCGAAGCTTGGCAGTGCATGCAATAAGCCCAATCTGCAGACCGTGGTGCGAAACCGGGCAGTGCAGCATTTCCTCGGCGGATACAAGTTCACCCAGATTCGGATGCTCGGTGGGAAGTTGGGTGATCAGATTACTGCTTTCTTCGGTACAGAGCAAGTAAGCGATCTCCTCAATGTTCCTCTCGAACAACTACGCACAAAGCTAGACGACTCCACCGCGTCTTGGCTGTATGGTATCATTCGTGGAGATGACCGCACCGAGGTCAATTCTCGGACGCAGATCAAATCCATGTTGTCTGCGAAGTCTTTTCGACCAAGCATCAATTCGATGGAACAGGCCGAGAAGTGGCTGCACATCTTTGCAGCCGATATCTACGGCCGACTTGTGGAGGACGGCGTACTTGAGAATAGGCGCCGCCCTCGAGTGATTACATTACACCACCGAACGGTTCAGTCACGGTCTCGCCAGATTCCAATTCCAGCCGCTAACACGATTGACGAGAGTCTCCTCTTTGATCTTGCTAAGAATCTACTTCGGCAGGTCGTTGGAGATGGGCAGGCTTGGCCTTGCTCAAATATCTCGTTGAGCGTGAGTAATTTTGAAGATGGTGTGGCAAAGAACAAGGCCATTGAGGGTTTCTTGCTCCGAGGTGAGCAGGCCAAGTCCTTGAGCCATTCATCGAAACCCCGCGATACTGAGAGTGTCCAGAGCGAACAGCCATCTGATAAGAGACGGAAAATTGATGACAGTGGAATTAAGCGTTTCTTCTTTCAGTCATCCGGCGCTAAAGACCCGGGCTCTAATGCTGAAGGTTTCACTACCAAGACAGAAGATCACACATTGAAAATTGAGAGTTCCGCTGCATCTGACCATGAAACCCTCAAACCACCCCCGGAGCAAGAGCCGGGCGTTGCCACCCCGGAGATCTTGGAAGATGAATTAGACAGCGCTGAATGGGTGCATTTCACATGTTCTCGATGCTCTAAATCTATTCCCGAGTATGAAAGGGAAGAGCATGATGACTGGCATTTTGCCAAAGACCTGGCAATACAAGACCGACAAGAAGCAATGACTACGCAACAGTCTCGCCCGGCGGATCCGCCTACCTCGAGGGGCTCAAATCCCCGTGTCAGAGGTGGTCGAGGAGGCAAAGGCAAGCCTGAGAAAGGGCAGATGCGCCTAGCCTTTCAGTGAGCAGTATAGAGAGCCTCGTGAGGTGACTATCCTCGAAGGATGTGGATGTACATAGATAAATAACCTATAACGACAAACAATCTACAAGTGAAACAAACCAAGCGTACATGCATCATGCTATGCCCTCAAAGATCATCAGATCCTTGAGTAAGGGAGAAACGATCCTATCGAAAACCCGCTCCTCAAAGGAACGACTTTCCCGACAGATTGTGCTCACGCCAGACCAGGAAAGACAGCTATCTACGACTTTCGCATAGTGCAGTCCACTTTCAAGATGAACTTCTTTCGTAAGCCCCAACGCAGTGTTGATAATCGTCGTCGTTTCCACACCCTGAGTATCTCTAGGTGGAGGTATTGTATCCAAAGGTCGCCCGAGCGAGAGCTCCACTAGGCTGAGTCCAAGTGAATGTAAAATAGACTCTCGCTTCATCAAGCTAGAAGAGGTGGAAGACCCCTTCAGACTACATGGTGTAGATAAGGGCCACGATAAAAATACACTTGATAATGTCTCGGCGACTAAGTGAAAATCGGAACTGTCCCATTGATCCTTGAGCCAATTTCCATGGTATTGCAGGACAGCACAGGAAATGGCAGCGGCAATGTGTAATCGGTCACGGCGGGTGATTGAGGTCAAGGCCTCGCGTAGAGAGGATTTAAGAGCATTGTGTTGTATACTTTGTGCTGCATGCATGACGTATCGATAGGCTGGGTTGTAGTCTTCCGAAATGAATCCTATCGGATTTTGCTGCCCAAGAGGCGGCTCGAAGGTTTGCAGGAATGAGCAAAGGTCTTGGATTTGGGCAGTACTCAGATCCACTTGAATTGAAATGGGAGTCGTTTCTTCAGGGACATCCATGAAGCAAACACCGGGCTTCTTTGGGGGTTGAACCAACTGCTCATTCAAGGACAGGGTTGAAATCTGCGGGATTGCGACCTTCTGTGGCTCGAACATGACTTCTCTCCAGTCCCATTCAGTTGTGGAGTTGGTCGGGTTGACGTTGGAGAAGACGATCCGGAAGGTGGACTGTGACTTCTTGTTGGGAGAATTGCTGGCATGTTCAACTAGGTTGGCTTGGAGCTGGAGGTATACGCAATGTTGCTCACGGCAGTGACATTGCCAGCAATCTCCGCCAGTAATTGCCTGGAATAGAGACTCTGCATGTTGGCGCTCACTTTGGTACTGCTTGAGAAGGCGGGTCCAAGGCGCATGTCGTTTTCGTCTCTTTTCTTGGTGATCAGCCTGCTCGATTAAGGTCCGGAGTATGGTGTTTGTCGTGTCAACTTCCTCCAGTAGATCGCCGTATACCGCCATTGAAAGAACCTTTGGGAAAACCTTTAGGAACTTCCAAACAGATCGAGTCTCAGAGGTAGTGCACTAGCAATAATTCGTTAACTGCAATGGTCTGGTATGATAGCTGGCTACTTACTCCAGCATCTATGGCAGTCACGCCGAGCCTTTTCGAAAGTCGCTCCAATGACTCAGACAGCTCACACATATTTCCTAGGAACGGCCCATAGCTCCGCCCAAGCCTGTGGGAAAGTGAGCTTTGCAATCTGGGATCTTGCCACCTGACACCTCGGAGATCTCGAATGAGGTCTGCAACCGCCTCCTCATCTTCCACAACATTCTCGAGGGCTTGCTCCAAAGTACTTTGCAGAATAGTATGCTGTGTCTATAATAGCCGTTAGAATTTACGTATATTATAGCTCCCTATCCCTTATACCTATTTCTGACGGCCGTTAGAAATCTAGACTATTATACTATAGTAGTAGTATAGCTAGAAGAATTTATTATATATATTAGAAATTAAGGATAACTAGAGAGATTATTAGTTTTCAATAAATATATCTTCACTTTTCTCTTACTTTTCTCCTACTTCCGCTATAAATATTATAAGATAAATACCTAAAATACTACACAAAATACACTAATTATATAGAGTCTAGGCTGTCTGTATTATAGGACTCTTAGCGTCCTATAGGACGGGACCACTTTTATCGGTCCCTCCTATAGGACGGGAGGGACTAGTCCTATACGGGAATTCCTAATGTGATAGCTGACATACGCGACTATAGTCGCACTTGCAACGTGTGCCAATAAGGTGCCGAATAGCCGGGATTCGACAATGGCTACATTATGTCCATACGAGAACCAAATGCGCCTCGTACCAATGCATGCTTGAGCTGTTGGGGATCGACAGTGTGACCGTTACATCATGTCCATACGAGGAGGATCAGTGCGCCTCCCGGAAATGCATGACTGAGCGGTTGAACTGCGGCTCCCACAACGGTGATGGTGCAGCTCTGATTGTCTCGGATCCGTGGCCGTCGAACTGGTGCGCCATTTCGTTCCTATATATGCTTAGTAAGCAACGATTTCGACATTCTAATATCTAATTGTTTTCGTTTGTTGCCGACCTTTCCTACGGATAACAACTCCTCTTTACGCCTGCTCCGCAACAACAGTACAGCAATCGCAGTTGATCATAGCTCGAAGAGAACATAGCAACCGAACAACCAAACATGCCGTCGTCGTTATCTACTTCATCCGACTCGTCCGACTACCCTCCACGTCTCCATCCTAATTATACACGGGCCTTGTGGGTCAGCATCGCACTTCAAGCAATAGGATCCTGGAGCTGCGTCCTTGCGACACGCAAATGGGAAACTGTGCCTCTCTGGGTGAACCTCATGTTCTGGCCAGCTTCCATCTCCACGATAATCTTAGGCGCAATGCACGTGCGTGACTTGATATCGGACTGGAGGGATGCGATGCGGTGGATATTGTTCACGCTTGCTGTGATCGCATTCGCGTTGCTCTACCATCAGGTGGCATTATACTATCTTGGTGAACCGGAGTGACACTAGTCAGTCCTGGGTTGGAGATAACGTCCGAAACGGACCTGTGGAAGCTCAAGGACAGGCCGCAGCGGATTACATCGGGCCCTATGCATAGGAGCCCAGCCTGGTATATTGACCAGGACAGAACCCCTGGCAGCCAGATTACACAGTAGAAACTTCTAGAGTGTCGCCAGATTATCCGTAAATTGAACATATGTATTTTAGAAATAAATGGCAAGAGCACTTGGATATATATGTGTACAGTATTGTACGGCGTGTTTGCAAGAGACAAATCTGCAACATTCGCCACGTTGAGCAGTAACGGCCACACCACGTGTCTTCCTCAGCTTTGCGCCACCAACCAACTTCGTCCGATAATGAGTAGCGCAGCTTCGCCAAAATTAAAACAAAATAAGTCTACCATCCTCTCTCTTAGAGTCACTATTTGTAAGAGGGACGAGGTCAGAGGTCACAAAAGTCGAAATTGCAGTGAAGCCCCCTCCACCAATGCCTGCCACCACGCGACCCAAGACAATAGCCCATTGCGTGTTTGCCAGGTCGCAGATCAAGTTGCCGATGGCGGAGACGACGTTGGAAAACACAAAACCCCAACGGCGCGAGTATATATCGGTCAACCTGCCGCTGAAAGAATACAGGTGCGCTCGTACGGGCAATTTTCATCATTTGACGATTTCCACCAGGAGCATTTGATGAGATCTCAGTTAACCAGTCATTCTTGGTGGAATTGGAGGAACAATAAAATAGCCCGCAGACTAGTACAGGCTTGTCTCGAGCAATATCGTAGTTCAAGTGCGAGAGATGAGGATATAGACTAATTGATAACGATGGCAATCTCTACGCGACATCCTCCAAAGATAGCCGCTGTTTATTGAGCGTCGTGCTCCAGTACACCTGTAGAGACCCTTTGCTCCTTCCGGGAAATTTCTGTGCGAACAGTCTCGCAACCTCTGACCAAGTAAGATTCTGTTCTTCCCGGAGGTTCACTAATAAATGAATTTCTTCTCTAGACCACTTTAAGCCTTTCCTCGAAGGAGAGTCGTCGGCTTCCACTAGATCGGTGTTTGAGCTCTGCCGGTCACAATCGTGTGTCATGACGTCCATATCTTGACTCGAGGCGCATCTTGTTATAGAGGCGATATCTGTGTCGGCACGTGTAGAAATACAGTGTGATAGAGCACCTTCAAACAGCTAGGACAGGAACTACAGGCGGTCTTTAACTGGAAGGGCCGAGAATTAGGCACGAACGATAGGAAATGAAACGTTCTTGCGACGACTAGGCCCTTTATTGGACCGACCAGTACTATTCTTTGAATGCCTCGTTGTATTAGTGGATCGTTTATTTGGTTTTAAGAACTGGCGACCAGGAATTCTCGTCCTCTCCGTATGATGTCGTTTGTATTTGAGAGGCGGATCTTGATTTAGGAAGCCGGAGCGCTCTAAGGGGCATTTTCCGGGATACCTCGCGATGCTAGTGATATTTTCTATTACTTAGATCTGCCCGCTGCCTAGCAAGGCGGGATCGTTCAAGATCGCGGGATCGATTGTTTTAATGCTTTGAGGCTCGCTAGTCAAAAAAAGGGTTTTCAGAATCGACACCTTGAGGGTGCTGACTAGTAATAATAGCGTGTTCTAAGTCACACGGGCTAAAACCGGGGGATCGACGCTCAGCATCGAGACAGGTATTAGCCGTCAGGGTAGGAGAAGCATGAAAAGGCCACGCTCACAGAGGGCATGCCGTTGAAGGCACCTCGGATCGGAATCCACTCCCACCGTCGACAGTCCCCTGAAGCGAGGAACACGAGAGAAGCTAAGGGTGACCAGAGTAATGCACCTGGCACCCTGGAAGCTAGTCCAACTCAGAAGGCTTTAGAGAAACCACTTCACATCAAATACCGCGATCTTGCAACCCCGTGAACACACAAATGACACACCGTCAAGAGAAGTACCATTGAAAGCTGTTCAAATCGGGACCGACTCAGATCGTCAACGACCCTCCAGAGCAATGAGTACGAGAGAATACTTCATGGCCTCAAAGGAGAGAGATACTAAGGGTAACCAGAGTAATGCAGCTGGCACTCCGGAAGCTATGCCAATCAAGAAAGCTCCAGAGATACTGATTCGCGATTCCATCTTCGACGACATCCGGAATTGGTATTGCTGCGAATGTTCATTCGGGCCCCACAACAGCGCTTTGTACACCGCATGTATAAATTGCTCCTCACGCCGGTGCAGCAACTGCGTGTTTGAAAAAGCGGTGTATTAATGGTCCTAGGTACTCATCAGTCTTCCATATACCGTAGGTAGTTGACTTGGGAAAACGAGCGTGGCAAAGAAGAAAGTTGTTTTTATGTTAGACGTCATGTGGTGCAAGACTAAAAACACTGTGTGGTTTTCAAGGTTCGACCCAACCGTGGCTCTCCGACCCATGGATGAGACACTTGAGCTTATATAATTTCATCCCTTGTTTCTGCAGAGTAAACAAACACCGATCCCATCGTTCATTGCCAGTACACTACGTAGCCTGCATAAAGCTGTTCCGTCCAGGGTGTGACATCAGCGCTGCGACGGATCAGCGGTCATCGGGCTGCGACTGCGCTCAGCCTCTCCATGCCGCGATTCCCCATTCACTCCCATTAGGCCCAAATCTCCCCCTTGTCACCTTCTCTCACCTTCTCACCCGTGAATTTAACTTCAGCCAAGTCGACTTTCGGGTCGTGCCGAGATAGGTGACGATAGGCGATAATGCGCGACAGCCCCGCTGGAGCCTTGAGCCGACATTTGTGACGATCAACCATTTCGAACACCGCAAGAGCCTGAGGGGCTCAGGCGACAATACCGTGAGCTTAACACCCTTAACGCCCAATGACTCAAGCCTCTTTCACCTGGCCCAACCCTCTCTTTACCCCGCTGCACCATGTCCCGCCGACCACCCCGCGATTACTACGAGGAGGATGATTTTGAGATCGAACGTGAGCGTGACCGACACCCGCGGTCTCGCCGGCCAGACCGCGAGTTTGAGGAGGAAGATATTCAATACCGTCGTCGCCGGTCAATGCCCCCGGTCGAAGAACTGGAGCGCATGCACATTCGCGACCGCCCGCCCCGCGACTTTATGCGGGAGAGCTATGCCCCGCCACCAGATCGCGCCCCTGTTCTCACGAGAAGACCAGGGGATGAAATCGATGGTGTCGCACTGGAGCGTGAGCGTGAAGAAGTCCACATGCGTCCGTCACGCGACAGGCGTCGACCTCGTCGTGAGATCGATGAAGAGCAACTCATTATCGATGAGCGAGAAAGGCTCAGTGGTAGGCGACGACGCCGCTCTGAACGTGATATCGAAGAAGATGCTGCTTTCCGTCGCAGGGAGCGTCCTTCTCGCGATTACGAGAGCGAAGGCGACTTCAGGCCCCGCGAAAGGTTCGAAGAGAAACAAGATGAGACGTATGCTCGACGCTCAGGATCACGGCGCAAACCACGCCCTCGCTCACGTGAAGACGAGCTTGAAGAGCTTCTTGTTGATGAGAGTGAGATTGATCGGCCTCGACGCAGACCATCTCGCGAAGAACCGATATATGAACATGAAGAAATTGACGAAGTTATGATTAATGACCGAGAACGACCCCGCGAGAGACGGCCTCGCAGAGATTCAAATTACGACAGACACAGAGGAATGGATGAGATTATTGATGATAGAGAGCCAGAACGACTACGAGAAAGAAAGCCTCGGAAGCCAAGGGTGAAAGAGGAGCTGGTCATGCAGTGGAAAGACCGGCCATCGCCGGGCGAGTTGGTAGAAGACGAAGGAATTCGCATCAGAGAGACAAGGCGGCCTAAACGTCGTAGTCCGCCGGTGCCAGTGTTTGCTCCAGAGCCACCAGGTGCTCTTCCTTTGGGTGTGGATCGAGTTGAGACAGAAGAAGAAATCCGCATTCGCTCGCGTGCTCGCCCGAGACCCCATCGTGATGTCGAAGAGGATGAGGAGATTGTCATTCGCCGCGATGAAAGAGAACGAGATCATCGACGAAGAACTGAAGATGACGAAGAAATTATTCTGCGACGAGGAGACAGAAGCCGAGGTCACAGACGAAATGCCGAAGAAGATGAAGAACTTCTCAGTCGACGCGAAGAGCGAGATCGAGACCGTCGCCGGGTAACTGAGGACGACGAGGAGCTCATAATTCGACGCGACGAGCGAGACCGACATGGCGAAGAGACAGAAGATGAGGTTATCGTTCGTAAGGGTAAACGACGGTCTCCGCCTCGAGAGCCTTCGCCGGATGTTGCGTCCATTCACGCACCTCCGATTCATCAGGATGTTATTACGCACCACCGCCACATTGATCACGGTAGGTAGTCTCGTGATTATCACCAAGGAGTACTGACTAACAATGTCAGGATTCGAAGCGCCACCGCGAGCTCCCAGTCCCGGTGCTGCATCCCATACGAGTGTCGACGAGATTGATTTCCATCATCGGTAAGTCCTACATTAGCGCCCTCCGTGAGCATACCTGACCCCGCAAAAAGCAGTAAGAATGGCGGCCACAAGTCTGAAGAAGACCTTGTCTATAAGCATCACTCCGAAGACGAATCTGTTTCCCCAACAAGTCGTCCATCTCTCGACTTCAACAATCCCTGGGAAGCAGACCGTGCAACCACCACTTCACGACGCAGGCCCAAGTCTATAATCGATGAGACTGAAACCATCAAATCGTTGGCCGGAAACACCCGCAGCCGCTCAAAGCGAAGCATGGCTCGTGAGCTAGACCTCGACGAAGAAACTGAAAAGGATGAGATAGTGGTCCAGGAAGAGCGTTCCGGGCCTCGTTCTAGCACTCGTTCCTTGGGCAAGGATATCCCCGACGCCGCGGCCGAATGGTCTATGGTCCACGCACCCAAGACTGAGGCTCTTGAAATGTCCGGTGCACGGGACGTCATCGAAATAGCCCCCAAGGGCGCGATCGAGGATGAAATAGACCGCAAAGTCGTAGCGCAGGTATCCAAGGAGCCTCGCGACGAAAGCTGGACAGAAATCACAAAGGATCTGGTTGTTCGCGAGGCTATTGAGCGGCTCGGATATGAGTTTGAAGAGACGAGAACGTTTTACTATATCTTCTCATATCTGAAACCGGTAAGTCAAGTTGACCGTGGCTCCACGGAATAGTATCTAATCTGGCTATAGGGTGACATTGACGAGATCGTTGAACTGTCTGATGAAATCCGCTCACTAAGACGGCGACGCATTCGCGAAATGCATCGTGAGCGAGCTATCCCACCCCCTCGACCACCTCGCCCTAGGTCCTTGGTGGACAGGATGCCACCTCGGGCGCGCATGGCTGCAGAGCGGCGGATGAGGGAGCGAGAGTGGATTATTGATACTCGTCGCTGAGCAATTAGCTGCATATTCGAGGAGTCTCGGACACGTCTACTATATTTGATGAATGATGAATCTGAATCTATGTTTTTTTTTCTGAACCTTGTGCCACGTTTACCGGACGCCACGGGCCACCACCCGCAGCTTCGCATCATGCTTTCCCGATTGGGAATTCTTCCGCCCGGTCCACTTCAGCCTCTTACTAGCCTCCTTTGGCATCCGGAAGCTCTTCTAGCGGTGAGCAGTATACAAAGCAGACAGCCTCGTTTCAGTTTCGCGATCCTCGGATCCTAGCCGCAACCGCCCGAGGTGCATATATCTAAGGAAATTGGCCTTGGCACGAAGACATGAGACGTATGACATGTAAGAGATCACAGCCGCAGTTTACACGTAGAACAAGGGACAAACTCCCTGAGATGGAAGCCTCCGGAAACGGAGTATAGAGGGATGTAGGAGTCCGGATTGTAGAAACGGGATTGCTGGAAATCGACAGGGCAAACCCACGGTACAAAAGCAACCACCGGCCCACAGCAACAATGTGAGCCGACAACCAACAATGCGGGACTTTGATAGCCGCGACAACGAATCAGGATAAAAAGACCTGGCAGCCAAAGGAGCAAGAGCAAGCCACTGCCATCAGTCTATGTAAGGACCACGAAGCCTGGCCTCATTTGCATCCACACCGGACTCCCGGCGAGGCCCCAAATACCACGGGAAAGGTAACTGACGGGCGATCATGGGGCAGCGCAGATCCTTCTAGACTTTTATTGTCGGTGCGACGCGCAGGATATTACTGCGTACGCAGTACATTACCTGCTCCCCTGCCGCCACCCGAGGGTACAGTGGGCGTGTCTCAGGAAGATTGATTGTCACCTATAACTGATTAAGTAACGGGTGGATAGAAGTGGAGAAGTCAGGTACCGAGATTTGGGAGCTGAGTGAGACGATTAGGAGGGCATCATTGGCGAGCGGTGAACAAAGCACACTGGGTCCTCGGGAAGTTCCAAGATGGGCGGAGTATTTGGATCTGATCTGATCTGCTGTCGTTGTATGGTGTTGAAATTCCGAGTTCTTGATTAGGGCATTAAAACTCTGGAAGAGAGGATGTTTCAGACACGAAGAAATCGATCGATCGAGGCTAGTTACGATGTCATCAACTTGTCCACTTGCGACCGTCCTGGGCCAATTTTACATGCACCAAGTCAGGATTATCCACTCGCAGGATTTTGTCTGGCCGATCACCTATCCACTACGCACTTGGTAATTGGAACCGGAATCTGATATCAGGGGGAGGCGAAAAATGTGTTGTGTGCATTGGGGTCTGGGCTTTGTGCTTAGGGATAAATTCAGGGACAGGCATATGGGTCGCAGAGGGGAAAAAAAAAAAAAAAAACAGGGAAATCAGGGAAATCAGGGAAATGGGGGGAGACTGGGGACAGTAACGGAACAGGGCCCTCCTATGGGATGCAAGAGCCGTCACGCCCGGGTGTCAGTAACAGAAGATCACCTCCTCCGCCGTCGAGGGTCGCAAATGGCCAATTGATAGCGCAGGTACAGCTGGCCGAGTTGCAATCCCCGATGACTCTCTGGTGCAGAACTCCGCCGATCGGGAGGGGGTACCTAAGTGAATTTCCCTGATTACGGTGTGTAGCTCAAACGTGCGCAGTGCGCAGGTCTGGAGTGGCAGTGGCATAAGAGTTAAAGTGCCTAGGAACTCACCAAATATAAGACCGTAGGATAGTCTGCGCATCATGGCCCGTGTGTAGACGGTGGTCTCTCAGAAAAAGGAAACCTTCATGTGGCGGCCGAACATTTTGTGTGGCTTGTTTTGGCCGCAGCTCTGAGACAGGCCGCTTATCCACAAATTACGTATACTTCCCTATCTTGCTAAAGGGTGCCCGATCTACCTGAAAATGCCCTAACACTTCCCCCCCCTCCCTACAAATCCGTGAAATTCTCTAGGTGTGAGCCATAACTTGTATCAACAATAAAAGAAAAGCCATGAGTATGAAGGGTAGGAATGCGGTTTCCTGGAAGGGGGAAGCCTTTTCTCAGCCACGACCAATGTTACGCATCATGGTGGGGCCATTGCGCACCAATTTGGTATTCGGTTTACTGTGCGCCGCGTCAGTTCGGATCGTGTAAACATGGTTCCCCTTTACCTTAACACTGGGTGAACACTGTAGGACATTATCATACTTAGGGGAATAGGAGTGTTTGTATGTTTCTTATAGATCATTCGACTAAGAAATCCAGCTCGTAGGCCAAAGTAGTAAGGACGTGCGCAGTCAAGTATCCACCGAGCTAGCGGCAATGCCGGGATACTCAACTTCTCTCCGATAGAAACGTTCCTTAGCCCGTGATTCCGTGATCCTCGCCCTTTCTCCTCTTCTCTTCCTCACTATCCCCTCCACTACTAGGAGACCATGCGCTTGGCCTTCTAAGACTTGCGAGGCTTTGAACGTCTGGTGGGGCTTTAGGCAAACGATAACTCGGTCGCCCTCTCCTGCCTCATTCACTCCATTCCACCGACTCGGTCTTTTTACGATACTTCTGTGGCTCCTTCACTTGCGACCTTCTTTCGAGCCCTTTGGACGTGAAACTTGTTCGGGGGAACTTTGGGGGGTTTGCGGATAAACACACTCGACCCGACCCGACAGCTTCCAACACAGTCGTTACTCGTTCCTGTTACTCGTTCCTGTTACTCGTTAAACTCAGCTCGCCATGCGTCTTACACTTCTCGTCTCGACATTGGCCCTAGTGGCCCGGCCGGTCGCTGCTGGTTTGGCCTACTGTGCTACTGAGAACACTGGATCCTCCTTTTCAGCTGGTACGTGGACTCGAGCTGGTTGATCTTTGCACTCGTGTTCATTTTGCTGACGAAACCTTAGTTTCCGATACCTACCAATCCAACGGAGCTTGCGAAGAAACTTGTGCCGACTACGCCCTCGGAGTGCTGCAGGGAAAGGAGTGCTGGTGCTCAAATGTGGCACCATCGACAGACTCTCGCAAGACTATTTCGGACTGTGATACTGGCTGTCCTGGCTACCCGGCTGACCATTGTGGAAGTGCAGCCAAGGGTGTTTGGGCCTATGTGAAGATCTCAGGCAATTCTATCAGCAGCACAGAGAGTGATTCTTCAACGAGCACAAGCTCATCAACAACCACCACAACCTCATCTGTAAGTTTCCCCTGTGCACTTCACCCCCTGTTCGTGTGCATGTGGAGTCGATGAACCACCCTGGCCCCTTCAAGGTCGGACTCATACTGCATGCTATTTTTGGATTGTATCTCATCAGTGAGATATAGACCACCACCACCACCTCCTCCTCCTCCGGTTCATCGACCGATACATCCACCACCCTGACCACTACAAATGTATGACCAGAGTGCATACCTCAATTCTCGAAATCTCGCAAACTAACTTCCTACAGGCCAGTACTACCGATGCCTCGACCACCAACAACGTCGTCAAAGAGACCACAGACGCCGGCGGCCAGGTGAGGACCGTCACCGTTGCCGCGCCCGTTTCAACCGCTGGACTTGACACCTCCGGTAAGACTACTGATAGCAGCAGCAGCCTGAGCGGAGGCTCTATTGCTGGAATCGTCATTGGTGTCCTTGGAGGTATTGCTCTGGTCGGCGCCCTGATCTTCATGGTCTTCTTCTACCGGAAGCGTGCTCGCTCAGTGAGCCCCATCCCTAGCCAAGACATGGCCGACCGTAACAGCCAGGGCTCCAACTGGGGTGTCCTCTCCGGGGGTCAGGAGTTGTCTGGTTCGTCGTCTCTGGGACGCAAGCACACCTTTACCGACAACCGGATGAAGGCCGATATTTACCCCAACGGCCCCCGAGACAGCAGTGTGTCGCTGCAAGACAACGAGGATTACTCGCGGCCTGTCCTCCGGGTAAGTTCGGACTAATTCAACTGTTCAGTGATACACGCTAACGAATCTCCAGGTCACAAACGCCGATTAGCTCTAATCTGACCTCATCCACTCTTTCTTTCCTTGCCACCCATCGCCTCCCGACATGATCGGCCTCTCCATTATTTGTGCACGACCACCGCTCAAGCAGCTCTGTTATGATACCCAATTGTCACTTGAATTTCTTTCCTTCTATTATCGGTGGTGACCGGTGAGATCTAATCTCATCGCGAAGAAGTTTAAAAAAACAACCCTCGAAGCCGGGACCTCGACTCCGCCATCCCTTTCAACAACCTGCGTATGGCGTGGCAAGGGAAAGATGGATACCAAAGGACACGATCAGCAAAAAAGCAAAGGGCAAGAAGCCCAAAAATGCAAACCGTTGATGGTAGGCGCCGTCGAGACGACTTCACGAGCAACTTAACATACATACCTTGCATACATACCACCAGGGCGACGGTTTCCGGAGAGCACATTCCCTAAAAAGTACATACGCCTTAGTCTCCGATTCCGTCCACCCGATCCCGACCCCGGACCTTGTCCTCGAGCTCAATATTCTTGTTCTCCTTTCTTTTTCATCTCTAATTCCGATCTGCCTCTTTTGTACCATCCAGCCTGCTTGGATCCTAATTTCGTGGTCTCTCTGGAGTTTATGGCTTCACAGCCTGGCGTTTACCACCCTGTTATTTAGAGAGTGATACATCTACGAATACCAATCCTTGATCTCAAACCTAATCATGAGCATGAACTTGAACTGAATATCCCCTTGATCAGAGTCGGCCCTGTGTGACTCTTCTGAGTAACATTTGAATGTAGCACCAGTCATGATTTGATTTGCACACCGCCGCTGGCCACTGTCATCTCGCGACACATTTCGGTTTAGGAAATTCGCGTCGCAGCAGCATGGCCACCTGTGGAACTGTTCGTTCCGGTACCGCTGGTGATGCATGTGGCCTTGTTTCCCGGCTGTGTGAAACATTGTCTGCTTCGTTTCACAAAGGCTGCTTGCTTGGGTCTTAGTAACAAGGAGGATGCATTATTTCTGGGAATTTGGTTTACTTTACCCTGTTATTTCATCATTTGCACATATATGTGGTCTTGTTCTGAGATTTGACTGCTTATTGACTGCTTATACAGCGAGCGGGTAATGACATTTTGATATCGGCTTCGAGTATGTGTCTAATTTTATGTTTTCAGATGGTTGTATATGCTATGACCAAAGGAAAAATGCACTCACCCGCGTGGAAGAAGAAATTCAATATTGTGAGCTAAACGTCTAACGGAAGTATTCAGTCCACTTGTTAGATGAACACAAAAGGAACGGTCAAGCGAAAAATTCATGTTCAAAGTCGTCCCCCTCTGGAATTGTCCTTTATTTTTGATGCTCCGCAGACGGAGGCTCTGCAGAGGGAAACCCAATCAGGTCACCAGGCGAGTGAAACTGTAACCTACTCAAACGGCGACCATGATGGCAATCTGGTCTTCCTCAGGGAAAGACAGCTTCTTCATACGCGTTGCGGCCATGGACGTTTTGAACCGTCACATCTGGCTTCGTGGGACTTCCATGGAGGACCGAAGATGTCCCGCGTTTGAATGGCCAGGTCTAGCGAATACAGCTCTTGCGAACTGCAAGCATCCACGTTAGCACCACGGCTAAGCAACAGGCTCACTACGCCAATCCCTTTGGCACGGATTGGGAGATGAAGCCCCGTCCCGCCGTCACCATTATTAAGACCTATATTGCAGTGACGGACCAGCAAATCTAGAGCCAAAAGAAGATTGCGCTTCTTCAAGGCGAAATAAAGTGGTGAGCAGCCAGTGCCGTCAACTATGTCGGCATTGGCATCGCGAGAAAGAAGAGAATGCAAGTGAGGACTGTCAGTGATAGACATATCGAGAGGCCCGGAATATGCTGCTTTGCCGAGAAGCTCAGATGGCTGGGGGAGATAGTCATTTTTGGGTAGTTCTTGATTGTGGTAGGCTGCTCACCGGTTCGTGGTATTTGGGTCGCTGAGTATGTATGTCGCTTTTTGCGTTCGGATTGAGAGGCTAGGGCACATTGTGCAATGCGTTCCTTTGATTCTGGGGTTAGCATATTCGGGAGATTGTCGCTTACCTCTGCGGAGTTGGAAACGAGGGAATTGCCGAGATGCTCGGCTAGTGCGAGTACTAGCTGGACTGGTAGGTCATTTAATGAGAAAAACATATCGGGAAGGAACGAAGCGTGTTAATTTTTCTAGATACATGGATGTAGTTGTCGATTTAGTAGAAAAGGTTGGCTCGTATCGAGAAGACAGGTTATAGATGGAGATAATGTTATGATAAGTCTAAGAGTTGATCAGCCCTGTTTTAGATAGACCGAAGAATGACAATTCTTGATTGAATTTATAAAGAACCCGAACCTGTTTTGTGAAAGCGGACTTGGAGGTGAAGACCTTGTTCATGCCGAAGCATCTCTAAGAGTAATTATAATGGCTCTGTTTCACTCTTCCAACGCTCTTTCTGTCCATGTTCAAAGTCCCAGTTCAAAGTCCCAGACCAAGCGAAGCAATCTATACAATTGAATTGCGAAAGGCTAAAACCGAGATGAAAGGGTAAAGCCGAGACATCGCAAGATGCCCGGCTCTTGGACCCTGTTTGAGCAAACTGAGACGAGGTGTGAGCCTTGTTAGTCGACCATCGGGCTTGACTTTCGGAAGTATCCTAGTGTTTGCTCAAAATTGCTTTAGAGACGGTACCGAAGCTGTAGGAAATGAAAGGGTCAAAGCTGATAGTCCCCGCATCTACATCACCAATCTAAGGTTCCGATACCATTACGAAATGATTGGTAAGGGATGCATGGCCTACGTGGCTTAACGATCACAGAAGATACTAGATCTATCTAGTAATCATAGTTGAGGGTTAGACCTCGTAGACTTACTCCATAGAGCCTTCTGCCCTGACTCGTTTCGATTTTGGATTTCGGTGACCCCAGGTCTGAATGTACTTTCCCCAGTCGATGCCCTCTCGACAGGGAACCCAAGCGATTAGTGTGGAGAGGACTAGCCCGATTGTTGTCCCCACCCAATTCTGACAGTAATTTCTCGGTTTATCCTCGGGTGTACCCGTAGCATTCTATTGGCCCAGAAAAAACCAAGCGCCCAACAGGGGCAAAAAGTAAGAAAAGTGACAGAAGTTTTCCAACCCGGCACCGGAACACTCGGCATTCAAAGAGGGCTCGGTTCGCCGGTGTCATCGCTTGAATATGGCTCCAGTAGTGCTACTCCTCTTTGCCGCGCTGAACTAGACAGGAATTGCCGTCTGTTAACCCCGGATTTACCACCCCGACATTTGAAGTCTTCACCGGGCATCTGGAACTGGCAAGGTGCAAAGGCATCTCCAGACCCAACCCCCATGGGAAAAAGTGACATGCCACGCGTCCCTTCGCGAAGACTCGGTTCCCCGAGGCTTGGCATCGCATACCGAGACGGCAGATGCCGAAACCCACACAATTCCGGCCTGCCACTGACAGGTTACCTAACCGAGACCGGCTAAATCTATAGACCAGAAATGCCCCATTTCCAGGGAATTCTCCCCATGCTACGCCTCGTGGAGAGTGGGTTCAAGTCCTAGAACCTTTTTTCTCTCTATACAGTGGCACCGCTGAAGTATTTGCCCGAAACAATCGTACGAGCTTTGAATCGGCTAGTCTAGATCTGGGTTCTTCCTGATCTAGAAACACCCGAAATGGAGCCATGGACCCCGCTGAATTGGCTTTTTGTCTATTCTCTCCGACGGGTACGCGCGAAGGAGTGTTCCTGAATCCACCTGACCGTTAAAAATTTCTTGATAGTTCCAGAAATACACGCCTTGGTCATAGTCCCCCATTGCGAAAAATCGGCGCTTGTCGAATGACAGACCATCACCCCATGCATCTTGCTAGGAAGGAGGACTCGTGAACAGCTTATCATGGACTCCTATGTTACCTTACATGTACATGCAACCTGCCACCGGCCAATTATCGGGCAGGGTATCTAGCCCAGCGACCCTGGATTATTTCTGTAAGTAGTCCGCACCTTGACCCGTAAGCACTAGAAACAACACCCGGGAAATAGGACCCAAAGAGATTGGATCAGGACCTCCGAACAAGATGAATCAAGTAAGTATTACCAGAGAAACCCGCCAATGGTGGCGTCGCCATGGGCCGGGGGCTTGTTCGCGAGGAGGTTCGGCGCCATGCGCCCAGTACTCGCCGAGGCTTGACCAAGATTGCTTCTTACGATCCCAAAAAGCTTAGTGGCGTTCACTAGCTTCCGAAGGTTCTATACGTTTTGTAGTCAGTCCGGAATATGGCATTTCCGACTGTCATCTTGCCCCGAGTCTAGCCAACTCCGTGGCTAGCGAGTTCTTTAGCGCTGCAGACTCATAGAATCTTGTGACCCAGGGTCTCCCCATAGGACAGCGTCAGCATTGCAATTGGTTCCATGGAAACAAACACAGCTGGCCTCCATCTGGGGGAAAAGTCTGGCCTGTAGCGCTAACCCCAGGAAGCGAAAAGGCACAAAAGATGGGGGGTGTGACTATATAATGCCTCTGACCTGCTCGTCTGAGTTTTCTGGTCTGTCGATTTGGATATCTTCTCTTTTACTTCCGTTGCACTTCCCCATACATTCTTCAAGATGGGTGCGGTTAGTCAGTCAGTTGTTGCTCGCACAAATGCGGAGAAGCCTCACGGCCTTTCGGGTATGCTGCAGAACCCTTTTGTCTTCTTGACATGTCTCTTCGCGTCGTTGGGTTGTATCATGTATGGTTATGACCAGGGTGTTATGAGCCCCGTGCTTGTCATGGAGAACTTTAAGAACCACTTCCCCGAGTTCCAGGGATCGACCATTCAGGGTTGGTTGGTCGCCGCTTTGGAGCTTGGTGCTTGGGCTGGTGCTTTGATCAACGGTTTCCTCGCTGATCGTATTTCCCGAAAGTACGCCATGATGGTTGCTGTCATCATTTTCACCCTTGGCACTAGCCTGCAGGCCGGTGCTCAGAAGCCCGCATACTTCTTTGCTGGTCGTATCATTGGTGGTCTGGGTATTGGCATGTTCTCCATGGTTGTTCCTCTCTATCAGGCTGAGGTAGGTCAAACTCCAACAACTATACCTTGAAAGCAAACTAATATCTAATTTTACAGATCGCTCCCCCCGAGCTCCGTGGATCTCTCGTCTCCCTCCAGCAGCTTTCTATCACTGTCGGTACCGCTATCGCTTTCTGGATCGACTACGGCATGCAGTATGTCGGTGGCGTTACCTGTAACCCCGAGGGCATTTCCAACCCCTACCTCGCCAATGGCGACTATAACGCTGCCCAGAACCACGGACACACTTGTCTGGGACAGAAGACTATCGCGTGGCGTCTCCCTCTAGCCCTGCAGATTATCCCTGCTTGGATTCTGTTTATCGGCATGTTCTGGTTCCCCTTCTCCCCCCGTTGGCTTATGATGAAGCACCGCGAGGAGGAGGCCGCCGCCGCGCTCTCTAAGCTGCGCCGTCTCCCTACTTCCGACGCTCTTCTCCAGGCCGAGCTTCTCGAGATCAAGGCCGCTGTTATGTTCGACGAAGAGACTGAGGCTGAGGCTATTGGCGCTGGTGGAGCTATGGCTCCTTGGAAGGCCCTGTTCGCCCCCAACATGTTCAAGCGTCTCATGATTGGTTGCTGCATGATGGTCTTCCAGCAGTTCACTGGTATTAACGCCGTCCTTTACTACGCCCCCCAGATCTTTGCTAGTTTCGGTTTCTCGTCTACCACTCAGACCTTGTTGGCCACTGGTGTCACCGGTATTCTGCAGATTCTCTTCACTCTGCCCGCTGTCTTGTACCTTGACAAATTCGGCCGTAAGACCTTCCTCATCGTGGGTGCTATTGGTATGTTCTGCTGCCACATCGTCGTGGCCGCCGTCGAGGGTACCTATGAGGACGCCTGGGATCTGAACAAGGGCCTTGATAAGGCCCAGGGCTGGGTTGCCATTGCCTTCATTTGGCTGTTTGCCATCAACTTCGCTTACTCCTGGGGCCCTGTGACCTGGGTGTTGACTCAGGAGATCTTCCCCAACAGCATGCGCTCCCGCGGTGTCTCCATCGTCGCCTCTACCAACTGGATGTTCAACTTCGTCATCGGTCTTACCACCAAGGATATGCTGGGCTCCATGAAGTACGGTACCTACATCTTCTTCGCCATCTTCTCTGGTCTTGGTGGTCTCTTCATCTGGAAGTTTGTTCCTGAGACAAAGGACAAGACCCTGGAGGAGCTGGATATCTTCTTTGGTGGCTCTGAGGACAGCATTGCTGAAACCGACCGTCTCCGCATGCAGAGAATCTACGAGTCCCTTGGTCTGGCCGGCCTGGACACCGTTGAGGACCTGAAGACTGAGAAACACCCCATCTCCGAGCAGATCGAGGAGACTCCCAAGATTGAGGCTTGATCAGCGCAGGATTAGTTTAAAACTTGGAGTTGGAGGAAAATTACGGGATACGATGTTAATTAGTTACGTTTTGATGTAATCGAATTGTTGGTAGTCCAACAATACCATTGAATTTATACTAGGTAATATAATTCTTATTTTCTATCCCATTTACTACAGTAAATTGCTTCTCGAGTAGTTTACTATTGTTGAAATGAGTTGGAATCCATTTTGGCCACTCATGGGGCGCAGCAGGTACTACCTCCACCAGGTCTGGATCTAAGGCAGCTAGACTCCCCCTTCTCACTCTCTTTCAAGGTTATAACGGTAACGAATATAGTCCCTGATTATTTTGATTGATCATTTACTCCTTTCTAAGGGCTCTACCGTTGAACCAGACACGGCTTGCAAGCCCCTGTCCTACTCTAAATGATGATGATGAATCGCCAAGCGGCCCGATGCGTTATCTCATTGTTCTGGGTCAAACTGTCTGCGGGATAGCTCTTTTGCTCTTTGATGGCCCTGAAATGTGTTCATAACAGCCCTGGAGCCTCAAGATGCTGGAAGATATGGAATAAAGTGGTTTCTTCACTGACCATGATAAATGAGTCATGGTTTAATGCCAAGGAGACTTGGGCGGATTCAAGTCACCCTAAACAGACTTGGCTTACTATTCAAGCAGCTTTTAGCGATCCCGAATATAGTGCTTATGCGCGAACACGGCTGGAGGCGGATACATGGGGGGCAAATCTGCCGACATCGGGCTGGAATATCGTCGTCTATATAATCTAAGATGGCTATCCAGGCTCTCTTTCAGGGCACTCAAGTTTCTTCAATCGGATTGAAATTACAAAACTTGCTTTCAAGATGCCATCCACATTGAACATTGCTTATTTGAATGACAATCCCTCTCCGCGCCGGATCATCATCGTTGGAGGAGGCATCGTCGGCGCAGCGCTCGCATTCCACCTGTCCAAGGCGAAAAGTGAACATCATATTGTTCTCATCGACAAAAGCTTGGACAATCTGTTGGGTTCCACCGGCCACGCGCCAGGGTTCGTTGGCCAACTTAATGAGTCACCTGTGTTGACTCGGTTGGCAAAGGACACCGTCCAGGACTACCTCACGATTCCAGGTGGCTTCGAAACAGTCGGTGGCTTGGAAATTTCCTCTACAAAATCTGGGTCGGAGAACCTAAAGCGTCGACTAAAAACAGCACGGGAAGCGGGCCTGCCGGCGGAGCTCCTGGCACCAGAAGCAGCGGCTTCTCTTGCTCCAGACTTCATAGACGCCAATTCCGTTAAACACTGCCTGCATTTCCCATCAGACGGAACCGCAAATGCAGGTGTAATTACTTCATATTATGTCGACCAAGCTCGCGCCAGAGGTGTGGACTTCTTGGAAGCTGCCGTAACAGGCCTCAAGACCAAGAAAAACGACGAGAAAATGACAGAAATCACGGCCATTCAGACTGCTAGCGGAGACATCAGATCGGAAGGCAGTACTGTAGTTCTCGCCACTGGGATTTGGACATCTGCCTTGATTTCCGGCGACAAGACCCCTGTTACGCAACTTCCGATTCCTATTGTCCCCGTCGCACACCCTTACACATTTACTCCGCCTCGGCCTAGACGTGTCGGTACCCCATATCCATTTGTTCGCTGGCTTGATCATCATGTTTACGCACGAGACCACGGCCATCGGGATGGTCTAGGTAGCTACGATCATCCTCCAATGCGGCTTGATCCATCAAAAAGCGCAATTGGAGCCTGGCCGCCGAGCTTTGATCAAGTGCTGTTAGATGCCTCATCGAACTTGAAAAATGGGACCGAGTTCCAGGTGCACGGGCAGAGTGTAGACCCAGAAGAGCCTTGGGTAGCAGAAAAGCCATTCAATGGTATCTTCTCTGTCACGCCTGACAACTTGCCGTTCGCTGGTCCAGTACCTGATGTCGCTAATCTATGGCTGGCTGCTGCGATTTGGGTTACGACTGCTGCTGGTACGGCTAAGTTGTTGTCAAGAAAGATCCTTGGCAATGCTGAACGTTCGACGGCTTCGGCGGACAAGCCTCTGATGGATGCCCTGAGTCCTGCTCGCTTCCAAGGTGTTGCAGCGGACTTGCTTGTCCGACAATCGTTGGGAAAGTATAACGATATCTATAACCGAGAGAACTAGACTGATTTGAATGCTCCAAACAATTCTGAGGTCCAAGGTGTCTTCTATAAGCACTTGTCTCTCTCGGTATATCTGATGGGAGGTATGGCGTGCAAGATAACAACGACCTAACACAAGATCAGCCAGAAGCTGAGAAACCACTTTGATAATCCAATGTACACTTTCTTTCCTTGAAAATTAGCGGGAGGGCGAATGGAATACATCTCTGTCGAAGTCACCTGCTCTGCCAAGACTCTGGATTCTTTTACTCTTTCGGGTATAGCGGAGCCCTTGTTCTTGTTCCCTTTCAGTACACGCAGTCCTGCCTTATCTTTGCCTCTCCCTAACACCATTAGTTGTTCGTGATTCACATTGTTTCTCAATCTATCTTGTACTTTTTGCTTGTTTCTTTTTTCTTTCTTTCTTTTTTTTTTTTGGCTTGCCGATAAAGCCCTTAACAGACCCATTTCACCTAGACCCGACATAGGCCGTCTACCCCGGGACTTTCAGCTACGTGACAGGAACAATCATGCAAAGTAGATCTCGATAATAGGATAAAGAGATAAGCCCGCACCATTCATGTGCCAGTAGAAGTCAACGTCATCATAGGAGAAACACGCCCGGCATTTCCTCCCCAAACTCGGCAAAAGCAATCGAACGTAGGCCAACCAAAGAAGCTATCCGATGCGTCTTTCTAGTCCTCATTCATGGATGCGAGCTTCCCCGCTTCAAAGATCCGGATCTGAGTGCAACATAGTAACTACCTTTACTTCATCCCAATCTAAAGCAAAGAGTACTTATTGACCTGGTTCCCTTTCGTTCGTAGCGCGATATTTACCTCGATAACTCAGCCCTTGCCCCGTTCCCATTACACCATCCATACACAGCAAGCATATCGGATTCAGCCTTCATTGTATCAGCCCATCTCAGCCCACCACTGAGCTCCTGCCCGAATGTGCATAGCATAACCACCTCTGAAGCCCACGATGAGTTCCGAGAGCGCCTTGCGGATTGGCCTGTTCCTGATAGCAGTCAGCGCCGTCTACACAATTCTATACCGAATGCCTGGCAAATCTATCTTCAACAGAATATCCCTTCGCGGCCGCAAAAACTCAGGCGCCAAAACCCCACCGCGATCGTTCTCCCCAGACAAAAAAGAAGCCAAAAGCACCACATCTCCCCCAACATATAACCATGCCTTGCCACCCTCGCGCAGAGCAGCAATGCTCCAACTCAAAGAAGCCACTATACCCTGGCATGAGATGAACGAGGCCGAAATGCAGAAGAATATGTTACCGATGACTGCGGACTATAGGTCCAGCCCTGGAAAGCTATACACCCCCACCGGATTCTCGGTAGATGATATCAAGAGCCTTGGAGACTTTCCAGACTATGCGACGCTCAGTGGAGTGCCATTGCCCAGTCCGTATCCAGAACACGACATCGACAAGGCCACGCCCCGACCCTATCGCCCGTTCCGGTGGGCGTATCACCAGACTATGTGTATGTAACGCCCCAAGTCGCAAGAAGTGTAAACTGAAAGGTTGTAATAGCATTAACGAAACTGGAGACCGACTGGTGGATCGAGCTCGAGAGCACATACAAGAGCCGTATTGCTCAGAGGAAAGAGCTATACGCCAAGAACGGCAAAGCCGTCCTCGATGCGATGCCCGGGTCCGAACTAGCGTGCAAGGAACTCATGGAAATGGTCGTGCAGTTCATCTGCGCTCGGTACCCGCACCATTTCACTTTGGTTGATCGGCGGATTTTGAAGAACCATATTCTGGGTACAGAGCACGATGTCCAAGCCAGGCCTCCGTTGGAAATACTGCTCGAGAACGTCCCCGAAGATTTCGCAATCATGCTGCGAGATGATGAGACGGGGTATTATTTCCTTCGCGCAGCGATAATCTGCTCTGCTCTTGGATGGAACGTTGCTTCCAAGGTCGGTAAACGACTGGATCAGATCCACGATCCGATTCCGGATTACAAGGAGAAGATGCAGTTCTCCATGGACCGGTATGTGGAGCCATGTGTTTGGGAAAGAGCTTGAACTAACCAAGCTTGAAGCTTTTTCACCAAGATGCCAACGGAAAAGCCTATTCAGCGTGGATCTTGGGGTCTTGAGGTGGGCGAGCCGCTGTATATGCCTCCCGGTGACCCCCACGAAACACAGCGACTTTCCCAAGATCCCAGTCTCGGTATTGAGGACTGTTCGCTGCGTGTAGACTGGCAGACTCTTCGTCGCCTGCCTCTGTCGGCTTCTATCATATTCAACTTTAAGGCGGTTTTCACGCCAGTCACGGAATTCCGTGACGAGCCCGGGATACCTGCGCTGCTGACGAAGCTCTTGAAAGAAGGCAAGCAGAGCCTGATGCAGTACAAGGGTACATGGCATGTTGAGCATGTTATTGTTCCCAAGATGGAGGAGTGGGCGAAAGAACAAGAAGAAAGCAATGTAGTCCCAAAGGATTGGCAGGTCGCTACTCTGGACGAGAGTCCGTATTTTAGAGGCTGGGAGGATAAATGGCATCGCCAGCAGGGATTCTAGAGCATGTTTTGTGTATTGAGATGAGTGGATCTTTCATTGATATTTTGCGACTATCATTGCCAGAGTTCGGCAGGCAGTGGGTATATGGATTCATGACACATATGATTGCAAGTATTTTGCATTAAGAGATGTTACGGTGCATCTCAGTAATTGACGCACAGCGTGTTCCAGGCAACAAGTGCCAAGGGCTATCCATCCAGGGCGCGAGGTCTAGTGGGTTCAAGCCAGACGCCGATGCATATCCCAATTTTGAAAAAGGAGCGTCGCGTGGGTTAACTGGCGACCCAGGTCGAGCATTTTCTGCCAAAGACGTGGGCCCGACGCGAGCCACTTGGCTGCTGTGCGGAAGGTTTATGGTGGCTGATTAGGCCACATGAAGAGTAATCAAAGCGTGGCGAGGCGAAGCCGGAGAGTGTCACGGCAACTCGAGTCCTTCAGTCATCGTCTTCATCTCTTCTGGGGGTCCGTGATCGTGATTGCGATCGAGACCGGGACCGAGACCGCTCACTGCCCTCACGATCCGCCTCGCCCTCCTCTTTATCGCTATCTCGATCGAGCTCTTCCAGCTCATCTGCCAGAGGACTGACACGTTCGTCCAGCATATCCAGATCCTCCAGTTGTGTCCGCGATGGCAGCTTCCATAAGCTAGTACCGCAAACACGATCTTTCGTAAGAAGGTCGTCGATAAACTGATCCATGTAGGTGAGGGTGAAGGTATCCCGAACCCGGCGCTTGATTTTGCGATAGTCGAGTAGCAGAGGTTCCAGAGTCTTGTAGACATCCGGCGCATCAAAAGTCAGGCGAACATAGAACGCAGCCAGCGCGCGCAAGTATTTGAAATCCCCAGCCGTCTTCACCACCCCATTTTCTCCAGATTCTTCATTCTCTTCGCCGCTGCCAGGGTCGCTGAAGTTTAGGTATTCGAGGATGACGTCGCGGTCGGGACCGAGCTGCAGGAGCTTGAAGGCGAGACAGAGGAAGGGCGTGGGCTTCTCCGAGACGCCATAGGTACCACCAATGGAGCTCAATTCGACAGCGCGATCGCAGAGGGTGGCTGCGTTCAGACCGAAGCACTGCTCTTTCCAGTAATAAGAATCCGTGATGCGGTCGCGCACGGCCTTCTCGAACAGAGTAACCGGATTTACTCCACGAACAAGAGGACCAGAATAACCCCGATTGTCCAAGAAGGAGCTGGCGTCAGCGCGATGGGTAGCCATGGCTGGATTGATGGAGATGAATGGGAAGCGGAAAGAGAAAAGCTGGCGCCAAGACCGGAGAGCTCTCTTATCGATAATCGCGCGGCCAACCCAACTCCGTAAACAAGGGCTGATGTCACACATATGAGACACCAAGACGACATACGTTCACAGTCCAAGCATTCCATTCCTTGTCCATATGTCGCCCTTCCAGCCATGGTACTTCTCACCTCTTCAACGGTCTCCGCCATCATTTCGATGGGGGTGATCGCACTATTCACTATACTGTTATTCTTCTCCGGTTACGTCTTACAGCAACAATCCGTACGGAATATCCAAAACGCGTTGAAACCCCCACCAGACCCCGCTCCCATGAAAGAATATGGAGCCGCATTCCAGAAAGCACAAAAACGTGGTCTATCAGGACCAAATCTGGGGCTAGGAGACGATCAGGAGATCCTACGGGGAAGTCAAACCCGTCACGCGAGCAAAGGGAATTACGCGTATCTCCAATTGCTATCCAGCCCAGACCCGTCTGACATCTGCTCTGCTATCCTTTTCTTCAAACAATTGGCAACGAACGGGACCGCGATTCAGGATCGCCTCTTCATGTACCCACAACAGTGGGACCGCATGTCCGCTAAGAAACTGGGAAAGCCGGCATCAGTTGCATTATCCATTTTACGCGCGGCGAGCATCAAGTACGGCATTTGGTTGCTCCCCATCGATATGACGGCCGCCACGTCACAAGGCTACGAGACGACGGATACCAAGTTACTACGTTTGGGGCAGATTCAATTCATGCAGTATGACAGTGTGCTGTACGTACAGTCACCGGGCATGATACTCGACACGGAGCGACTAGACGAGGTCCTACTCTCACGACCACTTCCGGGCAGACACGATAAAAACCGACCTGAGTCATTCAATAATGAAGCGTGGATCCCAGTGCCTCTCCGTGCAGAGCGTGATAATCACCTACCCCCAGCCTACTTGATCACGGTCAATAATGTTGGCGGTGGACAGGTTGAAGCCCGCACCCATATACCCAACATTGGCCTTCCAGGTTTTGGGGGCCTTATCGCTCCACCCTGGGGTTACAAGACTGGGGACTCCGGTGATGAGAGCTTTCAACAGCCGGCTTATGTTTATTTTGAGAATGACCGCGATGGTCAAGTCAAGTGGGCCGGAAACCCACTCTTCGGTACTTGGCGAGCCCAGCAGTACGAAGTATGTGAAGGACTGGATTTTGATGATGACAACATCTATCATGAGCAATGATTTGGATATTTTGATTTTCTTAAGTAGCATACCCCTCGGATTGTACATGTTTTGGATTATGGATCCGATATGGCGTTGGACTTGTGATTTAGTTCTTGAGAAGTACATTGACAACACAATTTACGATCTCATACGCATTGATGAGTAAAACATTCAAGTGTTTTCATTCGCTAATTAGGTCAATATGGCCACTGAGCGCTATAGTTTCGTACATTACTCCGCCATGCCCAGTCATACAAGTCGTGGATGGTATCAAGGTCGTACAGTGACGCAACGCGGGAATTACTGAGGAACGCTAATCTCGTAGCCGAGGAGCACCTCCGTGGTATTGCCTTCCCAGCCACGGTTACCACTGGTGGAGATCATGAACCGGCAAGCATTATCGACATAGAGCTGAGAGATCGTGCCAGTACGGTGGCCAGGGATGATGAGGAATGGAGTGGTTGAATGACGGGAACTCTGTTCGTGTTGCAGATCATAGAGACGGAGGATGTCATGAGAGGCGCTGCAAAGATTAGAAAATGGTTGGTCTCGATTAAAATAAATGACTTACCAAACAAGATGGCGACCGTTAGGCATCGCCTTGAGTGCTGTCACCGGTCCACTACCCTGGGGGAACTTGAATGTCCGCTCAGGTTCTCGAAGTCCCTTGTGCAAGCTGAATTCTTCAACGGTGCCATTGCGCCGTCCGGCATATATATAATTTCCATCTGGAGACCAACAAGCGTTCATACACCAGGGAGGAACACCATTTCGGGTGGTAATTCGAGCAACCGGATTGGGTTGCCGCCTGTCCCATACCCGAATGGTTCCATCAATGGATGCAGCAAGGAACGTGGTATCCGCCCCTGAGCCTTCTGATTGCATGCCTTGGGAAAGGTCTGGGCCCTGTGTATAGGACTCGCGGTCCTCGGCTTTGGGAAGACCGTTAACAGCCGGTTGTGCAGGCTCGGTTGATACATGAGTTTCTGGCTGTTCGTGGTTTGCGTCCGTATTTTCTGTACCGGCATTGGCATCAGTCAATTGGGCGCTAGGTTGGGGCGCCATCTCGGGTGGTGGCATTTCATTGTCGTCCTCCCCAGGGGCGTCTTGATCTGCGAGAACGCCATTTGCCATGGCGCGGCCGAACTCATCGTCGTCATCGACCCCGAAGACCCCTGCAGACGGCTCTCCTCCATCCGCTGCTCCACCGTCCGCATCACCGAACAATGAATCTGCTCCACCGAACAGTGAATCCTCCGGTGAGCCTGCCGGCGGGATCTCGGCAACACCTGCCTCTCCAGCATCCTGGGTCGTATCCATGAGGCTGAACTTGTCTGTCCCGCTCGCCTCGTAGTTTGATGAATATGTGCCATTGGAAAGCATTGAATCAATAGTGTCTGACGGAACAGGCAAGCTAGATTCTGGCCGGATCTGTACCATTGATATTTGAACGGCGCTTTCTCCAAATGAGCGTCGTGACTGTCCTGTGTTCAGGTCCCAGTCAATGACTCTTTTATCCCAACTTCCTGACAACAGTGACTGCTCGTCAGAAGTCAAATTTAATGATGATACCGCAGAAGTATGCTGTCGTAATTGCACAATCTCCTTTCCTTCGTCATGCCGCAGTGTCTGCAGTCGAATGGCACCAGACTCCAATCCAGAGAGAAGCCATAACCCTTCACTCTGACATGCTAGAGAGTAAACCGGCGACAAGCTATTCGCCTCCATATTCTCCCAGTATGTCATAAGCACACCAGCTTTGACAACACTATCGACAAAGGGGTGCCTTTGCGCCACAGTCAACATGAGCTTGCTGTTGATCGATTCCGCCCAATTGAATTTGCGAACGAATCCATCTGACCCACCAGTAAAGACCCAGCGCATGTCTGCCGTGGCAGCGATCGCGTTGATGGATGTGCTATGCGGTGCGGCAGTGGTAGGGGCGATGTCATAGGTCTTCGCGGTCAAGCATTCGGGGCGTACGCTTGGGTGGTAGATCGAGAAAGGCTCCGACATAGAAGTATCGGCATTGCCTGGGGTGTTTCCATCTTGATTCTGCTGCGAGGCCATGCCACCTCCCTCGGATGCCTGGCTTGCATTGGACGGGCTCCCGGGGTCATCATCCGCGTCAGCGTCAGCATCGGCTTCGTTTTCCCCGTCGCCGTCGTCAATATCGCGCATTGTATCGTCAATCTCATTTTCGTTGTCTGAGCTTCCGTCCTGGGAACCTAATGGGGAGAAAGTATTAGCAGTTGGCCCTTTGTTGAAGGTCCGTCACCGGTCGCAGGGACAAGCTCACCCGCCAGGTCGCGGTCTTCATCCTCCTCGAGTGACGCCATGAAGATTCCCCGCGAAACGCAGCTCCGGCCCCAGTCTTGCGAATGCACTGGTCGATATAGCGAGACAATTGGGTGAAGGCGGAAAGTTGGGAGGAGAGCTTGGCTTGCAAGCGGAGCTTTTAGTCAGATCCCGGCGCGGGGCTCAGACTTCCTCAGGAGCTTGGCAAATATCTCTCAATAGGATTTGCAGTAATATCAATGTTCGAGTCAGCGACTCCAGATTTGAATAGCTTGGATCGCGGAGAGCGAAAGCGGGCAAATGCGCAAGGCGGTCGCGATCTCCGCCAGGGTCACCTTTTGGCCAATCACATTGCGTTGTTGTAGATATGTCGTTGATGCACTTCGGAAATAGTCCATTTCATGAGATACATTGTGGACACATAGATTGTCTTTTAAATCATTCAGAGCTCTGAGAGTCACGCGCAACTGTAGACCTTGCAAGGTTGGCTAGCATGACATGTCGTCAGAATCTTGATATACATACTCAAAACGCTGAGCAAAACGTCCCCATATGTATCTAATGAACACAGAATTTGCCATAGGTAGCCAGAAATCTCTGCAGAACAGGTGATTTGTAAGTTCGGCCATATAGAAATAGATGAAAATGTCTAGGTTTGGAAAGCATGGGATGATGTGTGATTCAAAAGAAGTGGCCTTTGTGACCTTAGTCGCCGCTTTGAGGCATGCAATTATCCTTCTTATTTATGAATCCACACGCTCCACACTTGCCTTTCTTCAACCTCCATAACTCCTTATGTACTCTTTTAAGAACCTTCCTGTCAAAAGGCCACGCACTGTTAATGCTACCACAATGACGATGATGGATCGAGATGGACGGGCCTGTCGCCTTCCACGGACACTAGTTAAGAGAATATCAGTGACTATATCTGGGTGTCCTACTCCAGACCAGGCCAACAATAAGATCCGCTCCTACTTTTCAGAAAGCAGCAGAATCTCGTCTGTAGCCCAAGAGGAATAGCTTAAGAAGGCCGAGCTCCCCAGGGCAGAGGAAATCATGAGGAGTGACGACCCAAGCGAGGATATTCTTCTTGTCATTTTGATCCAGGCTAACTTGGTTTATCGATACATAGGTGTACATCTGTGGTATGACCATGGCTGACCAAGGCATCTCGTTTCGCTTACGCTTTTCTACCAGGCGCGCCAGAAAGAAGATCCTCTGGGAATATTCCAACCGTCTTACTCCTGGGACACTTGTTGCTCTTTTCCCAATAGAAGATCCTTTCTAAGAGAAGTGTGTTGTGGCAGTGGTTGCATACAGGCCACTGGAGAACGTCACCAAATCTCCTCCAGAGGTGGGCTATTACGAAGCCCATCGGCATACCATGACAGCACTACAGAAAATCAGGGTAGAGCTTTCAAAGTCGAATACTCCACCGAGACTGTTGACTTTGCCGAAAACGACATCGACATGGAATACGAGCAACTCATGGAGCTCGAAGCCAAGCAAAGACCAGGAGCCGATGGTGGAGTCCTCAGAGGCACGTACATCGACCTTGACTCAAGCTATGAGGTGTACAGTCTGGCTTCAACACTATTCATGAGGGAGTGCTGCAAGAGTTTATGAAAACTTCTGATCTATGGAACATTCCTGTCAGATCAAGCGGTGTATTCTACAACTATTTGCGCGCCCTGCCCGTTGACAGGGTCCAATCCAGACTGCGAGAAATTGCTGCAGATTATGTGCGTTGTAGCAGAAAATCCAGATTGGAAAATTGGAACACGATGAACAGATCCTCCGTGAGGCCAGATTGATCGGGGTGACAACCACAGGGCTTAGCAAGTACCGTGGTCTAGTGTCCAGCCTCAAGCCACGAATTGCTCTCATCGAAGAGGCTGCGGAGGTCATTGAAGCACCAGTCGCTGTCGCCTGCTTCCAGTCCGTTCAACAATTGATACTGTTCGGTGATCAACTCCATCCCTCCAATCCACGGGATAAGTATAAAGAATGGAGAAATAAATGACCTCCAACAAGCAAAAAAGATTCTTGCGAGATCTCGATATATGGCTAAGATCGGTATCAGTAACTTCTGAACGATGCCGTGCCATCCGTGGGGATAGTTGATACCCTATGATTTCGGCCAGCCTTGATACTGGTTTGTCGAGCCGCCCCTACCACCTATTTAAAGAAGTACTATGTCTTAGAGAAACGCTTACTATCCTAACTAAGCAGACAGGCTAAGCTATTCAAGTAGACACTCCCCTGTCGATTTACCTCATTGAGATTTTTCGATCAATATGTCGAAGTCTTGGATATGACGCAGCCGCGGAACCTGCTCGCCGCGCTCAGGGTCGCGGGGGTGACTGACTCACCCTGTGCCCCGGCCAGATGGTGTCACCTGACGTACATTCAATAACATGGCAGAGAAGTCTGGCTCGTGAAAAATGTGTGATGTGTCGTATAGAATATGTACAATAGCTTGCCGTGCTCATAATCATTATATCATGGTCATATATTGCTCCAAGCTCTGTCCAAGACAGTTGATAAAGGGCCACTGGGTATTATGCTTGAAAAGTCTTGCCCACAGCTTAAGAACAGCCATTCCCAAAGCAGCGGGCTCAAGGTTTGGTGGTGTCTCGGACTCATCTTCAATGTCGATGGAAGAGTAGGCTTCTTCAACAATGCATCGCGTCCAGCGGAGAATGCGACTTTCGTTTTCTGCGACGGTCGTTAATAGGAGTTTATTTCGGGATGAATCACTTCAAGGATCTCAGATAGCATACCACTTAGCGCCTGGTCTGAACTGGCCTCGGCAAGAGTGAACAACCACTTGCTTAACAAGACCGCGCATTCAAAACTGGCGAGTGAATGGCGCACACTCCAGAAAAAAGCTTGACTGCGCGCAATGTGATCAATACCAAGCCGGACAGGTATGCTAAGAGCATGTGCCGCATAGATAAGTGCAGGGATGAGGCGGTAGCTTCTTTCGGGTTTGGATGATCGGCAAAGTGACGAAGCAATCATTGTCGGGTCCCGAGTCTGGAGGCGGCGGTACGGGCCTAAGTTCAAGGATAGTCGTACATGGGCAAGACCTAGCAGGGCGCTTGAGGTGAAAGGAATAGGTCCGTTGGCATTATGTGGATCGAGACTTGATTCTGGGGCTTGTTGCCAGACGGTAGTCCAGGAACGCAGAGCCCGTCTGCGGAGTGGGTTAGATGATGGAATGCAGCCAATGTTAGAAGACTTACTCTATTTTATTAAGTTCTTCGGTTGGTAGGCTTGTCGAGTGGTTCCCATTAGGCAACGAAAGTTCACTGACAATGTGAATTCGCTGGAGCAGACCGTGAAGTAGAATATAATTCCCCAAGGGTGCCGGTATCGGCTCGACTGGTGTCTGCGACCGTGATTTCTGTAGCAACAGGGTCAAAGCATCTTGGAAAAATAGTTGTTGGGGACCTCTGTCTCGCTGTGCAGATTCCCAGTCAGAAGCAGTATTTGCGATCCATTCTCGTGTTGAGCAAGGGAGTCGCAAGTGCAATTCGCTACTGCGAAGTGAGGGATAGACATTATAAGCGACACTGTGAATATGAATGAAGCAAAATGAGATGAGCTTTGTCCGTCGAATGGACTCTTGGTCAGCCCATCCATACCAATCCAGTGTCGGAGCGCGAGGATCAGAGGGTTGCTCCGACAATCCAATATCGCGCAAGTGCTGAACAAGTTGTCCCTGGAGTTGGAAGGCCTCCTGTACCAGTCCAGCTCGCTCCCAGGTGGCATAGCCCATAAGGACAAGGAGACAGCGTATGACCTCCATTTGCCTCGACGTTGTGTTTGGCGCCCCATTGTTATCTGATTGGTTATCAGTATAGGGAGGAACGCCCATGGGCACCGAATAGGCTGCCTGCGATGCGATGCGGGATTCTCGCGACATGCGTTCATATAAGACTGCTTTGGAGACATGAAAAATCCGCTCAGCATTGCGATGCTCAAATCGATACTGTGCTCCAATTGTCATAATTGCCAACGCTAGTTCGGGAGAACATTCATTGAAGCGGAAAGTTGGGATGTGTATGAAGGGAATATGTGGGTGGAACCCCTCAAAATAAGACGTAACGTATCGGGTCATTGTATGGCGCGATGGAAGGGTAAATTCTGGAATGACGTTGCGAAAGGCCTCAAGAGAGGCTGCGAGGCGGAAGCGCTGGTCTTCGGAGATACTGAATCTAGACATTTTCGAGGCTTCTGGTGGCTCTAACGACTATTAGGGTCATGGTCCAAAGTGCGAGTACTGTGAAGTGAAACGGAACATACCCGAATCGGAGAGGGCTCCAAGGCTCTGGTCACCCCGTGGCACCGATGGGAGCCATGATCGGAAAGGAGAATCTCCTATCGATTCCTCTCTCAGGCTGCGACGGGATTTTGGTTGATCCTGGGAGACAAGCGGCGTCTTCTGAGGATCTTCGAGAACGATCTCGTTAAGCTGGGTAGCCTCTCCCTCACTAGGTAGCCACTCGGCCGGCAGACCAATCGAGTCTAGGAAAGTAGTAAATTCCTGGAAGTGATTGAGGTCTTCGGGCAAATAAGGTAATGCTGGAGGTAAGTGTTAGCAAACAGCACTGCGGAGTAAGTTTATGTACATACGGGCGGCTTGATAATCGCCAGGAATAAGCAACTGAGCAGCTTGGATCATGGCCGGGTCATGCATGCCAGGATGACCGTCTGGCACGGGACTAGGATTAGGAGGTCCTGGAGGCATTATGTTACCATGCTCGTTCTGCGCCATATACACATGATCGGATTGTGCATTCGGCCATTGGTTTACAACAAGGGGCTCCGGGATAGACCCTCGTGGACGGGCCGATGCATCATATTGCGGCGAGATGGGTGCAGGTGCAGGATGGTAGGGTGGATGGAGACCTGTCTTGACCGCAGAGGTAGACTGCGATTCGGGCGAAGCAAGGCCATCCTGGTGCGAGATGCGTGTATGGCGCTTCAACAGATCGCGTCTAGTAAAAGCCGCCCCACAGAAGCAGATGAACGGTTTCTCCTTAGTATCTGGGCCCGATCAGCATTCTCCATTTCCTATGGTCGCATGAACCCCAACGGTACTTACGAGTGCGCACATGGCGCTCCAAATGTTCTGTACGTCGAAAACCCCGACCGCAATGGATACAAATCCGGGCCTTTGCGCCGCGGCCCATTGTCTGGGGTGATGGGGATGGCATCAGGTACTCCGAGCACTTGGAGAAAGGAAGCGAAGTGGGCTCGAGGGAAAGTGTTCCTGCGGAGAGCGCTCCGGTCGCTTCTCCAACCTTGTGAAAGCGGTGACTCCAACTGCCCCCACTTACCAATATCGCCCTTATCGCTTTCGTCTTCACCGGTCATGTTCCTATCAAGTGTTAAAAGGTTTTAAACCGCTGGAAATAACCAACCGATATCGAATCAGAGTAACAAGAGCAGTCATGACTTTTCGAAACATGTTTCCCGGGGTGGCTGTGGTGACCGGAGCTGGTGGAACTGGTAGGCCCGTTGATAACGCAAGCACCGATCTGCAAATCACATTACTAACATACTAACATCTCATAGGCATAGGAGCAGCAGTTGCAAAGGCGTTTGCTGCAGCAGGATGTGAGAAAATCGCCATTACAGATGTTAATGAGACCACTCTTGAGCATACCAGGGCAGCAATTCTTGCGGCTCATCCTCAGGCCCGCTTGCTGTCTATGGCCGGCAATGTCGCTGATGACCGATTTGCGGAAACTTTTATTGATAAAGTCGTACAGACCTATGGTCGTGTTGACTATGGTGTAAACTGTGCGGGTGTTATTGGTATACCTGCTAGGTCATCAGAGACATCTCTTGAAGAGTTCGACCGGGTCAATAATATCAATTATCGAGGATGCTGGCTATCTTCTCGCGCTCAGTTGAAACAGATGGCTGCTCAAGATCCTCTTCCCAGTCACGATCCAAGCCGCTCACCACAACGTGGTGCAGTGGTGAACATTGCTAGTCAGCTGGGGGTTGTTAGTCGTCCTAATGCCCGTAAGTCTTTGTGGATCCTTTGTCATCTGAGCTGGAAGTATTGAATAACAAATGCTCCATGTAGCTGCATACTGCGCCTCAAAGTCTGCTATCATCGGATTGACACGCGCAGATGCAATTGATTATTCCAAAGATGGAATCCGAGTCAATTGTGTCTGTCCAGGAGTCATAGAAACGCCTCTTGTCATGGAGAAAAAGGAGGTTCGCGATGCACTCCTGCCAGCAGTAGAAATAGCTCCAATGAAGAGAATGGGAACACCTGCTGAAGTAGCTGATGTGGTGCTGTTCCTTTGCTCGACCCAGGCATCTTTTGTTCAGGGCCACGCAATGCTGGTAGATGGCGGGTATGTCACAGTGTAAAGAAAGTTTAGAGAGGCGAGCTTTGAAATGAAATTCCATGACCCACGGCTCATGACATAAGAATGTATTCCGACGTATAGTCTCTGAAATACAACATACAAAGCGACCCGGATGAGTTCCATTAATTGGTTGTTTAAATGACACGTTTGCCGATGCCTCTCATTAAACAAGGCTAAAATTGATAATGACACAGAGAAAAGTCGATGCTTGAAAGCTAGTTCTGCGCCATGCTAAATTGCATCTTCTTCCAGTCATAAGAAGACTCCCAAGCATGTCCAACGCGCAAGATCTTTTCCTCTTGCCAAAGGCCTCCGACAATCTGCATACCGACTGGCAGCATGACTTGATCATCTTCCTTAGCCGGAGCAAAGCCGATAGGAATTGAAAGCGCCGGATGGCCCGTAACATTGAAAATGGCAGTATTAATAGTAAGACCCATACTGGGCTTGAGAGACTCCAACGGAAGACCTCGCTTGCCGTGCTTAGGTGCCACAACGGGAGTGGTGGGCATCACCAGCACATCGTACTTTTCAAACAAGGCCTGATATTTATCGGACAGCTGGCGTCCAATATTGGCAGTTTTCCCGTAGAGGCCTGGGAAGCGCGACATGAGATAGAGACCGTTAATTATGACGTTCTTTGTTGACGGGAATGCACGCTGGAAGCCTTCATCTGTCCATGGAAGTCTTGCTTGCTCCGCTTCTGTCATGTATAGAGCTCTTCGGGCGGTATTTTGTCCCAGCAGCGTCTGGGCTCCAGCAATCCGCTGCTGTATGGTCCAGATTGCTGGTCCGTGTAGGTGATCTGGGAGTGATACCTCTTCTACGCTGGCACCAAGATCTTTGAAATTTTTGGCTGCTGTCAACACCGAGTGTTTGACACTAGAGCTCACCGCATCGTGTTCAAATCCTTCCTTTAAAATTCCAATCTTGAGACCATCAAGCCGCTGAGAGCTTCCAGTCAAGGCATCTGCGAAAGCCGTAGAGCCTGGCTGTGGACTGGCAATTGCCTTGTCATCAATGCCGTCGTATCCACTGATGACATCCAGACATGTTGCGACATCGAGGGTGGTTCGGGCTAGTGGCCCCGCATGGTCGTCGACCGCATCTCCACTAGAGATGCCAGTAAAAGGAATTCGCCCATGAGTCGGCTTCAGACCGACGCATCCACAAAATGAGGCGGGAACTCGGATACTTCCACCCTGGTCACCTCCGATAGTGATATCGACCAAGCCGGCTGCGACCAATGCTGCTCCACCGGATGTGCTCCCTCCTGCTGAATATCCAGTAGCATGCGGATTCTCTACTGTTCCTTGGGCGCTGGTATATGAAGAAGTGGAGTGGCAATGATTCTCACAGGTCGACGTTCCATGTATGTCAGCGCCAGCTTCCAACAGTCTAGTCACGACTGTCGCATCGGTGGTCGGTGTCCAAGAAGGAACGATATCGCTGCCCAGCAGTTGAGGCACTCCGGCCACTGCAATAACATCTTTCAAACTAACGGATTTTCCTGCCAATTTGCCTCCTTCGGGGTTACCACGAATGAGGAATCGATGTGCCCAAGCCTGACCCAGCACCTGTTCATCTTTTGTCGGTCGTCGAACGTTTTCACGAGGATATTTGACTTGATCAGGGATTGGCTGATAATCCGGCATTGCAGCGACACTTTCAGCACAATCATGCACAGCTGCCAGCAGAGTGGTAAAATCATCCACTTCTGAGGGATCGATTGTAAGTCCCAGGTGCTGAATGAGTGCTTGAGCATCGCCCGGCTTCACTGGATTGTTCCTTAAAGGCTTTCTGTCAGTTTACAGTCATTTGAATGTGATCATGGATCCGTGCTCCTTACTCCGAAATGGTCGTAAAATGAACCGACATGGTGCAGACTGGCTCGAAGGCTTTGTTATCTTACACACCAGGGCTTTGGACTTTTGTATGAGAGAGTTCAAATCAAAGGGTTACCGATGTGCTGGTCTCATATTGGAGTTTCTCGGCACTGCCATTGTTGACTAATGTGCTTGGCTCCATATCAAAGAGGCCGTTCGAGGTGACCCCAATTCAACTCCAACACGGCCCACCGACCCAGCTCCTTGGGGTATCATCCGGCGAGGTCAATGGAATGCGATATTGGAGATGCTGTTGACAAGATAACGATAATGGAATTTTGACATTGTTTGTGAAGTAAAAATGGTCGCGTATGGCTATCGTCTATGTTTGATACGCAATGACTCCGAAGGGGCCGAGGAGGGGTCATTTCCTGCAAGTTCTCCGCATATTCGGCCGAAGAAAAAGCTACTCTCCTCACCTCTCCTTCTCTGAAACCAAAAACCTTCTTTGAATAACTACACCACTTTTTTGTACACAATGGGTCCAAAAAGAGTCCTCATAACGTACGGAGTCGACGTCGATGCTGTGGCCGGTTGGCTCGGCTCCTATGGAGGCGAAGATTCGACAAACGACATCAGCCGGGGTAAGTTTGTCTGCTTGGTTACTACGAGGCTTTCTAACACGAGGACAGGAGTGTGGGCTGGAACAATTGGTACCAGGCGTCTGTTGAAGATGTTTGAGAAGTACGACATCAAGACGACCTGGTTCATTCCCGGGCACTCATTAGAGACTTTCCCCGAAGACATGGCCGCAGTGCGAGATGCAGGACACGAAATTGGACTGCATGGCTACTCCCACGAGAACCCAACAGATATGACCATTCAGCAGCAGCGGGATATTCTCGACAAGACCTACCGTATGCTGACTGAGTTCGCGGGCAAGCCACCGCGGGGCAGTGTCGCACCGTGGTGGGAGACCAGCCAGGAAGGCGCACAGCTGCTGCTCGACTACGGCATCGAGTATGACCATAGTATGAGTCACGAGGACTGCCAGGCATACTATCTCCGATTAGCCGACACCTGGACCAAGATCGACTACAAGGAAAAGGCCGAGACTTGGATGAAGCCGTTGGAGTTCGGTCCGCAGACTGGACTTGTCGAGATTCCCTCGAACTGGTATATTGATGACCTGCCGCCCATGATGTTCATCAAGAAGGCAGCCAACAGTCACGGATTTGTCAACCCGCGCGATGTGGAAGATATCTGGCGCGACCATTTCGATTACTTCTATCGCGAGTACGACGAGTTCATCTTCCCTATCACAATCCACCCTGACGTTTCGGGAAGACCTCATGTGCTTTTGATGCATGAACGGTAAGTGGGCCTGGTGCACTTTGTTTTTTTTTTTTTTTTTGTTTTTTTTATCAACCACTAATCATTTACAGACTTATTGAGCACTTCAAGAAACATGAAGGAGTTGAGTTTGTGACAATGGAGCAGGTGTGCGACGATTTCAAGAAGAAGAACGCGCCTTCACCGGGTGCTCTGATGCCCGCTCCAGCTGGAGCAATGCTTAAGAAATGATTTTATGTAATCTCCTCCATCAAGTTATATTAGAAAACAGCAAAACCACACTTAGAATATCTATCTTATCTTCGGCTCTTCATATATACGACCCCAACACCTGACTCCAAATCTGACCATCCGCATGCGTCTGTTCAGAGACAATCACCTACGCCAATCAGTGTCATACCACCTGTCAGGTCTTATCGAGAACGTATAAGATATCTCCCAGCCTCCTTGATACCTGCCCCAGCCTACCCCAACGGCTAACCAAGTTTGGCAATTTCTCCCCCTACCCCAACGTAGACCTCGCCCGAAGTCCTGGATAGCAGCTCTTCAACCCAGACAGATCGGTCTCTGTTATCAGACAGCTCGAATTCGTGGGGGAAACCAATGTGGAGCAAGTCCCACTGGCCCACTGTTCTTGTTATCGCACGCTAGAAGACTCCACACGTTGAAGACCATAGAAACCTTGACTCGTGCCAGGTGACGCAAATGGCATTGCCATGCCTGGGTGCAGACCGGACGTGAGATTAGCCCTTGTTTCGCGTGTATTTCTTATCATATATAAGAATTGCATTACACCCCGTTTGTCTTGTGTGTTTTTGTTTTGTCCTTGAACATCAATCTAAAACTCGAGGTCTGGGTTGCCACAGGAGCAAGATTTTTGTCATGTCCTCGTTGAATGAGATTAAGGAGGCCCCTTTATCTAAGGGTGGCTCCCACACCGCTGATACGGAACGCGCCGATATGAAGGATGGCGAGGTTGAGGACCAAGACGAGGTCTTCAAGAGAGGTGATGGCCAGGTCGACTTCCGCACTGTGGGCTGGGTCAGAGCAGGTGTGATCTTCTTGAAGAGTAAGGATTCCGTGATACCTAAGCCTAAATATAAAGCTGATAACGTTTAATGCAGTCACTTTTGCGACTGGTGTGCTCTCTATCCCGTCTTTGATGTACGAGCTAGGCGCTTTTCCTGGCGCAGTCAACGTCGTCGGCTGGACTCTCCTGAACACCTACTGCGCTATCTTGCAGGGCAAATTTCGCGAACGCCATCCGGGATGCCATTCTATTGCCGATATGGCGCAGGTAGTTGGTGGACCGATCTTGAAGGAGATCGCCGGCTTCTTGTTCACAGTTAGCTATGTGATTGTGGCTGCGTCCGGCATCATTGGTGTCTCAACTGCCTTGAATGCATTGTCGATGCACTCCATCTGTACCGTCTGGTTCTCATTCATTGCCACTGTTATTATCGCGTTGTGTGCGAGTGTGCGCAAATTCTCTCATATCGGCTGGCTCACTTGGGTTGGATTTGCCAGTGTCTATGTTGCCGTGTTCATTATTGTGTAAGTTCCGTTCGTCCTTCCAAACTTTAATGGCTAACAGGTTCCAGAATCGCTGTAACCACAAGAGATCGTCCAGCTGCAGCACCCCAGACAGGCGAGTTCGACCTTGGGTTCCGGGCAATCGGTAGCCCCGACTTCGCCACTGGGATTACAGCTGCCGCCACAATCTTCGTTTCGAGTTCCGCGACCTCGGCTTTCCTCCCTGTCATCTCGGAGATGCGCAAGCCCAAAGACTACCCCAAGGCGGTCTATATGAGCATGAGCCTGGTGACAGCATCCTACCTGACCTTTAGCCTGGTGATCTATGCCTGGTGCGGCAAGTGGATCGCATCTCCATCTCTCGGCAGCGCAGGCGGCACCATCAAGCGGGTGGCCTATGGAATTGCACTGCCAGGTTTGATCATTAGCGGTTGCCTGTATGTGCACGTCGCAGCCAAGTACCTGTTTGTGCGGATCCTTCGTAAATCGCGCCATCTGCAGGCGAACACCGTAGTACACTGGGGGACTTGGCTGGGATGCACTATTAGCATGGCTGCCATTTCCTTCATTCTGGCTTGCGCTATTCCCATATTCAACTACGTGTTGGCCTTGGTTGGTGCTCTCTGCTTTGCGCCGCTGGCCCTCTGTCTTCCAGGTTGGTTATGGCTATATAGCCACGGACATTATTTGAAGAGGAATATCCTCTGCAAAGCTGTATGGGGTTTGCATGTCTTGTTGATCCTATTGGGAGCGTTCATGACGGTTGGGGGAACCTACGGAGTGATCGTCCAGATCAACGACGCATATCGCGATGGGAAGATCGCGTCGGCATTTTCGTGCGCGGACAACAGCGGATCAAGCTAGGAATCTGGGGAAGCCTTGAAGTGTATGTTAAGACCGTTATTTTAGATCAACCCGATAATCCGACTAAGCCATATGAACACGAAATAATGAAGCGGAGGCATAAAACTAAACTCCGGTGCCAAGCCATCCGGGACCCGCAATCAGCGCCGAGCATCCGAATGCGCTTCTTATCTTTCGTTCTTACTTTCTTACTTTCTTTTCTTTTCTTTCTCGTTCACTCTTCTCTCCACTCCAGCACGATATCCTCGCAATCTATACGACTTGTCCTCTCTCGTATGTCAAGCTTTCACCTTGACCGAACAATTATCCCCGATGTGATCACGCCCGCCTCTTGTCAGCCGTTTTTAGTGCAACACCCTCTCAGGATGGTACACAAAACAATATTTGCCCTGCTGTCCTTAGCACTATTCCTTAGTCTAGCAGCGGGCGCTGCAATCCCCTCCTCGAACTTGCAGCCCGAATACGAAAAGTCGTCAACTCTAGTCGAGGCCGCGTCATGGTCGGTCCAATCAACGGACTCCGGCGACAGCCAAGTCGGCAAGCACGCTCGGGCTAAACGAGCCCCCTACTACTTCCCAGAAACGGTCCCAGATGCCGAAGAAATCGCCAGCAGACTCACATCAATGCGTGAGGCTGGATTTGTCGCAGACTCCCAGACACAAAAGTCAATGGGAGTAGCGGATGCACGGATACTTCCTTTCCGGGAATTGGTGTCCGAGCTCTCGGCTCGTTCGGAGGCGTCTACGCCAACTCTGCCTCCGATGGCCTTCTTTGTCTTCGTCGCATGCGTTGCCTGCATCGCCACAGTCTACCGAAAAATCAACTGCAAGCATTGAACCCGTGTTCGTACTTGGTTTCTGCGATCGCCGATCGGCAGGAGCCTTTTTTTTTCTCTACCGGCTTATGCGTCCTTATGCGGGGCCTACGACTTATTCACGCTTGGTCCGGGCTCAAGGTCTATTTTCCCCCGTTGGATTCTGCGGCAAGGGCTGTCGCACAAGTCTCTTAGTCGGTGTGGGTTTCGCTCAGATGGGGAAATACACTGAAACAATACCCTCACACTACAGCATGTCTGAGAGTCAGGTTCTCGGGTAGCATCACGCGATTTCGGATTTGATGCACTGTTCAACTTTCTGCCGGCCCAGTTCGGGTAGCAAGCGGCATGGCCCAATCGAGATGCCACGCCAACCAAGGTTTTATTGCCGCAAAGGCCTAGCCATTGCCTGTGATCACGGTCTGGAAGCCTCAGGGGAGTGAACTCTTCGCGCATCCTCGATCTGGTGCACTATCCCCCCTTTTACTCCTACTCCACTCTGAAGGTGTGAACTGGGAGATTCAGGCGCCCCTCGCGCCCCGTCGTTTGATTACGCGATACGCGATCGGCGTTCGTTTCGTCCTACGTCATCTACCTTGACGTCCAAGTTACTCAGCTCGGGTGACACAGGCCAAGCAGGCACCAGCATGATCCTGTTGAGTGCGATCCTCATGGTCTGAGATGGAATTCTAGGCCCGATGATCGCCCTGTGTCATTACTAAATTATATATGTTGTCAACGTGACCACATCCACTGGATAAATAGTATCCCGCATGCACGAGAGCTCAGGGGTCGAAACTCATTGTCTTTGATCCGTATAAATTATTTTTGGAAGATCACGCCTTGTGGATCCTTTGGTGGATACCACGCAACGTTGTACAGAGTTTGTGTCTGGTTCTAGGTATAGTTCTAGTCATGAATATTAAGGTCCAGCCAGAGATTACGTACATACTCATACACCAGCATCTGAACCGGCTTTTCTACACTTGAAATTGTAATTGCTAATCAATTGTAACGTCACGTTCACCTAGACAAGCTACAAACATACAAATCTACATTATTGGAGGAAGCACAAATTCTATATCAAAACCAAATCCTCATTGTCTATCTAGCGACACACCAGTGGCCACTCCTTTTATCAAGAAACGTCCACAGTCAAGAAGCATGCAGCACAAGAATGAAAAGATACCGATATGCCTTGAAACAAGACAAGGGAAATACAAATAGTCAACAAAGCAATGATGCCCATAGACGCCTTGAAGAATGAGGAGAAAAGAAAAGGCCACGTAACATGACCAACGCAAGATAAACCAACAGAACAACCACCCATAACGGATATGAATTGGAAAAATTACATGGAAACTCTTTTTTGCAATCTCCCAACTGGGGGATATCAGATAGGTATATGTACGCGGAGGGTGGATCTGGGATAGGGAAGGACAGACACATGGTATGTATGTTTAGGAGTCGTCCACTAGACGCTTGGCAGCGTAGGCGCGCTTGGCTCCATCGAGGAGAACATCCATGTTACCGCTGTTGTCGCACATGCTGCGGAACAGGCCGTCTTGTTTGCTGATCAGGGTCCAGGGATGGTCGAATTCGATGACGCGGCCGTGGTCGAGGACGAGGACTTTGTCGTAGTCGATGATTGTCTGGAGACGGTGGGCAATTGTGATGATGGTGCTGTCGCGGAGCTCACGCAGGGTCTCTTGGATCTTGGCGTCGGTTGCGTAGTCGATTGAGGCGGTGGCTTCGTCCATCATGAGGACGCGGGGTTTCTTGAGAAGGGCGCGGGCGAGACAGAGGAGTTGGCGTTGTCCTTGGGAGAGGTTGGAGCCGGACTCGGAGACGAGGCTGTCGAGGTTGTGGAAGACATTCTTGTTGTCGGCGACGGAGACAGTGCTGCCGTTCATGCCGTTGCCCTCGACAGCGGTGAATGTGCTCGAGGTGGCCGGGGTGGTGGTGCCAGAGGTGCCGGAGCCGATGAGGTGGACTCGGCGGATGGCTGTGAAGATCTCGGCGTCGCTGAACAGACCGAAGGGATCGAGATTGCTGCGGATAGTACCTGTAAACAGGGTTGGGTCCTGAGGCACGATGGTGATTGCTTCGCGAAGATCGCGCAGTCCAATCGCACCGATGTCGACGCCGTCAATCATAATCTGGCCCTTCTCGGCTTCCAGGCCACGGAACAGTGCCAGTGCCAAAGAACTCTTACCCGCACCGGTACGACCGACGATACCAACCTTTTCACCAGGTTTCACAGAGAAGGAAACTTCCTTGAGCACGGGGTCGAGGTCCGGACGGTAGCGGGTAGTGTAGCTCTTGAAGTCGACAGCACCTTGACTAGGCCAGTCGGTCGTCGGGCGGTTTTCCTCAATGACAGGAGCGGCCTCTTGCTCAACCTCCAGATACTCGCGCACTCGCTCGACGGAGTTCATGTTCTGCTGAACCTCGGAGTAGAGGCGGACAAGCCAGAGTACGTTCTCAGTGAAAGTCACAGCATATGTCAAAGAAAGACCAGCGGCACCAGCGTCGATCTTGCCAATGTTGAGCAGCACAAAGGTTGCGGAGAAGAAAGATACGAGAGCACCAGTCCAGTCGACACGCAGAGCAAGCCAGCGGTTACTAGCCCAGAGGTAAATGTGGGGGCGGTTGTAAGCGTTGATGCGACGGTGGTTATCGACGATGAAACGAGGTCCATCACCATAAGCACGAATAGTCACGATACCATTGAGTGTTTCACCGAATTGCTGGTACAACGGGCTGCGTTGCACGGACTCCAGACGCTTGAGATCACGAGAGGAGTTCAGGTAGACGGCACCGAGCGCAGTGTAGACGAGAGTGATGAACACACCAGCAATCAAGAAACCGGGAGTGATGACGGAAATGAGGATAACGATCATGATCACGGAAGCCAAACTGTGAAGCATGCCGATGGCCACCGGGGCAACTTCCTGGTCGACGGACTCAACATCCTTGGAGAATCGGTTCATGAGCTGACCAAGGGGTGTAGAGTCGAAGAAGCGGAACTTGGCGTGCATAACTGCCTTGAGGAGACGATCGTGGATCTTCCAGGATGCGTGAAGCGAACCCCAGAATAACACGGCCTCCCGACTCAAAGAAATAGCAATATACAGGAACCCGAGAACAGCATAAACACCGAGGTAGTATCCCACGTTGACCTCGCCATCGGCAGCAGTGCTGGAGAAGCGAGAGCTCAGTTGCTGAGGAACCCAGGTGCTCACCTTGGAAACACTGCCAACGTTGAAAGTGGGAGGCTTCAGGTGAGCGGCAGCGGCGTAGCTACCAACATCCTCTTGATTAGCACTAGCAGTGTGATAAGCGTTGGCCCACTGACGGATCCAGATGTTAGTCGACACCGAACCAAGCTGCTGCATGCAGAAGATTGAGACAGCTAAGACCCAATAGTATCCTGAGCCCATCGAGCGCAGGTACATGATGACGGTGGACCATTTGATGCTGCCAGTGGCCTTGCTTTCAGCCAGCTCTGACTTTTCATCCTTCTTGCCGTTGGCAGTTCCGTTTGCGTTTCCATTGGTAGATTCGTCCGCGTTGTCCTCTTCGCAATCCGAGTGTGCACGCGAAAGACCACGAGAACTGGCGCGAGAGCCAGGACGGGATTTAAAGAACTCGTCTCCGAGAGCGCCGGTAGCAGCGACATCATCGGGGCGACCCTGAGCAGCGACCTTTCCATTCTCAAGGACGACAACGTGGTCGGCCTGGGGAACAGCGAGAGTGACGTTGTGGGTGACCAGAACGCAAGAGCGGTTCAACATCAGAGGGCCAGTCAGAGCTTGACGGAAGAGGTGCTTGGCTGTGTGAGAGTCGACGGCAGAAAGACAGTCATCCAGAAGCAGATGGCGAGCACTGCTGTAGACAGCACGGGCAAGAGAAATTCTCTGCTTCTGGCCACCGGACAAACTGATGCCCTTCTCTCCGACCAGAGTCTGGTCGCCAGCATCAAGGATCTCGATGTCACGTTCAAGAGCACATGCCTTGAGGACCGCACGGTAACGCTTCTCGTCGAGCGGGGACGCGAAGATGATGTTCTCCTTGACGGTGGCATTGACCAACCAAGCCTCCTGGGCACAATACGCAACACTGTCAACCAGGCCAGTGGCGGGATCAACGGGGAGATCCGCACGGCTAGTCATACCTCCGGGAAGGTGGACACGGCCCTCAATAAGTTTCATTTCACCGAGCAGGGCCATGAGAAGAGATGTCTTGCCGGAGCCAGTGGGACCGGCAATGATGCTGAGACGACCAACAGGGAAGTTGACATCGAGATTAATCAAACGGAAGGCATCAGCACCATCGTCGGAAGAAGAAGAGGATTGAGGCCGAGGGCCAGAGGTGCTCCAAGACAAGGTAGCGTTTTCCAAAGCGATCTTGGCCGGCTCGTCAGAGACACTGCTATCACGCAGCTGGTCATACTTGCCAGTCTCCTCCTCATTTAGGTACTTGTCCACTCGATCGAGGGACACCTTTGATTCTTGGACGTGAGCAACCATGTCCGCAAGCTGGTCTAGGGGCACACGCAAGAGCGAGAACATGGACAGAGCAGGGAAGGCAATCGAGGGGGTCAATTGCTTCTTTTCAACGACGGTGTATAGGAAGAAGGACAGGAAAGTGATCAAGATCGGTGTTCCGTACCAGACAGTGGCGGCGGTAGACCAAAGGATATAGCGACGGCGCAGGGACTTGAGCTCGGCCTTGCGCTTCTCGTTGACAATGTCCTGGAAACGCTGCTCCCAGGCAAAATACTTGATAATGCGAATGTTCTGAAGAACTTCGTTGGTCGCGTGAATACGAGCATCGGTTCCCTTAAGGATTGCATTCTGGACCTTGTTAAACTGCCGGGCGATGAACAGGTTGATGGGCAACATCAACACCATCAAGGCGATACCAGCAAAAGAGCTGAAACCCATGATCTTATACAGAAGCGTGATGGCCATGATGATTTGCACGGGAACACTAGCCCACAAGAAGTGAAGGTAGGCGCCAACCTCGCTGACCTTGAAAGAATCGATAGCCATCAGGTTAATGATGGTACCGACGTTGGCCTGCACGTTGGCATCCTCGAGATCAGATTCAGGCTTTTGTCCAGACTCGGCATCGTTGTTATTATTGTCCTTCTTCTTGCGGCCGAACGAGAAGAATTTGCTTTTCTTCTGCTTTGCGTCCTTCGACGCGCCAGGTTCCTCGACGGTCTTGCGAGCGGCTTCCACTGACGCACCGGCTTTACGTCGGAGCGCCTTGGCGTAAATCTCACCAATGATAATTGCGCGAATCTTAACACCCATCTTGCGGCCGATAAACAGGGCCTGGCCATCGGCTACACCCTGGACAATAGCGGAACAGAAAAGGAGAATCGCATACAACCAGGCCGCATTGGAAGTTGTCGAGCGAGGGTCTTCGACGTACTCGAGAATGGCCTTGAGGAGCATACTCGGAACAAAGACAAACAGATTGGCGAAGATGGTCCATGCACCTTGGATCAAAATGGTCGAGGCAAAGAATCGAATTAGCTTCCAGGCCAATGAGCCCTTCATCTGCCTCTTTCGGAAGTCCGTCAGAACGGTAGCAGCCTTCTGCGAAGGTGTCAAGTTCCAGACGTCCTTCAACTCCAGAGGCTGTCGGTAGCCTTTCATGACCAAGGGGTCGAGCCAGGAGAAAGTGGCAAGAGCCAGAAGACTGGCCATAGGGTGCCTCGGAGGCTCTAGTCCCTCCTCATGCTCGACCAGAACCGGCTTGTTACCTCGACGAGTAGTCAGAGCAATCAAAAGCAGCAATGTGCTCAGGGCAAATTGAATGCTGCTGAGGGTCATGGCGCGGTGCGAGATTGGGTGGATGATGGCGGATCGGAACACCATGATGTTCAACAGCCACTGGGCACCGTACAAAATAGCGGTATGGTTCCAGAGTCTAGGAGCCGTGAGAATATCCATAGTGGATAGCAGAAGTCTAACCAAAACCAAGAACAGGATATAGCCCCATGAGATCAAACCGGCCGTTGCGGGAATGGCTCCATGGCGACCCCAGCCGTCGGTGGTCAAGCCGACGACGTGAACCGCGACCAGACCGATCAGAGAGGCGATCTCAAGCGCAACAACGGTGAATTCTCCGCGAGGGCGATCGACCTCGAACTGCGATTGTTTGCTCTGGACGGCCTCGAACAGCATGGGATCGGACTCGCTTTCGCGGCCATTGGGAACATCATCTTCGGGGCCGTCGTGTGTAAGGGCCTTGTAGGCAACATTCTTGCGGTTAGCCACGAAGCGATGGGCGAGGCGGACAAAGATCAGAAGCAGGGAGATAGCGCAGGCCGCGAGGGGAAGCGTGATTTGCAGGATACTAGATTTAAATGATTAGCCGAGAGGCGGGGTGTTAGTGGAGTCCGACGGACTTGGTGCCGGTCGGAAACGCATTAGCAATGCGAAGACTCACTTGCGCTGGAAGCATTTGGACAGGTCATCGATGGCCCAGACGGGGCCGGTGCATTGCGGGAGCATGATCTGCGGAGAGCAGAATGTGAACGCGGAGAGCAGAATGTGAACGGCTAGGAAAGCTCTCCCGAGCGGCGAACCAGGATCAAGTCGCAAGGATAGGAATAAGGCGATGCGACAGGTATTAATATGACCACCACCCCAGCTCTAGCAACAATCTTCAAGGACGCAGGACGAGACTAGCATTGCAGTCGGAGCGAAACCGAAAGTGCAGTGTTTTTTTTTTTTTTGCTCTGGGTCTGGAGGAGGACCGAGGCCGTTAGATGGCCGTTGGGAGGCCTTGGGTGAGATCGAGGGAGAGCAGGCGGGGTTTGTCTACTGTGAGGTAGGACAAGAGAGTGAAGGTCAGGCGGGGAGAAGAAGAGCTTAGGTTGTACCTAGGGTAGGGATCTCGACCAAACCCGGCGGTGGAGCGTAGGTCCGTTCCCTATGGTAAAAATGCAGGGTGACATGCGCCGCCACCACGTTTGCGTGGTGGAGCAAGTATCTCAGGAACGGGATTCTTCTAAATAATGCGATTATCTTACTAGTAACTCGAAGTAGTCTAATCGCTGGTCTCCAAGGGCCCTAGTGGCCTAAAAGATGACTCTGCAAAGCCTCGTGGTCGGAAGTTTATCCTATGACTCGTTGCAGCGTTGATCGTTCCTTATCGCGGCCAAGTTCCCCACTGCTATCGTCCACCTTGCCGACTCCCGTTTTATGATCCATCAGAGAGATCTGGTGCCTGACCTACTTGCCTAGGGGGAAATAGGGAAATAGGAGAAGTGAAGCCCTTACGGTAGTCTTTTGTGGCGAGACTGACCACCCTGACCTCGGGAAGAATCGTGCTCCTTTTGCCACCGGGGGCTGTCCGATTCCTTAACCGTTCGCGAAGCCTACCTTTTGCGCCCCGACATCATCACTCCACTTCCCCTTCCCCTTCCACTACTCTTCCCCTTCTCACTCCCACTTCCACTCTCTCCGAGATCCCTTCTCGCAACGTTCATACTCTCCCTCCACGACTATGGCGGAACGCATCCTCACGAGAGAATTCAGCGCCCTCGCCAAAGAGAAATGGGTCAACGTCGAAGTGAGTTCCAAGCCCCGTTTGAAACCGCATTCTGAAGCCCTGTTCTGAATACTTCTCGGACCAACTGCTGACTCTTGCTCGGTGCTCAGCTCCACGATGACAACATTTTTAAATGGGACGTCGCTCTCGTGGTTCTCAACGAAGACTCTCTATACTATGGCGGGTACTTCAAAGCAACTATGACCTTTCCCTCAAACTACCCCTACAGCCCTCCCCGTAAGTTCCCTGTAGAAGGCCCGTTGATGGCTGCATCTACGTTACACAGGAATACTAACCACAAGCTACGCAGAGTTCCGCTTCCTTGTCCCGATATACCACCCCAACATTTACCCCGATGGCAAACTATGCATCTCCATCCTCCACCCGCCAGGCGAGGACGTAATGTCTGGTGAATCTGCCGCCGAGCGCTGGTCTCCCGCCCAACGAGTCGAGTCCGTCCTCATCTCCATCCTCTCTCTTCTCGATGATGCTGAGGTCTCGTCTCCTGCCAACGTCGACGCCGCCGTGGTGTACCGCACCGACCTAGACCGGTTCCGCTCCATAGTCAAGGGCAACGTCGATGCAACAAAGGCACACCGGCCGGCCGACTTCGAAATGCCGACTTCAGCTCATGAGGCTTCTTCCCGTGAGATCGTGGAGAAGGAGGACGAGGACTTCTGGGCTGAGTCGGGCGACGACAGCGATCCTTTCGGCGGCAGCGATTCCGACTCGGACATGGATATGGATCATTTCACCGGAAGTGACGACGACGACGATGACGACAACGATATGCAAGACAATACCTCTTAAGCGAATGCATCCCCTCCCACCACACCTTTCACGACGTTACAGCACAGACTTCCTTTCTTTCTTTCTTTCTCTCTCTCAAAGACAGCATAGCATTCACGGCGCGAATCGTGGATCGGATTTAGCATAGTTTCATTGATATGCTGGCATTCATGGCAATACGGATGGGGCGTTTACTTAGTTAGCATTTCCATATTTTGGATAAATATTATACACTTTGCCTTTTGTCCAATATGACATGACAATCTTTCAAAGGTGACACGGATGGACCTGCACCAAATAGGCCTTCAAGTAAGCATGTAACCTACCCGGCACTTGCCCAGGCAATATTCTTCGAGTACACTAATTACGACTCCGTACGAAGAAATGACCTGAGAAAGTCACCTCGTCTGAACACCCCTCGCGACTCCTCGTCTATTAATACACCAATGCAAGCAAGCTTTGCAGTTGGAAAACCAAAAAGAATGGCAGCTTTACTTTCCCGAGCCGCTTGATCATTGCGGAAGAAACTAATTCAATTAAATGAACTATATCGTCGTGAATAAGGCTTATCACATTGCGATAAACCTAAGTCTCAGTCCGAGTCTCAGTCCGCGGGAAAACGAAAGACCTAGCATCATCTTCCATCTCGAGCTTGTCTCTGATGATCAACTAATCTAAGTCGACCATCTCGATGGGAATTATGTTGGACGGTTGTTTAACCAACCAAGTAAGCCTTTTCTCGGAAAATCCCACCATATCATGCGTCAAAAGGACGGTGACAAGCACGGTGACCACTACCTACGACCACATCTTCCTCTTCTGTGGGGCCCCGGGGCAATCACTTCGTCAGCTCCAGCTTCCAGTGCTGTGGCTTCATCTTTTGTTCGTGCTTCATCGCCGATGAAATCTGCTGGTGCTTCATCTTCTGCTTCATGCTTCCTGGCCAAGCTCGTCTTCTATGCACATTCGTCCTTCCGGAGCATATCCTAGCCGCATACTTTCTTCTAGCGCAACTTCATCACGGCTCTCCGTGACCCTTGCTTCCTCTGTCATTCCTTCGCCACAAGGCAGATATTCGGTTCTTTCCAGACGACCAATTGCCAGTTCCTCAACCAATCATCCGACCCGAGCTCCACTTCGACTTCGACTTATAGTTTACTGCCTATCACTTCACTGCCAGGCGCAAGCTCGCCTGCGACTGGCCCATCTAGCTCTTCTCCTTTCACTCCATCGGCTTGAGGCGAATCTGAAAAATGGTCTCCTCCTTCTGAATCTGCTACTCATCTCAGTCTCCTGCTAGCTCTAATGGATCAGGTAGCGCAGTAGCTATATTCCGGACCACTGTAATTGTCACTCAAGCTCCTGAGTCTGGAACTTCAGCTCCTCGCTCTACCACCTTGACTATACCCCAATCTGCTCTTCGTTAGTGCCTGACTGCTTTGTCTCTAAGAAGATGACCTTTACTGCCGCCGAGACTACCACTGCCTCCGCGTCCCTTCGTGGAGTCTCTGACGCTGGCTCCGGATCTGAGGACAAGAGTCATACCACTTCCACTGTCTCCGACACTCGCACCTCGGCTATCATTGCTAGGCCTTCTCGCGCAACTGACTGCCGGACCTCAGCAAAAACCACCTATGTTACGATTGAGACCGTGGTGGTCTCAACTACAATTTGTCTTGTAACGGCCGCGGAGGCCACCGCCACATCGGGTGCTAATGCTGGCAAGAGCGTTGAGGCTATCAAGACCAAAACTGCCTCTCCTATAGGCAGCGAAGTCTTTGACTCCAGACCTATATATCATCCCGACTCTAATTCACTTGCAGGCACACCACCAGCACAACAGGCTCCATCGCCGCCGCCGTGGTAGTCTCAAAACTCCTTCACATTACAATAATCCAGACTGCGCACGTTTTCGGTCTAACCGCAACCCAAGTGACAGGACTCCGTGAAATGTTCGACTCGCACACTAAATCCTTCCACCTAGGCCGCGTAGCCAAGGACGGACACCTATCAGCCATTCCGCCTCGGAGAACTATACCAATCCAATTCCTGTGTTGGAAGCAAAGCGCCGCTGGGCGAATGTTGTTAATGCCGAGCATTGACTTGATGAGCAAATTGGGAGCTTTGCGCCGGATGGACGGTGGGAGATTGCTCGGAACTCGTTTAAGCCGCTTCTGTGTGGGATTGTGGTGCATCCTGTTGATGATGGGCGTGTTTGGGCCAATGGGGAGTTGGGGATGTGGTGGGTGCCGAGGTTCGGGTGCATCCTTTGGTTGTTGGGTTGACGGAGAAGTTGGCGCCGAGTGATGGGCTGGAAGGGACTTTGGTGTCTATCATGGTGCTGCGGTGGAGGAGTTCTTTGGGAAGGCTACGCCGGCGCAGTATGATAATGAGTTTCTGGATAATTCGAGGATAATTGGGGTCAGTGATCGCATTAAGGTGGAGTTGATGATGGTTTGCAGGCCGGTGAGTATTATTTGGTTGTTCGGGTTCATGAGAATAATCAAAAGGTGGTTCTGGGGAAGCATGTTGACCATGCCCTGGGCAGTATGGAACGACCTATGACCGATGCGCAGTAGGAAGAGAAGTTCTTTGACCATAGTGTGCCAGTTCTGGGACAGGAGAGAGCTGCACATGCTGAGATCGGAGTGGGACTTGATACGCAGGCCGACAGTCGTGGCATCAGGGACGTGCTTTGAATGGCCGGATATACATCAGCCATCTTGCTAGATTCAAGTGAGTTGGATAAATTATTGGAACTACAAGCGTGGCCAAAGGCCTGGACGTAAACCCAAAACACATTCTAAATCGAGTTGAAATGTATGGATGTCGACAAATATAGTACGTAATGATAAGGAGAGAAACGACAGTCTGATACGCAGGGAATGCGTGGACTTCCCAACACAGCAAAAAAAAAAAATTAAGCCAAACAAATATGATCTGCGCCGTTAATCCTTCATCCAAATGCCCATGTGCAGAGTCCCGTCACAGACGAGACTTGGTCTTGAGGTCTACTCTAGACGACAACAGCCTTCTTGATCTCGCTGTAAATGGCACCGAGCTCCTGGTCGATAACCTTCTCCGCCTTGTTGACGAGACCGCTGATGCGGCTCTCAATGTCCTCGGCGGTGGAGCCGGTGGAGCCGGTCTTGTAGCCACCCTTGGCGAGAATCTCGGTGTAGTTGGACGAGCCACCACCGTTCCAGGCGAGGAGCTGAAAATTTGTCAGTAACTTGAATCTATAGACAATTGTTGGATATGAAACTTACGTTAGGAGTGTCGGAGGGAATGTCAGTCAAAGCACCGGAGGTGGCGACAGTGATCAGAGCTTCCTTGAGCTTCTTGGGGGTGATCTCCTCGACAGCGAAAGCCGAGTCGGAAGAGGGCTGAAGGGAAACGTAGTAGGCCAGCAGACCAGCAATGTGGGGAGAGGCCATGGAGGTACCGGAGATGGTGTTGACGGCGTACTTGCTGCCGATCCAAGTGGAAAGGATGTTCAGACCAGGGGCGAAGATGTCAGTGCACTTTCCGTAGTTGGAGAAGTAGGCACGCTCGTCACCCAGAGTGGAGGCACCGACAGTGACGGCCTTCTCGGCCGCGGCAGGGGAGTAGCTGCAAGCATCGGCGTTGTCGTTGCCAGCAGCGACGGCGAAGTGGATACCAGCATCAACGGCGGCGTTCACAGCGAGATCAAGGGTACGGGAGCTACCACCACCGAGACTCATATTGGCAACGCTGCCCTTGAAGCCCTTGACCTTGCCGTTCTTAGCATCCTTGGCCTTCTTGATGTGTGCCTCGGCGGCCCACTCGACACCCTTGACGACGTCGGACATAGTACCAGAGCCGTTGGAGCGCAGCACCTTGACTGCATAAACGTTGGCCTTCTTGGCAACACCGTACTTCTTACCAGCGATGGTACCAGAGCAGTGAGTGCCGTGGCCGTTGCCATCCTCATCAGCGTCGTTCTCGGGGATGGTCTTGCCCCAGTTGGCACGGCCCTCGAAGTCAACGTGGTTAACGCTGGTACCGGTGTCAATCACGTAGGCATCAACACCCTCGCCGCCCTCCTCGGCGTAGAGGTACTTGTTGAAGTTACCGAAGGAGAGGCTGTCCCGGTGGGAGATGCGGGCCAGACCCCAGGGAGCATTCTTCTCTACCTCGGGAGTTTCCATGGTGTGAACAATGGAGTCCTTCTCAATATACTCAACCTATTGCAGAGAAAGTCAGTAACAGCTTCATCGTCTGTGCAAGCGGGAAGTACAGGGTAGGCTGAGCTACTTACATCAGGATGGCGGCGGACCTGCTCAATAACATCTTCGTGGAAGTGACCAGCGTATCCCATCAGTGAGCCAGCCACGTTGAAGGTGTGCTTCATGCCCAGGAAGGCATCGGACTCGAAGCCGAAGAGCGATCGCTTCTTCAGCTCCGTACGGCCCTGGGTGGTGTGGATGTCCTGCACCCAGCTGTGGTGAGCGGCCGCAGCCGACGGGTCGACATGCTTCTTAAACACGACGATATAGGAATCGGAGACCTCCTGGGAGGTGGTGGAGGAGATGATGGGAGCTGCATCGCGGTGGATAGAGTCCACTACCATAGGTGAGGCAGCTGCGAGCAGTGGAAGCAACGCCAGGCCGAACAAGCCCTTCATGATGGCGGAGAGGTTTGTACGACGCAAAGAATACGAAAGGAACAGGAAGAATAATGGATAAGCTGGATAGGGCGAGTTGGATGGGTGGAAGGGGAGGAAGGAGGAGATGAGGAGAAGGAGGAGTGAGGTAAGAGTCAACGAGAGCTTATCAAGGGGAGACGAAAGGGTAGGCGGAGAAGGATGATGCAAGCGGAGCGATTACCGTACGATAACACCGTCGGATGACCAGTCGATTGCCGCCAAGCGCAGATCTCCAGCGTGTGAAAAGGCAGAGCAGTGGAGACATCCACTCCGGGGGTGGGCGGTGCGGTCACGTATTGTAATGAGGAGGCGGCCCCCGGAAGAAGCTCCATCGTGACTTCCAAGGTTCTCTTATCGGGGCGATCTTCACTATCTTCATCGTTCCCTTGTGACTACACAGCTACAACTGTACCCCATAGGATAATGCTAGATAGCTTCATTCCAGGTTTCTGGATCGGGTACCTGGGTCTATGCAGGGTGGCACGAGCATGAAACGCCGGGATGATCTCCAAGGCAACTTGTCCTCCGAAGTCGCGTGCTGCTGCTCGGATGACGCGAGTGTATGTACATAGCTTGGTTGTATAATCACGCACTCTAGAACAGGGCTCAGACTCACTGGGCAAGGCAACATACTCCACACTTTTTCCCTGGGCCAACCGTAGGCTTATCGTGTGTCTTATCACCCGGAAAGGACGATCTCGTAACCTTGCCTAACATTGCCCAACATTGCCTAATGGACGTCCGCTAAGCCCCCTCGCCCAAGCCTCGTCACCTGACATCCTCTCCCCGCTACGCGTTGATACGTTCGCATTTTTGCGGCAAGCAGCACCGGCCCTATTCGCTACGCTAGACGATCGGTTCGAGGGGTGTTTGTTCTCATGTCGTGTCTCGACTGGACCCGCTAAAGTACAACACATGCAGACCGCCTCAATTCGCTCGCCAATCGCGCATTCACGGTCTCTGGTGGTTACCCGCCATCGGATCAGTGGATAAGATTTGGCAATGCCTCCACTCCTCCCTCCCTCGCCATCCGGATCGACCGAGCGACTTGCCGAAGAGCTTGCGCCCACCGTTAACCAACTCAAGGCCCTCGGTGCGGGCAATGCCATCACCCTTCCCCAGGCATTCGCGGCTACCGAACCCCTCCTCCGCCTCCGACATACCTTTATCGACGATGCACGCCCGCGGACCGCCAAGGATGCGTTTCGACACCTAGCAGGCTTTCAGACATTGTTAGAATTCGCCGACCGGCTAGCGGGGCTTTACGATGCCGAGGCGCTATCCAAAGAAGAGAGGAAAAGCTTGCTAGGGATCTATAAGGATGTCTTGGGTGTTCTGGCCGAAGGATTGAAAGATCATTTCGGCAACCGTCGATATTTTGCTCGCAGGATAGCTGGGGGTGGAATTGCTGTTCTCGAAAGGACAGTTGACCTGCTGGCCGGGAAGATTGATAAACTGGAGAGCGACGCTCAACAACTCTATGGAGCCGTCCTTGCTGCCGCTTTGTGCCAGGAAACAGTTGCAGGTATATTTGGAACACTGTGTGCGAAACTTCAGAATAAGACGGCGTCTCCAAAGGAGCTTCAGGATGCCACGGTTCAGTGCCTAGGGTCTGCCGAGACCGTCGAGGTTGCAGAACTGCTGGGCCCAATGATTCGTGTTTGGTTGGCACACTCTTCCTCAGGACACGACTCCCTACGCCTGGCCCTTCCCGCATGTCTTTGTCAATTAGCTGCTCAATCCCGGAGAAACGTTGTAGCTTTGCACGGCACAGGAATGTTGAAGTCTATCCTTCCACTCTTGTTTGATGACAGCCGCCACGATGCCGAACAAGCCCTTTATCAGGACCTGGCACGCTATTTGAGCGTTCAAGGCATGAGCAGCTTGGATGATGCTGTACTTCTGTACCGCCGAGCCCACGAGAGCCCCAAAGTACTTAAATTCCTTCTTTCTGCATTGAAGTCCTCCAAGGAGCCTCCGTCAATACAATTTGACTTGTCTCTGCATGGCTTTTGTTCTGTGGAGTTTGCAACTTTGAATCGCCCATTCCCACCAATCGCCTCTGCAGGCTACACTCTGGCCACCTGGGTTCGCGTTGACGAATTCGATGTGAACACTCACACTACAATCTTTGGTGCCTTCGATGCCAGTCAGACATGCTTCCTTCTTGCCTATCTTGAGAGGGATACCGGCCACTTTATTCTTCAGACTTCAATCCGTGGGACACGCCCTAGTGTTCGCTTCAAGTCGTCTAAGTTCGAGCCAGGTCGCTGGTATCATATTTGCCTTGTTCACAAAAGACCTAAGCCTTCATCGTCCTCCCGCGCATCCCTCTTCATAGATGGTGAATTTATGGAGCAGTTAAAGATTGATTACCCTTCCACTCCCGCCAGTAATCATTCCACCAAGCCCGCGCGAATCCAAGCATTCTTCGGGACACCTCAAGATCTAGCCATGCGTCTTGGAAAAGGTGTCTCTACCTCTCGGTGGTCACTTGCAAATGGTATTCTCTATGACGAAGCATTCAGTGATGATATGGTGGCCGTTTTCTACAATTTGGGTCCCCGGTACTTTGGAAACTTCCAAGACTGCCTGGGCTCTTTCCAGACATACAAAGCCTCTGCCACCCTTAATCTCCGAAACGAGCACCTTCATCCCGGGAAGGAAGAGTCCTCTGACATTGTTACTGCCATTAGACGCCGAGCCAGTACACTGGTCCGCGAGAGTTCCATTTTGATCAATGTGTCCCCAGTCGCAGTACTTGATGACGACGATAGCAACAATGTTGACGAGTCTCAACTCATCAAAAGTTTGTCTCGACAGGCCGCGAAAAGTCTCCATCAGTTGACGAAAGCCGGTGGGAACGCCGTCGCTATCAACGGAGCCACTCCGGCTATCAATGATGGCTTAACACAGCCACAAGGAGTTGGAATTCTGACAGGTGACCCCGTTGTTGCTGTTCCAATGTCGCTGGATGACGCTAGCTGGTGCTTGGGTGGCTGCGCCGCCGTGCATCTGAGTCTAATCCAGGCCGCAAACTCCGCAGAAACAACCTGCCTGGCGGTGGAGGCGCTTTACGAGGCTATTCAAGACAATTGGCGAAACAGCGAAGCCATGGAGAGAGAAAACGGCTATGGCATTCTTGCGTCTCTCCTGCGCGAGAAGCTTGGCTTTACTGCTAGCAATTTCACTGGACACAATCGAACGACGGCGCTTGGATGTAGTCATGAAGAGCAAAGTGCATTGACTCTCGACTTGCTTCGTCTGACGCTCAAATTTGTGGGATACGATTCTGAGCGCCCTAATCACTCCATTATCACCAATCCTCTTGCTTACCGAATTCTCCTTGTGGACCTAGACATCTGGCGACTTGGGGAATTGCCATGTCTCAAATTGTACTATTCGCAGTTCCGAGCATTTGCCACAGACAGCAACTATCGCCGATTCAACGCAAAGCGGCTTGGTCGCATGCGTAAGTCAGCACATGCCTTTCACAGTTGGAGACTCGGAACCAGAGCTGACAGAAAACAGGCGTGAACAAGAAATTTGTCGAAACCTTGAAGGCTGGCGAACTGACACAGGAGACCCTGGATCCGTGCCTATCATCGTTTCGATCGTTGATTGAGAGCAACCTTTCCCCTGACCTCCTCCGTTCCCTGGCTTTATCTATTACCTACACACTCCACAAGCCAAAGGCACCTCCTAGTCTCCAGAAAAAGAAGAGTATTCGGTTCGCCCCGGCGTCTTCCCGACCGGGATCATCGAAGTCGTCAGACTCCGACAACTACATATCAGCGATTGCTTTGGGGAAAGAAATGATGCGTTTGTATGCTTCCATCTTGTGTAACCCTATCGACCCGGCGCCGCTGAAGAAGTTTGCCAAAGCCGTCACAAACAAGGTAAGTGTCAAAAAAAAATCCAACAGATATAGTAAATATGACTAACAGAACCGAAAGTGGCTTTTGTACCTTTCATGCGAAGATGAACCTGAAATCGTGGCTCTTGCATCAAAGATCTTAGCCCGGCTCTTAGTGGTCCATGGAAGTGGCTACAGTAAAAAGTTCTCTGAAAAGAATGGCGGATACACAGTCTTGAGCCATCATCTGAAACGGTGGTGGAATATTCCTGTTCTGTGGCCCATTTGCTTGTCCATTCTGTTTGGTCGAGACATTGCTCTCCTGGACCTTGACCGTTCTTTCGAGGTCTCGGAACTCCGAAACCTTTTCTTGGGTGGCGGAGAGTTGCATATTGTCTACCCTGAGATGTTGCCGGTAATCATGGGGATGCTTAAGAGTGGACTGAAGACTGCCGTTCTAGCTAGTGATGCAGCAGATCGGGACGTTCCAGGGATAGATGGTTCTAGTATATCCCGCCCGCAGATGTCTTCTTGCAGTCTGTCTGGTAAGCTTTGATCAACTACCATGGATGATCGAGACGAAGTACTGATGATCTATCAGGTGTCCCATTGACAGACCGGACAAAGCATGGAATTTCGCTTTTGACCTCTGTGGTTCAATTTTTGGCAGAGGCACGCTCCAAGTCACCAGCCTTCCGGGATTTCACAGCCCAGTCCAATTATGTCCAAGAACTTCTCGCCATTCTTTACCCTGCTGTCGTTGGTTCGGACTCCGTCGGTCCCAGCACTGAGATGAACTCCAGGTATAGTGGGCTCAGCTTTGACGAAAGCAACATGGTCATGCGACCACGCTCGAGCACTGCCAACATACAGGCAAATTTGCAAACTTCCACCGTCGAATTCTCATGCAGTCCTCCTGATGAGAGTACTGATAACTTGCGTCGCGGTTCTTTTATCCTGGTCTCTTCCGATAAGAAGCATCAGCCCTCCTTTGCTCGCATCCGCCGTGTTGTGGATCCTCACTTTAGTGCCGATGGCGCTGTAACGGAACATCCGCTTGTCAAGGCTATCTGCAGACTGGTTCTCGTTGTCTTTGAAGATCAACTACTAGAGCGAAAAGACTTTTCCGGACTGGGACTGTATCACAAGATGCCCCCTGGACTCATCGAGCAGCAGGCGTATTTCAACTCCTGGATATTCCAGTGCCTGCTGTCGACTTTGAAGGAACTACCCTCGTCTAAACCTCGTCTGCTTCAAGAACCTCGAACTCTGACAAATCTTGGCCGCTTCGCTACTCACCTGGCCGAGGCGGTCTACGAGGGCTGGTTCATAGATGGGGCAGCAGTCACGCTTGAAGGGGTTGGTTCTATTCTTGAGTATCTGCAGCGTCCTGATATCTCTCCTCTGAAGAGTATCAGGCTTTGCAGCCAGGCTGTTGCGACCTTGCAGTCAACTCTGTATAGAATTGTCCTGTTCCAATTGTCGAATGCAGATGATGGAGAAGCTCTCTCTGTATTGAAGCGCCTGAACTACTGGCAAGTGGTTCTTCTCTCGGCATCCGAGACTCAGTCAAAATATCTCCATCTGGTTTGCTATCTCCTCTACACCAAGTTGGTCAGTAATGAACAGGACGTTCGTCTAGCGGCAGCAAGTCTTTGGCGAGTAATCCTCGTGCAGAGGCCGGACGAGATGACCGTTCTTCTCAGTAATGGACCCGTCTCGCTCCAGCGTCGACTTGCAGAAGGTTTTGATTCTCTCGTGGGATTGGAAGATGAGTCATTTTTAAACTGGATTGACGACCAGCGAGATGACCTTGATGCTTTGTTTTTCGGCATCATGTCTCGATCCTGGGAAACATTTGTTCTGGAGGAGAACGCAAAAAGCGAGGAGTCAGCTAAGAACCGCATCTCGAAACGCAAAGAGAGGCTCAAGCAATGGATTCAACTGGAGAAGTTTGATGAAGATGTGCTTCGCAAGCATGATGCCACTTTGCCTCATTGGATTTCAAACATATCTGCATCTGAGTTTTTGAAGTCGCAGAGATGCCAGCAGGATTCTCAAGACAACTCTGCCTTCATGTGGTCCGCATTCTCGACCCTTTTACTGGATCTGCGACGACCAGGTGGCTTGCTTGCCGATGATAAGGAGAGGAAATGGAGACTTGACCAGACCGAGGGTCGCAGTCGCATGCGATTGCGCGTGGTACCTGACGAATCTGGTGAACGACAAGAGTATCGACCAAAGCGGAAGGCTTCTGAGCCTCCCGTGGTGAAGATTGACACTCGCATGCGCGCCTTGTCTGAAGGAGAGGCACCATCCACACCGACTGGCTTAACGGCTGAACCCGAATCCCTGGAAAATATAGAACAACAAGATGGCCAAGATGGCGACGCTGACGCTGACGACCGGAGCATGCTCGAAGAGAACTTCGAGATGATCGATGATCCTAAATTCGAGCTTGAGGACTACGAGGACAAGAACCGGAAGGTGATGAGATCCCTTCAACGAGGTGACCAGGTTCAAAATGTTTGCAACCTGTCTCGTATCATCGGTTTAGAGGCCGTGGAAGGCCTTTTAATTATCGGAAAAGACTGCATCTACATCCTAGATGGCTTCTTTCAACGAGCGGATGGTGAGATCGTTAACGTCTGGCAAGCCCCACCTGAGGAACGAGATCCCTATGTGCGGATGATTTCGGGTCGAGAGTCCAACGATCGCCGTTCACAGGAGCATGAGACAAGAAGCTGGAAGTGGGCCGATTTGGTCAGCGTCTCCAAACGTCGTTTCCTCTTCCGCGATGTGGCTTTGGAAATTTTCTTCACGGATGGTACTAGCTATCTATTGACCTTCTTTTCTCCGCGTGTGCGAGACGATCTCAGCAACCAACTTGGTGTTAAAGCGCCACAAGTCACAGGAAGTGCAGGACACTCGAGGCCTGAGGACATCTGGCGATATGAGACCTTGCGCAGCCAAGAAGATGCACCACAATCCCTCGGTTCTAAGTTCGCCAGCGTCTTTGGTCATCAGGCATCGAATCCAGCGACACGGAAATGGCTTCGCGGCGAGATCTCGAACTTCCATTATCTTATGTTGATCAACACACTCGCTGGACGAACGTTCAATGACTTGACTCAGTACCCAGTCTTCCCATGGGTTCTAGCCGATTATACCAGCGAAGAGCTCGATCTCAGCGACCCGAAGGCATTCCGTGATCTGTCGAAGCCCATGGGTTGTCAGACCCCAGATCGTGAGACTGCCTTCCGAGAGCGATACAATGCCTTCGCGGAGATGGGCGATGAGAATGCCCCGCCCTTCCACTATGGAACTCATTACTCTTCGGCAATGATTGTCAGTTCGTACCTCATTCGACTGCAGCCATTCGTTAAGTCCTACCTTTTGCTCCAAGGCGGCACCTTCGACCATGCAGACCGACTTTTCTACTCTATCCGCAAAGCATGGGAATCTGCATCGCGAAGCAATATGTCCGATGTGCGAGAATTGATTCCTGAATTTTTCTACCTTCCCGAGTTCCTGGTGAACTCCAACAAATTTGATTTCGGTCTGCTCCAGAACATGACGACAGCCATCGACTCGGTTGAGCTGCCGCCTTGGGCCAAGGGTGATCCGAAGATCTTCATCGAGAAGCATCGTGAGGCGCTGGAGAGCCCATATGTGTCCGAAAATCTGCATCACTGGATTGATCTCGTTTTTGGCAGCAAGCAAAAGGGCGAAGCTGCCGTTGAAGCCGTCAATGTCTTCCACCATCTGTCCTACAAGGGTGCCAAAGACTTGGATGCTATCGATGACCCGGTGGATAAGTTGGCAACGATTGGTATCATTCACAACTTCGGACAAACACCTCATCAGATCTTCCAGCGGACACATGCTCAACGTGAAGATCAGCGATACCGCACACCCCGGCTGGATACACTTGCTGAATCCCTGACCCAGATGCCGCTCTCCCTTCTTGATATCGAGGAGCGAGTATCTACTCTTTCGATGAAGCAAGACCGTCTTCTTTGCACAGCTGCTCTGAGACTCAACGTCCCACCAACCTTTGATCACTACATGGAATGGGGCTTCTTTGATGGTAGTGTGCGCTTCTATGCTACGGATAGTCGTAAGTTGCTTGGTCACTTCGAACATCTCCATATCGGACAGCTCTCGCATGCCAGCTTTGCCGACTCGCGTACCCTCATCACATGTGGAACGGACTGTACAATCTCCCTATGGACAGTCACGGCAGGTTCTAGGTCCGTTGACCTACAACCCATCGGATCACTGTTTGGCCATCGTGCCCCGGTCACCACACTTGCAGTCACGCGATCCTTCAGTGCATTGCTTTCCGCGTCAAGCGACGGCCAGATCATGTTATGGGATCTGAACAGACGATGCTTCGTGCGGGAGCTTCCCGCCGATGGACCCGTCGACTGTGCCCGGATCAACGACGTGACTGGCGACATCATTGTCTGTCGAGGCAAACGCATCACCATGTATACGCTGAACGGAGAGCTACTTGTCGACCAACCCGTCTGCGACTCAGCGGATGACCACGTTCTATCCTGTGTCTTCTACGAGGGCGTTCAAAATGAATGGCTGGAGCGCGAGCTCGTACTCACCGGTCATAGCCGCGGTGTCGTCAACATCTGGAGTAAAACTATCCGCGGGGGACGGTTTGAGCTGGAGCTCATCCGACAACTACACCATACCGATAGCAACCGCGACAATGGAGCTAACATTTCCGCCGGAATAAGCTGTATTTTGGCCCTTCCTCAAGTGGTTTATACCGGAGACGAGACAGGCCGAGTGGTTAGTATTTCCCGAAAAGGCGATTCACTGCTTCGAAGACACCGCGCTAATTCCAGTCTTTAGTATGAGTGGAACTGTATCCAACGGCGGTGATTCCTGATCCCGCAATTCCAATTCCCGCGTGGGCCGGCTACTGAGCAAAACCACGCAATCTGGAATTTGTATTCCCCTTTGCAAACGAGACTCGCTGCGAGAATAAAAAAAAAAGTGCAAAGAGCATGGCGTTTTATTTTTCTTCATGGGGGGACTTTGGGGTTTTGTCCTCTCCGCATCCCCCCCCCCCCCCCCTCCTCCCGCTTTCATTTGAACCTCAGCATAAATAGCGCAATGTCATGGCATCAATTAGAATGGACGCGGATAGCACGGGTCCCCTTCACAAGACGGAGTAGATCGATATTTAACCGGATCCCGGTGAGCAGGATGCAGCCCCGTACTGCAGTGGGCCGTTGGCCGGTCGACCATACTCCGGTTGGCGTGTTCGGAGCACACTGGGCCGCGGTTGAGAGGCGGGAATTGTCTGGTTTCGAATGAAATCATATCTAGACGATGAATATTCTACAGACAATTCTACGTAGTTCGATAGAAGAAGCTGTGGTTGGATGGAAGGGGAGGCCATTCGGAAGGCCATGGAATTGGCGTGCCTGAAACGTTGAGAAACAGGCGAGTTTGGAGGGGTTGCAACTCTCCGGTGATTTCATTGTGCAGCGTCATTGGGCCCCACTCGGCATCCCACCTTCTGGTACTTGCGTTAACTATGGCACCGCCGTATTGAATGGATGTACTCTTAGCTCAGCGCCTCCCCGCCTCAAATACCTTGCTGCCGCCACTTTTCTCCTTCCCTTATCCTCTTTCTTGATTATCTTCTATTTCATCCATCTTCCTCAAAACTCATCTCACATCATGTCTTCCTCTCTCGAGCAGCTCAAGGCCACCGGCACCGTCGTGGTCTGCGACTCTGGTAAGTTCTACTAATCATCCTGCATGCATCGAGCTCTCCACTAACACGCGCAATTCAGGTGACTTCGCCAGTATGTTCTAACGAATCCCGCCACGAGTGGCGATAGGTTGAAAGATTGCTAACGTGCCACAGCCATCGGCAAGTACAAGCCCCAGGATGCCACCACCAACCCCTCCCTGATCCTGGCTGCGTCCAAGAAGCCAGAGTATGCCGCTCTTATCGACGCTGCCGTGGCCTACGGCAAGAAGAAGGGTGGCTCCATCGACGTTCAGGTTGAGGCCACCCTCGACCGTCTCCTCGTCGAGTTCGGCAAGAAGATTCTCGAGATCATTCCCGGCAAGGTCTCCACTGAAGTCGACGCCCGGCTGTCCTTTGACACCAAGGCCTCCGTCAACAAGGCCCTTGAGATCATCAAGGTATGTGCTGATCGCCCGGGTAGCAATCTTCTGGGCATGTATTAACTTTCGTCTCTTCCACCAGCTCTACGAGGAGGTCGGCATCAAGAAGGAGCGCATCCTCATCAAGATCGCCTCCACCTACGAGGGTATCAAGGCCGCTCACATCCTCCAGTCCCAGCACGGCATCAACTGCAACCTGACCCTGATGTTCTCCCTGGTCCAGGCTATCGCTGCTGCTGAGGCCGGTGCCTTCCTGATCTCTCCCTTCGTCGGCCGCATCCTTGACTGGTACAAGGCTGCTCACAAGCGCGATTACACTGCTCAGGAGGACCCCGGTGTCAAGTCCGTCCAGGACATCTTCAACTACTACAAGAAGCACAACTACAACACCATTGTCATGGGTGCTTCCTTCCGTAACACTGGCGAGATCGTCGAGCTTGCCGGCTGTGACTACCTGACCATCTCCCCCAACCTTCTGGAGGACCTCTACAACTCCACCGAGCCCGTCCCCAAGAAGCTCGACGCGAAGGATGCCCACTCTCTCGATATCCCCAAGCGCGAGTACCTTCACAACGAGGTTGACTTCCGCTTCGAGTTCAACGAACAAGCTATGGCCGTTGAGAAGCTCCGTGAGGGTATCTCCAAGTTCGCTGCTGATGCCATCACCCTTAAGGACCTCCTCAAGACCAAGATCCAGGCTTAAGCGAATCGGGGTTTAATAATTTCTTCATGTTCCTTTTTCTTTCTTTTGTTATGCAGATCTTATTTGTAAATTGGCGATCCCCAAAATGTCTGTGGAATCGGTAGACACGAATTGATGAATCTTTCCATGATTTGAATAACTCCCTATTTTTCTTGAAACTTCCTAGCATAAGCTACGTGTAAATCTCCGGTGTCGGGCAGGAAAAGGCCGAAGGTTCCGAGACCCTGTGATTGCACGAGGATCTGGACTGTTCGGCTTATTCACCGGAGCGGGCTCAGAACACTAAACATGAACCCCGCAGGACCTCCGTTGGGGACACGGTGTGACCGTGTGTGACGGTCGAGGGAGTACCCGTGGACCGACATACGTAGAATGGTATACTCACGGAAGAGCAGAGGCATTGAGCAGGATGAGGTATCGACTAGGATGACAAAAATAGCTAGAAAAGCAGCAATTCTCAATACACTTCTTATACGCTGGTTTAGTCCGCAGAGGTCGAAGCGGCATTATGTCATTTCCCCTCGTTCCGAAAGCTGCCCGCTTAGGGAGGTGGGGGATGTTTTCGCGGTAAGTATGTATCAGTACCCGTTTCCACACATCATATGTATGTAGATTTAGGTACCGATACCTGAAGACGTGTACCCGGTAATGGGTTACGTCAACATCATCCGTTTATTATCTTTCCATCGCCCGCCTTCTTCGTTTTTCTTCTTCTCTCCTCAGATACCCATACCTCTTATTTGACCCTTTTTATTTTTTTTTTCATAAAGAATAATCAATCCAACCGTCATAATGGTTAAGGCTGGTAAGTGCATATCGAACATTACCTGTTCCGGGGCAAGGACCTCGGGGTGAGCACATTTGAGCACCTTGGGATCCTTTGCTTCGGACCTATCGGCTGGCTTCCTCTGCCTCTAGCTCTCCACTGTTTTCATTAGAGATGCAATCTCCAGGGTACTCAGCTTCATATGAAGAGCTCATTTGTTGCTGACACCCCTAGCGGAGCTCTGATGAGCTCAGATCGTCTCAGGCATGCGGGCGGATGACCCTTCCACCCGCATTCTGGAAGCATAGACCATCCCAACACTACACTATGAACTATGAACTATGAATGATCAGCTAACACAAGCCAGTTGCTGTCGTCCGTGGAGACTCCAAGGTCTCCGGCACTGTCACCTTTGAGCAGGCTGCTGAGAGCGACCCCACCACCGTCTCCTGGAACATCACCGGCAACGACCCCAACGCCGAGCGTGGCTTCCACGTCCACCAGTTCGGTGACAACACCAACGGCTGCACCTCCGCCGGTCCCCACTGTATGTCCTACCCGTGTAATTAGATCTATATCCGTGTCACGGACTAATCTCCCATAGTCAACCCACACGGCAAGACCCACGGTGCTCCCACCGACTCCGACCGTCACGTCGGTGACCTTGGCAACTTCAAGTCTGATGCCGAGGGAAACGCTACTGGCTCCAAGACCGACAAGCTGATCAAGCTGATCGGTGCCGAGAGCGTTCTCGGCCGTACTCTCGTCGTCCACGCTGGCACTGATGATCTCGGCAAGGGTGGCAACGAGGAGTCCAAGAAGACCGGTAACGCTGGTGCCCGTCCCGCCTGCGGTAAGTCGATATACCTCATACCTCGTAACTTATATACTCTCCCAATAGAGTGATTACTGACGTTTTTAAAAGGTGTCATTGGTATTGCTGCTTAAAGGTCCAATTTACACCTGTAGTTGGGTCTTGTTATCCCCCATCTGTTTCAGATGAAAAGTTCAGGATAGTACCTGGCTAGGACGAATGAATGTCAATTACCACTTATGCCCTTTTACTTCGTATATCGTAGAGCTCGACGTACAATGTGCTACACGATGTCGTGGCCCGTAGCGCCCAGACCGCTTTCCCCACAAACACCGGCCACGTTTCGACTCCGAACCCCTTCTTATCGCCGTCTTTCTTTCCCCTTTCTATTCTTTCTTTCTCCATCATTGTCATCTGTGCTACCACCGGTGGCCAGTGCCTGTTTTCCCCAATGCCTTTCGAAGCCCGCGTCAAGTCCGTCCTGTCGGGCGACACGGTCGTGCTGTCGCATGTCACCAATCCCTCACAAGAACGTATCCTGAGTCTGGCCTATGTCTCCGCGCCGAGATTAAGGCGGGAGGGCGATGAGGTGGGTAACTTGTTTCTTTCCAATTGGCCCGTTTGGGAGAGAATCTCCCGAGTTTCTTTGAACTTTGCTTGCTCTGTTGAGCTGTGATGCTAGCTCCGAGGAAACCGCAGTTGAACTAACTCACATCAATTACAGGCCCACGGCTTCCACTCCCGTGAATTCCTCCGTGAACTTCTTGTCGGCAAGGTCATTCAGTTCCACGTCGTCTATACCATTCCCACGGGCGCCAAGCGCGAATACGGTATCATAAAGCTGCCTGGATTCGACGCCCAGCTTCCTGATATCAGTGTTCAGGAGGGATGGACCCGTGTCCGCGAGGAGGCGGGCAAGCGCTCGGATGATTCCGAGGAGACTTTGGCTTTGTTGGAGCGGCTGCGGGCTCTTGAATCGCTCGCTCAGAACGAGGGCAAGGGCGTTTGGTCCAGCAAGGATAATGGTCAGATTGAGACCTCATACGAACTGGCTAGTGGCCAGGCTTTGGTAGATCAGTACCGCAACAAGCAGCTGGAGGGTATTGTTGAGAAGGTCCTGAACGGTGACCGTGTTATTTTGCGCCTTCTGCTTTCGCCACAGGAGCACCTGCAGACTTTGGTTGCTTTGGCTGGTGTGAGAGCGCCTTCGACGAAGCGCACAACTGCCGAGGGCAAGGAGCAGGCTGGTGAGCCTTTCGGAGAGGAGGCATGCCAGTTTGTTGAGTCTCGTCTGCAGCAGCGCAAGGTCAAGGTTGTCCTGGTGGGTGTCACTCCCCAGGGCCAGTTGGTTGCTACTCTGCTGCACCCCATGGGCAATATTTCTCGATTCCTTCTTGAGGCTGGTCTGGCTCGCTGCCAGGATCACCACTCAACCATGCTTGGTGGCGACATGGCCTCTCTTCGCCAGGCTGAGCTTGGTGCAAAGGCTGCTCGCAAGGGTGTCTTCACCGGACACGTTGCTCCCAAGAGCAGCGGCGCTGCTGCCCTCGACTACACGGTTACCCGTGTTTTAAACGCCGATACTATCTTCATCCGCAACAAGGCTGGTCAAGAAAAGAAGATTAGCCTGACGAGCATCCGTCAGCCTAAGCCCTCAGACCCCAAGCAGGCTCCCTTCGCTGCCGAGGCCAAGGAGTTCCTTCGCAAGCGCGTCATTGCCAAGAATGTCAAGGTTACTATTGATGGTAAGAAGCCCGCCAACGAGGGCTTCGAGGAGCGCGAGGTCGCTACTGTGATGCAGGGCAACGTCAATGTTGGTCTGGCTTTGGTTGAGGCCGGCTATGCGTCCGTGATTCGTCACCGCATGGACGACAACGATCGCGCTCCCTACTACGATGAGTTGTTGGCCGCTGAGGCCGAGGCACAAAAGGAGACCAAGGGAATGTGGTCGCCCAAGGCCCCCAAGGCCAAGCAGATTGTGGACTACTCCGAGAGTGTCCAAAAGGCCAAGCTGGAAGTTGGTATCCTGCAGCGCTCAAAGCGTATCCCCGCCGTTGTCGACTTTGTCAAGTCTGGCTCTCGTTTCACTGTCATTGTTCCCCGCGAGAACGCCAAGTTGACCCTCGTCCTTTCGGGCATTCGTGCTCCTCGATCTGCCCGCGGGCCGGGTGATGCTGGCGAGCCCTTTGGCCAGGAAGCCCACGATTTGGCTAACCGTCGCTGCATGCAGCGTGACGTTGAGATTGATGTTGAGACTATCGATAAAGTTGGCGGTTTCATTGGAACTCTGTACATTAACAAGGAGAACTTCACCAAGGTTCTTCTGGAGGAGGGCTTTGCTACCGTGCACGCATACTCGGCTGAGCAGTCTGGCCACGCCAACGAGTACTTCGCCGCCGAGCAGCGGGCCAAGGAGGCTCGCAAGGGTCTGTGGCAGGACTGGGATCCTAGTAAGGAGGCTGCCGAGGCTGAGGAGTCTGAGGCCGCCAATGGCACCGGCAACGAGAGTGAAGCTGCTGCTGGTCAGCGCCGCAAGGACTACCGCGACGTGACCGTTACCTATGTCGACCCGGCTTCCGGAAAGCTGAAGCTGCAGCAGATCGGCTCTGGTACCAACGCCTTGACCGAGCTGATGAGCGCCTTCCGTTCCTTCCACCTGAACAAGGCCAACGACACCCCTCTGCCCGGTCCTCCCAAGGCCGGTGAGTGGGTTGCTGCTCAGTTCAGTGAGGACGGTGACTGGTACCGTGCCAAGGTTCGCCGTAACGACCGCGAGAAGGAGCAGGCTGAGGTTGTCTACATCGACTTCGGCAACTCCGAGACTTTGCCCTGGAGCAGCCTGCGCCCTCTCACTCAGCCCCAGTTCACAAGCCAGGCTCTGCGGCCCCAGGCCGTCGATGCCGCTCTCTCCTTCCTGCAGTTCCCTGTTTCCCCCGACTACCTTGCGGACGCTGTTTCTTTCGTGACCGACCAGACCTGCGACCGCCAGCTCGTGGCCAACGTCGACTACGTTGACCCGGAGGGAACCCTGCACGTCACTCTCCTCGACCCCGCCAACTCCAAGAGTCTCGACCAGAGCATCAACGCCGACATTGTCTCCGAGGGTATGGCGATGGTTCCCCGCAAGCTGAAGGCGTGGGAGCGTGCTTCCATCGATACTCTGAACACCTTGCGTGAGCTTGAGGATGAGGCCAAGGCTGAGCGCCTTGGTATGTGGGAGTATGGTGATCTGACCGAGGACTGAATCTGAAGCTTGAACTTCATCTGTATCTACTTTGAAAAGTATGGGATGGGGTGGCAACATTCTGTACAAAATTTGGGATCGGCTTGAGAGGAAAATACCATGTGCCGCGGCACTAAGCACAATGCCAGTTTTAATTCCTATTATTTCTATTCATCTTCCATCTTGTCTCTGGGATCCACGCATGGTTCTTCCTAAGTGGGTTTTGCCCCTGCAGTTCGTGACCACTGTCGATCGCTGCCAGCACTCACCGATTTACATTAGTGCGATCAAATCACGACACGGAGTGGCAGATCCGGTCTAACGTCTAATATAACCCCTGTCAGATAATAGAGAACTATAAACAATAGCCAAATATAAAACCCAATAGTCCAAGCCCGACTCGTTGCCACGGATTCCGAACTCTTGGTTGCCGCAGGGTCTCAGTGAGCGCAAGATTTCAGCTGACCGCCCTTTCTCCCCGACGCCTCCGCCACCTCCGATGCTCTGGGGCCGATTTCATACATATCCCGACGAGATCAAGGAAAAAGAAAGAAAATGCTCTGGCGCACAAAGTCCCATCACAGCCAGGCGTCCGAAGCGGACGCCTCGATCGCGCGGACCGATTCGGCATCTAAAAACGACCCGTCCGCTTCCGCCGACCAGGCCGCGGGCACTGCTTGGCTCGCTGGCCACCTGCACCACCTTACGCCGGAGCAAGAGGAGAAGCTGGCCGAGTTCAAGGCTGCGTGCGCTGAGCGTAAATACTACACACCTGCTGTGGAACAGGATGGTGAGACTAAGCCGCCTAGCCACGATGATGCGACTATGCTGTATGTTGCAATGGCCCCCGTCTTCAGATGCTGTGGACGTCTGGGTTTGGCATAGGGCTAATGTGCATATAGGCGCTTCCTGAGAGCTCGCAAGTTCGACATTGAGGGTGCTTGGGGTCAGTTCAAGGATACGGAGGACTGGCGGAAGGAGAATGCTATCGAGGACCTGTATGCGAACATTGGTGTGGACTCGTACGAGGCTGCTCGTCGCATGGTAGGTTCTCCGCTATGAGGTCTGATGAAAAAGCGGACTGTGGATTGACTCTATGATATAGTATCCCCAGTGGACTGGCCGTCGCGATCGCCGCGGTATTCCGGTCTACGTCTTCGAGATCCGCCACCTCGACAACAAGGCTGTGGCTGCTTTCAACACTACTGCAACCACCGGTATCCCCGAGAGTCACAAGTCGTCTTCCGTCCCGGCTCGTCTATTGAACCTGTTTGCCTTGTATGAGAACCTTCTCAACTTCGTTATGCCGCTGTGCTCGACGCTGTCACGGCGTAACCCCGAGACGCCCATCGTCACCTCCACCAACATCGTCGATGTGAGCGGCGTTGGTCTGAAGCAGTTCTGGAACTTGAAGAGTCATATGCAGGATGCTAGTGTGTTGGCGACGGCTCACTACCCCGAGACCTTGGATCGCATTTTCGTATGTTGCCCGGATGTTTTCAATTTAGCATACCTTCTCTAACCGTCTTCAGATCATCGGTGCACCCGGATTCTTCCCTACCGTCTGGGGCTGGATTAAGCGCTGGTTCGACCCCGGCACCACCTCGAAAATCTTCATCCTTTCCGCGGCCGAGGTGAAGCCCACCCTGACATCCTTCATGGAGCCCTCCAGCATCCCCAAGCAATATGGTGGCGACCTGGAGTGGCAATGGGGCGACATGCCCAACCTGGACGAGCCCGCCAAGGAGAAGCTCCAAGGCATCGAGCAGACCGTCGAGGGCAAGAAGGAATTGATGAAGGGTCCCATGCTGTTCAAGGGCGAGAACATCGAAGTCCTGGGCAGCCAAAATGGCAAGGATCGACGGGAGACTATCCCGGTGCCCAAGGCCGAGGTCACCATCGAGTCAAGCGAGAAGCCTACTGGTGACGTCGCCGCGCCTCCCGCCTCCACTGAGAACGAGAAGATGGGCATCGACGCGGTGAACGTTAACCATGTCGATGAGACCCAAACCCAGACCACGACCGCTGCCGCCTAGGCGCGCATAGGATACCGCAACGAGCGTGGCGTGGAGATGTGCAAAGTGAAGATCCCTCAGCCGAGGCATCAACGCATCAGAGAAGCGAATTTTTCTGCCTGGTCTTTCATAATTACTTCTATATTTTGTTTCCTTTTTGCGGGCATTGCATGTGCATGTGCATAGACGGAGGCTTTGATTGCCCCAACACCTTTGTTCTTGGTTCATGTTTGTTCTTCAGTGTGGTTATTACAATTTTCGGGTTCGGCTACGACCATTTGATGATTTTTATTTTTTTGGTTTCTCTTCCATTTCTTTTTCTATACAGTGATGACTCATGGTTATTGGGCTTTTCACTCATCTGGTTGGCGGATTTGGGGCTCGTTATATTATCTGGTTGGTAACGGGATTCGATACATAGAACACATGCATGTGGGAATACATTTTCGTTTACCTCGGACTTTGTATATTGTTGCCTTTGGAGATTTGGGTTTTGTAGTTGATAATCTCCCCGATCATAACCGTTGTGACTCACGCATCCTGATTACTTTACATTATCTGATTATCGATCATAGCTGCTTCTTCACATGGGCACGGGTCAGTTTCTATAGCCGACGCTATACCCCAAGATTGGCCCGATCCACTTCACCCGCGTAGCCCACTCGGCACTTCACGTTCCAGCCAACGATGATAACTAGGGGTGTTTTATCTCTACTGTATACATAGTAGATGACTAGTCACATTCTACACAGAGCGCATTGTACAATACAAAATACCCCGCATCCAATCAGTACCGTGGAACCATCGCCAGGGGGTATCACATGACGCAGGGGCACGTGTCGGGACGAATACCGCGGCGTATCGGAGATATTATTATTCCGCATAGTTTATTTCTTATGTAATCTAGTCTCCAGCTCCCTCATTTTATACAATGCCATTTCGGCCCGTTTCCTGGTTTTCGAGGAGAACTTGTCTGATTTCGATGATATCTCAAAGCCTCGCTTCCACTCATCCCATCTGGGCCATTGGAAGCCCGTCGAACCGTTACTGCCAGCATTTTGTGTTGACCAACGATGGATATCCTCACCTAAGATATTCATCCAAGCTGCTGCCGCCGGGACGTGATAGATTCTTTCTTCCTCTAGATGAGCTCCTGAGCCAAATGCTCTGTTGAGGGCTCGTAATGCATAGTCTTCGAGCGACACAGCATGCACTCGTGTAAGGTGCGCAACGAAAGCGTTCAAGGAAACCCACTCGTCAATACACTGGTCTATTTCTTGTCCAGGACTAGGTTTCTCAGGTCCTACCAGCACAGAATGATGGTTAGTTTGCTTCATATTATTCAATTTCTCCATTTTTCTGACATACCGTTCCATCTTTCCCGCGTGTTCGAACCAATTTGATGTTCAAGCTTCTTGTTGAAAGGTGGGGGAAGGCAATTTACCAACATACGCGTCACCTCTGCAAGATCACTTGGGTCTAGCGATGAAGATATGGCGGCTTCAAATAGAACGGCCTGAAAGTCTTCCAGCGCTGCATCCGTATTTGCTTGCGATTTGATAGCCGCTATAATTGATGATGCAACTGTCTCAGGGTTGGAGTCTGTCGTTTCATCAGACTTCGTGCGGGCAAGTTCTTTCAATTCCGACAGCAGATCTTCGAGAAACCGTAGAGAGCGTTGGCAATCGGGCTCGTCCCCGAAATCAGCCTGCCAGCTCTGTAGATAATTTGTATTCCATTCATCCATTTCCGAATTTTTTTTTCCTATGCGGTTATGAGTGCGGATTAGGAAATAACTATGGGGGGGTCGTTATAGAGATGGTGGGGGTCGTTCTAGTATCACCCTATTAATATTCCGCATAGTTTATTTCTTATGTAATCTAGTCTCCCCTCATAAATTGCCAGATTCAGGGGTAATATAAATTCAGAGTTATTGACATCGTTGATTGGCCATATACCTTACGTTTTGACACCTGATTTATGCCTGATTCAGGCAAATAAGGTGTCTATGGGAGTCCTATGACGATGTCTACTCATACCTCTATATACTCCTCTGAAGGCCTGTAGATCTGTGCCATTTCGCTGAGGATCTCGAACAGGATCCGGGGTAACATGTGGTTGAACCATGGCACCATCATAGGAGTAGGCCCGAGTGTGCCCGACTAGGACAAATCCAGCCGAGGAACCATTCAGGGACCAGGCAACCGTGTTGCAACTAAGCGGACGCTAGAGGAAGCGTTTACGAGCCTATTGGGGAATCAGATGCGATAGACGTCGACTTTCCCCAATAGGAAAAATGGCTCCGAGCTTCACTCAAATGTGCGGAGGCTGCGGGTTCACATGCGAGACGGGGCCGAACTGGGGCCAAAGTGATCGACGGCGCCAAAATCCATTTAAACCCGTCTGGGACCCCAGACTTTCCAGGCCCAGATTTCGACTGTCATGGATCGCAACCCGAAGGACTCGATGAAGTCCACCTGGCGGCGTCAAGCCCGCTCAGAGTGGACACTATTCCACTGGTTCTATGAACTACTTGGCATCCACCCCGAACATCTCGATCAGAATATTCCCACCCACTTGAAAGAAGACGCAGTCCCCTATGTCCCGGACTGGTCCATGCATCGCTGGGTTCTCACGCACGCCGTGATTCCCCTTCTGCTCCACCACGCCTATGTCCAATATTTAGGCCACAACCTTGGTCGCCTAGGCGCATTCATCCTATACAGCATGGCCTTCAAAGGAATCGCCATCCACGAACTCCATGTCCTCCGCCGCCTGGGCCACATGCACGGCTTCCTCGACGGCGACAAACACGCCCGCGACGGCGTCCCGGACACTGGCGTCAGCAAAGTCGTCCGCTCCCTGATGTCAACCTCAACCTTCCGACCAATGTTCACCGTACTCCTCGCCTACCGCGCATCCGAAGCTCCATCCTCGATGAGCTTCGCCTGGCTACCGCTTGAAATTGGTCTCTACGGCATCATCCTCGACTTCTGGTTCTACTGGTACCATCGCCTCATGCACGACTTCGACGGACTATGGAAATACCACCGCACCCACCATCTAACCAAACACCCGAACCCGCTCCTGACACTCTACGCCGACACGGAGCAGGAGTTCTTCGATATCGCAGGTGTCCCGCTGATGACTTGGTTCACGATGCGCTTCATGGGCATGCCGATGGGTTTCTATGAATGGTGGATCTGTCACCAGTACGTCGTTTTCGCCGAGCTGGCTGGACATAGTGGTTTGCGGGTTCACGCTACTCCGCCGTCTACGCTTAGCTTTGCGCTGCGTTGGTTCAACGCGGAACTTGTTATCGAGGATCACGACCTGCACCACCGGAAGGGGTGGAAGAAGAGCCATAATTATGGAAAGCAGACTCGTCTTTGGGACCGGATTTTCGGCACTTGTTGTGATCGCATTGAGTCCGTGGAGAACAATGTTGATTATGCGAATCAGTCGCCTATGCCTCTTTATTGAGGGTGGTGGGGGATGTATATGAGGTTTTTGGTTTTGGGATAAAATAGGGCGTGTTGTTTGGGTTCGCTCTTTACACGGCTTTTGATACCACGTTAGATATTTTTTTCCTTTTTTGACGCTATAAGTAGATACCAATGATTGAACGAATCTTGAACTAGCTTTTTTTTTGGTTTTGTAGCTCGTTCATTCCGACTAAGGAGAAGTTGCATGAAGTCTATGTAGACAAGCAAATTCTTCTAATGAAGAAAATACGGACAGAAAAGGGGCACAATAAGCCGCGCAATAAGCCTTATTACCACTCAGACTCCTCAATTATCCTATTGTTCCTCAATACCTATTCCCAGTATTTCCTAATATCAAAAATTTTTATCATCCTCGGAGAAAGTATCGTTTGAAGTGGGATGAACCAGAATTGTGATGATGTCATGATTGACTGTCGTCCAGATGGCACGCCACGCTTCTCACTGAAATCGTACCAGTAGGGAGAAAGAAGTATGTCAAACCCGAGGGTGCATCGACTGTTCGCGGAAATCATTGTCAAATAGAAATTTCGTTGCGTCACTATTCAACTCGAATAACTACTGGGCTACAAGCCCACACCAACCTGATCCTACCTTATCTTTCACATCGTCTTTCACCTTACTAGTAACATTTCACCAATTATAATATCCACTTAGTGGAGACTTGGTGCTTTTGCATTACCAGTACGTTTCTCTAAAGCATTTCCTTGTGTGAAATACTCGCTGGGAGCTAACCAACTTTATACCAGACAAGACAAAAAAAGATCACCCTCATCAAAACATGATATACCTTCGCGCCTTCCTTGTCTTGGCATTAATGAGGCTTGTTCAATGCGAGGACATTCGGTTGTGTACAGGCCAAGAAATATGTTGTCAATATACCTTTGGGCTTGACAACTATTGCGGATGTATGCCATCGTGGGACTGCTCCTGGAGAACGGGTGGGCATGGTGTACATGAGTGTCACGATGATGATGGCCACGCTGGTTGTTGGAGGGATAGCAGTGAGGAACTCCGATAGGAAACTGCCCAGGTGGTGAGATGGAAGCTTTCAGTGCTGATAAATTCCCATTGTTTCTCTGGTTTGGTTATATCCGGGGGAAAAAAGCAAATACCAATCATGTGGGATAATTCAAAGTACGTTCTCTGGAGGCAGTGAGCAAAACTATATGAGGAGAGGTGGAAAGTGGTCTGCCAAATATATCAAAGCAGTTGAAGAATTTGACCCCCGCAGTGTGGGAACACTGAGACAATATTCAAAATGTTTGACTACTCGATTTTAAGGGCTTCGTGCAAATCCGAACAACATCGAGATGACGCATTTGACATCTCTGGGTAATCATTCGGATGCAGTATTGGTGGCATGGAAGCTAAGCAAGAAATATTTCGAATGAAGTAGTAGATAGCGACGAGGCACATGTAGAGAGACCCGGAGACCCGTCGGTAAGACTAGCCCGGGTTCCCTCTTGAAACGCGCTTACGCGGGCTTGACGATCAGCTGAGATCATGCAGTGCCACCGGCTACTCCGAGTGTGATTGCATGCTCGATTCTGCCTACTAGGGTACCCTTGTTCCCCGCAATAAATTGTTGCCGTGCAGAAGATATACCACGGTACCCAGCCCGGGCCGCCAGTGACTGCGTGGTTCGTCTGCTTGGTGTAGACATGATGTAGATTCTATAAATTACTTATTCAAGACTGTTTAGTTTAGTTTCAGTCTTAATTCCATGATATGTGGTCAGGTTTGTCTATATACATGGGATCCATTTGATCTGGAGAGAAACTTCTGAGATCGGTAAGATGATAATTTCAGTTCAGCCTGAAGTGATGGTGGAAATCAGGAGAGGCAAAGCCACCAATAGAGAAAAAGTACAGACGAGGTTTAGAATCAATGATTCTTCGAGTATGCAACAGAGTGGGGTAAAGTTGCTCGCAGTTTATACGTGGGGTTGTTGATCCTGTGGCTGGCATTGCACTGGAATCTTGAGAAACAAAACCAACTAGTAACTATATATTAGAAACATACACAAAAATAGGTCTTTCTATTCCTTCAAATGGCTCCATTAATCTAGTGTTTGACGCTATCTTTATCTCCTGGGTTAAGTCATTGTATAATCACATATATGTAGTTCGAAAGCTGGCTTCGTCAATCTGTTCAATAGGCCATTGCCTTTTCTCAGCGGAAACAAACAAAAGCAAGTATAGACTACTTCCTCTTGTGAATTGCAGGTTCAGCCTCGCAAACCATTTACCAAAAACCCAATCAGGGATTAGCGGTGACACTCGGCAAACATTGCTACTATGAAACCAAATGATAAAGGCGCAGCTTGCCGAGCATCCAGAGGACATCGCTGACCCCGAAGGAGGGGCATTTCAAGAGTTATTTTCAGCTGGTCATGTTGCCAGTGTGTGGCCATTCAGCTATATAAAGTAGCAATGCTTTCTTCGTATATCTTCTTTTCTCCAGGCCTCAATCCAACTTCTGAATCGGTCAGACTATCAGCCTTCTCCATCTTCATCTACCTTACTAAGTCTTTTTTACCAAAGAGTCTCTTCCAATATGTCTCAGCACAGCACTATCGGCCCCAACGAGTGGCTCCTCCCTGGCCAGAGCCTGTTTGCCGAGGACGGCGAGACTGAGCTCCGCATGCAGGACGATGGAAAGGTCGCTGTCTACCGTGAGAACAACTGCATTTGGCAAAACACCTCTACTCAGCGATGGAACGAGGTCAAAGGAACTATTATGCAGGAAAGACGGCAACTTCTGCATGTAGTATGTTTTCACTCTGTTCCTTTCTTTTTACTTCTCTCGTGATGTCTTTCTCCGAATTTTAGGCTAATTCAAAGACGATGTACAGTGACAACAGCGACACTCCTATCTGGGCCACCAACACTGGCGGCCGCGGCAATGGCAATGTCTTCCTCACAGTGCAGAATGACGGCAACGTCGTTTTGTACAGTGGTGAGCCACTCTGGGCTACTGCCACCAACAAATAAGTATTGCTGGAGAGACGGACATGTGGAGTTCAGTCATTACCTGTGACCTTTGGGTTTAGGCTGTGTATCAATGTCTTGAATTGGAAATAGTGGCAACCGGCGATGTGAAGCTGTAACTAGGGATCATGCGCTTCGGGCCATATACTAGCCAGAACAATACGATACACGACTTCACGGAGGAGCTAACCTAATAATTAAAATGAATTGTATGAAAACAGCGGAGTATTTAGATCTAAATCTTATAAAAAGGGCAGTCTACCCAATGGCTTTTTGTTTTAAACTTGGAGGGTCGTACACCTATAATAAAATAACGTATTAACGTACTACTCAATAAATGCGATCAAGGTATAGATCACTGAAACTTTCAAAAAAAGTCACGCTGCATTCGAACACCTAGTGAGAAGGTCCAGGCGCCCCAGTCTGCTGCTCCTCAACGAGAGTCTCCAAGCGAGTAACCGATTCCTGCACCTCCTTCTTACTGGGCAAATTGACAATCAGAAGATACAAAACATCCTGCTGCATGACTTTCTTGATAATACCCTGCCTCCTGGGCCTATTCCTTCTGTTCATTCTCGGGCCCCGAGGGGCTCGACCCCGAGCAACACGTCTAGTGTCTTTGTACTCACGCCTCACGCTCCGTCTTTCTTGTATTTTGGCCCGCCTGGCCTGACGTCGGGGCATGGGGTTTATATTTCCGCCGGTAATTAGTGAGATTAAAGAGCCACTGTTGACTGCGTGGTTGGGGTCGCTGTATCGTGATTGCATGGCCTCTCTTTGGTTGGCGGGGACGACAAGGGATGAACCAGGGTTTTCCCTCTCCTGTGGACATGTTAGAAGAGAGTTTCAAGAGGAGAGATATCGAGCTTAGCTTACATAGAAAGCTTGTGCTCTTCGGTCCATGTAATCTTGAACCCAAACACCTGCGTCCTTGAACTTTTCACGATATCCTGCCCCTTCAGGCCTTTTCTCGTTTGTCTTCATTCCAAGTTCTCGAGCAGCAACTCGATCAAGATCTGGGAATACCAGTTCTGCTGACTCGGGAAGCTCGACTTGACCATGAGTCTTGCCGCTCGCTAGTCGAATATTCTTCAACTGCTTGTTCAAGTTTGACATACCCGGGTCCGGGTTACTATATTTGGCAATCGTTTCGTTGAGATCAAGCTTTTTGCTTGTGAAGAGCGTTCTTCCGAGAGTATTGGATAGTTTTGCCAGAATACCCCTTTGCTCACCAGGCACCTGGTCTTTGAAGCACATCACCATGGCGTAGAGGCCCCGTGGCATGAATAGCTCTTGGTTCACTTTATCAAGGAATGTGTTTCCGCGATGACGGGACTGTAGTTCACGAGCTGTGCCAGCCACAACCTGGACAACAGCGCTGACCACCTGAGCAGCCGCTTCAGGAACAAAACCGACAATGCCAGCGGCGACGAAGACCACATCGATCCAGGGATCGGCCTGTATAATCTCAGGTTAACATGGAACTGTCCTGTATCACGTTTGGATAGTCACAAACCTTGCTAGATTTCTCCCAATCGGCCAAGAACCTCAAGAACACATCTTGACCAATACCACAACCTTCAAGGACAGGAGCATACGCTCTCACGAATCCACGATCCTTGTTTCGAGGGCGACGCTGTGGAATAATAACAGGACACGGTATATGTCCCACAGGCTCAGGTAGAGGACCAGCCATCGCAACCATCCGCCGAATCAATTCATTCTCCTTACTCTTTACATCAGATCCGACGGGTGACGCAAGAGCCTCCTCATACGAAGGTGGCATAACGCGCTCGGCCATTTCATCGAGCTCCCAAGCTGCCTCATCCTGGTTGACAACGAGCTCGTCTTCCGAGTCACTGTCGGAGTCAGAGTCGACCTTGCGCACGCGTAGTACTTCCTTTCCATCTATAACAACCCTTTCAGCCTCGCCACAGTTGACCAGCTTCTCTGCTTCAAGTTTGTTGATGTTTTCGAGATATTCATACTCGTCTTCTCTGCTCTCGGCTGCAGGGGCTTCTCTAGGAACAGCAGATGAAGAAGCTTCACCGGATTGACTGGACCCTGACCGTGAGCGGTGGATCATCTCCGAGCCAGCCCCGATACCTGCACTGAGCAGTTTCCCAATAATGCCCTGACGTCCGCGAGGCATTTTTGAATTGATTGACGGGGATTCTGAGACGAGGGGAAATTTCTTGGATTCAACGGAATGAGGGGCTGTCAGCTTCAAGTTATAAGCTTTGGCACCGCCCCCAATCATAAGCTCAAGCCCACATTTAGGCCAATCGGGGATGAGAATGTCCTATCAAAATTACTACAGGATTGCGAGTTGACTTGCAAATCATTCTCAACTATAGATTACACTCTTGTCTGAAAGTATCAAAGTATATGCAACGCTCTCTAAGCTTAAGCTTTCCACAGCATGTTGACTTGCTTCTTGCGAGCCTGGCAGAAGAGTTAGTGAATAAATTACAGGTCAGAAAGAAGGGCGTAGAACATACCATTGGCGCCAAAAATGAGACTCCAACGGCCAAGGCCACCACGGTCAACAGCAGCTGCAGCTTGGAGAAGCTCTTGCCGAGAACATCGAATGCCTGGCTAGGAGTGGCACGAGTGCCGAAGATATCGCCACCGAAAGCGAAGATGAGACTGGTACTCTCCAAGAGTGTGGGCCGAGAGAGGACAGACTTGATGCCTGCAACATCGCGGGCGTGCGTGAGGTACCACTTGCCGTCAAAGTCGAGGAACGGGGCGTAGCGGAACAGACCTTCTTCAGCCTCGGAAGACGTGGGGTCGCGGCCGACGGGACGACGGGGTTCCAGGACCGGACGAGGGATACCGACGATAGAGTTGGAGAATGGGAGGGTGCAAAGGAGTTGGCGAGTGGTGATACCCTGGCGGGTTTGAGTGACAGCCATGTGGGAGATGGGTTCGGGGATCATGAAGGACTGCGAGACGACGTGGGGGAGCGGAAGGCTGTCGCCGTGGACGCTGGAGTAGTTTCCAGCAGCGTCAAGAGGACCACGGTCGTTGGCAATGTCGGATTCGTAGAGCTCGGAGATCACAAGCTGGTAGCCCTTGGCGGAGGATTCGTCAGTGCCTTCGCCGTAGAACGAGTAGGCGAACCAGTTCTCGGAGATTGTGGACGCAACGGGTTGGTTTGCGTCCACCCCAACCTGAACAGCTTCGTGCAGGATCTTGCCGGACACAGCATCCAGAAGATAGAAGCCGGCAGTGTGGCCATTGGTATCCACAGCGGTCACCAAAACCAAGTTGGAGTTGAGGTACTTGTACAAAACAGAACGGTTTCCGAGAACCTTTCCAATCGACGCAACCGGGTCATGGGCAGGACGAGCTGTAGCTTGAATGACCTTCTGACCAGAAGGAGGAACAAACTCCCAAGCGGGCATTTTGTTGTCACTGCCAATCCAGCCGAGAACGCGACCGTCAGCGCTGGTTGTCACCAAGTATCCAGTGCTATCGTCAAAGGAAGAGGCAGGAGTGCCATCTTCCTGGATGCCCAGAACTTGGTTCCCAATGGTGGCAATCGACTGAATCTTAACGTCCTTAGGTGCAGAGCGAGATGTGATAGCTCCGGTGGAGACATCGAGTGTAATCGAGCTTCCATCACTGGAATAGATTGTCGCCTCACCAGATCCGACAACAATGGCCTTGACATCCCAAGAGGAAGCTTCGACCGCCTGGACGGACCAGGTAACAGCACCCTGCTTACCAGTATCCAAGGCATATACACGGCCATTTTGTGTCGCGACAATCACGGGCTTGGCAACTCCGAAGCTGTCCAGGTTCGTCACCTCATCACCGAGAATACTGCCTAGGATACGGCCGGGGAGCTCCTTGAGCCAGGCAGGGAGGTATTCAAGGTCCCGAACGTGGCGCTTCACCCGATGGATGTATGCTCCGTGCAAGGTTTCATGGCCCTCAACCTCCAGCTCGTGGACCAGGTCTTCCTGTGCATCGTTATCCACCCAAGCGGCTGCCACAGCACCAATCAAAGCCTCGGGACGATTCCACTCGCCTTGGCCATTTCGAATGAGCTGCCAATCGCCAGAGTCACGTAGGATGGCAGCACGCACAGCGACGGCAGAGCCTTTAGCGACAACCTCTGCAGCGGCGTTTAAAGCGCGCTCAGAAGAAGAAGTTTCAAGGTTCCAGCGTCCCAAAATGCCATGAGATGCGGAAGAGACCACAACGGTCTCCAAATCAGTAACACGAGTAAAGTACACATTGGCATCAATGCTGCTGGTTGCGACCACGGATGGTCCTGACACGAAGGGCAGCTGGTAGGCCTTTTTCATCGTAGCAGCCTTCAAATCCACATGGTAGACCTCGGCCCACGATCCAGTACTTGTGCGGTAGAGAACCAAGAAGTGGGGAAGAGCGTTGAGTTTATGCGGGGCGTGCACCGTGATCTGCTCGATCTCCTGGCCGGAAGCGTTGTCAAAGGCAACTGTGTTGACCTGCTTGGATCCAATGACGTTGACCTTGAGTGACTTCAGCGACTTGTCTGCCCAAACGATCAAAGGAGATGCGGTGTTGGCGCCCACGAATAGAACGGATTCCGAACCGGTAACATCGGCATCCGAACTCAAGGTGTACTGGGTAGTCTGGCGACCAGTCAACGAATCCAGCGCGGTGACCTTAATCTTGTAACCCTTCAACATTGAGGACTGGAGCGAGATATAGAAGACCTCGGTGGGGGAGGATGACACCTGGAACGGGGTATCGCCGCTGGAACCATCAATTAGCACTGCTGCCGCCACAACCAGCATAAAGCTTACCTATCATCCTTGTGTTCCCACTCGGTCTTTCCAGAGTCGCCATCTAGTCGTCTCACAATGCCGGTGCCGCCATTGCTGACGAGCGCAAGCGTGTCGCGGACGCTGGAAGTCGCACTGGCATCCTCCAACTCCAGGAGCTCAAGATCCACAATCGATCCATCGGCGATGTTGTTCTCCCAGACCAACTTTCCATCCTGAGCACTCCATGACGAGATGTAGTCTCCAGCTGCGCCGACAACAGCGTTGTTCCCGTCGAGACCGCGCAAAAGGCCAGCTCCGCCAGTCAGCCCAGATGCCGACCGCGAGAGGTCATGCCGCCAGACTAATGAGCCATCGCGCGGGTTGACGGCACCCAGAATGGACTTTTCGGAGATAGTGTAGAGGAGGGATGCATTGGAGGAGGTAGAGGGCTTGAGGAAGAAGGTCGAATCGGGGGAGGGGGCACCGAGCAGCGCGTGGTGGAAGTCGATATTATTGACCTCGTCGTTGTAGATGGCCGCTGCGGGCGATACGCACGCAGCGACAAAGAGCGCCGCTTGGAGCCGCATGGTTCTCTATGAGATGAGCATTGACTGAAGAGGTGTTGTTAGCTTGGATCTTGGGTGCTTCGGGTCCGCGGGCGGTGATGGAGATCTCCCCGGACCCTCGCATTTTGACACTGCCTGCTACACTTCTCTCAAATTGCCAGTTTTCCTGCTTTTTCCTACAATCATCGGCTTTTCTAAATATGCTAAAGCTCAATCGACCTTCTATAAGATCAATACATCATATTGGCAATACTCTAGAAGCCTTCTCAGGATCTGGACGTCTTTTCGAACAGTCTTTGGACCCTCATGGCTTAGAAATATCAGTCTTGCTCAGCAACTGCATCTACCTCAATCTCAACCAGCATATCATCATCGACGAAGCCATTGGCCACCACAATCATTATTATAGCTGCACCGATTTGCTTCCTATCCTGCTTGCCCAACCCATCCCTGTGTCCATCCCCCACGGCAGAGATAAGGCCAGTTAGTCTAAAGTGAGCTTAGCGCGAGTATTAGTGATATAATAACAAATGTCAATTTCTCGAGTTAACAGGTATTACTTTGATTCTGAAAGCCCGATACAATCTTCTTAATCATTAAGCCGTTTGTCCGAAGCTACAAGTTGTTAAGTGACAAGTCGCTTGTTTTAAGCAACAAGATTTGTGTATTCAATAAAGATACCTAAGTATCTAGCAAGAGTAAAGATGAAGAAATTTCGCGAGAGCAAGTTCAGGTCACACGATCCATCACCTAATCAGCCTATCCACTTCTCGTACCTAGGCATTGCGGTGACTTTTGCGAGGTGAGAGCGATCGACGCGCTCGTTTGCCGACACTTTTGAAAAAGTCCCGAGCGCGGCCACGCACGCTGGGTTCCGCACAAACACGCTGTTGCTGAAAGTCCTTGACTTGTTTCATAAACTGGCCGATCTTGAGAAACAGGGCCTTTTGTTCATCTTTGGACTTGTTGGCTTCGTAAATAGCCGCCGCCAAGTACTCCCTTGGGCGATAGAAGTCAGGGCCTTGTTCATCAAGATGTGGGAGCGCAAAACAGGATTCAAGATCATCAAAAATGCGAAGGTGATGTTCTCTGCAGGAAGGGTTGGCTTTCTTCATGTTGCGGTCCCATTTATACTGGTCCCAGTGAATACAGGCCAAGTTGCTCGGAACCGGAAGCTTGAGCAGTTCGACTATAAAGTCTGTGAGTAGCGCCATTTCCCACTGGAAGCGAATGGTTGCCGCAAACATAGGCTCTCTCTCTTTGTATTCATCGCGCTCGTAGAACGCACGAAGAGTGCCACCAAACCCCACCATGCGACCCTTATTCCAGTCTCCGGGACACGTTTGATGGAAAAGCCGTGCCATTTCCTTCACACGCCCGGTAGCGATACTCTTGGTCATTTCATCGATGCTGGTCTGTCCACCGCCGGTTTTCGAAGGTCCAGCTTCCTGGAACGAAGCATTTCTTGGGTTGGGATTCATTATGTCACGAGCCTTGCTTGGGGTGTAAGGATGGATAGCAAGGGAATTCCATCGTTCTTCAAAGGTCGCCAGCGGAATCCCCGTTCTTCCAGTCCATGAGTAGTTCCATGCATCATCCTGAGCGCTGAAGCGGAAGGCCTGGTACTCCCACAAAGTGGTCACTCTCTCCTCACAAGTCCTCCAGATTGACTGGCACAGGGAGTTGTATGTCATCGCTTGGCGCTCAGTCGGTTCTTCTGGCTGCAAGCTGAGCGCCTCTAAATCTAGAATCGACGGCTCGGTTCTCTGGCTCTGGTCGAGAAGTGGACTCGCAGCGCTTGAAAGGGTCTCTATGAGGGTGCTTGCGAAGACTGAACCGCAGGTTCGCCCAATGCTTTGGGAGACGCTCCATGCATTTGACAACCCTAGTTTGCCCTTACTTGCGGCTGCGGCCATTGTGGTGTAGTTGAAGTCTGGGTGTGTCACCCAGCCACCAGAGTAGCACGCAGTTGTGACTAGAGTGACTTGCGCCCCAGGTTCCAGCACGCCTTTTAAGCTTAGAACTCTAAGCCCTTTCTTTTTGTCTCCATCGTTGAGGACCAGTTGAAACGAGGGAAGTCCATGGCAGAAGATCAGGAGGAGGAGGGGCGCGTTGCGTCGTCTTGCTAGTTCAGAGGCCGCCTTGGCTTCAGCGAGGAACCTCTCGATCATTTGCCTTGGGTTAACCAGAGTCACGTCCGTGAGCTGGTCATTATCGAGAAGCTCCTGGCTCAAACACACTTTGCGATCCTCATACGGGTTCCCATGAAGGAACTCTGTGTACCTCTTGACAAGCTTTCTTGGATCAGCAGCAGTGAGCCACTTTTGCTGATAGCCAAGTCCTTTGAAGAGGAAGTTGAACGCGTAGAAGTCTGACAGAAACCAGCCGTCATCGCTCGGACCCCCGGTTGCGACAGTTGGAGATGTTGCAGCTAGTATGATAGTGTTTTCGTGGATCGTGGGCACTGTGGACGAGAGGAACATGCTGGGCATCCCCTCTGGATGCCGAGCATGGCCTCCCGTAGCGAAAGGCTGGTTTGAAGAAGGCGAATTCATATTGGAGCTTGGTGATACCTCGTGATTTCGAAAGCGAGGATAAGGGTCAGTTGTGGGATCTGGAGGGAAGAAAGATCAGTGTATGTGATAACAGGTCAACTCTTGTTTTGTCAAGAAGGAGAGCAAGAAACAGTTGATGGAATATGGTAGAAGAAGACTGACAATGAATAATGGGTCAACTCTCGTGGTGTCAAGAACAAGAGCCGGGAATGGTTGATAGGATCTAGAGGGAGAAAGTTTAGTGTATGTGATAACAGGTCAACTCTCGTGGTGTCAAGAAGGAGAGCAAGGAACAGTTGATGGAGAATGGTAGAAGAAGACTGACAATGAATAATAGGTCAACTCTCGTGGTGTCAAGAACAAGAGCCGGGAATAGTTGATGGGATCTAGAGGGAAGAAAGTTCAGTGTATGTGATAACAGGTCAACTCTCGTTGTGTCAAGAAGGAGAGCAAGGAGCAGTTGATGGGATATGGTAGAAGATGACTGACAATGAATAACGGGTCAACTCTCGTGGTGTTAAGAAGGAGAGCACGAAATGGTTGATGGTATATGACTGAAGATAAATAATAGGTCAAAGTGTAGGTAGTAGGATTACTCAAAGCTCTAAATCCCTCTTACACTCGTCCGCGCTCGTCTAGGCTTAGTTCTTGTGAAGCTCCGCTTCTTCTTTAGTAAAGATAGACATTGATATAGGTTGTCTATAGGTGGCCTATAGACGGGTCAGGGTTAGTCGTATAAAGAAAGGTTAATCAACACTATAAAATCTAGTATTTAGTCTAGTAGACGAGCGTCTAGGGTGAGGTCTTCTAAAGGTATAGTGACGTACGACAGAAGAGAAGGGTCTTCTTAGTGTTTAGAGGGTGAAGGACTTCTAATTAGAGAGTGAGGACGAAGTAAAGGGCTCCCGCCTACAAATCCGTTTATATAAAGTGCGTTATAGCCACCTTTTAGAGTCGGAGTATCTTCACTTTTATCTTAGTCTATCCTCTCTTTTCTATCAATTTCTAATCATTCCGGAGAGGGTAGTAAATTCCTCAAAGCTCTAAATCCCTCTTACACTCGTCCGCGCTCGTCTAGGCTTAGTTCTTGTGAAGCTCCGCTTCTTCTTTGGCTAAGAGGAAGGTGATAACATAGAACGTCACTTCTCTAAATGCCGCTTAGATTTCCTATTTCAGTAACTACATATATAATCTTAACATCTGTTAATTCGAGAAATTGATATTTGTTATTATATCACTAATACTCACGCTAAGCTCACTTTAGACTAACTGACCTTAGTACTTTATTAGAAGAGTGTCATATACGGAGATGGTGGTAAAGGATACAGAACGGACACGGGAGATTCAACAGGACCAAGAAGCAACAATCCCATCCAAGCTATAGAACATTTATTTGAGAGGGATATAATGATTAAATTGATGCTTATATTGCAAGGAATTGTATATGTACAGCAAGGTTGAGATAAATACAAAGCCTACCAAATGAAGGCATCAACGCATTTTTTACACTCCAAAGCAAGCTTTGTTAGCCGAGCGCACAGCCTCCTTCTCACCCTCACTCATGGCATCGGTAATCTCCCAAGGCTTGTCACCGAGACCCATGGCACGTTGTCCCTCGGGGCTCAACGACGACCAGTCCATCGCGCCCTTGAATCCCGCCTCGCCGGGGCCACCAGCACCGGGGAAGTCCCACGGCGGCGAGTATGAAAGAGCAGCTTGACGCTGCTTCAGGAGATAATCGACGTTCATATCGCACAGAGGAGTGGCAGGGATATACAACACGCTGGAGTCGCCCTTGCCATGGTGCTCCTTGTCAACCGAGTGTAGAGAATCGCAGTGCCAGGCAACAAAGTCACCGGGCTCGACCTTTGGCACAGAAACCATGGTAGTCTCCAGATCCATGTGCGGGTGAGTGACAGGGTTGTACTCCTGGCAGGCACCTCCAACAGAGCCGGGGAAAGTGGCGTCCAAGTTGGGCTCGAGAGTCTTCGCGTCGAAGAAAGGTCGCAACATGGTGTACGCCGTACTATGGATGATCATGGGGCATACATGGAGAGTGCCCTCGCCGGGGCCAGTGTCGGACATGGAGAGCCAGCCCTGGAAGAAGCGCAGCATAGAGCAGGCGCCTGCGCCATTGTACATGTCCATCTTGGCAGTCAGGCGGTGCCGGACATCCCACGGGTCATACTGCTCCCAGTTGCCTTCTAAAATCTTGGTATAGACTTTGGAGTACTCGGCATCTTCCCAGCGCTCAAGAGAGCCGCCGTCAATGTGCGGGCCAAGAGTGAATTTGGAATCACCAGGTTCTCTGATCCGCAGACGATCCGAGTATGTGAGCGGGTTAGAGGTGGAAATTCTTGACTTGGGGTCTGACGAATGCCACAGACGCTGCATGAAACGCTGGGCGTTGAGCATGTTGGGGTGGGCGCGTGCTCCCACTTGAGACGGAGTCCAGTACAGCTCATAAACAGCGGGAGAATCGGCGGGAAAAGCCTTCACACGCTCCTTGTTGGCAGCGACATAGTCGCGAATGCGCTGCTTGTAGTCCAAGGCCTGATCCCGAGGAATGACATTGCGGATGACCACACTGCCGCGGTGGCGAATTTCTTTTAGATCTGCTTCAGAGATCTTGCCCGACACAACGTCGGCATAGTCCACTGAAGGAATAATCTACTTCATCTTAGTAACAACTCAAACCTGGAGGAATGGCACTAGCGCATCAAGTATCACATACATCACTGCCTTTCGACTTAATCTTTTCCACCTCCTCTTCCATACTAGGCAAGAGCCGTTTCCAGCTCTCTTTCAAGGCCTTTTCGTTCTTTTCCCAGAACTTCAACTTGAGGTCCTTGAAACGTGGGGGAAGAGGCTCCGGCTGGTAGTCTGGTCTCAAACTGGGGAAAACCGAAGAGATATCACCCGCGGCCTTGGTTGTCTGCGCCGCAGTGGAGGTTGATGCCGCACGGGCGGCCGTTTTTGAGAGAATCCTGGACATCGACATGATTGATGATTGGACTTTTCGTTGACCGGAGACTGTTTGGGGGACATTCGACTTTTTATACTTAGCGGCCATCGCGGGGTGTACGCTTCTGCAGTGTCGGGAGCTTACTTATTTGGGTAAGAAGCCGCTCGATGGCGGTAAGGTATCCGCTTTAGGATAAACTGGTCCGAAAATCGCGCCCTCTAATTCGCGGGTTTGTCCAAGTGCGTTATGGTTTTTATACTACGTGGGCGTGTATAGTTGGCACTTTATAAAGCAAATGCCAAGGAAAGATCATTCCGCTTCGACACTTCCCTACCAATCCCAAGAGAATAAAAAGAAGCTTTCTATCCCGAAGGTCCATGGGTATTATTGCCAGCGTGCTTGCATTTACAGTGAAAACGCAGATAACAGCTGCGTCTTCCTCGATTGGCACATTGCATGCAGCTCTAGGCAGGATTAAGATACTCAAAAGATACAGTACAGAGGCGCCATGGTGGTAAAAGCATTGTAATCGGGACAATTACTGGAAACGCCATTGGTCACTTGTTTCTGCAGCTTGTTGAAGGGCGATACCCATTGCCTATTTAGGAAATCTATCCGCTAGCATGGAGAACTGCGGAGGATGAGATCATTCGATCCACAACTCGGGATAGAATTCGGCTTTTGATATACCGAAGCGGTTCACACGGCAAGTCTTTATGTTCTTGTAGAGCTAAAGAACATCAAAGAAGGCAGTGGAGTTTGACAGTAGGAAAACTGTTCGCGCAAATCCAAGTAGGGACATCGCGCGAGTATGAACTCCAGCTCGCCTTCATCTCCGGAAAAAGTAATTCTGGCGAGGACCCTCTATTGTCCACCTCGACAATGAGAGAAGAAAGGAATGGAGAAATTTCAAATCTGAACCTGTCGCATGACCCTTGAGCTTAAGAAGCCTACCTAGAAATGTGCAGGCAATGAACTCGGTGATCTTGCCGGGCTCGGGTCACTTTCCTACGCTGAGGACCGGTTCAAGTCCCTCACGCGGGGCCTCCCTTCGCGGGGTCCCCCTCTTCTCTAAAACGGCTACTGCACCCGCTGCAATTGATTCCGAAGTCCCACACGTAGACATAAAAGATTGAAAAGTTCTCAGTGTGGTTCCTCGAACCTCTTTACCTTTAATCACATACACGATGGCTCTCCCAGTCAATGGACGGACGGCTATCGTCACTGGAGCCGGCTCGGGTATGTCGCATTGTATACTAGGTCGAAATCCGGGCAAAAAGCTCACTATCAAATAGGTATCAACTTCGTCTTCGCAAAGCTGTTAGTAGATAATGGGTGCAACGTCTTGATCGCAGACCTGGCCCTGCGCCCAGAGGCGAAGGTACTTGTCGACAAGCACTCATCTGGAGCTGCACGAGCAGTATTCCAAAAGACCGATGTGAGAGACTGGCTCCAACTGGAGCGGATGTTTGAGGTTGCCGAGAGAGAGTTCGGCGAGATCGATATCGTTTGCCCCGGTGCTGGAGTCTTCGAACCGGTAAGTATCTACGAATAATGGGGTTGTTACGAGAGAATCATGCTGACAGTGCATGCCAAAAGCACTGGAGTAACTTTTGGCGCCCGCCGGGGTCCACGCCGAGCAGGGATTCGCCCGACGGAGGTCGATACGCGCTGGTCGACATCAACGTCACACATCCCATTCGCACGACACAGCTGGCGATTGCGCATTTCCTGCAGCACAAGGACAATCGTCGTCCGAAACACATCGTTCATATCTCCAGCATTGCGGGACAGAACGTGGCATTTGCGGCGCCTATCTACGTCGCGACGAAGCACGCCATTAACGGCTTAGTTCGCTCACTCGCCCAGCTTGATACACTTGGTATTCGAGTAACCGCCGTGGCTCCGGGGGTCATCAAAACTCCGCTCTGGACCGATCATCCCGAGAAGTTGAAAATGGTGGACGACAGTGTGGATGAGTGGGTGACGCCGGAAGAAGTTGCGACTGTAATGCTGGCGCTTGTGCAACAGGATGTGGTGGGTGAGACTATTGGAGATAGGTCAGGTCGGGGCCCGCAATTCCCAGTGAGCGGGGGTACGATCCTTGAGGTGTCCAAGACCGTGCGGGCCGTAGGTCAGTTTAATGATCCAGGCCCTGGGAATCGGCCTGGCAACACTGCAGCCGACCATGAAGCCGTGGAGAAGGAGAGTTTCGGTCTGTTGGCAACAAAGGGATGGGGTCAGTCCAAGCTGTAATCACGTCAGTAATGAAGGTCATGTCATAATGATGAAGTGCGTCTAGAGTTATTGTTCTGTACTATGTACATAGTATAATGGATACCTTGGATGGTGAAAACAAGTGCGGAGATGGCAAGTCAGGTGCTTGGGCCTATCGGGACTCTCTGATAAGAGGCCACGGCTCCGTCTGTTTCTCCTCCATCATTCAACCCGTTCAACTCCCGGCTTCGCTGGTCGCGGTCGCTATGCCCGTTGTCCTTTGATTCAATTTACGACATAGACGCCCCAATTTTCACATACACACCCACACCATGGAGGAGGAGGCTGCTCTAGGGGGCCCTGCTAGGCTGGCCCAAAACGGTTCGCGACGGTTCGCCTTCGGATGTTTCCCCCAGTCAGTCCACGTGCTAACAAGAGCTGGTGTTACAGACGAGCAGGGCGGTCTAAACATGTTACCGGTGTCTCTGGGGAGGCCAGTTGGACAAGCAGTGTGATCAATCTGGTCAACACGAGTGAGTGCGAAAGTTGCCCGCTGCCAAGAACAACCTCTTAACGCCATGTCTCACCGCAGTTGTCGGCGCCGGAGTCCTAGCGATGCCGCTCGCTGTTTCGCATATGGGAATCGTTTTGGGAACGTGTGTGATATTATGGTCCGGTGTCACCGCAGGATTCGGCCTCTACCTACAATCACGATGCGCGCAATATCTTGATCGAGGAAGCGCTTCCTTCTTCGCGCTGTCGCAATTGACTTATCCCAACGCCGCCGTAGTTTTCGATGCTGCTATTGCGATTAAATGCTTTGGAGTCGGTGTGAGCTATCTCATCATTATTGGAGATCTCATGCCTGGAGTGGTTCAGGGCTTTGTCGGAGGCCAGCCAGTTTATGACTTCCTTATCGACCGTCATTTCTGGGTTACTGCTTTTATGTGAGTTCATATTCCTGTTTTACCTGGAACCTGGTCGCTAAATACCTTTTGATGTGGACAGGCTGATCGTGATTCCTCTTTCGTATCTGCGCCGCCTAGACTCGCTGAAGTACACCAGTATTGCGGCTCTCGTGTCTATTTCTTACCTGGTTGTTTTGGTCGTATATCACTTCGTCAAAGGAGATACAATTGCGGATCGCGGCCCAGTGCGCGTTATCCACTGGGCTGGTCCGGTTGCGACCCTTGGCAGCCTTCCAGTCATTGTCTTTGCATTTACATGCCATCAGAACGTACGTCTGTTATGCGATCGTCTCAATTGAGCTTCAACTGACCTAATTGCTAGATGTTTTCCATTCTCAACGAAATCAAGAACAACAGCCACTTCCGGACGACAAGCGTTGTTCTTGCCAGCATCGGCAGTGCAGCCGCCACCTACATTCTGGTCGCCATTACTGGATACCTCTCATTCGGTGATCGTGTGGCCGGAAACATCATCGGCATGTACCCTCCAGGTCTCTATGCGACGATCGGGCGAGCTGCGATTGTCATGCTAGTCGTTTTCTCCTATCCTCTCCAATGCCACCCTTGCCGAGCCTCAGTTGACGCCGTCTTGAAATGGCGTCCTGCGGCCCAACCCGCAGGCTCCGAGAACTCCCCTCACAGGCACCCGCTTCTGGGCCCGCGTGGCAGCCGTACACCGGAGCCCATGAGCGATCTTCGCTTCTCGATTATCACAACCACCATCCTCATCTTGAGCTATCTGGTAGCCATGACTGTGTCTTCCCTCGAAGCAGTGCTTGCGTATGTGGGTAGCACGGGCAGTACCAGCATCAGTTTCATCTTGCCAGGCTTATTTTACTACAAGATCTCATCGCCTGACTCTGCCGCACACCGTGGTCTGATGAAGGAAGATGACGAGGCGGAGGATATCTCCGATGAAGGCGAAGAAAACGAGGATGAAAGTGAGGGCTCCCTCGCTCGTTCATTGACCGAGAGTGGACTCTTGCTCCGCGGAGTTCGTCCCTGGCGCAAAGATCTCCTCCGTCGTCTGAGTTTGGCTCTGGCCATTTACGGCGTTGTAGTCATGGTCGTCTGTCTGACTACGAACACTTTCTTCGTCACTTCCCATTGATCAACATGCGCTTGCTCCCAAATACCCCGATCTACTATCTGATTGTTCCAGTCTTTATCTATTCTTATGCTCGATGACACCGGAAAAGCGGTTATTCCTGATCTTTTCACCATTTTCTAGATGCTTTTTTCTGTACATCGGATTCTTTTTCACCGTTTACTTGCATAGCTTTGCATTTCTTGACCTTGGCTTGCTTGTGATTGATGCCAGGCCTTTGGAGTGCTGAGCTTTCAATGTTACTTCTTGTCAATTGTCCACTTTACAAATTCAACTACTTTTGATTAGAACTTACACCAATGATGGTTAATTCCACCTGAAAATTGTAGCATAGACATTAGCCTAACGGCCACAAGTAGATTCCCTTTGACCATAATCCCACTCGTACTCACTACACTCCGTCGACTCTGAGCATTTAGCTTGACTTATATTACTTACTACTTAATTATAAGTCCCTTTTTCATTCAGAGTCTTTGAGGCGTCCTTGGGGTCATTTTTCTTTTGAGGATTAGCATCGTTGCAGCACTAGGCAGCACCAGCTATACATACCTAAGAAGGGTTGTCGTACAATCTCCTTTTTCATGCACAATTCAAATATATTGCATTCTCAAAATGATACATCTAGGATGAGTAGTTTATGACGGAGATGGCGAAGCGTCATGCATTTTAGGGGGTGGGATGCGAAGACTCTTTCCTGGCGGATCATACTACAGGATTTTGTCATGCCAATCCGAGAAGGTTGCGGCCGAGAGTACGACTATTTAGTTGGATAGTCTTGTACTTTCCAAATGCTTGTTGAATCGGTTAATGGTTAAAGACTGGAGGTGACACATAGCTTATTGAGGGCGCTATACTTATCTATGTAAAGTGTGTTGGTACCTGCAAGGGGAGGGGGACCTTCCGTGCATAATTACTATAACAGCCTAGAGGGGTACAAGAATGATGTTATGACTATGAAAAATCTCGCTTGCAAGATAGCAGCGAAGGTCAAGATCTCGGTAGAAGACTGGATTTTGAGCGAGAGTGCATATAGACAGTGAACGAAAGCAGTTGCAAAAGCAGAAAGACACCCATGCGTCAAAACCAGCTTGCCTATCCCAATCTTATCCATCACCAGACGAGCATACCCCGAGCCAAGGTCCGAGTATGCAAACCACTTAGTTGTTCTGCTGGCTGTTCAGGATACGCAGAATAGACAGGAAGAGGTTAATGACATCCAGGTACAGGGAGATTGAAGCCTGGATCTCATCATCAAGATGGTAGTGGCGCATGACCAGCTGCGTGTCTACGAGGATGTATCCCGAAAAGATAAGGGTTCCCATGACACCGTAAATAAGCTCGGCGGTGCTACCGAAGGGCATGAACATGGCTACGAAACCGAATAGGACCATGAACCACAGAGCGCCGAAGAGGTAGGGCATCCAGTCGGTGAAGTCGTACTTGGTCTGGCACGCGAAGAGGGTAAGGGCAACGAAGATGCCCAGTGTCAGGGCTAGTGCCTGCACGACCACTCGCACGTCGTAGAAGGATGTCACCACGCTGATTGAATAGCCTTCGAGGAGGGTGAAGCCGGTCAGGAAAATCAGGTTTGTGGGGTACGACTTGGCCTTCCACCAGGTAGCTAGCATGAAACCGAGGGCGCCGAAAACCGATAGAATCATTAGCCATGGGCTTTGCCTGATGAAGTCGCGGTAGGGCTCGCTGAAGAAGGAAATAGAGCAGAGGCCGGTTGTGACAAGGAGTTGGACGGTCCTGGCATGGTTCTTGTATTAGCTGTGGCTATGTATTGGGATGTTTTGATTCCTCTGGGATTCGGAGAGGAGTAGGCTGCTAGACTCACAGGATAGAGTAGACCTTCCGCACGAACTGCATTCGGATGTCGATGGTGCCTTCAGACACGCAGCCACCGAACTAAAAGCGGCGATCAGCATCTTCTTTCGCTCTCAGTGTAACCTTAGATAACTCCGTACCTTGAAATCATCGGGCAGGTTATCGTTCTCGGTGCGCGGTGCTGGGTCAGCTGTAGCCTGATATGAAGGCGGAGCCTGGGTGAACTGCTGATCCTCGAAAGAGTCCCGCTGCGGGGCAGGCTGGTAACGAGTGTTGGCCGCCATGTTGAAGTGTGATGTTTTCTGCTATCGATCAGAGTTTGGTTGACAGCGGCGATGGATGTAAGAGAGATCAGAAATGGTGAGGCGTTGATGACTTCGGGGGCGCAGCCATGTGACGTTGGATCACGTGCATCCATATCTAAAGCTACGCGATAAGATATCAGATGAGATCCACTTTGAGGATCTGCATGCAATAATGAAGGTGTCAAATCCCTCCGTTTGAAGTACAACAACAACAATAATCGCTTCATCTAGTCATTCTGATCAAAGGAGAGCCATGCTTGCATGAGGAAAGATGACGCGTTTAGCAGAATTGAATATGTGCATTTCATCGTAAGATTATCTGAGCTAGTCTGAAATCATAACTATACGTTCTCAAAAGTTCATGTATCTCGTCTATTCGACGATTAGGTCGATCTACGAGCGACGACGAGAGTCACCCTGGGTGTCCTCGTTCTCATATGAATTCTCAATAGTCGATCCCGAGTCCTCATCGGTGTCCATCACAACTTCATCATCATCGTCATCATCACTGGAGTCAACACCATGAGCTATATCCTGGGCCACGCTCGCGCTGGACAATTGAGTCGGGAGGCGTCTTCTCTGGAAGTCCTGCGCGTGTGCCGAAGACATGGCATTGCCGACCGCCTTCGCAAAGCTGGGCTGGCGGCGGGTCCGAGCGCGCAGACTGGAGATCGATGGTGCCCCGGTCTCGACATCGCCTGGGGCCATGAAAGGCGTTGTTGGGACTGGTTGTTCTTGGAGCTGCATATCGCCCGGCTGTGCGCCATCAAGGCCTGGTGTCGGGACACCAGGCGTAGGCAGGTCATATGGAAGAGGCACATCTCTGGAGGCGCGGAACAAAAGCACATTCGTGCAATGTTCGTTCTCAACGCGAAAGATAGACCACATTCCACGACGGAAAACCTCCGACAGGGATACGATAAAGCTGAGAACAGCCGAGTGCTGGAGGTCGTGTACGAAAATGGCGTAGAAAATCCAGTTGAACCGAATGATGACGTCCAAGACCATTGCGACGTAGTAGATCCATACACGGCGGAAGGCGAGTACTTCACGCAGGAGTTTGTGTTTGGCATATGGGTTGCCCAGACTCCAATCCATGATCAGATCCCACACAGATACGTAGACAGCATTCAGGAGACCGAACGTGATGAATGCTGCCTGGAAGCGAGTGTGTCGATCGATGCGGTACATGCTCAAAGTCGCGTAGTACAGGATGGTGAAGATATACTTTCCCAAATTCAGGAGATGAGGGAAAGCATTCCTAGTGTCCGCGTAACGGCGAATACACTGAAAGGCTCGCCAGATCGCCGGGAGGGTGGTGAAGAAGCCCAAAAGGCGGGAATGGGAAGAGTTGCACCTTACTGGGTTGGACCAGTGGGAAGCATATAGACAAAAGAACAACTCAATATTCTAAAGACGTGGTTAGTGTTTTGCAAGACAAGAAACACTAGTCAACTTACCCCCATGGCATAGACTTGCGAGCAGTACATGTCGCCTAGGAAGAAATCTCGGAATTCAACAGGGTATATCCCAGCAAGTAGAAGTCGCCACTGATTTTGTTAGTAATGATCGAGACAAAGATGATGATCAAACTCACGTTCGAAAAGGCCCACCATTTGCGGCTGCGATGGTAAAGAACGCGAGCAGGCAGAAAGATGATGATGAGCGTCAAACCGATCAGCACAACAGGCCAATATATGTACATGTCATTGATCCATGAAAAGTTAAGCCACATGAAAAGACCCATAAGAAAGATGAAAAAGGATGGAATCTGAATCACTGTTAGCGTGAATCATACTCGCTTTGTTCAGACTTTAGACATACCTCGAGCAATTGGCGCCACTCTAAGGTGTGCCTGGTATCATATTCGAAAACAAATGCATAGTTGATCTTCGACTTGGTCCAGATCATGCAGTCCAAGGAAAACAGTAAGACATGGAAGGCCATAAGGAAATACCCGCCATATATCTGTCAAAGTCAGACATGCATATTACACGAGAGTGGGAAAGTAAGAGGGGGGAACACAAACCTGGAGTAGGTAACTAGTCCACACATGTATCTGAGCTTCGCCCTTTCGTAAATGTTGTGAAGCATAGACCAGGCCCTGAATAGCAAACAAGGTCCCGGCTGTAAGGAGAAGTCCCGAGCGGAATGTACTAGGCGAATAATCGCCCGACTTGTTCATTGTGTGACGAAGCTTAGAGGCAGCAAGTTTCCGGTTGCCACGCTCGAAATATCGAGCGTATAAATCTTCCACCGCCGACATCAAAGTCTCTAGCACATCACTTTGAACAAATGAGGCCTTGTTGACCTTTTCAGACATATACCGCAGCGGTGGCTGGGCGTTGACAGCCTTGTCATACTTCTTGTTGATTTTGCGGAAAGCAGTTCGGTTGAGATAGGCATAGTCTTTCAGCAGCTCGACCCCACGATAGAATTCCTGCAAAGCATGCTTGAGCTTGCGCTTAGCAGAACGATAGGAGACATCGTTATTCGGCGGTTCCTGCCGCCGCATAAAGTCTCGTCGGTTGGAGATGAATTCGCGATCGCGGGTCGGCATTTTTGGAGTGGCCATCTGTGCGAGTGCCTGAGAATTCTTTCCAAAATGAACCTTGCCCGTCAGGGTATCCTTCAGCCGGGAGCTGTTCAATTTCCTGAATCCATTGTGCCCAATTTGCGCGTCCACGTTACGACGCTTGTTCGCTCGCCTGACATCATATAATTCCTGAATGCGCTGGTCCCTCATGATATGCAGCTGCTGACGAAGGACTTTCAATCTTTCAGCGGCCTCCTGCTCCTTCATTTGGTAGAAGTCATCGATCTTCTTCAGCTGCTCATCTAGGAACACCAAGAACGCCGCTTCCTGCTTCTTGACTTCTGATGTCGCGTCGGCTGGGGATCCTTTGCCGAGTGCGTCCACGTCCGGGTGAGAAAAGACACGCCGCATGAGCTGCGAAGTGCGATTCGTTGAAGTTGACTTCGTCAAAATCTTGCCTTGTTGTGGGCTTTGGGCAGTAGGCTGTCTGGCCAAGGGTGGCTGGTCGGGTGAGCCTTCCACGGCCTGCGCTGGCAGGTCACGAAACGTAGCATGTCGAGTCGCAACAGGAGACGGCGTCCTGACTCCCTGGTGTTCTTGTTGCACCTGTGGTGGCACATACTCCTCATCTGGATCTAGTGCGGGGTCCGGAAGCTCGAATGAAGCAGCATCCGACCCGTGGCCGTGATGCGGCGGCGATGTCGCTAGCATACTACCATAGCTACCAGCAGTTTCCGAGAATCGGGATCCTGGGGTTCGAAGCGGCTGTCGCTCTGTCTTTGGGGTTGGTGGGCCGCGATGATTCGAGGACGAATTGGCGCCAGATTCGTGAAGGGTCGTCGCATCGATCAGCTCTCCAGCATCGAGCTGCTTGTCGGTATTCGATGGCGTCAATGTCGCACCATGGGAAAACGGAGTAGATTGAAGGAAGGACGGGGTTCGAGGGCTCCGGTGCGCCTGTTTGAGAGCACGACTAATTGCTTTGACCTTCTTCTTGCCAGCCTAAAGCATGATGGGTTAGCAAAGTCTCCAATCGGCGTGCGGAGTATAGTCATACCTTGTAGTCGAGATACTTCGCTCGCCATTCAGGAACCAACTCCTGCTCCAGCTCTCTGTGCGAGAGTAATGTCAGCCACTGGAATGTCCCATCAATGGGACATCACAGGATAAACTCACTTGGCAAACTTCATCCTGAACGAAACTTCGTCATCGCATGCCTATTAGTGGCGGGGAGATAAACTTGGGGGGAATTGACGAAGGTAGGCGAAGGACGAAGTTGGGGACCAAAGTATCTGCCCTTAAGTTTTCTTCCGTCGTGCACGACCAGGCGGGAAAAGCAAGCTAGGCGACCGGGAGGGCTCTTCGTGATAAGGAAGCATTCAGGGAAATAGAAAAAGATTCCGGGGATCCACTGAAGATCGTCTACGCAAGGTACCGACAGGGATAGAATAGTGTACCGAATACCCCGAATATCTGGGCGTGCGCCATAGTCAAGCTAAGTCGCTACGACTTTGGGCTGTACGAATCGCGACAATCAAAGAGCCCTACGCGGGCACGTGCTCCACTGCGATGAGCTCATTGCCCGAGTTTATGCCCTGGTTTTCAGGCATGAAAAGCCTTTTTGATCAGCAGAGTATGTGATTGGTTATTACTTCAGCATGAGCTAACCTGTTTATGGACGGCTCCACAAAAGCGGGATTCCGAATATCCAACTGGTATTTGTTGTTCGATCTATGTTCATTGGTATCTTCGATTCTCGACTGCACCTGCATCACGCATGGCATGCGTCACCTGCTTCTCGTAACTTTACTACGGTCTATACTGCGTCATCTAGGAAATGCCACGGCCATCATCGGACATCTTATAGGAACCCAGGATCTACATTTAGGTTGGAATGTAAGCCGTTCCGGAATGCGTTCGGCGTGTTTTCCCCATGGTGACTGGCTAGGAGATATCTGTCTTTGCGACCCTATGTACGCGGCTTAAGGAGTCGGAACATTCTCGTCCTTGGCGCATTGGTTCACCTGCGGATAATTCATGCATTGGGCACAACTACCTGCCGCAAGGGAGTAATAACTTCGGAGTACTTTGCTCCCGACGGGTATCTGCAGCAAAGACATTGTACTTCTTGAAATAATTCAACACAATCGGATGATTTGTTATGTCATATGTTCATATGTTTGACTTGGGCGCATTTGCTGTACTATAGCCAAGCTGTCCTATAAAACGAACTCATATCTTTGTCCATTCGCAGGTGACCAAGAAGACGCAATTCCAGATTGCGTGGTCTCCGCCGGGTATCCGGAACTCAATATCATTGCATCCACCGGATTTACCAGCGGCCGTAGCTCTCATGGGGTCCGTAGCGGCCAGGGTCGTAGTGCTCAGCGCCGTGGCCCTGGACGTAATGCTCGTCGTACATTCTGTGGGCGTTCTCCTTAGCGTGGTGCTTGGCCTTGAGCCTTTCAACCTCGTCCATGCCCTTGGTCTCGGCGAGCTTGTCAACCTCGGTGCCGGCGAGGGCAGCAATGGCCTCCTTAGCGAAGGAGTGACTGACGGTCTTGCCTGTTTACTGTTAGAAAAAGTCTCTCTGACGATTTAATAGAGACGTAACATACCCTCCTTGCGCTGATGGTCTTCGTAGGCCTTCATGGCAGCAAAAGAAGCAGCACCAGCAGCAAGCTCATGAGTCCACTTGCTGTGGTGCTCCTCACCGCCATACACCCTGCGGTGAGCGTCCTCAGAATCGCCTGAAACAGTGAGTACATAGTCTTCAAGTATTGCAGGGCAGTTCAAGAGCTAAGAAATTTAATGCACATGTGCACGTGCAATATTCTGTCTCTCGTCTTGCACGTACTTGCATAAAGATCATGCCCAGGTGAGTTAACTTACCCCAGCCAAAAGCCATTGTGATTGTAGTGTGTGGTGGTGAAGAAAAGTTTCCTTGGAGAGATATGTATTGAGAGTATTCGCGGGGGAAAGACCTGTTTCTAGGTGAAAGAAGAGCATTTTATGCCTAAGCAGGCACGATCGAAGCATCCAGAAAGGCTACTGGTATATGGCTCACGATATCCGGGAGCGATGTACACGCTGACTTCGTTCCACTCTTGCTTCAGCTATGACGACAGCCAAGGCACGCTATATTGACCCGCAACCCCGAGATTTCGGAAACTGAAGTGATACGCTAATATAATGGTACGAGTACGTGTCCCAATCAACCCAATGAGATGGTGGAATGCTGATCTATGGCACCGAGATGGACCCAAGTGGACCCGTTCAGCCCTATTCCGTCGGCAGATGAACAAATTATAAGGATGCTTCAGGTTTAATGGTTTTACTTTTCAACCTAGCGGTACGAAATCCATACTTCGGTATACACGGAACGAAGTGACCCTCAATGATGAGTGCTGAGCGGGCCAAGCTACTCATGTCCGAGGTTTGATCGCGCCCTACAAGGCGTCCGGCTTGGCATCGTGAACCTCTTTATACACGCAAGTTACGGTGAAATTGAGACGCAATAATTGGGCTTAAGGTAAATGGTTGAAAATTGTCCGTGACGCCCTGAGTTATATGCCTGGCGGTGTTTTGGACCCCATGTGATCCCATTACCTAGACCGTCCACCCGTGGCGCATACACCCACATACATCCTAAAGAACTCGATGTTTGGACCGAACCACATATGATGCCATGTGCTGAGGTCAATTCCGCTCCTACCTATTTCAAGAAGCTCAACCATGATCAACTTATGCAAGAATCACTGAAAGTCAATGACCAGACGTATTAATGACATATCTAAGTAGCAAATAGTGTCCTACAACAGCACAACATCCATCTTCCTGTGTATTTATATTCGGCCCCGGGCGCATACAATGCCCCTGCCAAGAAAAATCATCAGATATGGCCTCATAGAACATCCATTCTACGGGAAGATGATCGTGTCCAAAGATCCGGATCGGCAGGCAGCAGAGATACGCCTACAGGGTGACCACGGAATAAACGTGGGGACAGTCCTCGTGTCTCCGCGTGTGGGGATATCCCGGATAGCTTAGTGCGGTTTTTTCACCGCCTTTTTCTCTTCCTTACATACCGCCTCTTTTAATTACTATACGTGACGAATTTAATTTCTTCCTTCTTCAAACATGGTTCGACGCACAGAGCTTACCCGCAGTATTAAAACACCTTAATACGTTGGTTATTAATAAATTACTGGCAGAATAACAGTGGGAGACCCGACATTTATTCCTTGGTCACCCTGTATGATACAATACACCGGCCCCGCAACGAGCTCGCGGCTTGGCAAAACTTTTGCGACGAGACACCCATTTTCGTGATAGCGCGTTGATCCTAATTCCTTCAGCCACACTTCACGCAACACATCGGCCCTAGATCCCCCTTGTGCGGAACAGGAATAGCGCAGCCACAAGGGTCCCTGGCCCTCCTTGACGTGAAGCCGAGCAGCTCCCTAGAAGCCGAATTACTGGAGAGGATAACGAGCAGAGCTCAGCTCTCCGGCCGGATAGCTAGAACGGGCCTCGTCACAGGGACCAATTGAGACCTACTCAGTCAGCATGCCGACCAAAAGTCCCGCCCAGTCCGATTTTCCCTCCACACTCACTGTCACCGTCACCCTCCCGCCCTCCGGAGCCTCCTCCCCAGCCCCCAATATCCTCCTGCTCCTGCACGGCCTTGGCGATTCTGCTGCAGGTTTTACCTCATTTGCGCGTGCCCTCCAGCTTCCAGAGACTGCAATTGTAACAGTACAAGGCCCCGCACCGCTCCCCCTGGACCTAGGCGGCTTCCACTGGGGTGACGATGTGGCCTTTGATACCTCAAGCGGCGTGCTGGACATGGACGCAGGTCTGACACGGAGCACAGCAGTACTGGTCAATGATGTCGTGCTCAATACACTGGTCAATAAATGCGGTTACCTCCTACGCGAGATCATGATTTTCGGATTTGGACAAGGGGGCATGGCTGCTTTGACAACGGCTCGGGAGCTGGGACTAGGTGCCAAGGGCGGACCTTTGTCTGGAGTTATCTCCGTTGGAGCACCGTACCCTCTTTCCGGGCAGCGTGCGGGGGCCAAGAATCGCACGCCGGTGCTACTGGTGGCTGGACGGGACTCCACCGTGGTCTCCGATGAGGCTGTTCGTAGAACGAAAGAGGTCTTTGAGTTTGTTGAGCTCAGCCGGTACCCGAGAAGAGGTGATGGTATGCCGACGAATCGGACCGAGATGATGCCTGTCATGCAGTTCTTTGCGCGGCGACTGCGTAGCCGGCAGGGTGTGCCCGAGGGTAGCGTCGAAATTGGGTGATATGTTTGCCCTTAAGCTGGCGCGGCCCATCCATGGGATGTATTAATATTCATGATGTCACGTATCAACAGATCAAAAATTGTATTACTCTTCTCTAACAAAACATTCTGTACATAATTTGTTCACCAGGCACTATGCCACCTCAGCTTCAATGATTCCTTGTCCACTGCGTGATGGAAACCAGAACTTCACCACGTGGAACCCGGCCGATGTCAACAGCTTCTTCCAGTGATCTCGAGTTCGCTCCATGCTGCTGCAAAAGACCATCATCTGCCAATCCAACGTGGTCTGTGACAGCGGAGCGTCCTTGTCAGGCAAAACGAATTCCTCGATTATGAGTTTCGAGTATCCCTTCCTCATGGCTGTTCGCAAATGCTGTAATATTTCGTGGCATTGTGCATCTGCCCAGTCGTGAAGGATGAATTTCATATAATAGATTCGAGCTCCTGTATTCAAAGCTTGAATTAGCTTTCTATCTTCGTACATCCCCTTCGCTTGCTTGGTATCCATCAATCAGGCGCTCCTGAGCTGGAAACCAGTCAACCCAGTTAAGGTTATCCCCACGGTTACCCTCCATATAAGTATTGAAGTCTTTCCCAATTTCGGGGTGTTGCGAGAACCATTGCCAGAGAGACATTTCGGTATTCTCACCCTATTGAAAAGGGCCGTTGTTTGCTTCTGGGGGGCTTTGGAAGTTCGCCTGGCGGAAGTATTCTGGAGCTTTGGCCAAACTAGGCATGCCAGCATCGAATCTGGATCACCATGTGTTAATCAATGTTTGGATATGGCAGAGATAGTCGCACAAGAACTTAACCCTAAAACCCTAAACGCGATAATCCGCGTCCTTTATCCGAAGAAGGGGCGTTACTCAATTTATCCCATTGTTATAGGTCAAATATCGTGGTCAAGAATATCCCATCAAGAACCTGCTTCGGATAAATTTGGAAGATTCCAGGGCGGAATGAGATAGGTGTGTTAGATATCTGGCGAACATTGAGACTGATATCCAGCCTCCGTGCCTTATCCTGATTGACTCGTCCCTTTTGTCTCTCATTATCCCAACCTTGCCTTGTAGCTTTTAATACTTCGCCCCTTTCCCTCGTTCCATTTCTCGACTCAAATCGAGATGAAAACAGCCTGATGTTCCTTACATTCGTCATATTCCAGAGTGACAAGATAGCCATACTCGATATACCCATCTACATACCACAGCCATTCATGATAAAACACTTACAGCTCCCAAGGCTAATCTTCTACTAAAACTTTTGGAAAAAGCCCCTTGTCCCTACAGTTTTTTTCTTGATTTTCATTTTTCTAACTTCAAAGACCATTCGATGGTAGACCAGGATGGCGCCTCGAAAAGTCAGCGAGAGACAAAATTACTATCGTGGCGTTGATGGTGAGTGAACTACCTGGCAATTGGTGATCGGATCTTCACCTTGCTAAACTGTTCTCTGCCAACGAGATCTAGGTAGCTGCGAGACTCCTAATAGGACGTCGAAAAGTTAGCAAACCCATATAGCATAGAGCTTACCATTCAATGTACAACTCTAAAGCATCTCTTTTCCATGACAAATGCACCACTCCTCTATTTATATGTTCTAGCAACCCAGCCCATCTCTCCAAAGCAGCTCCATCAAAGCCACTGATACATGCGGTTCATTTGAAAATCATATCACGTAATTCCAGTCATCATCACTTCTTAAGTCCAATAACAGCTAAGTTTCGCGGACTCATACTGTAGTCGAACACTGGCTCCACCCAGCATTCCTTGACATTGTCATGCTCGCGCAAGAATTGCCACCGGTCAACGACAATGATAGCCTCGACAACCTGTGCGCTGAACGCCATCAAGCTCCAAACAACACTGAGGTTCTTTCTCCCTTGTCGGAACTCGGTCTCGTAGCGATCGATTTCCTCATCTGTTATAGGGGCAATCCGCTCTTGAATCTTCACACCGTGGATTGGATCACGACTGGTTTTTTCCGTTGCGGTACGCACGTAGGAATTGAAAGATGTGAATGCAGCTTTGCGCAAAGCCCCGATGATTACGGGCGTCGTACCTTTCGATTCACCATACAGATCATTCACGGCACCGGGTTTAGGAACCACTTCGCGGTCGACAAGGATGCGCTGAAACAGAGCACGGAAGAAGTGACGGGTGAAGAAGCTCTCACTATCTGCGTAGCCCCAGTTGTATGGTGCCTGAACAGCCATTGAGCGAGCGGTAATGTTGAGTTTCATGCCCTTTGCGCCGGAGCTTTCGTAGTCTTCGAACATCTTGGACATGGGGAAGCCATGCGGGTCGTATGCGCATCCGGTTTCGGTCAAGCGGGGGTGGAGGGAGCGCAGGATGGGGAGTTTGTATGTCGCGGGACCGAGACGTTCGGTCAGGAGGTTGTAACAGCAGCCGATCATGGCCACGGCTACGACGGATGGGTTGAGGATCAGTGAGCGCACGCCGTGGTGAACGAGGTTTCCGCATGAGTGTAAGGAGACCACCATCACACGAGGATCCTGCGTCTTCGCGTCTGCTTGTGTTGTGATTGCCGTCTCTTGCTTGTCTTCTGACGCCTTTCCGCTCGTGGCTTCAGTAGAAGGATTGACTACATGATCGATGATAGGTTCCAGGTAACCATCCTGAATCTCATGCTCAATGTAGCTGATAGTTCCTCTAGCGTCGATTTCAGGCTTTTCCTTCTCCGTCTTTTTGGACGCGTTCTTCGACATTGGGCCGAGAAGTTCGTCTGCTTCAAGCGTGATCTCACCCAGCATTTTGAATGCGGTAACATCCTCAACTGTCTCATCAAGTTCTTGCGTTGGAACATCGCCAGATGAGATCTGAGGGGCCACGGTCTCTCGTGAAGGAGTATCCTTGGTCTCAGGAGCTGCGAGCTCGGGCTCACCATTGCAGCCAGCGCATGACTTCTTTCGATTTTGTACATAGATGGTCTTTTCTTCCTTCTTGGCTAGCCTAGCTGTAACATCCATACCTCGCGCACCACTGATATACTGATGCTTCCGCTCAATGGCGATGATATGTTTGTGGTAGGGCGAGCTTGCCAACGTACGTCCAAGGTAATTCTGACCAGATCCAAAATCCACAATGTGAGAAACAGGCTCACCCCGGCGCTCACTCACGATATCTGTCAGAGAGGAAACGTATTTTGAGAAATGCTCTACCTCATGAACTTTCTTCTTGTTCATGCCCACTACTATGTGTCTTGGTAGGGAGCTCTTAGTCGATTCCGGGGATGGAGAGTTGAATTTTCGACCAAGAGTCAGCTTGCGCACGTTGTAGATGTATTCCAACATGTCTTGTGGAGGGAATGCGCCTCCATTCCATGTGCGGTCCGCATCTTGGGCGTCGCCGTTCGTATTAGCCTGTCGCAAAGGCTCAATGTCTTCCCGGAGAAACAGACGAATGATGTCATGGACGTCATGCTGGTCGAAGAACACTCTCCAGTTCTCTGGTAGCAATGTCGTATAAATATCGGGCTCGCGGGTCAGGAAATCGAGGATATGCACGCCGCCACACAAGTTCATGAACAGGATGTTCTCCGTCGCGAATGAAAGAAGCGCATTGACGTAAGTGTCGGTGTCCTCCCACTCCTCGTCGAGTGGAAGAGGACGGTCGCGAGCCATTTCGAGGAATTGAGTGTGTCTTGTCCCGCAGAAAAAGCCATCGAGATAATCGTGGGGAAATTGTTATCTTTTTTTTATCGCTACGACCCGCTGAGTCATCTCCAAGTTGAAGTATGAAATCGGGTTGAAGCCACCATTGAGTGAATTGCAATGCTTATTGATGCATTCTTAAAGTCTTCAGAAACCAATATGCTTACTTTGACAATCCGAAAGAGTCTACACGCTAGATCGGAGTGAAATGACATCACAAGCCCTCGTCCCTGTGCCCTTGAACACGTGATTGCCGGCGAGCTGGCAGCTTCCCCGTCTCAACTCAGCCATCACTCACCTTCAACACCCCTACACCGCAGTCATGGAGCACGCAGACCCCTTCCTCCAAGTCCAGGCGTAAGCGATCCCCTCAATGGACTCGAAATTCAAACAAAGAGACTGACTAGCAAAACAGGGACGTCCTGTCAACATTACAGTCCAGCCGTCCCCTCTTCTCCTCATATCTCCGCATCCGCTCCCTAGCCAAGAACCCGTCAAATCCAGAACTGAAGCAAGCACGCTCAGAGCTTGAAAGCACAATATCCGAGCTCAGTGCTGACCTAGACGATCTCGTCGAGAGTGTCCGCGCCATCGAACAAGACCCGTACCGCTTCGGTCTGGAGCTGGAAGAGGTGCAACGACGGCGCAAACTCGTCGATGATGTCGGTGCCGAAGTGGAGAAGATGCGAGAAGAGCTGCAGGCTGCTGTTTCTCATGCGCCGGAACCAGAACTGCCTAATCCTACGGAATTCGATGCGGCGCTCGACGAGGAGGAGGGCCGTGGTGGAGATGATTATTACGCTTCTATGGAGCAGCAGCGTCAGACCGAGTTGATGCATGAGCAAGATGAGCAGCTGGATGGTGTCTTTCGCACTGTTGGGAACTTGAGGCAGCAGGCTAATGATATGGGGCGCGAGTTGGAGGATCAGACTATCATGATTGATGAGGTTGATACTTTGGCAGACCGTGTGGGTGGGAAATTGACCAACGGCATGTCACGCATTCGACATATTGTGCGTGCAAATGAGGGTAAGTGAGCTTCTTTCAACATACGGACGTACAGCTGGATTTTCGGCTGGGAACAGTGGTATATCGATATGGGAATCACATTTCAAAGGCTAACTTTTTTATCTCCATTAGATACATGGTCCTCCTTTTGCATAGCGGCGCTAATCTTTGCGCTCGTCCTTTTATTAATACTCGTTATCGTCCTTTGATAATACATCATTAAGGACGCCGGAAGACACCAGCGTCACGAAGCATGGCGTTTCATAGCGGGCGTTTCAGAGAAATTTAGTTGCGGGCCTTCTTGCGCGGGCGCGAAGCCTCATCAGCCTCTTTCTCATCATCATCCTCGTCCATCTCGTCAGCGTCAATCTCGCTGATGTCGAGGTCCTCGAAGTCATCACCCATCTCGTACGATTCCACTGTGTTCAAAGTCAGCTCGAATTCTCTTTCTTTGTTATAACTCATCGGTTACCTACCGTAATATTTCATGGCATCGGTCCAGAGGTCCTCGGCGATGGCGATGGCAAGCTCTTCGCCGTCGGGGAAGATCTCGGCATCCTCGAGGTCATCAATGAGGTCCTCATCGTCCTCTTCATCATCTTCTTCCTCGTCGACCGACTCACCCTTGAGGATCTTGGCATAGCGCTCGTCGTCGAGCTTGCAAGCCTCCTTGTTCTGCTCGGCGGAGACGTCACGGCCACGGTAACCGAAGAAGGCGAAGAAGCTGGTGCCGGCGGGGCTCTCGATGCCCTCCTCATCATCCTCATCATCCTCCTGGTCATCGTTCATGGCCTCAGCCTCGGCAATCTCGAGCTTCTTGACGAGAGCCTCGTACTCAGGGAGCTTGGTGCGATCGCCACCCTTCTTCTTCTCGGCATCAGCGAGGTCGCAGGCAGCATCGAGCAGACCCTTGGTCAAATCCATGTCCTTCTTCCAGTTGATACGGACGGGCTCAGAGACAAGACCCTCCCAGGTGCGGAGCTTGCCGCTCTTGGTCTTGATGCTCTGCTTGCGCCAGTAGAACTCCTTGACGAGCTGAGAGTTGGTGAAGAAGGGGTTCTCCTCCTCGCCAGTGTGGAAGTCAAAGGTGAAGCGCAAGCTGCGGGGCTCGCCGTTACCCTGAGCATCAACCTCGAAGCGCTCAACGTTCATGTTCTTGAGAGCGGAACCGATAGCAGCAGCATCGGTGGGCAAGATGTACTCGTCAATCTCGGCGGGGGCGCTGGAAAACACGCGGATCCAGAAGTCATTCTGGACCTCGGGGTCGGAGATGATAGCACTGCGCTTCTCGAAGAGGGGGTTCAGGATGGGAACCGACTTGCGGACTGTTGAGAATTTAGCATTTGTCTTTGTAAATGAAGTAGAGCAATCGCATCATCCATGCTGACTCTCCAGAGTCACATGAAAATACTGCACGGACACCCGCAAAAAAAAAATCTTCCAACTGGTGCCGCCACGGGAAAGAAAGGGATTGGTAACTTACGCTGCTCGACCTCAGCGCGAATGAACTGCTCTTGCAGCTGGAAGATCTTCTGCGCAGCAGACTTGGGGATGGAGGGGACCTCAACCCGCTCGAGGAGAGACTGATCTTCAGTAGACATTGTGAAGGGGGGTATATGTAGGTATTGGGTATTGGGTATTGGGTTTTGGTGGGAGGGGGGTGGGTACAAAGAAGTAAGAAAGCTCGGAGCTCGTAAAGAGAAATAAATCAAAGAACAATCAAGAAGATTTGACTGTAGGGGAATCAAGGGGGGGTATAAGGGAGAGAGATGGAAGAGGGAAAGAAGTGGAAGGTCAGAGAGGGGGAGCTAAGAAAAAAAAAAATTCAGTAGCCGATCAGCATCTGTCGATGCGCGCATCAGAAAAACTTGGGTGGAGAGCTAGACCTACTCAGAGATACGGCAAGATACTTCTATTTGCGGGCGATTGTAGTTGCAGTACAAGTCACTCTGTGTACACAGAGGTACCCACCGGCGGTGCACCCAGCAACGGGACGGATTGGATGGTGGGGGTGCAATCGGCCTGAGGTGTCGTCTGAATTTTCACGCGGTTTCTTTTTCTCTTACAATTGCATCATGATGTTCCATTGCAGTCGATTTGTCTTACTGTAGCTCTTAAAGAATCTCCGAATAACTAAGAGATGCCTAGTAATGCCCCCCTCGAGAAAAAGCAATATGCCTCTGCTCAATCCCTCTTTTGACGACGTCTACAGAGACAGGAAGTATATGTATCCGGATCCAGATCTTGACCTGGCAGGTGATTAAAACTCTGGCCGCGATTCGTCAATGGCCTTATTCACTGAAATTTCAGCACTGACTTCACCTTTTGAGACCACGTCTGAAACTTGGAATCGTAGTCAGCATTTTGAGCCAATGTAATTCAATGGAGACAGCCGAGACTTCATTGCTTTTTCCGACTTGCACCCTAGCATTGGGGCGGGGAAGTGAAAAAAGTAGATAAGATCACTCTATTTCAACTGCACCTCAAGCCTAAGACCAGGATCTCCGGTTTTACAATTCTTTCGAAGTTACTATCTCATCAATCTCATCAATCTCATCACATTACCTCTGCCTTTATTAGTTTCATGTCCCTCAATTGGGCCGTCGGATGCGATAGAGGAGCGGTCTGGCTTTGGCGGTCATTGGCCGATAACGCTGCTGCGAACACATTTCTACTCGCTGCTTATGCCCGGTTAGGAAGGTCGGACGCAAGTGCAGGTGCAGGGCAGAGACGAGTTCTTGGTTTCGATGCAGTCTCCTGCAAGCAGCTTAGCTGTCAAAAAAAGGGAGAGTCAAAGAACAGCGCCTGCTGCTGCCTGCTGATTGAGGAGGAGGTGAGATCAAAGCCAGCAAGGAAAATTAGGAAGATAAGTGATATTCATTCGATGTAGAATTTTCTGGTGACCCTGTCCTGGCTATCGAAGAGGATGGTCTGAAAGCAACAAAATAACTTTTTTATGGTCAGGGAGAGAAGACGTCCCCAATGTCTGGTACCTACCAGACATCGATCCGATTAAGAACAGTAAAAGATAAGGAGAAAGAGATAGTCATGTCCCATATACTTCCCATGCCCATTCGCCAACAATGCAATGATTAGAGCAAAACACAAAACAAGGCAGGTTCAACATGCACAGGCATCATCACCATGCACGTCTGCCGGGGATCGAACAGTCGTAAAAGAAGAAAAGGCGCCGATAATCATCAGCGACGCCCAAGACACGCGCGAACAAAGAGGGTTCACAGGACGGCGCTCACAGCATCCAGTCCAGTCCATTTGCCTCTTCTTCGACGGGGAACACCTCACGCGCATACTCCTCCATGTCGCGCCAGCCCTGCCACAGATGTCGGGCCTCGTCCGTCACCCGCAGTGACACGACACCGCCAGGCCCTTGCATCATACCGGCGCCAGCGCCCTTTCCACCCGCCGGGCCCAGACCCTTGGGCGAGCCGGCTGCCGGCTGCGAAAACTCAGGCTGTGGGAAGTAGGGTGCATTAAACTCGCCGAACAGGATCTCGAGCGTCTCCAGCTGTTCCCTGTATCCCGGCGGAATGTTGACTTTGATCTCGATCCGAGGCACGCGCACGTAGTTGCAAGGGCGACCTAGAGCGCGCTCGAAGGCGGCGCACACTTGGTTAGGGGAGAGGGTTTCAAAGGTGAGCGCGATCCTGGAAATTGGGCGGTTAGTTTTTCGCACTTTCTTTCTTTTTCCTATTTTCGCGCCTTTTTTTTTGGATTCGGAATGGCTCGGAGAGGGGGGATGATCCTTGTAGATTTGGGGGGTGTTTTCGGAACTCACCGATGACCATGCCACTTCTTTGGGCCGTCTTTGAAGATTTGTAGCAGTGTTGGTCCTACGTCGTGCTCGGCGTCCAGCCAAGGGAGCTGGGTCTCGGAGTCGAAGGGTGCGTGCCACTCGAAGCTGCCGTCGGGCATGAGTTCCATCTGGAAGAGCGGGTAGGGAAGACTGGTGAAGTTGTTGTTGTAGATACCGGCGTAGACGAATGTTGCCGGGAGAGAAAGCTGGCGCACGTAGTTCTCGACGGTGAACTTGGGCGCCCACTGCGGGACGGCGGGCCAAGGGCCGTGGACGGAGTGATCCGGCATACTGCTGTAGATGTAATGGGTGATGGTACCGGCACGTTTGGCGGCGTCTGCCAGAGCGCGGCCGATAGCAACCTCGTCGCCGGCCTGTGAAGTGGTGTTGATGAAGGCGAGGGAGGCGCCCTTGAAGAGCTCATCCATCAGTCGCACATTGCCGAGGAGCGGGCCCTGCAGGAGGGTGACGTTGGGCAAGGTCTGTAATTCCTCGGCGACGATGCCTTTGAGAGAATGGATTTGCGCGCGCACGGAATAGCCCACGGCGGACGCGACTCGGATCAGCGAGGCGGCCTGTCGCCCGGCCGCGTTCACCACGGCAATCGTCTTCAGCGGTTGGGTCATTCCGGGGTTACTCAGCCAAAGTCGAAGGGTAAGGTAGAAAGTATCAAGTGGATCTCGAATAGAGAAGAAAGGGAAGAGGGCGAGATAAATGGGAAATCTGGAGTAAAGGCCTTGGCGAGAAAAACGGGAGGTGAGGGCTGCGATAGTGGGGTACCTTGGGAGGGGAGCAAAAGTTGTATGTAACAAGAATCGCGATCAGACGGCGGGGGGTTTGGATCATGCTCCACCAAGGCTTTTGAGGCAATTATGCGATGGAAACAGTCATCACGAAGAGGATCTGCGAAAGAAATTTCACGTTGGTGGGTTCACTGTCTTTTTTTTGGTTCCGGAACCAAATGCGGAGGGATAAGATAAAGGGAAGATAGAGGGTTATCTATACGACCGCTTATATAGTCAGTACTACCTTAGGAGAGTACGAGGGGGCTCTACCGCTCTATACTGTTCTCTATATTTCTTTGAGCTATAAATTTCGATTTCCTAGTTCCTCGCCCCCCTCCTTACCAGAATGACACCATAAGAGTCTAGGCTAGGCTGTTTCCCTTTTCCTTTACGTAAATCGGCAACCAGTCGGCTCCAACAGTTGGACGGGAAGATCCTAAACCGGCCACGCATCGGGACCCAGACTCGGCTCTAGGAGATTTTTTGGACTTGATACTTGAGTGTGCAGGAGTTATTATTCAAGCACCTCATTAGGAAGGCTAAGACGTGCCGGTTAAGCTAACGCCAAGTCGTGCTCGTCCGGCTGGTAGTCGTCGTTCCACATGGAGCAGTTATGTAAATGGCGCAAGACAAGTTCGTCCAACAACCTGCCAGGGGCGGCCTCACGTGGTCGTAGGATGTGGATTCCTTCGGCTCCAATTGGCACACTTGGACTAATTATATTCATGGAGATCACCTGGACAGACAACGCATGGGTCCGTCCCAGAAAGGCAGTTGTATACAGGAGGAGTTGGCGATACCGCTCACCAAGGTACTACTTCAGGTACTAGTGGTTCCAAGGAGTTCTTTGCGCAAGGTTGGTGATGTAGGTAGCTAGAGCTAGCTACTCGCAGCCGTGCTAACCCCGCAAATTCTATCGGGCTCTCCCCTGCTGCAGGACCGGGGGCGCCGAGTTTTCAGCGGCACAGGCCGGGTACAAGATCTGCCTATTCCGGTGGAGGTGTAAACGGATTATAGATCCGTCGTAACTGGTAAACTCCCACACCGAACTACCTCATATGATACTCTATAAATTCTAGGAATATTCGAAATCTAGTCCAAGTATAACGTCACTCGTGAAGACCCTAGAAGAAAAAAAAATAAATTATAAAATTTAAAAAAATTATAATAAAAATAATTGAAAAATAATGTGAGGCCCTAAGGCCTTACCACATTTTCCCCACTTGGTGGCCTTGGACCCCCCGACGGTAAGGCCTGATCTCCGCGGAGACACCTGGGCCCAATGGTTCGATGCCGTTCTGGCGTGATCTTTGCGCATACTGTATGTCTTCTTGCTACCGCGCAATGATGTGACTGTGTTGCCCTATGGCCGGCATGTGAGCTAGTTCTTCATGGTGCAGAACCGGCCATCGTCCGTTCCCGCTCAGCTTCTAGCTCCCGAGTATTCTCGCTGGGGTCAATGCCCGCCAACCTCCAAATCGCGGGTCGCCGACGAGCCAGTAATTCTGCTGCCGGTCGCTCATCCGAATGCAGGTGAGCACCCGACTTACGTAGGAGGTGCACGTGCTCTGAAAGCCCGGCATTAGCTGCGAGGAACAGCGGGGTACGGCCGCTGCGGTTACGAAGGTGGACTGAACCGCCCTGCAACAGCAGGTAGTGGAGAATTGCGATGGTAGGGGAGGTAGCTGCCAGGTGCTAGACGAAGTAGATTGTGATTAGCATCATGTAGGGAGTGGTGTGCAAATCGGATAGACTTACGATTGGCGTGTTGCCCGAATAATCGGCGTCATTCAGCAGCCAGTGGTGTTCGGTCTTCATGATCGTTTTGACCCGTTCTAGATCTCCATGCGCGATGGCGTAACCCATTGCTGTGAGGGTCTGTACGCGACCGGGAAGAGCCCCGTCGGGGTGGCGGAACATCGGAAGAGAGGACTCGGTAAGCTCCCCGCGAAGTGATACGGCCATCTCCCTTGAAACTGTGTCTGGAGTAGCACCAGGGAGTGCTAGTAAGTAGGCCAGCTTCGTCAGTGCGCCCTCGGTGGTCATGTCGAGACCAGCAACAACGCCGGCCCGGGACAGACTCATGCCGGTAGCATAGACTGGACTGACACTTCCGGTCAAGCCTTTAGCAGAGATGACCTGTTAGCGCGTAATGTTTCTTTTTAAGTTCGTGGGGACCAATCCACTTACATTGAGTTACATTGACAATCACAATGCCTCTCTTGATGGCATTGGCCAGCACATTTATCATGGCGTTATCCTGACCAGAGGGAGCGTTTCCGGCTCCAAATGTCTCCAAAATGAGGCCGCGGAGACCGTCCAGTTTCAGAACAGCGTCGACCATCTCCGGCTTAATCCCCGGGAAGATACGAAGGCACGCGACATGGGTCGTGTCAAGATTCGTTTGGATCCGGAAGTGCTCCAAACTGGTGGGCCTGTGCACCATATCCCAGTTGACATTCGTCCGCATCGAAGTCGTGATTGCCAGCGGGGGACAATTCGGGGTATCAAAGGCCGCAAAGTCGCTTGCCGCTACCTTGGTGGACCGGTTGCCACGGAACAGCTTGTTATTGAAATACAGACACACCTCGGGGATCATGAAGTGACCCGCCACCACGAGCGATCCGAGCAGATTGTCCGTCGCGTCATTTTGGAGTTCGAGCATGGGTGCCTGGGACCCTGTGAGCACGACAGGCTTGCCGAGGTTCTGGAGCATGAAACTCAAAGCTGAACAGGAGTACGCCAGACTGTCAGTGCCGTGAAGAACCACGAAGCCGTCGTAAAGCGTGTAGTTCTGGAAAATGGTCTGCGCAATCTGCGTCCAGCCCTTTGCGTCGATAGAGCTGCTGTCCAGGAGCTCCTCGAACTCGAAGACGGTATACCGCACCTGCTTCCCATAGGCAGTGGTCGGAGTGCGCAGACTAGGATGACCCTTGACATCCCCGGCGGCATCTGTCACCACGTCCATGTGGAATGACGGAGAGCCATCGTTAAAGCACGGCACTCGTGCCATGCACTTGTCCTGGAAACCCCTGGCGGGCACGAATCCGGCCGGAGACGGCTGCATGCAAATCGTACCTCCAGTCATGATGATCAGCACCCTGGATTCCAGGACGTTCTCCTCCAGCTTCGCACCCGCGACGGGAATAGAAACCTCTTGAGCGCCCATTGTGATGTTTGCACGAACAAATTCCTGGTGCTGATGCTGGAGCAAAGGCTTTCAGAACCCCGTTCACGTATCCGACGGTCGGTCAAGATCAGAATAAACCTCGATGTCCCGGACTTTTGCGACCTGGATCGACGCGAAAACCTGCCCCTCAGCGAAGACCGCGATCGTCGAATCGGCGGATTGCGGGGATATGACGTTGGCGTGTGAGAGAATTTCTCGTCTCTCGAATCCTTTAGTCAAGCAGGCATGTGCGATAGAATTTTCTCGGCTTCAAAAATAGAAAAAAGCCTTCTGAGCAGATCGTGATTGACTCTTTTGGCCGAAGAGGACTCCAAAAGGACCGGCCTATTACGTACGGACATTTTATTGGAGACGGATTTTCACCGGTTGGCTTAACTCTAAACAGCCGCTCCACTCGGCGGAGTCGTCTGTTTTCTACTTTTCCCTTAGGGATTCACTTAGATAAAACCACTAATAGTTGATTCGCCTCGTGTATATTAACAATTTAGGGGTTTCTCATTCTTCCTTCTTCCGTTGATACCTTCCTTCCACTCAATATATACTATACACAGTTTCGGAGAGGGGGCTCGTGGATCAGGGACTGGGTTAGAGTGAGGTAAGTATATCTAGTGGGCATTTAGAGGGCATTTATCGACATGACTTGGGGTTCGTGGTAGGGTCAGGGGCTTTAGCCTGGCACGCTGGTGTCAACGGTCAACATTGATTCAAAGTCTTAAGCTAAACCCAAAGGGCATTTTCTATAAGAATTGCCTCGAGGTGCGTAACCTAACCTAACCCGTATAAATCTAACCTGACCTATTTAGGTATGTCTCTATAACTATATTATTTATACGGTAATAGCCTTTACTTTTAGGTATTTGACGTATAATAAAGACCTCTTTCTATAACTATTTTTAAAGTAATGACCTTCTCTATGGCGTAAGATTCGATGTAGAGCCCACCGAACGAAGCCGGAGACTACCCGTTGTCCCGCGGTCGGATTTTGCGTTGATTCTTTGCCTGATGGGCAGATACTTGTTGGGATCGTCCAGGGGCTCTTTATATCTCAAAGACGCGTTTATTGAGCCTTCAATAAGATCTGAGGCTCTCAAGATCATTGGTTCCCAATTGCCATTGATATGAACTATGGATCCGGGTGTCCCCAGTTATTTTTTCCCTGACATTTCTTGAAATAAGTAAGATATTCTGTATTTTGTCAGGGCCCAATGTTCGCGAGCGAGAAGATGGGCGAGCCCCTTCCTTCCAGATCTATACTCGGAACATTCAGCTCTTGTCTATAATCCATTCGAATTGAACTGAAACAGATCCTCTTCCAACAACCCCATCATGTACTGGTTCCCAGAGAACCAATTCCCCAACTGCGCCGCTTGCGACATCTCCGCCGTAGACATATCCTGGTTCTGGGAGTGGGTCACAGGAGCAGGAAATCCAGATGCTTGCGACGAGGGCTGCGGGAAGCTAGTCGGCATTGACGGTAAATCCGTCTGATAATACCCCGGGGCATTTGGCATGATATTCCCAGGTGCCAGGCCTAGCGCACTGAGATAGACATCGAACTCTTGTCCGACAGACGCAAGTGTCTGGTCCTCACCTGCTTGGCTCCGGCTTTTGGCTTCTACGTATAGACGGGCGACGGTACCGAGGACCGAGGTCAGGTTATGCAGTCGGTCGATCGATTGAGAGAATGCGCAGAGAGGGCGCAGAGAAGCGATGAAGTCTTCAAGTCGGGTCAGGTCTTTGCTATCGGATGTTGCGATGACGTGGCAGAATACGACGATGAAAGGGACGAAAGGAGAGATGAAAATTGCCCTGTTTGTTGCTATTAGATTCAGAAAGCAGAGAGATGTGGGGAGGTGCTTACCAATGCATGTAGGAGCATCTGATGATCTCGCTTGCCTCTTGTAACTCACTCACGCACATCTGATGATGTTCCAGGGATGCACGTGCCGTTTCGATACACTCGGGTATAAAACTGGTAGACGAGCCTGACTCGGGCGATGCCGGGATGGCGCGGTAGATCAAAGTCAAGATCGCTAGGCGGCTGACCTTGTCTGAGCGGAGATAGATGAGATCCACGTCACTCATGTTTAGATCAGAGGCCAAGATTCGCTAAAGAGTCAAGTTAATATTTCCTCAAAGAAGCTCGAAGGGTGGGACATACCTCAAATGGCTCAAAAACGTGCTCTTGCAATTCTGCAGCTAGGCGACGGGCGTGGGTCACTCGCTCATTCTCGGGTTGATTCAATGCCTCCGGGCTATACAGTAGGGCATATATCTTGCCCTCGATCATGGCTTGTTCGGTCCACAGAGCACAAACGGTGCTCCATACTCCTTTCTTCGTGAAGGAGTCGGGTGGAGGTGGCAATTCGATGTCATAGTTCGGGACAGGCGAAGCACGACCGAGGCGCAGGGAAAGCAGGTTGAGAACAGTAAACACGGACCAGAATAAAGTCTGCTTTTTCTCCTGCAACTCTTGTGGATCCTGTTCCATGGATGAAAGACGATGATATCCCAATGTCTGGCACATCTGAATAGCCATTGAAGCAAGTGTCCAGCTGACTGAGGGTTTTGAAATCTCAATTCCATGCATTGCCTATGCCAATTCGTATTAGAGCGACTTAGAAGGAAAGAAAAAGAAAAAGCTTACTCCAACAGTAAGTGCGACAATAGAATCGAAATTCGCGGGCATCAAGATATTCAAATTGGCCAATGCTGCCTCCAAATTGAACTTGCAAAGTCGGATGTAGTGCTGGTACTTTTCCAATTGTGCAGGATCCGTCTCAGGAAATCCGAACTCCATGAACAAATTGTAGAGCCCAGCATTGGCTGTAATGAATGTTGCATCTGAGTAATCATCAGTGCAGAAATAAACCTCACGGCACTTCGCGATGAAGTAGTCCACCGTAAAAAACGGTATATAGCCACCAAATGAAGATGGGGGCTGTTCTGCATATTGAGATTAGATTGAAGCTCGAGACATCGGATTGGAAAGAGACTACACCTTTGACGATCTTCAACAAATTCAAAACAACTGGCAGAGGCGGCATTTCCAAATCACGGATATCACAGCGAGCACCTTGCCGGTCACCTTGACTAGGGAATTGTCCTCTTCGGGCATCATTGCCGCGCCGCTTGGCTTGCATGTCAACAATCTGCTTCAGGGACGATAGTGCCTCGCTAATCTTCGGGCTGGAAAACAGCTCGGGAGTACTGTGAGAGACTGCGGATTCGAGAAACTCCCTCGCATAGGCTGAGTGGCTAGCCATAGAGGAACTGCCTTCAAAGTCCACACCGGGATCATGCTGCTCGATAGCTGCGTTAGACGTATACCCAGGCCCTTTGGTGCCTTCGTGCTCTTGCGCGGTAGCTGGAGACTGTCTTCGAACATTGCTCTGTGGAGACGTTTGGAATGACGATTGCACTTTGATTGAGGGAGACCCATTAGAATTAGACGAGATGACTAGTTGCCGGAGAGCTTTTTCAATGCCCCCAAGACGATCTTCGATCATGTCAATCTTTTTCTCACTGTAAAATTGAGTCAACTAGGGAATTCCCAGACATCCCATGTCAAGCATGCCAAGTAGCCAAGGCGAAAGGCGAAGGCATTAGGAATACATACTACTGGCTTGAAATTAGCACACGACGCCTCGGTTCGTGCGGTTTCTGGCCTTCGCCAGTGGAGCGACAGGCAATGTTCGAGCTGCGGCAATTAGAACAGGGCGTGCGTTTATCGCACCGAATCTGTGTAAGCGTTATTTCTAAATCATCGCAAGCGAGCAGGAGACGATATATACTTTTCGAGAGCGGCACTGATCGCACTAAACACATAAACTATTGTAAGTGATCACGGAATGATTCGATCCACCGAATGCCCGGGGAAGTGGAGTACATACTGCACGTCGGGCCATGGCAGACCCCTCACCACGGTCGGAGCCCTCGGGTTCCATGATAGGGGGAGTGGCGTATGGATCCGGTTGGAATCCCAAAGGGTGTACAGGGTTACAAAGCGCTGCACAGTTAGTTGCCTCCAAAGTGCGAAACGGAACCAGTGCTGCCTTGGGGCGATCACGTGGTCTGTGGCCTGCAGTTAAAAAATGGAGCTACGACCAGCAAAATCGGTACTATGGAACCCGTCATGGTATTGACATTCGTGAGATCTTCATTCGGTGTATCGCGTGAGGAGGATTTGTCCAGCACATGCGGTGGTTTGGTGTGGGCAGAGCGCGTCCAGCACACACATCCCACTAGTGTATATTATTCTATCCAGCAGAAAGAGAAAGAAAAAAAAAAAACAGATCAAACCAAAATTACAACGCAACGAAATGCAATGACCAAGCTATTTCGAGGAGGGCGATTTCCATGATCCATCACTGCGCCAGACTGCAGCGGGTCCATAGCGGCCGGCCTCAGAACCCCTCAAGAATGCAAAACGGAAGAACAGATCATCTGGTTCATCTGAAGGATCGCTGTCAGCCAGTAGGACGGACTGAGCTTCAAATGCAGTCTCTGAAAGGTCGCGACTTTCAAGAAGAGGCTCCTCATGAGGTAGCTCCAAGCCTTCATGGCCACGGCGGCGCCAAGTGAATTCACCTAACTTGTCCTCATCCAAATAACCACGCCAGCGCTCCACGTCGTTAAGCAAGACCGAAACACCATCCACGGAAAGCTTTTCCATGCGCTCATTTTCCCAAAGCGCGAAAGTGATGTTGCCATTGCCGCGATGAGTCTCCTTCGATCCTGGACCGGGTAGTGAGATCTTGACGGAGGAGTCGGTGATGTTTGGGTACGCGGCACCCCACCATCCGCTGCTTCCACTGCGGCCCGGTGCCAACTCTCCCAGAGCCGCGGGTGTCTCTATAATGGAAGCAAAGCCCCACCGAGCAACGCCGTTGATGAACAGACCAAGGAGCAGTCCTTGATAGAATAATGAAGGACGTGTGGGGAAAGCAGTGCCTGGCATAAGCAAGATTGCCAGAATGTAATGATGAATTCGAAGTCGCAGGCCAGGGAGCGGGGCCAGAATCAAAATGAACAGAAGCATGGTGCAATAGATCTTGAGGTAGCGGGGAAGCAATCCACCCTGGCGAATCTGCCATGCTTGAGTAAGGACAATCGTGAGGACAGTTGGGATGACAATGGCGAGCGCCAACTTTGCGCCTGGTTGTTGCTGAATGTCCATGGGCGTCAAGCGCTGGAGGGGGATCAACCGCGCAAAAGTATAGTTGTTCAAAGCTCCAATGAAAAGCGGCGGTAGGAACAACAGCAGCTTCTCGAACTGATAAATTGGCGATGAGATCGGTTGGAGAAGCGGATTTGCGCAGAACTTGAAGAGCACGTAGACTACGAAAGATGCGGGGAGCAGGCGAGACAATAGGGTGGAAACGAGCTCGCTCAGGTAAGGATAAGATGGCGGATCTGCGACCAATCCAGTGTGGCAAAATACCATGAAGAATGTGCTGAAGAAGAGGACCGGCGGAGAAGTGCAGAACAGCCAAAGGAGCCCGACAGCGGCCGCGGTAACACCCAGGAGCGACCAGCGCGGATCAGCTGGGCAGTTAGCTTGCGACGAGCGCAACTGAAGGAAACTAAAAGCCTTGGGGAAAGTCGATGGGAAGGCTTCGGATTTAATGCCATGATGCTTGACCGACGGGAATGAGTGTGCCGCGCCTTCGAGCTTCACAACGCCGCAACCACCGTCGTTCGAGATGGCACCGGCGTGAATCGCCGCCTGGCAAACGAAACTGTCGGCACGATAGATCGCGGGCTCGGACGAATGGGGCTGCGGGCCTCCGATGACGAGACCCTGATAATTGAAGGTTTGGTTTCCAACGACATGGGGTTCTAGGAGCTTCTCATCGCGACAATTCGCAGGGCACCGGAAAGCGACCGTCGAAGAGGAAAACGGACGGCAGCCGTTGCCATTAAGACCACATCCGTTGTCAAATTCCCTATATCAGAATTAGCGTATACCCAATTACAGTATGCGCTCTGCTTGTACGAACCAGAAATTCGTTCCACATGAGAGTGTCTGTAGTTGGCCGTAGCCTTCGATGTAGCCGGAGGAGCGCGAGTGCACCAGAACCAAAAACCACGGTAGGAACCAGGATGCATATAGCAGGACGAGAAGTGAGATCTTGTGTTTGCGCTTGGGGAAGAAGCGGTCTAGGTACTGGACCGGCAGTTCCTGGATGCGCGGGAAAAGCGGCTTCAACAAGAGCGTATGAGGGGGATCGGGGCCCTTGATCCAGTGCGCAGTCGCACGACCAGCCTTTCTCAGCGGCAGTGGTACCCAGCCCCAGCGAAAGGATTTGGATGACTCCTGCAGCCAGACGGGCAGGCTTCCCGCTTCGACATCGGGCGGCGGGAGATCTTCGGAAGTGTCGGGATTGGCGACGCGCTCATCATCGTCGTCCTCGAGGAGCGGGGGAACATAGAGGCGAGCAGGTTCCTCGCGGCCCTCTCCAAACATGGCTAAGGGTTCAAAAACAGAGATGACCTCGAAAGTCGTGAGGCGACGAAACGAACGGGCAGGGTAGGTATGATGTTCAGTGTTGGAGCGGTAAGCGACGCTAAGGAGTGGGGACTTCCCCAGTGGGTTCACCAAGATGATGATCACCAGGAACACCCTGTGCCTGAAGAATTAAGATACAAGAAAGCACTTAGTGCGCCCTCTGGGAGGATATAGACGAGTATAAGTGAGTGAAGATATGATAGTGAAGACAAATTCATACTGGAGCAATCTGAAAACTGGGGGGGCCAGAAAAGGCAGCCAGGCGACCAATCACAGAGCCTCCTGCGCCCAGTGGCGACGCTCTTCCTCTCGAAGGCGCCAAGACACATTCTTCTTTTGAAGTCCAAGTGCCTTCATTGATTCCTAGGGGGAGTTCAGGAGCCCTTAACTATTGTCAAAGTCAAACCCTTTCCAAGGTCCACACTAGTGCAGGACAGTGCGACATTACTTTCCCCGCAAGGGTCCTTCTTGGCTTGAATAGCGGGCACTTTCCGCCTAGCACGAGGAACATTACTTTGACGTGTTTGATGAATATCTAGAGAAATATATTAGGGAGAGTCCTGAAAATCGGTTAAATGGACGTTCTAGAAGAAATCTAGAAAGACGTTCAGAAAGACGGAGGGCGTAACCTAACTACTCCATCTGAGCACGTAAGCTGGTATCCGCCACGATATGTATCTGGCAAAGGTCGAATCAATAAACACGTACAAATGTGCACCAGCCAAATCGAAGTCATCGTCAAGGGATGCCCAGATGCTGCTCGGGGTATCCAAAGCTACACCGATGCATGTTATGCTTTGTTCGGTCATCTTTGTAGCCGCTATTCACCGGGAGTCCGTCATCACATTGAGCATGTTGACGACGAACACGTTGATCAGATACACAATCATCATCCTCGCAGGGTACGACAACCCTCAATCAAGCAATTGGACGGCCTAGATGCCGCCTCGCCTAGATATAGACCCATAGAGACCCATTCCTTATCTCCACCCCAATGAGCGGATGGACCGGAGGGACTCCCGATGCTTATCAAGCACAACCTTGAACCAACCTTTCTGGGAAGGACTGTGCGGGGATAGATGGAGATTAGAAATAAAATCCCCGGCTCTTGGATCATTGATTTTTCCTGCCCGAGGTTCCAAATCTCATCTTTACTTCTTCTTGTGGATTAGCTGCACGACCGTTGAGCTGCAGCGATCGTCAACATGACAAACATGACGGCCATGGCAGCTGCTACTCCGCCCATCGACCTATCGCATTTCTACAGTTACACCGCGGTCAATCGCAAGCCGAGCAGCGTCAAAGAATTCTACAAATACTTTTTGATTCCGGGCCTCGCTAATTTCGCTGGCGGTAATGACTTCTTCCTCAAACTTGAATTCAAATTTGATCTAATCCCTCTCAGGTCTACCACACGCCTCATACTTCCCCTATGATACTCTCGAAGCCACCGTCGCCCGCCCGCAACGATTGCAACCCACGTCTGATAAGGACGCCCGCCCAGACCGAGTCGTCGTCCCCAAACAAAGTGAAATCGCCGACCCGAAGCTCCGCATCGATTTGACAACCGCCCTCCAATACGGCACCGCAGAGGGTTACCCTGCTTTGGCCTCGTTTCTGCGACAATTCACTCGAGATCATCTTCATCCGAATGTTCCCTATACCGGAGGACCCGAAATTCTTCTAACCTGCGGAAACACCGATGGCCTGTCCAAGGCTGTGGAACTCTTCACCAATGTCTGGAACCCCGGTCGCGACTGGATCCAGCAGCGGGAAGGAGTCTTGTGCGAGGAGTTCGCCTACATGAACGCTATCCAGACCGTCCGCCCGCGGGGGTTGAATGTGACTAGTGTCATAATGGATGGACAGGGTATGTGTGCTACTGGGAAAGGTGGGTTGGCCGACGTGCTGGAGAACTGGGACTTTCGGCGCGGTCGCCGCCCACATTTGATGTATACGGTGACGTGAGTATTATTTACGGCTCTGGATACAGTTCTATGTTGTTAATTGTTTCCAGGATTGGTCAAAACCCTACTGGAGGTACTCTGTCGGTTGAGCGTCGGAAGGAAATCTACGCTCTTTGCCAGAAATATGACGTGATCATTGTTGAGGACGAACCATACTGGAATTTGCAATTCCCCTCGGCATATGAGAAAGAAGCTCGTCATCGTAGCTCATCCCACGGACCCGGTCCTGGCGCTCGGAACTACAATGAAAACGGCAAGTCCTCGGGCTATGAATTTCTGGATTCATTGGTTCCTTCGTATCTATCCATAGATACCGAGGGCCGAGTGGTGAGACTTGACACTTTCTCCAAGACCATCGCACCGGGTAGTCGTCTTGGTTGGATGACCGCGCAGCCAGCTGTCATCGAGCGACTGACTCGAATCACTGAGACCTCAACTCAACAGCCGTCAGGCTTTGTCCAAGCCCTGGTCGCCGAAATGATCATGGGGAAACAAGATGGCTCAAGTGGAGCCCGCGTCTCCAAAAAGGAAGACGGTCAGGGCTGGCACATGGATGGCTGGGTACGCTGGCTAGAAGGTCTACGAGGAGGCTATGAAAGACGCATGACTGCCATGTGTGATATCCTCGAAGAGAACAAGTATATTTTCTCCCAGCAATCCGAGTCTCAACCTAGCGACCACGCCGATGATTGGGAAGTCGTGGACCGAGTCCAGATGTTTGACTTTGTCTGGCCCAAGGCCGGAATGTTCGTCTGGCTGAACCTTCTCTTCGATAACCACCCTTTGAGGTCTCAGTACAGCGCTGAGAGGCTTTCCCAAGCTTTCTGGGTTCATCTCACGAAGAAGCCTCATTTGTGTCTCCTCGGACCTGGTAGTATGTTTGCTACAACTGAGAAGTCCGTTGCAGAGGCCCACAAGTACTTCCGCGTTGCCTTTGCGCCAATGGATGCTGAGGATGTGGTACCTTTCACTCGTAGGCTAGTTGAAGGCTTCAGGGCGTTTTGGCAACGGAAGAATTTGGACGGACTCGAAGATGAGGATGCGGCGACGGCGATGCAGAGCTTACAATTGGGATCTGGGGCTAATTTTCTAGGGCCTGGTTATTGAGATGTTCAGATGGGATGGGATATACGGCTTGTTGTCAAGAGTACATACAGTTTTCATTATTATTTCAACTTGATTTAGGATCTGCTCTCAACTGGTCGCGTTATTGCCTCTTTTATAATTTCTCAGATCATATGAAATATATGAATACTCTTTGGATAGTGCAAAATCATAGGTCGAAGCGTAACAACCTACTTTGGTGCCTTGCTGCCTGAAGAGATCGATCGCGTGGGGAAAGCCGAAGTTCTCCGCGGCGTGAGAAATCGCATTCTTCAAAACGCGGGGTCTTGCCTGAACAATGTCGCAGCTGGACGGCTTACAAAACCGAGACCTCGCCGAGGAAATCGAAGCCATCAATGCTATCTATGAGCCCGATACCGTCACGGTGAGCCAGGCGGCCACTAGTCACTCCAACAACACACTCGACTTGGGCTCCCCCGGCACTGCAAATGACAATGCGCAAACTACGGTGACGCTCCAGATCCCCGGACAAGCACATTTATCATTTCGGCTTGGTTTTGGTGCCAGCTACCCAGAGACGCGACCTGCAGTGCTCGGGACTGCGTCGACTGCGGCGCGCGGGGAAGGAAAGCTTGCCGTCGATGTGTTAGAAGACATTGTACAACGGACGTGGCAGGCCGGTGCTGTCTGCCTTTTTGACGTAATTAGCGAAGCCGTGGAGGTTTTCCCCGAGCTGAACATCGGTGGAAGCAAAGACAGCGAGGAAGCTGGTCCAACCGAGTCAAATGCCACGGGGCAATCTTCAAACAAAGCCGGCGAGCCCACGATACCAGGAGAGAGTTTCGCTGCTCTATCACTACGTGATGCATTCGGTCTCGATAACCCGCCTGACTGGATCCTTTCTGAGGTCATCACAGAAAAGAAGTCTACGTTTCTAGCCCGAGCGGTGCAGGTCACTAGCTTAGCGCAAGCACAGGCATTTCTGGACCATTTGACGGCCACGGATAAGAAAGTCGCCGTGGCATCACATAATATCAGTGCCTGGCGCATCAAACAAAAGAAAGATGGCGTATCCTCCTCTGATCCTGATGCAGCGGAGACTGTGGTTCAGGATTACGACGACGATGGCGAGACCGCTGCTGGGGGCCGCTTACTACATGTTATGCAGTTGATGGATGTATGGAATGTGTTGGTTGTCGTCTCAAGGTGGTTTGGAGGTATCCACCTGGGCCCTGCGCGGTTTCGGCTCATTAATGATGCTGGGCGTGATGCCTTGGTCAAGGGTGGCTTTGATAAAAAGCAGACTATCGCTGCTCCTGAAAAGGGCAAGAAAAAAGGGAAAAAATGAGCTGAGTTGTTCAGCTCCCCTTGATACTGTGTTCGCACGGTCGCTCCAACTCCATGAAGGTTGGAAATGATTTGCCCTGCTGGGAATTGCTCGCTGAGCAACCCTACTTATCATCCCGCTGTCTACATGGCTCCAACCCGGCACCAATGGTCCTTCGGCAATAACATGAGCCAGTATACCATGTTGAAAAAGTTATCGTCGGCAGCGCCACTGTGGCGAACAATCTAGTTATGTAAAAAGCGATAGCCCATGTTTGGCTTGTACATATTAGAATTGATCCATCGGCCATATCAAGCTTCGGAGATCATCACAATTCATTTCATACAGCGAGAAGCATTGAGATTATTATCGGCTATAATCGTAGTGACCGAAGGATTGGGGCGGCCCCCACGCTTTTAGATAGCGACTTGCCTACATGGTTCATTCACCCTCGCTTGAGGTTTACAACTTTACCGTGCGATTCAAGATGAAACAAATTCTCCTGTCAGCAAAACCTCGAGCACATGATATGGCCCCATTGATGTGTAGATCCAGGAGTTTGCCGAAGGATTCATACTTTTGATGGACAAATGCATAGAAAGTTTCCCTACGTTTCTCAGGCGTTCGGCGAATTGATATTGCTCGGAAGGATTCTCAACATTCGGTTCACAATCGAGGATCATAAGAGTTTATTTATGTATTGAAGTTTCCTACGCAGAGGGTTTATTTGATTCAAATCTCCAGCCCATTCGTTACTCGAGAGCGCTTTACAACAGCGATATTTGCCACATCCTAGGACGTGGAATCTGCTTACGCTACCATGCAGTCTCTCAAATCCATGCCTTGTCTTTTCTCTTACTTTCATTCCTCTATGTGACAAATGCCGATCCTTCAATAGACTACCTGTCGACTGCCCTGGAAGCCCGAGCCCCGGGTGACCTCGACCTCTTCATCGATAGACGGTTCAATAGCCTAGAATCCCGAGCCAACGCAGCGCAGATGATCGCCTCGCCCCTCACAGCCCTGGCAGCCATGACCCTCGCTACCTGCAGATATCTGCACGAAATAGCATGCTACATCAACTGGTCCATCGTGCTCGCAGCATCAATGTCATACTTCGGCTATGTCTTCTACGATATCATCAAGCGGGATGCAATCCGCACAGCCAACGACATGCAGCAGCTATCCAACGCGTGGCACTAGGCAACAACGACGTAGAAGTCTCAGCCCGACGACTGGAACATGAGAAGACTACCCAGTCCTACGATCGGTGGAAGAATAGCCAAGAAATGAGAAAACGCACGTGGAAGGATACCTGGAAGCCCAGCTACGAAGCATACAAGAAACTCGCCAAAGGCAACGACAGCCTGAAAGAGAAGGTTGAGAAAGCCGAGAAGCTGATGGGTCAAACCGTCAAGGCTGAGGAGGCCTTCATTAAAGCGGAAGCCGACTCCGTATCCTTGGAAGACGCTCTAGAAGGAAAAGAAGGAAACATGTCCATCGCGGAGCTGCGCGCACTAGAAGAAAAAAGCCGAAGAAGCAATCAAAGCGCTCCAGTCTAGTCTCGAATCGATCATCAACCGTGAACAATCGTATCTGGACACGATGAACGAAATGGCGTTCGGAAACAAAGACTACAACCCTCTACCAGAGGGCCACATGACTCGCCGGATGCTCGAGACTCAGCTCCCACAACTCATCATGGAGCGGAATAAAGACTGCGACACCGAAGTCTGTCTCAGACTATGGTACTCCAAGACCCTACCAGACCCAAGTTTTAAGCGTGACCTCTCCGCGTCGGATATTATCCACAACATTCACTCGACGCCTCCGGAATATGAGTTTACGGATAAGCACAAGCTCATGCGTCGCACGGACAATTATATGGTTATGGACGAGTTCATGGAATGCGAGGTTGAAGAGCGTGTGGAGATGGGCGATGAGCAGGTTCTTTTCCGGATGGCTGCTATGCCGGGCGAGGACATGGATAGTCTCTTTGCGATTGATGCGATGAACAAGGCGCAGCAGAAGCTGTATCGGGAGTCGCTTATGGGGGGCAATATGACTATCTGGGGGAGCCGGCTGTTAGGGCGGTTGCTATTTTCACAACTGATAAGACGAAGTTGAATGAGGATGTCACAGATAAGTTTGCTCTTTGTGAGAGTGCTATTTCTTCTTCGTCGTCTTAGGGGTCGGTGGGTTTCTTATGAGGTTGGTGGAATGGAAATGATTGTTGGATTTGGCATCTGCTAGGGGAGAGGTGGAATGTGTCATTTGATCACCTTTCGGTGTTGGATGTTTGAGCAAGAATATGCTAAAGTGGATTATGAAATTGGTGTATTTGAATCTGCGAACGTAGATGGTGATAGCAATTGTCAGAATATAAACACGATTAGTCTCAGAAAAATCGTCCCTAGTCGAAATACTTTCAGCGGGCATCCCTGAGTATCCGGACAGTTCATAAAATGAAACATCAGGGTCTGCAACTCCAGAGTTTTCCAGCCACATGAGACCTGTTGTCTTGGCATTCAACACCAACAGCATCGTCCCATGTAACTTGAAGACGATACTACCTTGGGGCCACTAAGAACCCATTTGAGGGACTGCGCAATCTCTTAGACCTGGCTCGAAATGTCGTCCAAATCAAGGGTCATGAGATGCTCGTACGAAGTCAGTAGTACCAGGCTGCCTGACCAAGCGTACTACCCTCTACACCGAGCATCTCCGGGGGCAAGGATCCATGGTTTTTGACTGCTCAATTTTGAAGCTATATCCACTCCAGACACTTGCTCCAAACAGTCATGCCCATGCGAAGAGACGCAGTCCAGAGCCGGATGGGAAAGACGTCGTTTGATTGCGATGAACATCAACGAAATTTGTCACTGCCCAGTGCCAGTCAGGCGGATGAGTGCGGATATGAGATAACTAAGAGTCGGTCCAGGTTTACAGGAAGTTAACACGTCTAGTTTAATTTGCAGGTCGAGCGAACCACCGGCGTACCATGGGACGAGGGCAGCGATCAGCGAGTTGGAATCATTTTCTGAAAGCTTCGCGATCGAGTTCCAGAAGTACGCTCGCGCAAACTCGGCATCCACATCAAGGTCTTGGTGTTGAGATAGGCGAGATTACTTATGGGGTAGGTCCACAAGACACGAGATTGCAGGGAGTATGAAGCCAAGAAGAACCGTCACCTGATGCAGATGCACAAGGAAGGTTCGAGAAGGGGTCTTTATCAACCTGAAACGGCTAAAACAGGCACGCAGGGCATGAGGCTGTGGGATTGCTGGTTCGGGTGCGGAGAACCGGAACCATGGATTGTCGGGCTGTCACTATACATTGGAGTCGGTATCTGCAGACGCTAGGTTCTTGGCCACTTCAGATGGTTTTTTAATTCGGGGTCTAGAGCAGGGCAGTGGGGTCTCATTTCCGAAAGTAAACTACATACATCCAAGGAACTGCTCATATGTCTGTGCGAACATGTCAAAGACTGGACCCTGAAACGGACAGAGTTCGGTTGACACCTTCCATTCCTCTCCAATGCGGGACACCCACTGGAGATCTTCGCACGCTGAGCCGCACTACGTCGGCCATCATTACTGGCAATGGTTCAGGGTGGAGAAGTGCTAGTATGTCCAGGTCTTTGAGCGTGACTCTGTTCGAGCATCTGAGATTTCTACTGAGGGAAAAGTCGCTGCCGAGCCGCTACTTCGTGTCCTGCGACAAGGTTAAGCACAAAGGCTACGCGGCATGGCGCAAATGGGCTTTTTTAAAACAGATAGAACACCCGGCTGCAGTCATCGCAGATGCGTCATACGGTCAGATCAATGTTTCTACAGGTCGCAAGGGCGTGGATGCATGGACATGCCAATCGTAGGCATGGGGAAGGTGAAAGGTGGAGCTGTCACGTCTCTGATGAAACTGAGCTCACGAGTGCAACGTTCAGTTTCGAACTCCCGGCACAAGACATGGAGAATGGCATTTTATGGAAGGTGATTTGCGGACGATCCGCTAGGGGAAAAGGAGGGCGCTAAAGAACAACCAGTGTGGGCGGTCGGGAGGACCAGGCACAGAGGCGGCTGGAAGCCCAGCTCGATGGTGCGACAGTCCATGCCCCTTGACTGGCGGCGGATCGCACCTTGCACCTATTGTCTCCACTGGTTGGCTCATCACCAGTTGCCCGAGCCCTGTGCTGTCAACTGTAGATCGCTATTCCCTTGTCATCATTGGTTGGGGCATGCTTGGCCTCAGCACCACTCACATCCGAGATCTCTATACTTTGTCGGTGGGGGCAAAACATGAAACATCCCATCTTTTCTTGAAAGCTTTCCCCACTCGCCCTGCACTCGGTTCGGCTAGATGTGATCATCGTCCATCTCTTGGGTTGCGGGTGGAGGAGGGTCAAACTGTGGAAGTATCCGATTGATTGAGTCGTCGAATGATTGGCAACTTTGTCTCTAGCCCGGGACCTGACCTTGTCACTGGCGCCAGGCAACGCGAGCTCCCAGTCGAGTATATAAAACACATATAAAACCCCCCAGTCGCCAATGCTACATACTTTTTCTCTCTTTTCCCGTGCACTTCAGTCCTTTCCCTTCCCATCTCGGTTCGACACAACAGGCCAGTCCTGTGTTCCTTTCTCTTTGATTTGCTTGGTAGTCCTCGCCTGTGGCAGACTCCGACATTCCTTTCAGCTTTGATAGCTTCGACGCATCCGCATCCAGAAATATCTCCGATCCTTTGATTCCTCTTTGTAAGAGCCAAGACTCGGTCTTTGACACTCGGAGAATTTAGCAGGGCTGGTTTATAAAAAGCATTTCCTGCTCTTTCATACAAAGGTATTGTTTTCTATTTTTGCCTCATTTTTCCTCTTGTATCGTTGTCTGCCTGGGATGTGCCTTTGTCAAAGAGGGCTGGTGAATTACGTCGTATGTTTCAGCCTACTGTCACAATGCCTTTTCAGCCCACCACGGGGCCACGGAGAATGCTCTATATAATTCCCATGTTCCTAACTAAGACAAAGCCCTTGCTGTTATTATTTATCATATCAAATCGTCTACTCCACACATTCTTGCTAACATTCCACTGGTAGGAAGCCTCTTTTTCGCGCTCGCGACTATCAACATCCAATCCTTTCTTGTTCGTTTCGTTCGTCTGGTACGAGTCGGATCGACAATTATCACTTTTCAGTCGAACTCAATTAAAAAAAAGAGTCCATTTCCAACATGTTTGTCAAGTCCTTGCTTGTGTTGGGCGCTTCCTTGGTCAACGCCCATATGATCATGACCGACCCAGTTCCCTATGGCAAGAGCTCCCTCACCAACTCCCCGTTGGCGGCAGATGGTAGCGATTTCCCCTGCAAGTTGCGCAGCGGAACCTACGATATCACCACTGAGAACACTATCGCCATTGGCGAGTCCCACGCTCTCACCTTCGAAGGCAGTGCTACCCACGGCGGTGGCTCGTGCCAGATCAGTATGACCACCGACCGCGCTCCTTCCAAGGATACCGACTGGAAGGTTATCAAATCCTTTGAGGGTGGCTGCCCTGCCAATGTTGATGGTAACCTCTCCGGCGGTTCCACTATGGCCGATCCTTATTCATTCAACTTCACCATTCCTGAGGGTATCGAAGCCGGCAAGTACACCCTCGCCTGGACCTGGTTCAACCGTATCGGCAACCGTGAGATGTATATGAACTGTGCCCCCGTTACTGTCACCAGCGGTTCTTCTAAGCGCTCTGATAAACGAGTTCCCACCGTCGAGAAGCGCACTGCCAACTTCCCTCCTATGTTTGTTGCCAACATCAACGGCTGCACCACTAAGGAGGGTGTCGACATTCGCTTCCCCCAGCCCGGTGATGTTGTTGAGTACGATGGCGAACCCGCTAACCTCGCCGCCGAGGGCTCTGCGGCTTGCACTGGTACTGCTACCTTCGCTGGCTCGGGTGATACTGCCTCTGGTTCATCCGACTCTTCCAGCTCCAGCTCCAGCTCTTCCTCCGGTACTGAGTCATCAGCTGCCGCTAGCAGTGCTCCCACCGAAACTTCCTCTGCTGCGGCTGCCGCAACCACCTCTTCGGCCCCAGCTGAGACCAACACGCCCACCGTTTCCGAGACCGCTACATCGTCCACCGAGGCCGCTCCCGTTGCTTCTTCGTCCTCTAGCAGCACCAGCTCTAGTGGTAGCTCCAGCACTTTGAGCGGTGCCTGCAGCGACGAGGGACAATGGAACTGCATCGCTGGTACTTCCTTCCAGCGCTGCGCCAGCGGCCAGTGGTCGGCCGCCACACAGATGGCTTCCGGCACCGTCTGCACCGCCGGCCTGGGCTCTGACTTGGCCGTCGCAGCCTCTAAGATGGCTCGCCATGTCTCTGAGATGCGCTTCCGCAAGCGCACCGTCCATGGCCACCACGCTTAGGTATGCTTCAGGCATACGTCCACGACATCTGCTGGTTTCGGATTTCGTTTGATTTTCTTCTTTTCCATGCATTCTTTGCATCCTTTCTTTCCTTTCGTTTCCGATCCTGGATATAAGGCGCCCTGGGACGGACCCTCTTTCTTTCGGTGCATCTCTTGTCGCTTTTCACCGTGTACAGTTTAGAGATGAGAAGTAGGAGTAGGACATCTCCGAGGTTGTGCAATCAATTTTCTTTATATTGCCATCAATTGTATCTGCTGTAAACTGTAGAGGTATAAGTCAGTAGGGTTAGCTCTATTTCAATGGTATGCAAGACGTCCAATGCAGGCCCTAGATCTGCGTGCAGGTTTAGAGGTGGTAGTTGACAGCGCTAGCCAGACTTGGTCTGGCTACAAGTAAGAGTAAATCATACATCTGCAAATAGCGACGACTTCAGATCTTCATGTAGTTGATAGCAATCGTGGTTGCTTCACATTATTGACTTACTTCGAGATGTTAACAGAGATCAATTCAAGAGTGGGGCATCTAGGCCTCAGGTGTCATTAATCCATTATGTCATCATGCGCTAACACTCTGGGGTGGGTGGACTAGTCCCATTACAGTAACCAGGGCTAGGGCTAGTGTGCCCACGACCCGCAGCTCTCAGTAAGCGAAAAAATCCACAGGTTAGGCTTGACGGCAAAGTTGGATCTTCAACCTCACCATCGCCAAATCGACAACAATGGCCTCTCGCCCTACCGTCTCCATTGCCACGGCTGAGGGCAAGCCCTCCGGGGCTTCCCAGCCCCTGCCCGCTGTCTTCGGCGCTCCCATCCGTTCGGACATTGTCCAGTACGTCAAAAATCGATCTCGAAAAACATTGTTCTTTGGAGGGGAGGTACTAACGCCCCGTTTTCAGGTCGGTCCACGCTGGTATGGCCAAGAACAAGCGTCAGCCCTACGCCGTCAGCGAGAAGGCCGGCGAGCAGACCTCTGCTGAGTCCTGGGGTACCGGTACGTGAACAAAGAAATTCTCGAGATTGAAGTGGAGCACGGCGAGAAAAAATAATCTCGAATTGAGTCCGCTGGCAAGGAATTGGTCACAACAGACACTAACGAGATGATTGCTATTGAACAGGCCGTGCTGTTGCCCGTATTCCCCGTGTCTCTGGTGGTGGTACTCACCGTGCCGGTCAGGCTGCCTTCGGTAACCAGTGCCGTTCCGGTCGTATGTTCGCCCCTACCAAGGTCTGGCGCAAGTGGCACCAGAAGATCAACCTGAACCAGAAGCGTTTCGCTACCGCCTCTGCTCTGGCTGCCTCTTCCGTCCCCGCTCTCCTCTTCGCCCGTGGTCACCGCGTCGCCAAGGTCCCCGAGGTTCCCCTCGTTATCGAGTCCAAGACCTTCGGCTCTACTTTCACCAAGACCAAGGCCGCCATTGCCCTCCTCCAGGCCGTCGGTGCTGGTGAGGACCTCGTCAAGGTCCAGAAGTCCAAGAAGCTCCGCGCTGGTAAGGGTAAGCTCCGTAACCGCCGCTTCCGCCAGCGCCGCGGTCCCCTCGTTGTCTACAACCCCGAGACCGACGGCAAGGAGCTCGTCAAGGCTTTCCGCAACGTTCCCGGTGTTGAGACCTCCTCCGTCTTCTCCCTGAACCTCCTTCAGCTCGCCCCCGGTGGTCACCTCGGCCGCTTCGTCGTCTGGACCTCCTCCGCCTTCGAGGCCCTTGACACCGTCTACGGCACCACCACCACCCCCTCGGCTCTCAAGAAGGACTTCCTCCTGCCCAGCCTCTCCGTCGCCAACGCCGACATTGCCCGTCTCATCAACTCTTCTGAAATCCAGTCCGTCCTCCGCGCCCCCAAGGGTGAGGCCAAGACCAAGCGTGTCAACGTCCAGAAGAAGAACCCCCTGCGCAACAAGCAGGTTATGCTGCGCCTCAACCCTTACGCTGCTGCTTACTCCAAGCAGAAGCTCGGTCAGCAGAAGGTCGAGGCTGGCAAGCCTACTCGCGCCGCTGCTTCTTTCGAGCAGGTTCTGAAGGAGGAGTAAATGTGTTTTCCTCTATTCTTTGGATATGGTGAATGGATGAAAAAACGGTAGTCTCAGTTTCAGAGCAAAAATGAATCAATGTCTTTTTGCAATACCCCTTGGGTTCATTTGGAGTAATAATATGACCATGATCGATGCTATTCTCGTTATGTTACCTCCATCTAAGATGGTAAGTAAGGTTCCCGTAAACGTAAGCCTTGGAGTATTCCCAATGTGGATAACAGGACGTGCAAGGTTTTTATCAAAGTAATGTGGTCTTCTTGTTTTGCTGCTTGTCTTGATGTCAGATACTGCTCTCTCTACACACGAGGAGACTCAAGTATTCAGCTTCATGGTAGCTTGGGAGAAAGCTATTCTCGAGACCAATCAATTTTGACAGTAGGATCTGGGCATCATTAACTGGACGTTCCTTCTCAACTCACAAACACTAAACATTCAAATATATGTGAAGGTCCACCCCGCCATCGGCCGAGCAGATATATAGATCACGTGCTTATGGTCCCTACGGCCTGATATGCAGACAAAGATCACTAGCAATAATATATATCCAAGCATTTGAGTAAAAAATGTCAGCACTTGCGCAGAATCCCTGCAAAATTAAATCATTGAGCCTTGGAACCTTGGAACGTTGTAGAGGCGGCGCCAATGAAATCAAATAGATATCGTTGGCAACGTGTTCATGCGAGTCACCGTCTTTTCAGCCCGTCATACGTGTTACCCTAGGTACAGGCCGAAAACAAACGGTCATCAATATTGACTATCACATGCTTATGAGCCTATGTCCATGCATAGCAAATTATGTTCACAAGCAAAATCATGGTATGACAAGGAACAGAACATAAGAGGCTGTGCGGTCAGTAAAATAGATTGAGATGAAACATGCATCACTAAACCACGAACTACTTTAGTATGCCCCATTTTGTTCCTCCCAAATACGACCTGTCAAACCAATGATCCCAATTGAGCCTGGCGATCATGACCAAAGCGTTGAGGCTGAAGCCTAACTCTCCCGGAGTCCGAAGCATGACACTATTCTTAGTTGAAACGTGGACCCAAGCAGCACTAGTGATACGCGAAGCCACCGAAAAAGCCTCAATTCCTTCACATGCCGTCTGTTCTAGAAGCTCACTTAATTACGCTTTTTCTTTTGTTTTTTCTTTTTATTTTATTTTATTTTTTTTTTGGCGCCCGTCCGTTCTCTGTACAACTTCTGATTATGGATCCGCTGAGAGAGGGGGGAAATAACTGCCTATCGGGTTGCCAGGATTTGTTGCAACTTACGAGGTCAATACTGTGGTCTACCCCTCCTCGACTCCAGGAGTCACGGCATGTCAGGATCATCAACAAGTACCGAACGGCAGCACAGACGCAGACGAACACTGGGCTATGGGCAATTCTCTTAACGATACGTACGAACGAGATTCCTGGAGCGAAGATCAAGGACGTGTCCTGACCACGACTCGGGCACAGAATGCCAAGAACACAGGGTTCGGGCGGCTGATAGTTGCCAGGTTGAATATCCCGCGAGTGGAGATGATTTACGTCAGGTCCCGAAGCGGACTTTCCGTTAAGGTAGGTCGCTCCTCGCGATTCTCGATGCTGCCTTGAGGGATTGTCTTGTTTATAGTTCGGTAGTGTCAAGAGCGGTACCAGACTGACGGTAGCGAGGCCAGCTGACACCTGGTTTGAGTTTTTTGGCCCTAGGAGATCGTGTTGACGGGCGGCTTGGATCTCGGTGTGACATTGCTTCGAAAGCTTCACGGCAGCCGAGTTGTATCGGGTCCGCTAGTGAACCCGTGAGTTTAATTTTCACGGAAGATGCAACATGGGGAACAAGTTATTAACCGAGATCCATATGTTGTGTTGTTGGATCGGAGAATTCTTTGCCTCCGATCCCAGGGATTAATAATCACGGAGTGTCGGTAAGCATAAATGCGGTCGGACCTAGGACATCGGGAGTTGGGGGCAGCATGGAGCTCCAGAAGATCCGTGATGATCGATCTGAGAGCAGGTCCTTATGGTGAATTTGGTGCAGGGAAATACAATTCCGTTGTTTCTCGGAAACGCTCTTGGCAGATCCGCTATAGATAGCGCTTGGGCCAAGGAGTCCTTCCAAGGTTGGTGGTCCCTGGAGTCCTGGTGCATGTCTTACCCTAACACGAATTGGTTCAGGGGGTCGCGGCACGGAGTGCGCGTTGCGGGACTTCAATCCGGCGCTACTCCACAGGCGATGCAAATCATTTATTCTCGCAGTAGTAGAGTCGTAGTACAGTAGTGTGGCCAGGAACCGGACATTAGTCTCTCACCGGGCCATCGCTCGGTGAAAAGAGTATGCACCTGTCCATTTTGCTCGCTGCGAAGGATCTAGAGGCATATTTGGCGTCAAGTGTCATGAATTAGTCGCCAGATTGGTGATTGTCGGTACTTAATTTTATGTCTTAAACTCCGAGGTATTGTGAAAATTTAAATCTTCCACCACCACCATCATCATAACCCAAACCAAGAATCCTTTTACCCCCACACAGACTCATAGTTCCGCAAAAAGAACGTCGCAGTCGGTATTTGTTCGGAGTAAAACTGGGTCCGTGTGTGAATTGACCAATGGCGTGATCATGCCCCTAACCTCCGAGCGACTTTCCTCGGGTGGAAATGCCAGATGGGTTTTGGGTGAAGTTTTAGTTGAAGTTTTAGTTACCGTAGACTTTAGATTATTTCTATTTTCCAGAAACCCGGGACCTTTTGGGGCATACGTAGCCTCCTTGGGTAATTGTCTCGCTTCTTAAATTTTTCGGGTGTAACCCGGAACACAAAAAGCACAGCGATCCCGAATGACGGCTTGCAGATCGGATCGCCATGTCTATGAGACATCACTACGTGGTCAAGTGCATCGCCGTTGAAGTAGCAGGCTCAGGTGGGTTGGTGGCTCGGTGAAGAGCTTACCCATTGGGCGCAGCCTCCTGAGTGATCCTTGGGGAGCAGGGTTTACTCGGATCTCGACCCCCGTAAGCGAGCTGATCGAGTGAAAACAGGAGAGGCGATGTATCATATCATGATGTGCAGAGGGTTGTGTGCCTTGGGTGGATGGACTGTTCTTGGAGGCGATATACTATGTATTGCAGTGAGAAGAAGAATCTGCACATGCCAGCCTAGGTATTCTGCTCCTAGAGGGAGCCACCAGGATCAGGGCCAAAGGGCCACCTCAGACCGAATATTCAGCATTAACCTCAGCCGAAGGAGGGCCTCGGCTTTGACTCTCAGAACAGTTCAAATCCCACTCGGAGTTAAACTGGGGAGTACCCGAGCCACTCCAAGTCTTGAATTTGAGAACCCATCGGAGTCCACCCAGTCCACGCGATCCAGCGACCTCCACGAAGACTTTTGGCCAGATAAGCCCTGCGGCCCCAACACTGGATCCAGGAGGATTTGCCTGACTAGGCATCTCGTCGCCCGTGCCACCGTGCCGCCCAAAGACTATGACCCACCATGAGGGTATTCGCGGCCGCCATTTCGGTCGAATTTACTCGGCTTTTCCCTGACTGTTTCTCCAGCCGCGCTCAATTCTTCAGGACGATCCCGGACCGCGCTTCGTCCCGCGTATTTTCTTTTTGAGCTTCCCGGATGGGGTACGGGAGTACCCCGTGTCGTGGCAAATGGATCGCAAATCCCGCATGCGCCTTTCCCCTGCTCATTGGATGCCGTGTGTCCCTTTTACATGAGACTCGTCATGAAGCAGGATCATGTATGTATCTCATGTACACTTACATAATGGGGAAAGTCAACGTGCATGTCGATCTCATTGGAGGTCTGAGGGCCTCTCGCCTCCACTACATAAAGCGATTTTGGACGCCTTGAACCCGGAGCATTCATGATTCAATACTATGTATAGATGTGCAGCAAAGACACCGCCCCTCTTGGTTCATCCGAGACCCATGGAAACCTGTTGCCCCTCCTCTATCCAACTCCCGAAGCCATTAGAGACCATCAGTCCTACTAGTCTCGGATGTTAGAACCCTCTCCACTGAGCAGGTCCAACGGCAGTGGGAATCAATTGCCGTCTAACAAGATCCAAGATTAGGCCAGCTATTCCCGGGAGTCAGAGTGTCTGACGACTGAATGCCGCGAATCCTCGGACCTTGTACTAGAACGGGTGCTAAGGGTAGTCCCCACATAGAATGCGCTGTTATAGTGGTCTCGATTTTTCAATGTGCGAGGCAGATTGAGCTTGACTAGCTTCGCTGTAGAGGCACTCGGAGAGCCGCTTGGCTTGCAGGTGCGGTAAAAAAGGGTCTGAAGAGCAGAGTGGGATTTGTCTCAAAAATTTTAGGCAATTTTATTTTTTCTCCCATGTGTCTTGGGTCGACCTTCGAGAAACATGCGCCGACGGGGCGTCCCAGAAGAGTATAGATCGATCCCGTCGATCGTATGGTATAAGTCGTGTAGCTAAATTAAAATTCATTGTACTTTTGGCCCTGTAATTATCACGTACCCAGAATACTTACTGTGACTCTGGCCCTTTTCTGAAGCTTCGTTGAACCCCTCACCTTTCTTACTAGTCTCGGCTTTCCTTTCTTTCTTTCTTTTCTTTTCTTTTCTTTTCTTTCTTTCTTGGTTCTTCTTGATTCTGTCTCTTCTGGTTATTGGTTGCGTCTACTTGCTCTCTTGAGTAATTCCGTTACCGGGGTCTAGTGTTTGCTGGGCTTCTCAAATCCACCAGGGGAGTGAGAGCGCTCGGGGCAATCCGCTGTCTTCTCACTCTAGTTTATTTCAATTTACCGCCGGGGCGCTACGTTAGCCTGTGGCTTTAGGAGCATCTTGCAGCGGACCAGTGGCGAGCGATCTCTGCGACCAGGTTACTTTTTCCCGTGTAGTCAAGACGTGTGCCACCATCGGCTCCTGAACCCTTCATTCCGACTTCAACGTCGTTGGGTGCGTCAGGGCAAGAACACCTGGAATCTTCTCAAAAGACTGGACTGGTCCATTCATTTGTCTGTTGGATGCGCCCTTTTGTCTTTTGATAGTTCGCGCCAGCACCGATTGTTCCGGCGCTTTGTGGGGTTGTTGTCGCTGTCGCCACCAGCCTTGCACGATTCGATTCGGATTCTCACGACTCTGTCTGAGTACCTTTTCAGCAGTACCGGCCTGTCTTCCGCAATATTTTGGGTTGATTGATGTTTGCAAGTTGCCCGACTAACATTGCATTCTTGGGGGCCTCTGCGAAACTCATGCAAATCACTGGGATCCTGCAGTCACCCCCGGCATAGGAACATGCACACAAGACCATGATAGTCAGAACTGTTTGCGACGCCTTGCTCGAATACATTTCAAATTAATCTCATTTTCATTGGAACTATCTGAATCCTGGAAAAACGCGACCAGGAACTTCATCACGATCGTCAGGGTTGGGCTTTTGCTCTATACCGCTTTACTTAATAGCACATCGACTGCCGTGCTGGATCTCGCGCAAGTTGATTTGGGTACGTCTGATCTGGAGGAGAGTCTTGCATTAATTGCTAAACCCTTTGACTCACTAGATCCGTTGTCTTTTTTTTTTTCTGCTCATCCATCGGCGTTTCGATCATAAACGGACAATTTGGGATTCAACCATTGCATAGACTCGATTACTACCACGCTGTTGTTGGAACTTCAAGACACTGAGTTCAAAAAAACTATCTGTGAACGGGGTTTTCTGGCTGCCATGTGAATGGTTTCTGCTGAACGACGACAATCGACACTTGATCCAAACGCCTGTCATGTCAGGTTACTATGTTGGACCCTTCGGTCGTATGTTACCATCCAGAGACGACCAATTGTCGGAACAGCCCTCGGAGCGTTCAGCTAATCGATCAGAATCCGGGGATAACCCATACCAGCTTCCACCCCCACGGACGCCAGCGAACTTGCAATTTGGATCAGATCCATTCCTGCGATATCGCCAGGGAGACAATACAGAGCCAGGAAGAGGCACTGCTCCAGCAGAGTCTGCAACACAACGACAACAGATCGAACAACTTCCATCTGTCAGGCAATTGTTGACGCCATCCAACGACCCGAGCTCTTCTCCTTCCTATTCGCAACAATTCGGAGTACCTGCACCCAACATTGACCACCGCGAACATTCTTATCCCTATGGCCATCATGATCAGAGCCTGTCATCACAGATGATCCCGGTCGGGGCACAAGACAGATCCAAAAGCCGCTCGGAAACACTCCCGCAGTCCCAGGCTGGTCTCCCACCATTGTCCCAGGTGGCTATGCATAGTCCAAGAGACATGAACCATCACGCAGCAACCCGAAGTGATGCGATGACAACCTCTATACAGCACAACCAGCTACTTTTCCACGGTACTTCCCATCACGAAAAGCCCTTGAGCAGTGACCTCTCATCGCCAGAGAGCGGCAGTCGGAGAAAAGGGTCCACAGTACTTCCCCACGTTGTGGACGAGCGATACATCGATGGTGAAGGGATCTGCTACATCTACGCGGATGGGTCATACTGTCCCAAAGCCATCGAAGGGATCCCCGTCAATGCAAATTGGGGAGTTACCAAGGCAGGGAAGCCGAGAAAGCGACTCGCACAGGCGTGCCTGACGTGCCGGGAGAAGAAGATCAAATGCCAACCGAACCTACCTAAATGTGACCAGTGCCAGAAGTCTGGACGCGAGTGTAGGTTCGAGAGTGCGTGAGTACTCAGTCTGCACCCGCTTCTACAAAAAACAAACAAAGAGAATCACCAATGTTAACGCTCTTCAAGTCCTCGTGGAAACCGCTCATCTATGAGAGGCTCTTACTCTGCGGGGCAATCTAGCAAATACGATGGAAGAGAAGGTCTTTCACCTGGCCTTACGAATGCGGACGTCTCCCCTCTATACAAAATGCCACGTGCCTCGAACAGCGCGACATCTTTGCCAGGAACCAGTGGATATTCACCAATTTCCGAGGGCGCCATGCCGCCAGCTGGAACAGAAGGCACCTACCAGACAATGGCTGAAGCGGACAGAGCATACCGATCACGAATGTACAGAATCCCCCACCCCTTCGCGGGCGATGATTCGGTCGCACGAGCTCCGACGCATATAGAGGCCAATCGACTCCCCGAGTACTCTGAGATTCTCGGCGAACTCAGGGATATCAACTCCGACGACCCGCTTGCAGGCTCCTGGAACATTGATCCTTACGAAAGTGACCCCGAGATTACCATGCATTATATTGAATCCTATTTCTCGAATGTGAACGATGGATTGTATTATATCTTTCCGCATGCACGATTCATCCAGTGGTTGAAATCGAGCCATACGAAATCCGCAGAGGACAAGATGTTACTTTATTCCATGATGGCCCTGGGATCCATTTTTTCTGACCGGTCGGGTAGAGTCGTCGCATTGAGGAGATATTCCCGGATTGCGCGCTTCGCTGTTCAGAAGAGCCAGCATACGTTGTCTTTGCAGCTTGCTCAGAGCCACCTAATATGGAGTCTGTGGTACTATGCTACGGGATCTGTGGTGGGATGTTGGGATTCGATCGGCGCCGCAGGACGGGCAGTCTCTGGCTTGCGGTATAACATGGAGTCTGGAGGTGTTGTTGTGGATCATAGTCAAGTTTGTGATTTTGGACTGCACCCACAGGCGTTGATTGAGTGTCGCCGCCGAACGTTCTGGGTCGTCTTTGTTCTGGATGTAAGAGAGCCCAAATTTCATCATGAGCGAAAAGCAATTTGCTAACATCATGCAGAGAATCTCAAACTTCTTCTCAGCACCGTCATTATTCATTTCTTCAGAATCGGCACTGATCCGACTACCATGCCAAGAGGATATATACGAGGCACAACAATACGCAACAGCACCATACTTCCAAACCGTCCTTAACCAACATCCTGCTCCGGAAGATGACCGATCTGGCCTGAGTCCTATGGCATTTTTGATTCAGATCCTGTCAATCTGGGGAGACGTCTCCCTTCACATTCTCCGCTTATCACACATTCCATCCGAAGGGTACGCCCATCTCGCCGAAGAGTTTCACATCAATATAGTCCGCCGAACCGAAGACTGGCTTCGCCAGATCCCCGAACATCTAGCATTCTCAGCCGACAACATGGAGCGAGCTAGCCAGGCCAAGAAAGTGGACACTTTCATCTCAATCCACATGTTTTACCACGCTACACTGATGAAGCTCTACCGGCATGCACGATACCAAGGCCTCCGATCCGAGGTTCTAGCCAAGTACATCTACCGAGCTCGTTACCACGCAGTGGAGACTCTTCGGATCGCGCTTGCAATGACCCAATACACCAACAACATGCACTCCTCCCGTTCTCCCCCGGGAACTCCATCACCCAAAACGACTCTCCTGAGCCCATTCCTAGGCTACGCAGTCTTATCAGCCGTTGACGTGCTTAGCGCGGCTGGACTAGTTGCAGAACTCCCTGACTGTATCTCCTTCATCAGAGGAGCACTCGGCATGGTCCAGTTACTCGGACGCCACTGGGACAGTTCTCTAGAGGTGAAGAATATCATCCAGAAGCGTCTGGACTCGATGATCGACTGTCTAAACGACCGCATCCGATCACAAGATAAATTGGGCTTCGCGGTGGATGGCCCTTCACTCGAAACGAAGATCCATGCTGGCATGTCTCCTTCTCATCCGCTTGGTTCCCTCGACGAAGATCTATTTTATGGATCCTTGCCACGAGAAGTCCTTTTACACTCGATGCGGACCGACGAAAGCGCATCCCCAGAACCAAGCATCGTCTGGCTGAAGGATCGCTGACACGGTCCATCCATTTTGGCTCACTGATGCATTTTTCATTTGACGAAAGCGACATATCCAAGCTCTTTTGGGTCTTTAACGACGTGATGGTATTGAGTTTCAGCATGTCTGCATAGACGTTGACTAGATTTACGAGATCAATACCCCCAGGACAGGAAGTCATAACCTTTTCCTAGTCCCTGTATTATACTACATAGCCATGGTTTTGTCATTTTGAATCATTTTAGAGAGTCTGCTTTTTCTATTACTACCTATCATGGGATAATTGATGCCTTATTGATATCGGTCTTCCGCTATGTAAGACGGAAATGCGATTGTCCAAAGCCCAGGCCAAGATAGAGGTTTGAGTGGATCAACCTTCCCATTCACTTGGGGCATACCGCTTTACCCAGACAATTCTCCCTTCGGACGGGTCCATGATAGTAGCGTAATGAGTTTCTTCATTTAGAACCGGGTACGTCGTAAGCCATGATATTGCTTCTCTCTGCGTGATGGCCAAGTCAAGACCCTCGGAAAAACACATAGAAGCCTGTCTCGACTCCTCTTCTGCTTCGTCCTCTTTCTTTCGTCTCAAGCGTAACGATGACCGCGTCCCTTGTGGCTGATCTGCCTGATTCTGCTCGGTTCGCTGTCTCTCGACGCTTGGTCTGACTTTTGTATGCCTCTTCAGTTTCTTCTCCCATCTCGCTTGTATGCAGTCTCGTCTCTCGTTGCTGTCTTCGATTAAATCCGCCATGGTCTCAATACCGCCGGAAACCAATGTCAGACCCGCATGATTCTGTCTTTTGTCTTTGGCAATAGCTTTGAGAGAAGCCTCAGAATGTTGGTCATGGTTGGTCGTGACGATGAACGAAGAAGAGGAGCGCACGATTGCCGTGCGGTGATCTTTCTCCATCGTCACGGTAGTTGCCCCATCGCTGAAGATGAAGTAGGCAGCTGTTGTAGGCATTCCGGGAACATTTGCAACTATATTTTCCAAGGTCGACAACTTCAGGCTCTCAGATTGGGAATCGGACGGGAAAGAGAAGATGCACTCTCGCAACAGTGACGAGATGGATTGTCGCATCCCAAGAAGCACCAGAAGATGATTGGAATAGAAAGCCAAATTCTTCGACGTATCATGAACAGGCCGGAAATTCAGCGAAGCACTGAGTCCATTCCTCACGCCCGTAAGAACACCCACGTATCCAACATACGTGACTGTCGTCGCAAGCAATGTCGGGTCTTCACCCCGTCTAAACTCAAGTTGAACAATCAAGTCACGCAACGGATCCATTCCCCAATCCAAAGTCCGGAAGTGAAGCATTTTCATTCCGTGTCCGTCTTGGGTCCGTACACAACCGCTCGTGCAGCCCATCAGTAGATCCAGCACCGTATTCAAGCTGATCAAAAGATACATATCGATATCCGTGACACGGCTGATACCGCGAAGCTCTTCTGTTTCATCCTCAGTGTAGAGCTTGCGTAGAAGCAACCGAGCAAGCTTGTGCACTAGCTTTAAGGGGATCTTTGGAGAGATGGATTGGACCAGCTCGTCAAACATGCCTCGTAGAGAACGCATTCGGTCTCGGTATAGGCTGGCGAGTTCCACATAGCGTTCAGATGGAGGTAATGACAGGTTGATGTTAAATACTGGAGGTATATTGCCCGTTGGAACTGGCCTGTAAGTTTCGTTCATGGTGATGCTGACGGTGGAAGGTTACGCTGTGGTTGCCTGGAAGTGAAGATCCATGGGTGACTAGTCTTAAACGAGGTGAGGCTCTGCTGGCATCTCCGCACTTTTCGTGAGTCACTACTGGGATTGGTTCAAGGCCATTAGGGACTGAAATAGTTGAAATGAGTGTTTGTACATATTTATTTGTTGTTCAAGAGTAAAGCCAACGGCGGCGTGGCGGGTAAAGCTGCAGGCGTTGCCTTAGTTCATGCACAGCAAGAATGTTGAGTTCAATCTACTCGAGTCAGATGCTAGCAGCATTTAACAGGACACAATCTCCCTAGGAATCAAAAGATGAGATATCGAATGATTCCAGGGCAGCTGTGCTGCTAGGTTTCTGCCTCAGGCATTAGCTCAGAACCGAGGCCCATGTTTGTTGTGATTTCAATTGCATCCTTTGTCCATTTCTATCTCCAAATGTATTTGGAAAGAGGGTTTTAAACAGCTTGGGCTTCTTGTTTCAAAGACCAGAAGATTCTACCCTAGCAAACTACATCATAAGTTTGCGCTACAAAGGCTCCATCCCTTCCGTCTGCGGGGCCTGCGGAGACGGAGGCACGGAAGGTTTCTCCGGCCGAATTTCCACCACCTTGTCGCTGTCGCACCACTGCGCATTACCAGACAGGAGATCATGGAGCTTGTTGGAATTTAGTTCACCAGTTCCAGAGTGCAGTAAGTTTCAATGTCGTCCCCCTTCGACCAGCCGGGCTCTGCGACGCAGTTCCGCGCAGACGCGGACGACGGACTCGATGGCGACTATAGCATGATGGCCGACTACCCCGAGGCACTTGATTACTATGCCTTGTTAGGTCTATCCTCAGATCCTCCTCCGAAGGACGCCGATATCCGTTCCGCATACCGCAGCCTGACCCTCAGCTTCCACCCAGACAAGCAACCGCCGCACCTCCGAGAGGCCGCTCAGCAGCATTTCACGAGGATCCAGGATGCATACGATACTCTCATCGACCCAAAGAAGCGCATAGTCTATGATCTTGCGGGAGTGGAGGCCGTGCGACAAGAATGGGGTCAAGGCGGTGCGATGGGTCCCAGAGGGAACGAGCAGTCAAAGCAGCTCGGCGTCAAGGCGATGTCGCCTGATGACTTTCGTCGGTGGTTCTTGAAGACAATGAAGAACCGGGAACGCAAAGCTGTTGAGAGCTTGGTCTCGAGCCGGGTACGTGTTCCTATTCGAACGTTTGAATGAAGCGGACCTTGCTGACTTGTACTTTTAACGATTCTAGGGCACCATTACCCTCGGTATCAATGCATCTGAGACAATTTCAGTTGATAAAGAAGATGGCGATGTGACTTTCCAAATACCATCGGCTAAATTGAGCACATATGCCGTCAACTATAGCTTCCGAACTCCTCTGCCTCTGCCCGCATTTTCGCACGGAACTAAGGCAGAAGATGTGGCTGAAAAGCCAAATTCAGAGGCTGGCTCGGATGATGTTGATGAGGATGAGGATGACCCCATTGAAATGACGATCAATATGGGGATTGCGGGCAAACTCGCTCGTCCCGGGCAAAAGCTTCAAGTCGAGTACGAAGATGAGTCGACGGAAGAGCAGATAGTATGTTATCAGTACGATTGAGCTTCTTCCCATACTAATGCTTCCAAGGTCCCTTTGCCACACGTTTTAGTGGCGCATAATCTTAGCCTTGGTGCTACTGTCACTCCCAATATGAGGAGCTTGATAGGTACTAAGGGTATCTGGAGCCGACAGCCATTTTCTTTCCTCCGAGATTCTACTGTTCACGTTGAGGCTGGTGTTTTCCCCATCCCGTCCTTGAAGACAACTGTTGGTCACGCTTTTCAACCAGTCTCTGGTATGAAGCCTATCAATATTAGTGCTAGCAGCACCATCACACGATCTCTCCGGGACTCACTACCTTCGTTCGACGTGCAAGCAACGAAACAAATCGCCCAGCGAAAGGTTGCCTTTTTGACATGGTCCAGTGGATTGATAGAATGGCCCGAGCTTCTCCAAGAGACTTTCCCTTCCCTTGGAATGAGTCTTGGAAGCTATTATAATACTGGGGTGAGCGATAGCACATTCCAGATTGGCTTGATATCACAACCAAAGCAACCTTCGAGAATGGTTGAACTTGACGAGGACAATGATGATGATGATGATGACGACGGAGTGCGCGAGCAACTAGAGAAGCAACAGGAAATCGATCGCGCGGCCGAGTTCTGGCAGACGTACCTCACAGCTACCCCGGCGGGAGGCGGTATTGGAGTGACCTATTCTCGAAACCTGTTCTCGGGCAAACCCGCAGATGATCCCGTGAGGTCAGAATGGAGCGGCGAGGGTTACTTCCCCATGGCCAAAATGGAGGAGCCCCGGGCAGTGCGACTCGAGGTCACTGCTATTGTCAGCGCAGACGCGTCCATCAGCTGGGGCATCAAGGGCACTCGACGCGTTGGCGAGTACACCAGGATGTCGCTCGGAGTCGGGTTGGCTCAAAATGGCATCATTGCCACCGTCTCTTGGAACCGACTTGGCCAGGGCATCAAGCTTCCCATTGTCATCTGTCCTACCGACCAGGCTAACCATGATGCCGCCGCATTGGCTGCCGTCTTCCCGTTGCTTGCCTACTGTGCGGTTGAGTTCGGCTATATCCGCCCGCGCGATAGAAAGAGACGTCGACAAGCGGCAGCGCGCCGTCACAAGGATTTAAAGAAGCTTATCCCCAAGAAGCGAGAAGAGAGTGAGCAGGCTATCGAGCTCATGTTCGATCAGGTACAAAGAAGACAGGCGAGAGAAGAGGCGCAGAATGGTTTGATCATCAAGAAGGCCGAGTATGGATACATCCCTCCCAAAAATAAGAAACCCAAGAATGGCTTCACCGAGCCTCGGGTTATTGACGTGACTATTCCTGTGGCTGCTCTGGTCGACCGCGGCCAGCTAGTGATTCCTCAGAACTCGATCAAGGTAAAACCAATTCTGTTTACATGTGTTGTCCAGACCAGGATCTCTAACTCTATTTCTTTAGTTCCAAATCATGGGTTTCTATGACCCAGCGCCTCTTTTGCCGAAACGGCTCAAAATCTGGTACACCTTCCAAGGACGTGACCATTTCGTGGAGGTTGGTGATAAGGAGCGTGTGGCCTGTCCCATGCGCACCCATCTGGCCTCTGAGTGAGGTGATCTATACCCATGGAGGCATTTTTGCCTTTGTAATTTTACTGCATCTTGTTTCTTTAGGCATTCGCCACATTGAACTTTCTCCTCCTGTTCTCACATGGACAATTGATCCTGGCGAAAGCAATAAACCGAATCATTCTCCCCTCGAATCAGACACTGAATTTTTGTAGACCAAGGTAGTTAACCAAACCCCAATTTAAAGAGGCGAGTTGATATAGAAAGTCTTGGCAGTGCGGTGAGCGAAACCCGCCACCCGCGCAGGTCTGCAAAAGCCAAGCACATCGATCCAGGTTCTCCTCTCATCCAACCACCCAACTTGAAAGCTCTCGCCTCGCTATCAAGTCTCACAATGACTTCCATGGCATCGGGGCTGTTCAAGTCCCTACCCAAACCCAGGTACACCGGTGAAGAAGAGGAGTTGCCACAGCATGCGCAACCCCGTGGCCCGCGTGTGGTGGGCGCCGACCAGCTCGATGAAACACAAGTCGTCTTACGAGTAAGTTACCATTCTGTCTAGAACTGCTTCAAAGCTGACCGAGCTTTTTTTCTTCAAAAAGAGAGTCGGTCCTCCGCCTTATGGTAACCGCGCAGGATGGCGGCCGCGAGCCCCCGAAGATTTTGGAGACGGCGGCGCGTTCCCTGAGATTCTAGTCGCACAGTATCCCCTCGACATGGGTCGGAAGGGAACATCTTCGACTTCGAATGCGCTTGCGGTACAGGTCGATGCAGAGGGCAAAGTCAAGTATGACGCGATCGCGCGCCGCGGACACGGCGATAACCGCACCGTTCACGCTTCATTCAAAGATTTGATCCCACTCCGCCAGCGGGTGGATATGGGAGAAATCTCACTCGACCGTCCGTCCCAGGAGGAAGTTGCCGCGCAGATGGAGAAGACGAAGAATGCATTGGCCAGTCTGGTGGATGGGGCTTTACAGGCACAAAAACCGAAGAACGTCAAGGGTGGAAGCAGAGCCGACCCGACCTTTGTCCGATATACGCCAGCGAACCAAATGGGGGATAATGAGCGCAAGAACGACCGCATTATGAAGATTGTCGAGCGCCAGCAGGATCCTATGGAGCCGCCCAAGTTTAAGCATAAGAAGATTCCTCGTGGCCCGCCATCACCCCCTCCTCCCGTTATGCACTCGCCTCCGCGGAAGCTTACGGCCGAAGATCAGGAAGCTTGGAAGATTCCCCCACCTGTGTCGAATTGGAAGAACCCCAAGGGTTATACTGTCCCCTTGGACAAGCGTCTGGCTGCGGATGGTCGTGGATTGCAGGACGTGTCCATTAACGACAAGTTTGCCCAGTTCGCCGAGGCACTGTTCACGGCTGATCGCCACGCCCGTGAAGAGGTGCAGCTCCGGGCCCAGATGCAGCAGAAGCTGGCAGAGAAGGAGAAGGCCCAGAAGGAGGATCACCTTCGGCAGCTGGCTCAAAAGGCTCGCGAGGGTCGTGCTGGACCCAGCCGCGGCGAGTCTCGGGCACGGTCTCGCTCTCGAGGCGCAAGCCGTAGCGTGTCACCATACTCTTCAAGGTCAGGCACGCCTAGCGAGGACGGCGAGGCGGCTCGTGAGCGCGAGCAGCAGCGCCGAGAGCGACGACAAGAGAATGAGCGCCAGCTGCGCCAGTCTCGCATGGGTACCGAACGCAAGATCCAGACTATGGCCCGTGAGCAGAACCGTGATATCTCTGAGAAGGTGGCTCTAGGCTTGGCCAAGCCTACGCAGAGCTCTGAATCTATGTGGGATTCGCGTCTATTCAACCAGACCAGTGGTATGCATTCTGGTTTCAATGAAGATAACCCCTACGATAAGCCGCTGTTCGCCGCGCAGGACGCCATCAACAGCATCTACCGCCCTCGGGCTCAGGCTGATGTCGACGACGAAGACGCAGGCGAGGGAGAGATGAGCAAGATTCAAAAGACTAGCCGGTTTGAGGTTTTGGGACGAGCCAAGGAGGGATTCAAGGGTGCCGCTGATGCCGAGGTAAGTACTTCTCAATTTGGAATTTGTCTGTTTCAATGCTAATCATGTTCTCGTTCATAGGAGCGCCAGGGTCCTGTTCAGTTTGAGAAGGACACTGCTGACCCATTCGGCATTGACAGCATGATTGCCGATGTGACCTCCGGCCAAAAGCGCTACGGAATCCAAGAGGCAGGCGAAGATGACCGTGGATCGAAACGCGCAAGGGTTGATGAGGACTAAACTGGCTGTACTGGCTGTATTATGATAAATCTGGGCTCATTTCTTTCTGTGTCGCGTGGACAAGGCTGTCTTCATGCATTGCGGGCGTTTTGGCGGTGCCATCTACACCATTTTGATATCACCGGAGGTACCTAAAATAACGAGCCTATTAGGCTTTCAAAACATTGAGTTATACAACTACAGGTGGTGCTTTTTTTTTCCCTGTAGTATGCTCTTTGGCATGATCGTGAAGCATATAAAGTACGGTTCAATTGAACATTCGAGTGAATCGATAGACTCGGACGTAGTAAGTAAACAACGAATATGAACAAAGCCCGACATCCAATTTAAAAGGGCCCTATAGAGTACAATCCAACGATTTACCAAAAAAAAACAAGAACTCCTTTAGTTCTTGAGCTCCATCGTGTTGGAGCCAAGAACCTCCTCCAGCCACTTGTAGGCAACGGGCAGGCTGTGAGGGTAACCCATGTGCACCAAGCCCTCGAAGAAGCGGCCTTCCTTGGGACCACCGTGGTTGAACATGACCAGCGAGTCCTCAATAGGGACAACACCATCGTCAACGCCCTATCAAACATGTCAGCTTCGAACCCAGGTTCCAACATCTCCCATCGCGAACATACATTCAGCATCAACAGACGGCAATTAGGCTGGTCCATGATACCAGTCTCAACGAGCGAGAACTTCTTCTGCGCATTCTTGATAAACTCCTCAGCGGTATCATAACCATACTTCTCCGCCCAAGAAGCCGTGATCCTGCCACAGTCATCAGTATCACCAACTCAACCCCCCGAACAAGGCTTAGGGTTATAAACTCACTCAAACGGATACTCATGATCATTCACCCGACTCAACCACTCCTCCCCAAGGAAATGATGACTTCCAGCTCCGTGAGCAACACAGCCAGCAAACTTCTCAGAGTGCGTCGCCGAAGCCCGAATAGCATAAAAGCCACCAGCACTCAACCCCCACACCGCAACACGACGCATATCAAACTCCGCCCTGGAGCCCATATACTCAAGCACACTATCCCACAAGCGATCCGCACTCTCCGGATCCGCAGGATCAGCCGGACAGTCCGCCGTTCCGGGGATCTCCACGATAACAGCTGCCCAGCCACGGTTGATGATCTCGTGCGCCCGCTGGCTGTTATCGGGTCTATACCCGTCCAGACCGGTCATGAGAAGCACGACGGGGACACGGTTAGAGGCGGACGCTTCCTCGGGCAGACGCACGTAGATTGGAATGTGTGCGCCATCGCGGCCGGTGGCGTGCGTGTGGGGGATGATTTCTTCCTTGAGCACGGGCTTCCAGATGGCGGCGGCTTTGAGGTAGACGTCCTTTTGGCGCTCGAAGGCGGCGCGCTTGAGGGAGGTTGAGGGCTGGCTGGTGGGGCTTACGTAGGGGAAGCGTGAGATGCGGAGGACGACGGCGGCGCGGCGGTAGAGGTCGGAGGCCTTGTCGGGTTGGCTGTTGGCTAGGGCCTGTTCGGCTTGCTGTTCCAGGGCGTCGACCGTGGGGATGAAGGTTTTGGTATAGGCGTCGGAGAAGGCATCGTTGATGTTGTCCTGGGATTAACCCTGTTAGTGATCAGGCAGGGACTGGAGTGAGTTATGGACAAGGACAGGACATACTTCGATCAGCTTCTGGAAGATAGGCTCAAAGTCCTCGCCGGCACCGTCGTGGAATGGATAGATCGATTTAGAGCTCTGAGTTGGGATTAGCTATGTGCTTTGTATGATGGGTTTAGAGACAACTTACGCAGAACTTCCACTTGGTCTCCCACAGGGCCTTAATAGACCCCTTGTGTGGGTAGACGGTGTTGAACTTCTCTCCCATCATCCATGGTGCCATAATGGATACAGTTGTATAGTTCGAAAATTGAAAAGTTTGTATAGTTGTTCAGATGTGATTAATCACTATTAGAAACAATGACAAGGTATTCTACGCGGACTTTTATTGTACTACTAGCACCTCGTTTGACTAAGAGAAGAATTGCCCGGATCTGGACGTTGACGTTGATGTTGATGTAGATGTGCATGAAAACAGCATGTGGGACGAGTGTGACGAAAGAACTCGGGTACTTTGCGCTTTCGGGCCGTGGCCAAGGCCGAGAATGCGATTTAATTGGCATGGAATGAATGAAGTGAGTGGCGTGGGAAGCTGGGGCCACTTATTTCTGGAGACAGGGGCAAACTTGCTGTATTTCCGTGTCCGGACAGGGGATTATTCTCGATCGCGGATTTTGCAATCGAGATCACTGGTATGTACATTGTTCTCAATGATTTTCTGACTCCAATGATAGTATAAGCACCCATGATCAATCTCGATCGAGTTTTCTCTGATTCTGCACCTTGAATGTATCTGGATGAGTTGAGTGAACCTCGGACTAGTGTTCTGCAACAAACCCTAGATTCCGCATGCGGAAATCTAGGATCGATCGTAGACCACGCCTCCCCTTGCTTATGACTTACCCCATGGTTACATTGAAGAGCCTTTTGAGCGAAACAATTACGTACGCACGGTTCAGGGGAACTTTTTGGGGTCATTCTTTTTATTGGACAATGCGCAGCCAGCCCAGGCAGATATTCTAAAAAATCCTTGAATACGAGGCCAATAAAACTTATCTCTATGTGTAACAAGTGGACGTCATTAAAGGAGCTCACCTTGATTGTCGCATTGCGTAGAGATGGCCTTGCGAACGCCGATGAGGGTGCGTGAAGAGGTTAACATGTCGATGAGCAGTTCGGTGAATGGTAGACGCGAGAATTGGAGATGACATTGGTCTTTGGCCACCTAGACGTCTACTTTGGCTCTAAAATTGAATTGTCGGGCTAAGGGCAGAGGAGGAAAGCTCATGTTTGCTCTGGTAGTATGAGATAGGTCTGTCCCTAGCAGAAAATGCATTCAGTGGTTTCCAGGAATCTAGAATATTAAGAATTGAATGAAAATAATGATTATGTAGACAATGATGCAAAAGAATGGCCGTCGTGAATAGACTAATCTTAGATTATCATTAAAATTACCCAGGTGTCAATTAGACATTAGGGACTGGCAGCTTATATACAAGCTCATTTGACGTGCGAGCGCGCTACCCCTGTCACTCGTACTGCTGCCAGTACTCGTAGCCCTTGGGAAGATCCTTGGGCCCATCGTCGTGCTGGTGGAAAGTGTGGCCACCGTCCTGGATGTACTGGTCGTTGCTTTGAGGATTTGGCCAATCGCCCCTAGGAAGTATGTTAGTAAAAGAGTTGAGCCCGGGCTTAGAACGAGAGATCTTACTTGGTATCAACGTTGGCAGCCGCAATAGGTGCCTTGCCAGGTTCACCGCCAACTTGAGCTTCGGACTTGTCGGCATGAGGGTTGGGCCAGGGACCCTTGACGTCCTCAGTATCAGCAATGTCGGCAGGTCCATCAGAGCCATCGCCAATCTGGCCATGGTTGTGGTCGGTGTGAGGCGAAGGCCAGGGTCCGTTGGACTCATCCTGGTGGGCGTCGATGGGCTTATCGTGAGCAGGCGGCAGCACAGGCTCAGAATAGTAGTCGACCGGCTCGGGTTCCGCCACGGGCTGAACGGCATCAACTGGCTGAGCAGGAGACGCAGGGGCAACCTGCGGCTCAGGAGCTGGAGCTTCCGCGACAACGGGCTTGGGCGCCCAGGCCTGGTGAGCCGGGGACCGAGTGTGAGTCGGGCGAGGTGGAGCCGCCTGTTGCTGAGCGGGAGGAGGTGCTTGTTGCTGAGCGGGAGGAGGTGCTTGTTGCTGAGCTGGTGGAGCTGGTGGAGGCGGCGGGGGAGCCTGCTGAGTAGGGGCAGGAGCAGGCGGGATCGAGGTAGTCGGCTTGGGCTCCTGGGGGGCCGTGGTTGAAGTAGTCGGCTTGGGCGGAGGGGGAGCAGCCTCGCTACTCTTTCCAGGGGTGTACATGGCACCGTGGGCGGGGATGGGAAGCTTGGTATTGGCACCCGACAAATCAAGGCCCATTTTACCAGCTGCGTTACCGTTGGAGGGATCAGGGTAGGCAGCACAAGCATCATAATGGCTCTTGGGAGGAGCCTTCTCGGACTGAGGGAAAGTCTCAGGAGCCTCGATGATAGTGGCCATCAAGCCAGCCTCTACGTGCCATTCGACGTGGCAGTGCAGGAGCCAGACACCGGGGTTATCAGCACGGAAGCGAATGACCACATGGCCGTGATTCTGGACCATGATGGTATCACGCTTGATGGGAGTGTGGGAGACATTCGTATATAGACCAGTGAAGTAGCCGCCGTCGACAGCGGTTCTTTGCAAGACCTGGAATTGGTGACCGTGCAAGTGCCAAGGGTGCAGGTTGTTGTGGTGGTTGTTGATAACAATCTCGACCACTTCTCCGTACTTGACAATGAAGGGGTTGACCTGACCGTACACCTCGGGATTGGAGGAGAACTCTGCTCCAATCGTGTTCGCGGTGTACAGGGTGGGAACTTCTTGGGGGATGTAGGTCTTGTTGTTTACAGTAAAGCGCATCACTCCATCAATCTCAGTTGAGAATGTGTCGAGGATGATCTGATGCTGCACAGGCTCGAGCAAGGGCTCCTTGTCCAGGGGGACCAGAGAAACGTCGTCAAGGAATTGATCCGGGCTAAGATCTTGGAAGACCGGAGGCGGGGGCAGGGGCTTCGCCTCGTCGTAGACCAGCCAAGCAGTGGCGTTAGGGTTGTATCCGGTAGGGATAGGACGGTCTTCGAAGATGAACATCATGTTAACATCCATAGTATCCCAGATAGCAAAGTTCTTGCTGGCATCGGGTTTGGTGTGAATCAAGACGGAGAAACGCTGTCCATTGGCAATGCGAAGCAGCTTGTCACCAACGGGGGTGGGCTCAGTGTAAATTCCATCGACCTCGACGATAGTCATCTCATGACCATCGAAGACCCAGGTATGACCGGGCCAGTTACCGACGCAGACAACATGCACCAAGTATGTCTTGTTGGGCAGGACTTTGATCTTGGTGTTGCTAGAATCGTTGATCAGAGCAGTGTCGGGAACAGGCTCACGGCCTGCAAAGCTAGCCTCGTTCTCCACCGACTCGTACTCGTTGAGCAGGTCGGGCATCTGGCGATGGTACCAATCGGACAAAGTAATCGTGAACTCCTCATCGTAGTGGAAAGGTGGCTTGGGGTCGTGAACAATCAGAGGGCCACGGAAGCCATCGGGGTACTGAGCCATGTTGTGAGAGTGGTACCAGTAAGTTCCAGTTTGGTTGACCTGTTGACATTAGCTTTTGGGTTGCGAAACACTTGCTCCTCTACTCACATCAAAGTGATACTGCATGTGCGATCCTGGGGGGAGAGGACATTGAGTGACACCGCTGGCACCATCCATAACACCGGTGGCATACTGGTGGAAGCCATGCCAGTGGATACCTGTGGACTGGTTGCCCAGACCATTGTACACGTCGACGATCAAACGATCACCGACATCCACATCGATCTGAGGACAGGGCCATTGGCCATTGATGCCAATGACCGGTCTCTCAAATCCATCCGGGGAGGCATTGACCCAAGTGACGTTCCAATCTAGGTAAACGTCCTTGGCCGCAGCCAATTTGGCGGCCAAGCTAGCCACAAGAAGGAAATTCCACTTGCCCATATTGAAAGGTCGTCCAACTAACGAGTGACAATCGACTTCGAATCGGACAGATAATGAAATCCTCCGAACGAAACGAGGAATCTGCGTTGGAACGACCGAAACTAGATATTAGGAATTAAGGAAAGGAACAAAACGAAAGGTTGTCGACTAAAAAAAAAAACGAAGGCGTTGGGCGAAGGTCGGCCGCGATGATTCTCGAAGGAATCAGAAGCGAGATGGGAATGCTTTCTTTAACAACGGTCATGATTTGGATCTGCGTGAGGAATGCAAATGGCGATGAGCCCCGAAACCATTTCCAGGTCTTCAGCAATGCCAGCATGGACTACATTCAGGAGAACAACAAACTTGCCCGGTACCGGACGAGAGCACCGGTTAGGGTTAGAGGAAGCATTCCATCAAGGGAGAAGAGGGAGAGGGCCGGCTGGATGCAGACAAATAGCCCAATTCGGTATCGCATCGCACATTGATCAGCAAGGGGCACATTCCAAAGAACCGCTTCGGTAAATCGCAAACAATAGCAGAGTTATTTGCGAATAGGAAGACCAGATCACATTCAAGACTCGATCGATTGGACAATTAACGGCCATTGACAAATGAGAAATGACAAAGCAACATGCTATGCGGCAGATCAACCAAAAGAGGCCACATTTAGGCGTATCTAAGAGATCGTGACCCTCAGGGCACGGATGACGCAGTGCATCACCACTTCGGTTAACGTCGTATCAGTGGAATCAGTAGAATCAGTGGAATCAGTGGAATCAGTGGATCAGCCAACCCGTGAACTCACCCTCGGCTCCACTCGTTCACCTTTTTTTTTTTTTTTTTTCTTTTCCTTATCGGAACGTCTCCATTTGATCTCGAGTCAGGTTGGGCCTCCGAAAAAAGGACCGTGGCAAGCCTCGGGGCCGTCATAGCTCCAGCTCGATGAGGGCGCCTGCAGAGCACGAGGGACAAGGACCGATACTTGGCCGGTGCGCTTCCCGGTAGATCCAAGGGGATAAACGCGGGGGAAAAGACATGGGAATTGATAGAAACCCCGGTTCTTATTGGGGAATATACGGAGGGCGCGCAGTAGTTTCACGGGTGACAGGGGGTGGTGAATCCCCCACATCCTGTCGGTCTTCACGTTCAGGTACGCCAACTGCACGACACTCGTCCGTGCTCTAACGGAGCGCCTAGCGCGGAGTTTGATGATAAGCAACAGAAGTGGGGTGCACGGAGTCTCTCTAGTCAAATCCCACGTAAAAGTCACTGATAAAGAGTTGCATGAAGAGATTTGGTAACCGATAACCAGGGACGAACAGGTTGAATTTTTCCCTTTTTCCAAAATGAGCAAGTGAGGGGAAACCAAGTGTTGTATCGTCGTCACTTTTTTTTCTTTTTCTTTATCACTCTTCATCCCCGGCTTTCACCTCGGATCCTTGTCCTCTTTTTATTAAATTAACCCTCGGATCCTTGTACTCCCCTGACGCCATATTCTGGTCAGCTACCTCAAAACTCAGCTCAGTCGCCATAGCCTCCAGCATCACGTCAACGGCGTAATGGAAGCGTGATCATGCCAAGAACCCTGCACTTGATTCAAGGTCTTCCTTAGTCTTAATTTCTCTTGTTTATCTTATCCTTGAACGTGGACTCGAAAAATGGACCAATCTATGACTCTGATCGATGCCCAGGTGCAATTCCTGGTGGGTAGTCTCTCGCCTTGTTCTATGTAAAAGACTCTACTAATATATATTTCAGGAAGAGCGACTTGTGCTGGTTCACATTCCATTGGATCTCTATCCATACTTCTTCAAAGCCGTTTTGAGACTGATCTTCGACGAAATATATTCCCTCGACGAAGAAAAAGAAGAAGACCTCATCCTCGAAGACCAGGAAGATGCATCGGATCAAGGATCCGACTACAAGCCACCCGCCTTCCTAAATGTCTCTATTACTCCGGTGGAAGTCTCCGTGATATGTCCCCGCCGGCTCGTCCAGAAGTACTTCCGGCCATTACTGGACCAGCTCAACCAGCTCAACAGTGATCTCCGTTCCCACCTGGATGTCAGCGATAATGACTATATCGCCATGCAAGTCCTGGGACAGGGGCTGGAAGCCGGCAAGCGCGTACTGGAACTCACCAGTCCCCTCGCCATGGCGGGCATCTCCATCTTCTTCATCTCAACCTACTTCTCCGACTACATCATCGTGCCCCTGCACAGCAAAGAAAGCGTAGTCGCAGCACTGGAGAACAGAGGCTTCCAATTCGAAAATGCAACTGCAGCATTCATCAACCCGCTCACCAGTCCAACATGTACATCTCCACCCTCCAGACGACCCAGCGACCTCGTCCCACCAGCAACACCACCCCCATCAACCGTCTCCGAACTCCAAACCCGCACATTTGAGAACCTCCGCAAACGCCAAATCGTCCCCTGCGTAGACGACACCCTCCGGCTCGTCCAATGCGCAGCCCACCACCAATACAACCGCGAAGAAAGCTCAATGTCCATCCTCCGCGACGCCCTCACAACCGTTCTCCTCGTCGACAACCCGCGCTTCCTCTCTCTAACCCAAGCATCCCTGGACCCAGCAGCATCTCTCCTTCTTGAAAAACGCCTCCTGCCCCGCTTCGCCCGCCCAACAGATTCACCCCAAGACTACGAAGACGGCTCAGGCCTTCTTCTAGGCTCAAAAGAAGAATACCTCATCCCCATCATGCTTGACCTCCGCGATCTCCCCCTCGAAGCATCAGGTATCGTCTGCGGCGTGGCAGGCCGTCTCGCCGACTCGGCGGGACACCCTACCTCCGCCACCGGGAGTCCAGTAGGTAGCAATGAGAGCAGTGTGGTCGGCTCTGTACCGGCGCTATTCGATACCTTTGGCTCGCGGCTCGCGCTGGGTCATAGGAAGACGAAGTCTCAACAGCTGCCGCCGACTACGCATCATTTAAAGCCGGATGTCGATGCCGGGGCGGATGCGGTGGAGATCAGTTTCTTGAGTACGGCGAGAGCCGGGACGATTATTGTTGGCGAGGATGAGTTGAAGAGGGCGGTTGATGCTCTTGAGGCGGAGAAGGCGGATAAGGTGCAGGAGATTATTGCTGAGGGGGCTCCTCTCGGGATTCAGGGACTTGGGACGGATGCTTCAAATGTTGATGCTTGATGAGATGGAGGGAAAAGTTGATTTTTGTTTCTTTGGTTTGCTCGCCACTTCATGTCCTGTATGAGTATACGATTTCTTTTGCACGTGTGTACTTTCCCAGCGTTTCAGCCTGAACTGCTTGACATGTTGCTATATATGTATCGTTTTACGTCTCCTATGTTAATGATGGGTTTACAACGGGTTTTTTTGGGCTAAGGGAGAATGAAAGTTTTATTGAGCAAGTCTAATCTTGGATGTGTGCCATCAAACAGCCCAATCAGTTCCCCTCAGGACCCATGTGGATGTTCATACCTCTTCAAATACATAAAGGGTTGAGTTATGCTTGTCAGGAAGGCTGTGTATCCTCAATCTACCATCAACAACAGCGATATCAATCGGGTTCTGAGCCACAGGAGTCCCCAAGACACTCATCATCGTAATGGGAAGTTCCCAGATAGGTTGCACAATCACCATGTCCACTAGCGCACTACCGCCTAGATCGAATAAAGGTATAGAGCCGATGGTGGCTACGCCGCTACAGAACATGATGGGCCAGTGTGGTACTCAATGTCGCCCGTTTCGGTCAGAGTCGCGTTGGCGAACACTCTTCTTTGTGCGTCGTAGATGAGCATGTGCGCATAACCTGCAACAAGCGTGCCATCCGTGCCATCGGTCGGCTCGTGATATTTTTTCATGTAGCGACAGTCCATTGTCCAGCGGAGACAAAGGAACGGTTTTCACCAAATCTTGCCATGCCCTCTGGCTCACCAGTGTCGCCTTCAACACTGGTCGTCTGGACGAGCCTCCAGACTGTGGAACGGCCGAGATTTCCGGAAAGTTGCAAACTCTTTTCCCTGAGGAGGCGTTGTGATTTGGGCAGACTGTTACCTCCTTGTACGAAAGGCTCACTGGGACGGATGATGTGGACACTTGAAGCAACACTGGTTGCCAATACAATGGCCAAGTTGACAAGCGAGGAGAGCTTCATTGGTTGAATGTGCAGGTCGATAGCTTCCAATTCAAGATGTGAAGAAAGTCAATGGGATCCGACCCAGGCTGTGAATGGAAAGCATCAAACAGCAGGGAAAGTGCTGAGAGGACAGCCACGTTCTGCAGCAGAGATCATCCGTTGGCTCATCCAAAGACTCGAACGGTACCTGGACAAAAGTCAGTGGGGAGGCATATCACAAGAGAAGAATCATCTTTACCATCCGAACATCCGGCTGCCCAGTATCCCTGGTCATTCCAAGCCACAGAGCTCACAGCCTTAACCTTTTCTCCCATCGGCACAGTCGCAACGTTCTCTCCACTCAGAACATCCCACGCAAAGACAGCAGCGCCAAGTGCCGCCCCGTCCTCCTTTGCAGCTTCACTGCCGCTCAAAACCACGGCATCGGCCTGCGCGAAGACAGAACGAACCCGCAGCTCCTGATTCCGGTAGGTGTGTTTCCGCCTGGTACTGAGGAAGGTCTGAGCTTCCTGCTCGCCGTTCTTGCTAGGACCACCAAAAGCAGCAAGCAACTTTCCGTCCGCTCGATCGAGCATCCGAATATAGCTATCCAGCGTTGAAGCAAGTAGCGCATTACCATCCGCTGAGCAACGAATACTCGTTACCGGATGAGCTAGAACATCAACAGTTGTCTTGCCAGTCCGCACATCGTAAACGCGCACATGGCCATCATAGCTACCACTAGCAATAGAGTACGTGGGTCCATGAACATGCAAACACGAAACAGTGTCACTTGCTTCAGTGAGAGTCTGAATAGGCTTGTAGGCATTAGACCGCGTATCCCACAAGTTGATCGTAGTATCTGCACTGCCTGAAAAACAAAAAGTAAGGTCAGTAAGCCTAAATAAGCCGAGAAAGGGCAAACGACCATACCAGAAACTACAATGGAATCGCCATCTCCTGCAAATTGAACTGCTTCGACTCTGCTGTTATGCCCGCTCCATCGTCTGGTAGTACCGCCCTGCTCAACGTCCCACAAAAAGACCTGGCGGTCACCTCCTACACTAGCAAAGCGCGCATTGTCTGCGGCGACGGCTACGTCGAGGACCGAGTAGCCATGTGCTTCGTATCGCTGGATAGGGGATGTGGTTTCGACGGCTGTCGCAGAGTTTTCGGCATTGCTGGGTACTCCACGCGAGAGGTGGACGGCGCGGTCTGAGGAGCCTGTCAGGACATAGGTGCCGGGGTAGCTGGAGAAGGTCACGGCGTTAACAGGGCCTAATTTGCGCAATCAGCTTTGAGTTCTCGAAAATGATTCTGACGGTCTGTACCATTATGTGTCTTGAGGGTGTGAAGATGCCGGGTGGGAAATTTCTTCGCGGGCATGTCAAGCTAATTGAAGAGTGGAGTTGTTGAAGGTTGAAGCCGGAATGTGGATGATGCGCGGAACTTGAGCTCGGGCAAAACGGGGCCGAACTAGAGGTAATTAAGTACAAGACTCATCGCTACCCGATCACTCTACATCTAGCTTACTACACTTTAAACTAATAGGGATTAACTCTGTATTTTGCGCGCTACATAATACAGGAGGGTTATTATCAAGGATGTAGACACCATCGCTAGCTACCAGCGGTAAATGGATATAACAGAACAAAACGAACCGGCCCTGCCGAGGCGAAGGTGCGCCCTCCCAGGCGCGAGAACGGCAAGACATAGGGTACTCAAAAAGAAGAAAATAACGAAGGAGCATGCACAGTGCGCCTACTCCCTTTTTGAAAATCTAGCATCCTAACGACGACCGTGGCTGCGAGTGCTAGAGCCCTGGAGACCCTCGATCTCCTGCTCGAGTGATTTGATCCTAGAAAACAATCAGTATATGGAGGTAACAAGCAAATAGTAAAGCAAGGATGAACGTACGCAGCATGAGTGGCCTCGAGGTCCTTGTTGAGTCTGTCGCGCTCAGAAATGAGCTTCTGTTCCCACTGGCGGAAACGCTGCTCCTCGACCTTGACCTGCTCGGTGAAGCGCTTGCGCAGGTTCTCCTCCTCTTCCTTGAACTTGGGGTTGTCCAGCTTGCGGGGACGGGCCTCGCCAAACTTGCGAGTCTCCATCTGCTGGGCACGGTAAGCCTCGTAGTGAGACTCCTCGGTGGTGTGAATAAGATCAAGCATGTGAGTGCGGATCAGGATCGAGCGGAGCTTCTTAAAGTCACAGTGGTCCTCGTTTTCCACCTCGGCAACACCCCAAGCGTACTGGCGACCCTTGACAACACGGCCATCGTTGGCCTTAACATCCTTCTCGGAACCGATAACGGCGAACGGCATAGCAGCCATTAGGCTGCGGGCGTGGGTAGCGGCGTGCTCGTCGTCCTCCTCGACCGGCGGGGTGTAGATCTTGATGCCCTGGGCCTCGATAACAGCGCGAATCTGAACACTCATTAGCTATGTTCTGATTGCAACTCCACGTATGATTCCCAACATACTCTCTCCTTGTAACGAGCCAGATCGGCGTGGCTGAGGGTGTCGGCCTTGGCGACAACGGGAATCAGGTTAACGCGGGAGCTCAGGCGCTTCATGACTTCAATATCGAGGGGCTTCAGGGTGTGTCCGGTGGGTCGGATGAAGTACAAGCAAGCGTGCACACGCATGTCAATCTTGTCGGAACGGCGGGGCTGCTGCTCCTGGAGCATGTACGACTCGTGCTGGTCATCCAAGAACTCGATGATGGGTTGCCACGAATCACGGTTGTTGACATAGTCGCCGAAGCCGGGGGTATCAATGACGGTGAGACGAACTAGAGCGGATAAACATCAGCACAGGCAATTCGCAAACATACCCCTCCACCCCAGGTTTCATTGATTGTCGAACCTTTAAAGAACTTCTCCTCGAGTTCGGCCTTGGTGATCTCAATCTCGACGGTGCGGTCGACTTGCTTCTGGTGACGGCGCTTGTGGTCGGCGTAGTTTTTGATGGTAGTGGAGAAAAGGGTGTTGATGAAGGTGGTCTTTCCCAATCCAGACTCTCCGGCAACCTGTAGACGGCGTCATTAGCGCTGATGTCCCGGCCGAGGCATTCCAAGCTCAGACACACCATAATTGTGAATGCCGCACCCCGCTTCGCAACAATCTTGTGTCTAGACCGCTTCAATTAGAATCCTCCTCGCTGTCAATTCGGATCAATTCGTCGACTTGTACATACCGCTGGTTGGGGAGCTACATGGAAATACCACAGGTCAGCCGTCAGAGCATTCAAAACGCGTTGGGGGGTTTTATCGGAATCAACTTACATTGGCAATGCCAATCGGCGAGGCAGTCTCCGTTGTCGACATGATGAATTAGGGGGTGAAGGTAAAGAAGACGAAAACAAAGAGAAACCCCTCAGTAAGTGACCTGAAAAAGTGGAAAGATGGTCGAGGGTCCTTGGGGAAAAAGGGAGGTGAGCTACTCGTTGCTGCTTCCCCCTGAATCTCCTTTCGTTTTCTGGAGTATAGCTGGCCTTGCCTATCTGGGCCTAGCGCATAACACTATCCCCCTTTGGGACCGGAACGGGGCCTTTGATGATCCGCTCTTATCACGCTGATTGTCGCGCCGAACATTTTTTGACATAGTGCTTCAAGCTGTCGCAAGTGGGAAAATGAAGACCGACTTCAAGGTAAGTGGGCTCACATATCTTTAGTAGGGCTTCTCTAACTCGGAACGCAGTTCTCCAACCTTTTGGGGACGGTCTACCGTCAGGGCAATTTGCTCTTCACACCCGATGGCACCTGCTTGCTCTCGCCGGTAGGCAATCGAGTCTCGGTCTTCGACCTAGTGCAGTATGTACTCCCAAATCGGCGATGCGCACCATTCGAACTCAATTGCTCACTATACTTGCCATAGGAACACCTCCTATACCCTTCCCTTTTCCCATCGCACGAACATCGACCGCCTCGATCTATCGCCTCGAGGCAATCTTCTGCTCACCGTTGACGAGACCGGCCGGGCAATCCTGACCAATTTCCAACGTCGCATTGCCATTCACCACTTTTCCTTCAAAGGTCGTGTGACTGCTCTCAAGTTCTCTCCGTCTGGTAGGCATTTCGCAGTCGGTGTGGGGAGACGCTTGCAAATCTGGCAGACCCCCTCCAACCCCGGTACCGAAACCAATGGCGAGATTGAATTCGCCCCATTCGTCCTGCACCGAGACCTTGCTGCACACTTCGACAGCATCTCGACTATTGAGTGGTCGAGTGATTCGCGCTTCATTCTCACGGCGTCTAGAGATTTGACTGCACGGGTATGGAGTTTGGATCCTGAGGATGGGTTTGAGCCGACCACCTTGGCCGGTCACCGACAAGGCGTGGTTGCTGCATACTTTAATGCGGAGCAGGAGAAGGTATTTCATATCATTAACAATGTCCCATTGCATTGGTTCTAACTCGGCATGTAGATCTACACTGTCAGCCAAGACGGAGCCCTTTTCCGCTGGGAGTATGTGACCAAGAAGGACCCAGAAACTGACGAGGACATTGCGGAAGCTCGGTGGAGGATTGTTAAGAAGGACTTCTTCATGCAAAATGATGCCAAGGTTAACTGCGCTGCGTTCCATGCATCCTCCAACTTGCTGGTAGTGGGCTTCTCTAACGGTCTTTTCGGCCTGTATGATTTGCCCGAGTTCAACACCATCCATCTTCTCAGGTACGTCTAATTTCTCTCGTCTCTCTATGCTTTCACTGATAAGGTTTCACTCCAGTGTCTCCCAGAGCAACATCGATGTTGTGACCATCAACCAATCCGGAGAGTGGCTCGCAATGGGATCATCCAAGCACGGCCAGTTGCTGGTGTGGGAGTGGCAATCTGAGTCGTACATTCTGAAGCAGCAAGGCCATCTCGACTCCATGAATTCCCTCGTTTATTCCCCGGACGGACAGAAAATTGTCACTACTGCCGATGATGGTAAGGTCAAGGTTTGGGATGTCAAATCTGGCTTCTGTATCGTGACATTCACGGAGCACTCCAGCGGAGTGACCGCATGTGAGTTTGCCAAGAAGGGTAGCGTTCTTTTCACTGCTTCTCTGGATGGTTCGATCCGAGCCTGGGATCTTATTCGTTACCGCAACTTCCGGACCTTCACTGCACCCTCCCGTCTCTCGTTTTCTTCGATGGCCGTGGACCCTAGTGGTGAGGTGGTTTGCGCCGGCTCGCCGGACTCCTTCGACATTCATGTGTGGTCTGTTCAGACCGGCCAATTGCTTGACCAGCTGTCTGGTCATGAGGGTCCCGTGTCTAGCCTTGCCTTTGCCTCCGATGGTAACCATCTGGTCAGTGGCAGCTGGGATCGCACTGTGCGTATTTGGAGCATCTTCGGCCGTACACAGACTAGCGAGCCTCTTCAACTCATGTCTGATGTGTTGAGTGTGGCTTTCCGGGCTGATGGAAAGCAAGTCGCAGCCTCCACTCTGGATGGTCAGCTTTCATTCTGGAATGTCAACGATGCTGCCCAGGAGGGTGCCGTGGATGGCCGCCGTGACGTCTCTGGAGGTCGGAAGGTATCCGATCGCACAACGGCCGCGAATGCCGCTGGAACTAAGTCCTTCAATCGAATCACATACAGTGCCGATGGCAGCTGCATTCTGGCGGCTGGTAACAGCAAGTACATTTGCTTGTACGATGTGGGCACAGGATCACTCATCAAGAAATACACAGTGTCGGTGAACTTGTCCCTGGATGGTACTCAGGAGTTCCTGAACAGCCGCAATCTCACCGAGGCTGGTCCTCGCGCTCTTATCGATGAGACTGGCGAAGCCTCTGACAAGGAGGATCGCATCGACCGCACCCTTCCCGGTGCGAAACGTGGCGATGCTGGAGCTCGCACCACGCGCCCTGAGGTACGAGTGATGTCGGTCGACTTCTCACCAACCGGTCGTGCATTCTGTGCTGCCTCTACCGAAGGTCTTCTTATCTATAGCTTGGACACGGACTTTGTTTTCGATCCCTACGATCTTGATATTACTATCACACCGTCCACTATTCTTGAGACACTCGACGCCGCAAAGGTGGCTTCTGCGACCAACACCATCGATGATGACAACACATTCTTGAAGGCTTTGATCATGGCGTTCCGCTTGAATGAAAACAAGATCATGCGCGCTGTGTACGAGTCAATTCCTCCTCAAGATATCCCCCACGTGGTCCGTGACGTGCCCACGGTCTATTTGCCCCGCCTGCTTCGTTTCGTCGCACACGCAGCCGACGAGACCCCTCATCTGGAGTTCAACTTGATGTGGATTGAGTCTCTCTTCAGCAGCCACGGTCGGTACTTTAAGGAAAATTCGGGTACATTCGCCCCTGAGCTGCGTGCCGTCCAACGTGCTGTTGATGACATCCGGGAGAATCTCAAGCGGTTGACAGAGAAGAACCTCTACGACTTGAACTACCTTCTGTCTAAGCCTGTCCTAGCTGATAAGAAGCCCGCTGCCGCTCTATTGGCGATGACTTCTGGTGAGGCTGATGAGGCTGATGAGCAGATGGTCGAAGCCGATGACGAAGAGGGCGGCGAATGGATTGGTTGAATGGAGTTGGAGTTCGTGAAGAACCTATAATGTCAACTTTGCATATGCGCATGGCGTTTGTATATTAGGACGAACCAAAAAAAAGTGTATAGAATCAAAGGCCTTTAAAATACAAAATCAAACACGTCGTGATCTAAATGCTCGTAGAAGTTCGTGCTGCATTATTGTGCATGTGCGTGAAAGGGTAAGTCAACCTTAAAAGCGAATACCAGTTCTTTGAGTGTCGGCATACATGCAATCTCCATTGCTTGCTACCATTTCTAGAGCCCGTTTCCTAGAACCCTTAAGTACCGCGGCGATACTATCCGATGCCATTCTGTGTTACCCCCAATCCCATACTTCATTGCACAGCCGAGAATCTTAATCTCCTTTTGCACTTCCCAGAAATTGGGCCATTTCCCTCGATTCTTGAAAGCGGAACGTCCAGATGGCAGGCTCATTCGTGTGGCCCCTCCTTGGGGGGCTTCTTGTATACTACTTTTTGCGGAAGAAGACACATCCGGCCCTTGAGCGCATTCCCTACGTTAAGTATAATGCCTACATGCCAGATATCTTCAACAGGCTCTTCTATTACCCGAAAGCCAAGTCTATGATCTATCGAGGCTATGCGAAGGTCTGATCCTCGTACATTGGGGACTAACATAGATGGTTATTGACCAAGCTACAGTACAAGGATAGTCCGTTTCGCATGTTAACTGGCGATGGAGAAGTCGTGGTCCTGCCCGTGAAGTACGTGGATGAGTTGAAGCATCTACCTCCTTCGGTTGTCAGCTCTCTAGATGCACAGTTTGAGGTATGTACTGTCTACATTAACTGGCTGCGAAGTCCATAAGCTTGAGCCTTAATGAGATCATGACAGAATGCGCTTGGACACTATACGAACATCGTGATCAGCAGCTATTTGCCACCGCAAACTGTTCGAAAGCGCTTGACCCCCAGTCTAGGTATTTCTGGACAAACCAAATTTCGTGCGAGCACTAATTGTATCTCATAGCCCGGGTCGTCCCCTGGGTCATCGATGAGCTACACAATGCATTCAACACCGCGCTACCAGACTGCGAAGGTGATAAATCCCCACTACATACACATCAAAAGACTAACATTTATCCTCATCCAACAGAAGACAAATGGACAACTATCAAGCCCCAGGAACTATTCGTGCACCTAATCTCACGAGCAACCTCCCGCGTCGTAGCAGGCGAATCCCTTCGTTGTAACGAAGAATGGCTCAACGCAGCAGGTAAATACTCCGTCAACGTCGGCCTATGTCTAGTCCTCCTCCGACCATTCCCCGATTTCCTCCGGCCATTCATAGCCCCATTTCTCCCTCCGGTACGGCAAATGAAGCAGCAACTTCAATTCACAAAGAACCTCTTCGTCCCAATGATCAACGAGCGCCGCAAAGCCGAAGCAGCCAATGATCCAGGCTACGTCAGGCCAGATGACTTCCTGCAGTGGATGATGGACGGCGCAGAGGATGAACAGGACCGTAATCCCGAAATGTTGGCGCATCATATACTGCTGCTCATGAGTCTCGCGATTGTGCATACGAGTACGATGGCGATGTGTCATATGCTCTATGACTTGATTCATCATTCAGAGTATTTGGATCCTTTGCGTGATGAAATTACCCAGACGTTGCCTGATGGGTGGGAGAATGCAACTAAGACGTCGTTTGATGCTCAGCGGCGCATGGATAGTGTCATGCGCGAGTCACAGCGCTTCGGACCCCCTGGTGAATGTGAGTTATAGTCCGTTGTACATCGATGTAGTTCAATCATTGAAGTATTATTGATGCTGATGTGCAATAGTGTCATTCCACCGCATCGTTAAGGAACACCTCACATTATCAGATGGACTCATCATCCCCGAGGGAACACACATATGTTTCCCCTCCGGTCCAATAAGCAAGGATCCATCCATCATCGCGAATCCTGAGCAATTTGATGGCTTCCGTTGGTGTCAGAACGCCAGTGATCGTAATGCCCTCGATTCATCTATCGCGTCTCATGCCGTCGAACCGGAAATTCCAATCAAGGGAAAGCAATCTAACGTTGCATTGGTTCCATCGACATCCACCAGCTTCGTCAGTATTAGTCCTTCGAATATGCACTTTGGATTCGGGCGTCAAGCGTGTCCTGGCCGGTTCTTTGCGGCGTATACTATCAAGGCGATTATGAGCCGTCTCATTATGGAGTATGAGTTCAAGTTTGATGACTGCCAGGCTGGATTGAGGCCAGTGAATTGGGTGGTCGGCGAGCATGTCCTGCCGAATACGAGTCCGATTGTTTTGATTAGGAAGAGGTCGATTGGGCTGTGAGTATACGTGTAGGGTTTACGAAGGCTTTATGTCCGATCTTCTACTTTGGGTCTGCTTTTAGTAATGAATTTACAACTGCTTAGGAGAGTCCGGGTCAAGTAAATCTACTGTTGGAGTATGGGTTCTGGTATCAATCCATTTCGTAATATCTTGAACGAACATAGGCAGCCAGACTATACTATACAGTCTAGATGGCAGAGTACGTTCAGAAATAAGGGGAAAACTCTCTATCATACACAATGGCAAAAATCCAGAGCCCTATCATTTCCCTGCGGAACATCCATCAGATCACTGGGTGTTCACAGCAGAGGCACCACCACGCTGTCCACCGCGTCCACGGCCACGGAATCCAGTTCCATTTCCGCGGCCACGACCACGTCCTCGTCCGCGCTCCAGTCCCTGAGGAGGGGGAACCGAAGTATAGTTCTGAGGACGGAAGTTGGGATTGTTCTGAATGATACCCTCACTTGGGTTACTATTCTCAACCGAAACATAACCGCCACGCTGTGCGCCACGTCCGCGGCCACGAGGTCCACGTGGGGCACCGCCATTTCCATTGGGACGGAAAGGAAGTTCAGTAGACTGGCCATTGGCATAGCCGCCGCGGCCTCCACGACCGGCTCCCTGACCGGAGACAGCTCCTCGGAATGAGCCTCTTAGCGGTGGAGGTACGGGAGCGTTTTGCAACTGGCCTTGTCCGTTAGGTCCAAGAGGGGCTCCAAAACCGGTGGCAGTCTGGTGTTGCTGAGACTCTTGAGTTTCTGAGGCGAGGGTGCTGGCGCGCAATTGGCGGTAGGATACGTTGAGAACAGACGAAGCAAGGACAGTCTGGCCACGGAACGGAGAGCAGCGGCCACCGAGCGTAGTTCCACTCATGAAGGAGACGTCAAATACCACGTCAAGCAAAATTGTCCGAGGAGTTCTGGTAAGACCGACAACAGTGCCGCGAGTGGCGATGGGCACCTTACCAGAATCCTGGGCATAGACAACACGATCTCCAAGCTTGAAGGTCTGGTTGCCCAGACGGTGCTCGACATCGGCCGGGCGCAACAGAGCGCTACGGGGAACACCACGAAGCTTCTGGGGGTTCATTGGCGGTTGCTGAGCATTAGAAGCGTCGGCATCCTGCTCGATCAGGTGGACGATGTCAGAATCCAGCTGCTCGGCATCAAGAGGCACTCTCTCGAAGCCCTTGGCATCAACGGACTTTAACCAGTCACGGATCTCCTTCATTTTCAGAAGAGCGGTCTCTTCCGGGTAGAAATCGAGGGGACTGTAGCGATCGTTCTGAGGGTTGCGCTGAATGCCAGCAAAGAACTCAGGGAAGTTGATCATATACTGCTGGATCAGGTCGACGGCCTTTTGGCTGAACTCCCAGCCAGTATCTCCGCGACGAGAGTAACCGAGCACCTTCTGCTTGCGAGCCTCGAACTTGAGATTCAGACCCAAGTTCACACGTTGACCATCGACTTCAACGGTGAATGAAGAGGTAATCTTAGACAAGACCAGAGGATTGAGGCGAAGACTGCGCGCAATGGCATAAGAAGGCATGTAGGGGCAGTATCGCTCAGCTTGTTTGACACGATCTTTTCCGAACTCGACCTCTTTGCGCTTGACAGCAGCGATCAAACCGTTCACCTTTCCTTCATCGTGGCCAGTGATATGAACAGGCCGTCCGTAATTGTAGTCACCCAGGAAGAAGGCACGAGAGTTCGCCGGGAATTCTTCCTCGATGGGTAGAGCCCCTCGCTCAATAAAACGTTCGTCAGGGTTAATCACATCATCAACAACGACTTGAAGAGCGTAATCGGTCTCCTGGCCAGGAATATCGGCAAACTCTTTGATAGTAGCGCCTTCCTCGGTCTTCATCATGCCCTTCAGTAGCTGAATATGGACCAGGGACTCAACTTCGCCAATGACCATGGCAAGTCGCTTGCTGTAAGTTCCTTCGATCTTAGTCGCCTTCTTCTTCCACTGCTCAATTTGCTGAGGAGTGTGCGGAATTGAGACAACGTGTTCCTCGTGAGGCGGAAGAATATAATCAAATAGTTCGTCTGAAACACGAATCACAAGGGCTTCTTGCAGGAATGGATATCCGACATGGACTCGTTGTCCAAGTTTTTTCTTCGCTAGTTCGATGTTGGACCGGCTACCAGGATCAATCAGAGTAATGACCTGACTTTCGTTGCGGCTTTCCTGCTGGAAGACCTGGACTCCGTGGAAACCGAGTTGGCCAATGTGAGGCAGGGTTTTCAGAGTGGGGAAGCCCGCGAGAGCAGCTGAGCCCAATTGCACACCCTCCATCAACCCATGGAAAGGCTCCAGGCCTTCCATCACTGGAAGGTCAAAGACATTCTCAATGCAGCGGCAATTCGGCAGATCGGGGAATACACCGGGCATCGAGGATGGGTAAATAAAGTTCACGTCTGGAGAGTAGGTGAACTTCAAGCTGGCTCCGAAAGTGTTTCGGGCCTTCTCATCAGGGGCGAGGAACTGCTCTCGTGTTTTGAGAGCATCCAGAAGCCTGGTTTCGTCAATGAAAGGAATCTTGACCACAGCCTCCCATTCCATCTTTTTGCCATTCATATCCAGTTCGAAGTCTCGGGGGTAGAAGTCAATGATGGGAGAGTCGGGGGAAGTCATGAGTTCCCAGTAGGCAGTGGGCACGATCTTCTTACTGCGATCAGGCAAAACACCCATCAATTGGTCGTAAGGTCGGAAGGGTCTGCCAAGTCGGAAATTCATGTCGGCCCCAAGGCCCTTTTTCACATCTATTTGGCTGTTAGTGAATTACATGGGACGCAACATGGGGATATCCTGACCAGAAATCATAGGGGCATAGTGGTACTTGAAGAACCAGGGCCACGACGCAATGCCACGGTAATAGTAGAACAAGACCCACTGCAAGCCCTGCACGTAGTTCTCTGTCAATTGCTTCATCTCCTCCTCGTTGTCAAGTCCCCAGCCGAACTTGGATCGATAGTAGGTATCCTTCCATTCCTGGAATTTTTCCTCGTACATCTTCTCCGCGGCCTGCTGGGCTTCTTCGGAGGTCATTTCCTGAACCCTGGCCTTCTCGTACTTTCGAATTATACGTTGAATAGCCAGAGTTGCTTCTTCGTCGTCATCATCGGAATCGTCGTCATCGGTATTATCAGGTTGCGGCAGCTGAAGTCTCATAAAACGATCACCAGCTTCATTCTCGGTGGTGGACCATGGCAGACGAAGTGCATCCGCAAGCTGTTCCACGAAGGTGCGGTCGCGTGCTGGCAAAGTGGGAGGGAAATCCAAGGGTTTCGCCTCGGTTCCCTTTCCAGGCCGATTCAACACGTACTTTTTGATCTTTTTCAAAATCTCCTTCTGGTTTGGAGTGATGGTCAGCTCCTTCGGCTTCTTCTGCAGCTCCACGGAGCCGTCGTCGCCGTTCTTCTTGGACTTGATCCATTGAGCGTCAGAATACTCGGCCTCGAAGAACCGATGCTCAACATCACTCAACACCTCAAGAAGAATTCCCAGACGGTCCACATTTATGGTACCCTCTTCGTTGATGTAGCCACCCATTCTGCGCAAAACATCCTTGTAAATTTTGAACATCAGCGCCAGCGCACCCTCATTGATATGCAGATTGGGTAAATTAGGTAAGAAATCGTTCCCAACAAAGAATGCCATGAGAATGAAATCATCAATCACGCGCTCCATGTCGAATGGGAAATTCAGAGCGCCTTCTTCCTCCAACTCCTGGAATTCCAATTCCAGATATTCTCTCACAACGCTGAGATGCAAGAGATAGAAATTCTGGTGCTCGAGTTCTTTAGGTTTTTTGGAAACCTGGCGACCAAAGGTCACCTCTTCTCGAAGAAGACAAAAGTGGGGGTCGTGACTGAGAAGACCCAGCATGATCAGGTCGGCATCCAGACCGTAAAGACAGTGGCGCATATTGGATTGATAGTCGGGTTGCGCCTTCTTGCGCCGGATATACTCCATAATCTTGTGCTCACCTTCACCGGGGACCTCGTGGCCCGAGAGCACAATCTCCACACCTTGCCAATCTCTGTCCTCGGATATCTTCTTGTTGATAAAGTATTTGAGTTGCTGCGTCAACTTAGCCATGAACTCGGTGCCGGGAGTGATGCAGTTGCTGTCGAAGGCGTCTTCCTTGGGCATTTCCACACCCTGCTCAATCGCCTTCTCCTTGGCCTTCTCAGCATCGAGCGCCGTTCGGAAGCGGCGCGCACGTTGCTGGTTCATTTTGGCACGAGGTGCGACACCATCAACAGCCATGAAGAACAGCTGCTTGGGCTTAATCTTGCCAAACAAATGCTCGATATAGTTGAAGATGGCGATAAACATTTGTTCTTCCGTCATACGAAATGTGGCGGAGTCGCTATCGCTATGCGTGCAATTGTGGATAATTCCGTTCATATCGAGATAAAGACTGTCGAACTCCGGGATGCGGCTCTCTTTGATGAGCATCGAGATGGCGGGGTACCGCTCACTCAGCCAGCGGAAGAATTTCGGGACACCCATGATGAAGGTTGTATCGAGTCAAACGATCGCGGCAAATATTGGTACACTGGAAGGGTAGGGGAAACAGTTGAAAGGTAGAAGCGCAAATGGTCGACCGTCAGACAAATGGGAACGAGAATTCCGACCGAAGGAAAGTGGTAGAAGGGCACAAAGGGAGTAGAACGCCCGATGAGAACGCCACAGATATCCCCAAAAGATATGGTGGGGTCGGTAAAAAGGGAGGGGAAGAGGTAAGGAAGAGGTAGAAGGTAGTGAATATGTGAAGGTTGTCGAGCTCGAAGTTGGCAGAGTCATTGCCAAGCCCGCATTCCTATTCGGGGCTAGCGTCTAGCGGCGCCCATTAACGCGGTCTCCCGACTTGTCGCGTTTCAATCGCCCTTCGCACCTTTTCGTCCTACTGCGCTCAGCTCACCCACCTTTACTACCCTGTCGCATCCGGCTACGATTGTATACCGTTGGAGCTATGGATCCTTATGAGGACGAGAACCGTGAGTTTGCTGAAGTTTAATGGGAAATCCCGAGCTAACCGTGCGCAGCTCCGATGGAGGAGAATGAGAAAGAAAGTGAACACAGCAGTGAAAAGATAATCAATGAAGGTGATTTTGACTTGTTCTCTCTTCATGTCTCTCAATCGGCGCAATGGCTAAATCAAAGATAAATGTAGAATACAAGACTTGGAAAAAGAATGCGCCATTTCTCTACGATATGATGCTGAGCACAGCTCTCGAGTGGCCGACTCTCACTACGCAATGGCTGCCAGATAAGCAAGAGTCAGTGTTTTCAGCTCCCCCTTCTCGCTTTTTGTTAGCCTACTGACCCTCTGTTCTTGCAGAGTTCCGGACAAGCCTTATTCAACCCACCGTCTTCTTATCGGCACGCACACTGCTGGTGATGCTCAGAACTACCTTCAGATTGCACATGTGCAGCTTCCCAATCCCAATGTCCCAAACCCTGAGGACTATGATGAGGACAAGGGTGAAATTGGAGGCTATGGTGGGGGTCCCAAGAAGTCCCAGATGGAGATCAAGTTCAACATCGTTCAGAAGATTGATCACAAGGGCGAGGTCAATAAGGCACGATATCAGCCTCAGAACCCTAACATCATTGCGACCATGTGCACAGATGGTCGGGTGATGATTTGGGATCGGTCAAAGCACCCCAGCCAGCCTACGGGGACAGTGAACCCTCAGATGGAGCTATTGGGCCACGAAGCCGAAGGATTTGGCCTGAGCTGGAACCCCCACGAGGCCGGCCACCTTGCCACTGGTAGTGAGGACAAGACAGTCCGTCTCTGGTGAGTACATGAACATTACTGGAAAGAGTGAGCCACTAATATTAGGTAAAGGGACCTTACCACCTACACCAAGGGCAATAAAGCCGTTCGTCCGACTCGCACTTATACCCACCACTCTTCCATCGTCAATGATGTACAGTACCACCCTCTTCACTCTTCTCTCATCGGCACTGTCTCCGATGACATCACTCTTCAGATTCTGGATGTCCGCGCTGCAGACACAACTCGGGCAGCTGCCTCCGCCGTGGGGCAGCACCGTGATGCGATCAACTCGATCTCATTCAACCCGGCGGCAGAGACCATTCTGGCCACTGGATCTGCAGACAAGACCATTGGCTTGTGGGATCTGCGAAACCTGAATACGAAGCTTCACTCGCTGGAGGGCCATGAGGATTCTGTTCAGTCTGTCTCGTGGCACCCATTCGAGGAGTCCGTGCTGGCTAGCTCCAGCTACGACCGCAAAATTATGTTCTGGGATCTCAGCCGAGCCGGTGAAGAGCAGACGCAGGAGGATGCGCAAGACGGACCGCCAGAGCTGTATGTACCCCTCAGGATTTACCACCATGCTTACAAGAGACTAACCGTTTCACAGCCTGTTCATGCACGGTGGACACACCAACCGCATCTCTGACTTCAGCTGGAACCTTAGCGACCCCTGGGTCCTGTGCTCGGCTGCTGAAGACAACCTGTTGCAGGTGTGGAAGGTGGCAGATGCGATTGTGGGCAAGGATCTGGAGGATGTCCCGACGGAGGAGCTGGAGGCATGATCTGCTGAGGTTTCCCCGCACAAGTCTGTTTGGCATTTTCTTTTCCTGGAGTGAGAGGCGAATCATAGGCTTTCTTAATGAGTACTACAAAATAACACCATATGGCTATCATTCCAAATGTTCTATGGAATCCTTTTCTCCAACCAAAATCTAGTAACAAAAGGTTTGGCTTCGCAGGCGGATGGGGTTTGTACCCATGGGTACGCCTGGGACCCTTACACCCGTGGATTGCGGGGTGTAGAGAAACTCCGACATGTTGTTAAAAGTCACCGGGTGAGCTATAATAGCTCCGGTCAAACATGTTAGCACCGGCTTGCCACCTGGAGGTTTCCGGTAAGTCTTGGTTAGTCTGAAGACGAAATTCGTACTTTTCATTTCCGCACAATAGACAGACTAGCTTATCGAGATTTCTGCTAGCTCAAATTTATTTTACCAAATATAGTTATATATTTCTATCAGCCATTTCAACAGAATTGTTCAACCAAAAAAGGTAGGCTTTTCTGTTTCCGCAGGATTATCGTGTCTACACCACCCCAGTAATAGTAGGCTTTGACGATCACCTGCCCAGGTGCTCCCCATATCCAGCAAAGCTTTTCTGGCAGTCTCCGAAACCGCTAAGCAAGAAGGCGTGCCCGCGGAAGACCGTTGCCACCGACTGTGATTGGTGGATAAGGAAGGCGGTGTCGAGAAAGATGAGGGGGATCATCCTCAATTAGGCTTAGTGTCCCGTGATTACGGATTGCATTTGCGCCAAAAAAAAGTAGAGTCATCATGGCGATGCTGGTCTAACTTGATCTTCTTTTTAATTATTGTCAGTGCCGCAGGATCGATACTTTACTACCTTGAAAGTATTACTTTTACACTTCACTCAACATGGGTTCTGGTTCTCCTCCAGCCCAGAAGCCATCGGCAATCCCGTCCCATATGATCAATGGCAATTCCCCCCTCCAGTCCTCCGCTGCCGCTGGCTCGGGCTCTGGTACTCGGGTTCGCGATATCCGTGAGCGTGAAAGCCTTAATTCCTCAATCCAGTCTTCCTTTGCGCCTCGTGTGCCCATTGAGTTCGATAACCATGAGGAGGGTCCTTCCTACGCGAAGGATTCCACTTCTAGCGAAACCGCAGCAGCAGCTAGCACCCACAGCACCCTGACCCTTCGGTATGATGGATATTGTCGCCCATATAGCCATTGCATCTACAGGACAACCACTTCTGACAATTTAGCAGTGGCCGACCAACTCTCAATGACCCACCCCGCGATCCCAGGGACGAAGGTGGCCCATTGACCCCGCCGGCGACTGTCAGCCGCCCCGCCAGTCCCTATACCATGAACCCACCAGTCGACTTTGACGGTCTTAGCTGGCCTTGTAAGTCATGCAATCGGATTGTTCGGCGATCTCGCGTTCTAACCATGCCATCCAGGCCCCGGAACACGCGAGCGATTGGAGTCGACACCAGAGGAAAACGAGGAGAGGATTAATAAGCTTGCCGGAGCAGTGCGAACAATTCTCGAGTGTGTCGGCGAGGACCCTGAGCGTGAGGGTCTTCGTGGCACCCCCGAGCGATATGCCAAAGCTATGCTCTTCTTCACCAAGGGTTATGAGGAGAACGTTCGCGATCTAGTCAATGGGGCAGTTTTCCATGAGGATCACGATGAGCTGGTCATTGTGAAGGATATCGATGTGTTCTCTCTGTGTGAGCACCACATGGTTCCCTTTACTGGAAAGGTATGTCATGCATACGCCCCCTGTTGTGTCTTTCTAACCAAGTGGGGGCAGATGCATATCGGCTACATCCCGGATCGCCGCGTACTCGGTCTTTCCAAATTAGCCCGCCTGGCCGAGATGTTCTCCCGTCGTCTCCAGGTCCAGGAGCGCCTGACCAAGCAGGTCGCTCTGGCCATCTCCGAGGTTCTCAAGCCTCGTGGTGTTGCGGTTGTCATGGAATCTGCCCACCTGTGCATGGTCATGCGTGGTGTGCAGAAAGTCGGCAGCACTACGACTACCAGTTGCATGCTGGGATGTATGCGGTCAAGTGCTAAGACCAGGGAAGAGTTCCTGACCCTTCTGCATCGCAGATAATCTCTTCTCTGCTTTCCTTTTGTCCATTATCCCGATTCGGCTCTGCGTCGGGTATTCAGTTATGAACTCGGAGTTTCGGCGGTGACCTTTCAACAGGTGTACTTAATGCTGGCTATTGCCTCATTTCTCTAGCGTGGTTCTGGTATTATTTCTAGTTTTCAACATCTTCTGCATATACCTTGGCAGTATCTCGGATAATCTCTGTCTCTGATGCCACCACTTTGCAGCTTTTTCGACCCAACGTCTCCTTGGGTCTGCGACAAAGACCTTTACACTCACGGATGACCATCTCTCATTACATGATGTTTAGACTAACAGCACCCCAACGGGGCTTTTTTTTGTTTGTTGGAGTCGTGATTCTGGCTACTCAAAACCTCGAGCGGCGCCTGCGAGGCTGTTTCAACACTTGATGTTTCACACTGTACTCTCAACACCCCGATGACAGGCTCTACCTTGTCGTCTGTATATGTTCCGTATCCATAATGCAGAACTCTATGCACATTATTGATCTATTCTTTATTGATCATCACATGAGCAACAAGGAAAAAAGACTTGCTCATTGACTACTAGAAGCTCAGATTTTGTGGTGTTGTGAAGGAGAAGTAGACACAACAAGGCATACATTCGGAGTCTATTTGACCAGTATTGTTTGGTTTGTAGGCAATAGGAGAAGGTGCCTGCTTCGTCAATACTCCGCACCTGTTGTTTACCTTTCCTCTTTCCACATCTTAACCTCCTTCTTCACATTTCCTGTCCCTCTTTTGTTTCGAATTCACATTGTTTTCTGGGTCCTCCAGACTGGACTACCTCGTCCTTGAGTGTATGGGACGGAATCAAATCTCCAATCATGTCGTCTCGACGCCCCAGTCAAATTCATCCAGACTTTATGGGTGTGAGCACTGACTCCCAGGAACCCCCGATTTCGCCGACGGATGATCTCATTATTGCTTCTCCTCTTTCTGGTATTCAAGGAGCAGTCCCACTTCTCCCAAGAGGCGGAGACTTCAATCTGAGCCCGAGTCCTACCAAGAGGGCAGCAACTGCTCCTGCAAGTCCCCAGCGCTCTCCTAAGCGTATCTCCACAGAGACCAGCCCTTCCGTGAGATCGGTCTCAGCCCAACTAGAGTCAGGCTTTCATCCCAATGAATTCGACTTCGCGATTTCTGACGTGGGGACTCTCAATCCCACCAAGACCGCGGCTGATGCTGCTGCTATCGCTGAATTTCTGACTGCCATGGAAAAGCAACTCGCAACTCCGCCGGAGCAGAGACGCACCCCTCGTCAAAATCTCCAGTCTTTCCTGATTCAGCAACAGCTTATCGCCGGTATTCCTGTTGGTAAACTCGAGCCTATGAGTGGTGTTGGATCTCGTCAATCCCAAGGACCTCCAAGGCTCTTCAACACACCCAGTGCGCTAACATACTTCAACGATGCCACTTACATCCCTGCTATTCCGCCTGCACAGTTCAATGGAAAGCTGAATGCTCTTCCTATCCACCCATCGCTGCCGAACCCACCGTGGATGGATCGATCAAACAACAATGGCAACCAATGTGCTGCCCGGCCTGTGACTCCTAACCAAGACTTGGTTACTTCGACTGGGTCCCCAACGGTGAACACTCCCCAGACCCCGGACAATCCCACCAACCTGTCCGCTTACTTTTCATCAGATGCAGAGCAGATTGCCATATCCCATTTCTACACTACTCACTTCGCGACTGGTTCTGGGATCCTCGAACAGCCCGCTGCTACTTCTCCTGCTGCGTCTACCATTGAGTCTACCACCGTAACACCGATTGGCAGAAACGAGGATGAGAGGTCTACATCACCGGGGAAGTCCAGAAGTGAGACGGAGAAGGAAACACTCTAACTCTACAAAATCTGTCGAGGTCTACTTTAGTGTTGAGGTTGACTGCAATTGCTGGTATGGATGCGCCGCTTCCCCTTTAGTCTGACGGGCGAGGCAATATGAGCGATCGACGAATGGGAAAATTAAGAAAAGGGAGAATGCAATGAGAGATAGTCATCGCCTTAACAATTGTCTTGTGAAACAGATCTATGAATGTGCTATGCCCTGGTCTTTCCGAAAGGGGTGATCGTAGATCACATGACACAACACGTGTCCCGGCTGGGCTCGACTCCTGCCGCGCAACCTCAGCCTAACGTGACATCAACACCACCTTCCATGTCCTCGTCGCCGGGGCTTCGGCTGCGTACTTCTAATGAATATTCTCGAGGGAGACAACCAAACTCTAACTTACTCTCTCGCCTTTGATCTGGGACTTCTGCGGGTGCTGGTGCAAGCCACAGCCCGTTCCGCACTTATCTCAAGCTGACCTCCCACACGGAGCGGGAGAACCCTCCTTCGTCAACACAACTCCATGAAAAAAGAACCTATGGAGTGTTTACTCTAAGCTGCCAGGCATGGAGGATAGACCTTGGGGTCTTTTGTTTTTGATATTTTGAAATTTGGAGATCTGGCAACCACTGGACCAGCTAGATGGTCTTCTTTCATCGCCCCATTCTACCTTTGTTCTGGGCTCCTTTATTTTCGAGCTTCCTCTGGCTCATGGAACCCTGGGCATGGATCATCTAGTTTCCTGGCTCCACCATGGGCCACTCCCAATTCACATCAACAGCAGACTTCCTTTGCAGAGATCGACATGATGCATTAACTGATTTATTGGGGCCTTGAGACGATGGAATAAATGGGTCGTCATTAAGGGGTTCGGAGGGGCAATCTCTTGCTGAGATACCGCGATGTCTCGATGCCTGCCTTAGCCTTGTGGCGGTCCTTTGGATAAACAACTGTGTTTATCTGCTGTAAAACACGGCCGGCACTGCAATGCGGTGCTCCCGTTCCATAACGACAACAACAACGAGTTCTAACCTGGCGGCAGACAATCTACAGAGCCGTCACTACGGGCGACGGGAGAGCACACAGTGCAGTGAAACGTCCACAGGCATGTACCTCTGGCTATTCTGCCATTCATCTTCGAGATTGAGGGACAAGCTCATGCCTGGTCGTTATGGCACCAGTCTGCTTTACAGGCGAAATCATTCTTGCTTTATGCAGTACGTAGTTAGATCGATCCATGGCGCCACGTGATTATGCCTCAGGCGGCTGTGCGAGGCCGTGCGAGTCAAGGCACCCAGGGCTTCGAGGACTCAGAATTCCTTCAAAACTAACTTCAGCAATCTTGTCACCCGTGACGACTCATGAAGTGCGAAAAGAGTGACGCCCAGACCAGACTAAACCAGGCCAAAACTCTGGTGCATCGGCTCCGACTCCATTTGTAGAGCCGCACGGCAGCCACGCATTCGCGCCTGACCACCGGCTTTCTGAATCCCGTCACACACAGGTCACTTCCAGCATCTTTAAGTAGCTCATTTCACTGCTTCATAACGAACCGGTTCGTATAAATCCAACGCAATGGAATGCCCTTGCTCACACAACAGGCCTCGCAGCACGGAAAAACCATTGATCCGCGGTTCCCCCAAACCCGACGGCTTTGCTGAGAACGCGGACACGAGAAGCGGCTCCACTCATTTGTGCTTTCCTCGACTACCTGGAGCGCCTCTCCATCACCTCCTCTCTTTTTAACCCTTTTTTAGCTGCAGCCAGATGCCGCTGGCGACGCTTTTATGGCTGGGTCCCGTAGGAGTCCGCCGCTGAGAGACCAGTGGAACGCCGACCCTGATCGCGATCCCCGTGAGAGGGACAGGCGCAGAGGTCGAGGGTCGAATCGAGATCGGGGTAGAGCCCGTCATCGCGAAAGAGGTCGTCATTCCCGCCCTAGCGATCGCCATCTCGATTATCCTGCACGGTCGCCACCTGCGCGCGCTTCCCGCTTTGGCTCTGATCTATCTCACGCCCCCGGCGATTCTGCTCTGGATCGACCCCCCCCGCGCGGTTCGCCTGGTCCCTCGTCAGGATTTAACAACAACAGTCGATCAGATTATCCCCGACCATCGTCATCAGGCAACTGGAACGATCATCCATCTGGTCCGTTGGACAGAGACGGACCGGTGTCTCGGCGTGACGAGTCGCCCTTTGCACCCCCGTCAAAGAGAAAGCGAACCCGCAGTCCATCACCTCACGGCCCACGTGGCCCATTCCCTCCTCGGCGCCCATCCTTTGGCAAACAGGGCGAAAGACGCGACCGAAGTCCCTCATTTAAGAGCCGAGGCCGGTTCTCGGGACGTGGTGCTCCCAGGCGTGGTGCTTCTAGAAGGAGATCACCTCGTGGACGTGGACAGGATCGTCGTGGAAACGACCGCCGACGTCCTGATATTCAACGACCGGGCAGGTCCAAATCACCAGGACGAGATAGAGAAATCCATCCATCACCCGACAGACGTTCTCGTTCGTTGAGTGATGACTATAGTGACAGAAATTCTCGCTATCAATCTCGGTCTGCATCGCGACATTCGGCTCGCTCAGCACATTCAAGGATGTCGACATATTCTTCGAATTCACGAGGTCAGGATGGGGTGAATTCGATCCAACCCATACAATCCGTCATGCACATCACGGCTCGCTCCCCTTCGCCGCCTCGCCCTATTCCAAGCTATGATTCTAGCAACCCGAGTGGCCCTGGTGATGGGCACGGTAGCTTACAAGACACATTCCCCATGCATGGGATGCGGTCTTCAGATTTGCACAATAAGCAGCGCCGTCGACCAACTCGACCACATGTTGACTCAAGACCCTATCCGATGTCTTCGAATTTTGCAACACCGACAAGCTCCCACCGTGGATCACCACCGCCCACCTCACCTTATAATGGTGGGCGTGGGGGTCGATCTGGACAACCTCCGTTTGCTGGTTCTGAGTAAGTTCTGTGTTCTATGTCCTCCATTTAGCCTAGCTTTGCACATGCTGATCTTGTTACCTTTCATAGACCGTCTCCTCCTTATCGACAGGATAACTTCAACTCACAAAATGTTCCTTCGGGGCCACAATACCAGAACAATCACGGTCATTTCGATGGGCCATCAAATCACCACTCCCAAGGCCCACACAATGGACCGCCCTACCGAGGTGGTCATTCTGGGTTCCGAGGAAATCACACAAACCAAGGTCCAGGTCGCCGTTTCTCTGGATCCGGACCTCCCCCCTACAATAATGGGCCCTCGCACCGTGGAGGTAGGGGTAACTTCAGCAATTCACAATGGACTGCGTCCGGATCTCGTGGCCGTGGTGGTCCGCAGAGCCCTCCTCCGCGCAGCCATGACTTGCAGACACCATCGACTCGTGCTCTGTCTGCAAATGAGCCATTATCTCCTCGGGTAACCGATCCTGGGGCTCCATTTGTAGCCACAAGTAGGAATCATCAAAATGAAGATGACACGCCTCTGCTACAGGCTGACGCTGATGATCCTCATGACATGCCCCCGCCTCCCCGTGATTCAATAATGACCACTCCTGGGGAAAAGGGTGGGAAGTTCAGCTTTGCTTTGAAGCCCAAGACTACACCAACTCTTACTCCCAAGCCCGTCCCCGACCTTGCGCAGCGGATGGTCCGTGAACCACCCCCTCGTGCACCTGAACCGAAAAGCCCCCGCAACCGGTTAACAAATGGCCCGTTACCCAAATTTAACCCTGACGCTCGATCTGACCGACGAGACCGAGACCGTGGTCGGGATAGGAAAGGAGATCGTGATCGTCGAGACTTCCGCAATCAACGTGACTTCCGGGACTCGCGGGATACACGAGACATGCGAGATGACCGTCGCTTCGACCAGCGCCGTGATAAACGGAATAACGGCAAAAACGACAGGCGTCCCGATTTCCGACAACAAGAACGTCGCAGAGATCCCTCGCAAGGGCCGCCGAAAGAGCCTCCAAACCAGACCAAGATTGTCACTCGGCCCAAGCCACGCCCAATGATGGCCAAGGAGTTTGCTGATGCCGATTCCGTTTACTACCGGAAGCCAGGCAATGAATCTGTTATCGGCGCTGGCACCTATGGCAAAGTCTTCAAGGGAATACATGTCTTTACTCAACGCAAGGTAGCCCTAAAAAAGATCCGGATGGAGGGTGAAAAGGATGGATTCCCAGTCACAGCGGTGCGGGAGATCAAGTTGTTGCAAAGTCTTCGGAGCCACAACGTGGTTAGCTTGTTGGAGGTTATGGTTGAACGGAATGAGTGCTTCATGGTCTTTGAATATCTTTCCCACGACCTGACTGGTCTCATCAACCACCCTACTTTCTCCCTCACTCTTGCACACAAGAAGGATCTGGCCAAGCAGATGTTTGAAGGGTTGAATTATCTCCATCATCGCGGCGTCCTTCACAGAGACATCAAGGCCGCCAACATCCTAATCAGCAACCAGGGACTTTTGAAATATGCAGACTTTGGCCTAGCCCGGTTCTTCTCCAAGAGTCGTCAGCTCGATTATACCAACCGTGTTATCACAATTTGGTACCGGCCGCCGGAGCTTCTGCTGGGCGAGACTCGCTACGGCCCGGCAGTCGATGTGTGGAGTGCTGCATGTGTGTGTATGGAAATGTTCACAAAGAAGGCTGTTTTCCCTGGTGAAGGCGGCGAGTTGAGTCAACTGGACAAGCTCTACAGCTGTCTAGGCACGCCGACCCGTGCTGACTGGCCGGATCTCGTGGAGATGCCGTGGTTCCAGTTGATGCGGCCGGCGGAGCGCAAGAAGCGTGTCTTTGAGGAGGTCTACAAGGATGTCCTGTCCCCGGCTGCAATGGATATGATTTCTCAGGTCTTCCAATATGACCCAGCGAAGCGACCAACCGCCGAGGCGGTCCTACAGCACCACTACTTCGTGTCCGAGGAACCCGTCCCTCAACAGGCCGTTGAGTAAGCTCTCACCCAGTCTGTCATCCTTTCTTGATTCCTGCTAACATTTTCTCTAGACTAGAACACATTGAAGGAGACTGGCACGAATTCGAATCTAAGGCACTCCGCAAGGAGGCCAGGCGTGCCGAGTGGCAGCAGAGCCAAAAGGACCGTGAGAAGCGCAAGGCAGAATTGTCAGTACCGACAAGTGACCGCGATCCCAAGCGGGCGAAACAAGAAGATTCAGATCAGGTGTCGGGGCTGTAATAGGGAGTTTCATTTTGCTTTTCCTGTATCGCATTGGGCATGGCTGGTGGAATGGCTTGCATTCACGATCACGGCATTTTCTATTATTCGGGAATTTTTGGGGCTTATTTTCTGTCACATATTGCCCAGCATAAAAATTTTTTTCCTCTCAGATCATCGATTCAGATGTATTCACCAGGTATCTATCGGTAGGGAGTAGGGAGTAGGGCCCCACGGGGAAGGGCTGCGTAATATTCATTCAAATCAGAATAAAGAAAAGCGCAAAAAAAAAGAAGAAAAGCTATAGATCGGCACTGCAGATGATCCTTGTTAGCTCGCACTCAAGATCAGACGATGGTACGGAGCATGTAAACAGGGACAGCATCAGACTTTGCCAATAGACCTCACGCCCTACCAGCCAGAATGTAGACGGCGGTTGGGACCTCGGATTACCAGAGAGCTCACGGAGTTTCTTCATTTATAGAAAATAGATTGGATTGCATGCTATGGACGTACCCAGTCATGAAGCTAAGAAGCATCGTTGGGGAAAAGAAAAGGAGTGTCTCGTCAATCAGGTCATCAACGGGTCATGGTAGCTCTAAGGCCCTCGTGATGATGGTTTTAGATGCGAGTTAATTTGGTCTCGACACACACATCGGAGATGACGGGGCAGTGGGTGAATGCCAACCCCAGCATTGATTTGAGTTGGTGGTCTTGCTGTTAAAGAAGGAAAGACAGCAGGGAAAAGGAAAACGCGAAGAAAAAGGAAGTTCGGATAAACTGACGGCGCGGCCGGCAGGCGAGAAGTGGTCTGATTGGCCATGGTGGATGGAGCTTCGAGTCTCCGATTCATCGTCTTCACCACTTTCGACCTTCGACCGAATACCCCTCCCCTCAATACTCTCTACCTTTCCTTATTTTCGACCCTCTACAGCGCTTTCCCTTCTTGTTCCTCCTCCACTACCTTCTTCCCGCTGCGACACACGACCTCCCAGATACCCTTCCCGCCAGCGAGCCGCATCCAATCCCGCCTTCTTCCATCTGCCTCGTTTTTTCTCTCTCTATTCCGACACTCTGCGCTCTCTTTACGTCATCGAAACCCCTGTACGAGTATTTGTTTAGTGTGCCCTGTCGTTATTTTGAGCTTCCTGTTCTCCCGGATGACCGCTCGTGTCCCGGGCACCCTCACCCGCCGCGATGGATAATGCAAACCTTTGGACCCGTCGAGCAAAGTAGGATACCGCCCTTATACTTTCGAAACCAGGACATGTGCTTATGGCTTTTATTCTTGATAGCTCCTCCAAATTGTCTTTGTCAATGTCTGGAACAGACGGCAAAGAAGGTGCCCGCGTCGAGATGCCCCGCTCATCGAAACGATTCGGCCCCGACAGCTCTCACGGGCGCTCCAATCCCTTTAACGCTATATCCCCGATGTCCACCGGCGTCTCCTCACCTTCCACCAATGCCTCATCCGCCTTCGGTTTGGGGTCTGGTGCTTTCGCCTCCTTCGGCGCTCCCAAGACCCCTGGTGGTTCAGACCTGAAGACTCCGGGCGAGAAGCGCGAGTTCTCAGCAGAACAGGAGGAGGCCATCAGAGCTAAGGTTATGACCCATTCCCACGTTTCTGGGCCCGGTGAGAACCCGCTCAAGTCTACCTGGATTGTCTGGTACCGTCCTCCCACCCCCAAGTACTCCGATTATGAGAAATCGACGGTCCCGTTGGCGTCGATATCCTCAGTTGAAAGTTTTTGGGCTGTTTATTCTCATCTAAAGCGTCCTTCGCTGCTCCCGACGGTGTCGGACTACCATATCTTCAAGAAGGGTATTCGTCCCGTATGGGAGGATGAGGCGAATAAGAGGGGCGGCAAGTGGATCGTTCGGTTGAAGAAGGGTGTGGCTGATCGCTACTGGGAGGACCTGCTTCTGGCCATGGTGGGTGACCAGTTTGCGGAGGCCGGGGATGAGGTCTGCGGCGCCGTGCTGAGCGTGCGGGGTGGGGAGGACGTCTTGAGCGTGTGGACACGCATTGACGGCGGGCGGAACATCAAGATCAGGTATGACTATACTTTCGGTTTATTCTTTGTTACATTTGGGTGCTAATTTCGCCGCAGAGAGACTATCAAGCGCCTGCTTGCTTTCCCATTCGACACCAATATCATCTGGAAGAGTCACGACGATAGCATCGCCCAGCGCTCTGCTATCGACCAGGCCCGCCAGGAAAAAGGCTCCAACCCGAACACTCACCTGGGCACAGAACGGCGACGCCCGACTCACGAAGACCCGGACAAGGTCAAGGGAACCGCTGTGTGAGCGTCCATCCTTTGTGGCCTTGAGCCCTGTATAGTAAACCCCAACAAAATGGAAAAAAAGATATTATGCACAACTTACTCATTGGGACGCGTTTGGTACTGGGGGAACGGTGGGGCATCGTGGCGAACTCAGCGGTTTGTTTTGGTTTATGTCTTGAGTGAACTCATTATGTCTGTATCGTCTTGTTCATGCGTGATGTTTCAACTGTTTTTTTTTTTTTTTTTTTTTTTTTCCTACGTCCACTTCATGGAAAAGTGCAGGTGCATCTGCTTGCGGCGTGGAAATGTTGGTCTTATAAGGATTCTTAGTCCCGCTGATAGCTGATTATTCTGGGTGGCGCCTAATCAACCATCTATGACCGATATATTCATTACTTGTCATTGTATTTATTGTCATTTAAGCCTGTGTCACCTATATCAGATTCTCAGATATCTTTATAGTTGTCTCTACATTTCTGCCTGACAAAACGGGCGTATCGCTGACCGCCTTACGATAGACGATACGACGACGCATCCCAAGCGGCGAGGAAGAAAAAAGAAAAAAAGAGAAAAGAGAAAACGAAGGATGGGACCAATGCCGCGCATGGTTCTCCCTTGAACGAGGCGCTCTCTGGATGTCGTTCTTTGCGAACCTATCCGAGATCATCACCAGCTTGTCTCCGCGTCGCCCGCGTCGCCAGCCAGATCATCAACGGTCTGACGCCGATACACTTGGCCATTTACACTCTCCCCTCCGCGCCTCTCGGTCTCCGAGTCTCAGAGCCTCGCACCGTGTCTCAACACCCAGGAACGAGATTTTCCTGGGCTCCGACCTCGAAGATACGCTATCCGAGCCCCGTCTTTCACCACGAAATACCGTTCGTTCGCAGGTGTGTGATGCCCCAAGATACATGCCGAGCTCCATGGCAGAGCTTGCTTTTTCTTTCTCCTCTTTGGGGGTCCAATGCTCCAGCTCCAGCGTTGAAATCTACTTTCCGCTCAGCTTTTTTTACGCAACTATCCACTTATCTTTCCCGACGTTGCAACTGACCACTACCAGACTACTCAGAGTTATGCCAACGACTTCCACTCCTCCCCTGGACCTAGAACTACCCGCCGACAATTGCGGTCCCCACCTTCGCAGTTCGTCATAGACCTCACAGCCCGGTGAATATGCCCGACAACCGCGCTTCCGCCCGCAAGCATTTACTGATATCGCGCGCCCAATCCAGTGGAGGCGAGTCCTCGCAGATGTTGAACAAGGACCAGAGGCGGAATGACGCTCATGCTCAGGCCCGTCAAGAAGAAGCGAGATTGTTGGGAGCGAGGGATTATAAGTACGTTGTGGGAAGTGGGGATGGAGGGGTTATGAACTTTCGGACTTTCGCTGACGACTGGTTTTGTGAGCCGCAGAGATAAGAATGCTGTGCCAATAACGCCGGGTGCGAGTTTGCAGAAAAATAGGAAGCCTCCTGGGGTATGTTTTCCAGATATTTGCTCTGTTTGTTTTTGCGTTAATCTGACACTTGGGTTTGTCAGTCGACGGCTGCTTTTAAGCCGACAGATAGGATTTCACATCGTGCGCGCGACAGTGGACCTATTCGTGCTTCTGGGAAATCGAAGGTGTCAAAGTCTTCCAAAAACCATCCCCCGCAGTTGGACGATGCGCCTGATTTTGAAGAGTCGAATCGGCCGAGCAAGCGTCGACGACAAGACGACCATTCTAAAGTACTTGACTGGGCGGATGGAACCAACAAGCCCTTCATGGGGCGGGCGTCATCCCCCTCGAGCCAGAACTCGGCAAAACCTAGAAGCAGTGAATTGGCTAAGCTGCACAATGAGTTCCGTGGCGTGGAAGACAGCATCAAAATTAACCGAAGCCCACAACTTCTTCGACGGAGCCAACACACTCGTTTCCCTTCTGATGGGTCCCCAGAAGAACGCTCTACCTCGATAGCCGCCGAACAAAGGCGCTCCGGAGCGCCTAATGCGGACAAAGGAAAACAGGCCAACAAACGACCAGAGTTGCCTAAGCAATCTCTTCTTGACATTTTCGAGAACCCTGATTCTACTGCGAAAAACCTATCTTATCAGAATGGGGTTTCAGGCAAATCCCATGCTGTCCCCAATACCAGGGAAAGTCCCGATGAATTGCAAGGCGAAGCCACCACCAGAGCGGTACCAAATTTTCTTGACGATACAAAAAACCAACCCCGCCGCAAGCTCGACGCAGATAAACCCTTATCTCCAGTCCGGAAGCGTTCGCCTTCTGATATACGGACTACCGAATTCGCGAGTTCCTCGCCTCAAGGATCCAAAAAGGTCAAGCGTTCCCACGGCCTCTCACCTCCGCGCGTCAATATCAATGTGAACTATCTTCGATATGGCTCTATCGTCAGAATTGGCAAGCAGAATCAACATTATTCTGTCAGGTTGACTCCGCAAAAGATTGAACTTGGGGAAGAATTTACAGGGCAAAGAAAGAAGATGGACATCCTGCTGCGAAATGTTCGATCGGCCTATCGAGGGATCGAAACAAGTCGTAAAATTAGGCTCAAGCTCTCTCAGAAATCCGAGTCTCCAGGTGACAGTTTCGTCGACATTGAACTCACCTCGCAAAATGACAAGCTACTGCTTCTGGAGCAGCTGGAAGCTTCCCAGATCAAGGTCCAAGATAAGACGGAGTACGTAATTCAGATTGACATTCTTCACTTCAAATCAGCTGACTTTCATATCAGGTTGTTTCTAGAAAAGGCTTTTTTGAACTACGCAACAGAGATGACGGAACATGCCAAGCACTCCAAGCAACCTTTTCAGGACGCCTCTTCGTCTGAACCGGCATCCACGACACCGGCCAGACCGAAGACGCGTCAGAAGATTTCTTCCGCTTTGCAAAACACCAAAGACGAAACCAACGAGAGTAATCGAGTCAAAACGAAAACAAGCACTCGGGACGGTACAGGACAGATGGATGGCTCTGGCGACTTGCGAGAGGCGCCCAGTGACCGGAAGGATGACTCTGATTCTGGAGTGCAGATTCCCGTGAAGCCCTTCATGCCGAAGGGGTCTGCTGAACGAGAGACCCGAGCTACTCGGCGTACGACACGCGTCACTTGGGAATCGACCGGGCCAAACGCTTCCACAGACAACAAAGTTCCCCAGACACATCTCGAAGATGACGTTTCTCGGAAGAAGTGGAAGAAGCCATTGGTGTACCCATGGACTGGGAAGAAAAAAGCCGAGGTCTGCATTGAAGACCGTGACCGACTGCGCGAAGATGAGTTCCTGAATGATAACCTCATCGGTTTCTACATGCGCTTCTTGCAGGATCATCTAGAGCGCACCAACCGGAAAGCTGCGGAGAAGGTGTATTTCTTCAACTCTTACTTCTTTGACACGCTCACCAATACCCCGAAGGGTGAGCGTGGTATCAATTACAGTGGAGTTGAGAAGTGGACGCGCAGCGTTGACCTTTTTAGCTACGACTACATCGTCGTGCCCATCAACCAAGCTGCGCACTGGTATGTTGCCATCATCTGCAACTTGCCTAGCTTGGAGGTTGGAAAAGCGGATTCTGTGCAGCAATCTTCTGCATCGGTAAGTGAAAAAGAGACTTCGAACCAGCCGGAGAGTGATGTGCATGAGATCCTCGAGTCTCCCGAACCTGAACCTGCCCCGGTATTCCCCTCCCGGGAGAAGAAGACGCGTAACTCGGAATCTCCAAGCTCACAGGATGCACGGCAGTCTTTTGCTTCAATGACCATCCAAGAAGAGGAGAAAGCCCAAAGAGAGGCAGAGAAGTCGGAAGCTCCAACCGAAACCGAAGAATGGCCCGAAGGCCAAGAAAACCAAACATTACCTCCTGCCAAGTCCTCTCCCTTCAAGGAGACCCCTAATGAGCCTCAAATTACACCCCACACTGCTTCTCAAGCTGCCCGCAAAACCAGGAAAGGAAAGGCCGGTCCGAAGCTGAGCCCGAAGCAGACAACCATCGTCACGTTCGACTCTCTCGACCTGGGCCGTTCACCTACGATCAAGATGTTACGGGACTATATCTGTAAAGAAGCTTCGTCCAAGCGTGGCGTCCAGATCGATCCGACAGACATCAAAGGCATGCGCGCTCGCCAAATCCCGCTGCAACCAAATTTCTCCGATTGTGGTCTCTACCTGTTGGCATATGTGGAGAAGTTCGTTCAGGACCCCGACTCGTTCGTTACGAAGCTCCTCCAGCGCGAAATGGACCAGGTCGATGACTGGCCTCCTTTGGGGTCCGGTCTTCTTCGACATCGGCTGCGCAAGTTCCTTGATGATTTGTATGATGAACAGGCTCACATTAAGAACCTGCCGAGTGGTCGGGCGATTATGGCAGATCAGCAACCGGTTTCATACTTGCTTGGACCTCCTTTGCCGAGTCAAGCTGATCCTGACGAGAAGGGCAGTGCGGGGTCTCCGTGGCCCACAGATGCTATGAAAGACAAAGTTGTGCAGGAGACGCCTGTTTTGGAAAACACTGTTTCAGAAAATGATGAACAGTCCGGTAGCTCGGCTGCAGACCAGCCCGACTTAGTTCTCGCCGCCTCTCCTGCCATCCCTGACTCGTTGAAGGGGAAGAAAGCGCCTGGGCCGCCTTCGGCAGATGCAGATGCTACCCCTCGACCGGGCCCTTCAAAGGACGAAGAAACTGTCGAGGTGCCCGACAGCCAAGAGATTATGCAGGCGCCAGAATCACCGAAGCTGAATTGCGCCGAGAAGAAGAAGCCGGCCAAATCAGAGGAGGTCCCCACTGACAGGAAGCCTGAGCGAAAGAAGGCCACTATACCCTCCGACACAGCTGTGGTGGATGTCGAGCAGCCCTCTCCGAAAAAACCTGCCAAGGGCCCCCAAATGGAAGTGCAAATCCAGGTACGGCGGACACCACCGCCGAGTTCACCAAAAAACGTACGAAAGAGCCCACGGGGAAAGCCACGCAAAGATTAAGGGCAACACATTGTATTACCTATTTTGCAGCGTTAACACTCCGTAACGGAGCATGAACTGACAATTCAACCATGTTGCTGTTGCTGTCCCGATTTTCGGTTATTCATTATCTGCTTGTGGAGTGGAACAGACGGCGTTGGATTGAATGTTGAACATGGGATGTTTCGGCCATTTTGTTAATGCGCGAGATACCAGCAACTGCCTAATACAAATATTCCATCTATCTTTATATTTATATCTATATTTCCCTACCACTGACTCTCGTCAGCACTAACCCACCACGCCATCTTATCCCTCTTAAACGTCTCAAAGTCCCACTCCGCATCCTCCAACCTCCCCTCCCCAGCAACCCATACATAAGTCCCAGCCTGAACTTCATCTCCTTCATCCTTCAAATCTGCCCCAGCCGCATCCAAAGCATCCTTTAAATGTCCCTCCAAGCTCGAGTCACTCCCCCCCGGTACCGACTCCCCAAGCACACGTACAGTAACTTGGTCCCGAGTATACTCATCCCCCTCATACATATCCAAACGGTGAATATCACCATCTGTTAACCCGGAGACAAGCGTCCCTAGAACAGATGTCCTAGGTGTAGGTTCTGATGCTGGTACGAGGCCCGGGTAGTCCGCAGCCCGCACACGATGGCGCCGATAGCCGTGCAGCACGGCGGGCTGAAATCGGAGCATGGCTTTTTGCCAGTGTTCAGGCTCTCCGCGCCCGTGAATTACTCGGTGTAGCACTTGTGGAGCCATCAGAGTGCCTGGTTTGTCTGTCAGTTTTGGGGGCGGGGGGCATACTATAGGACTTGACTCACCGTAGAAGAAGAGAACGTGATCGCCCATTGGGGCTGTGTTAATTCTGGAGTCAAGTAATTGAAATAGTAAGGATTGTCAATCGTCAAGAAACCTGATATTAGATGTGAAAATGAGAGAAGAGAGTACATAAAGCGGAAAGCGGACATGAACACATAGATACCGCGATAAGATACTCACAGACTACGCCAATTCGGTCATTTTTCAAGTCAAGCTGTCGGTACAGCCTTGCAATTAAATAAACTATGTGAAGATAATAAGCAATTGCTAAGAATTTGAATATCAAAACCAGCGCATAACGTCCATCCTTCCAACACGTTGTTGGTGAGCACCCATCTCCCAAGCTCTTAGTAATTGGGTCCGGAGCTCCCAAACACGCCTCGCTGGCTTCAACCCTTGACACTCAACACTCCGCATTGTCACCGCCACAATGCACTCCTCTCTCAACCGCTTGCAAGCCGTCTTCGGCTTCTTCACCACCGTCGCGCTAGTAGTCGCCTGCCTAGCCGCGGTCTCAGTGGTCCTATTCCCCAGCGATGCCACGGCGTCAGTTTCGCTAAAGAACGTCCAAGTGTAAGCCAAATCACCACCCACGCGCTTCCCGCGCTCCAAGCAGATGATTCTGCGATCCAAAGCTCCGCGACACTAACCAACCCCTCGAAATAGAACAAAGGGTCGCCCGCACTATTACTCCACGAAACGCGAAGAATACGCCCAGCTCCGCTTCGACCTCGACGCTGACCTCTCCTCCCTCTTCAACTGGAATACCAAGCAGCTCTTCGTTTACGTCTATGCCACCTACTCCTCCTCTGATAAGACGAATACCCTCGTTCGTCCGTCCGAGGCGATCATTTGGGACTCTATCATTGAAGCTCCAACCTCTCCTTACTCATGGGACGTGTTGAAGGAGAAAGCCCTCTCTGCACTCCCTGCCTCCGTTACCGGAAAGACGAAGCGCACGACTAAGAAAGGCAAGGCGAGCAAAAAGAATGTCAAGAAGGAAGAGGCTCAGCCCGGTGTGCTTAGGCTGAAAGGGCAAAAGGCGAAGTATCAGATTAGTGATATTACGGGGAGGCTTGCGGAGAGGGGAAATGTCACGCTTTCTGTGGGATGGAATGTGCAGCCTTGGGTGGGCGCTTTGTTGTGGGCGCCTGCTACGGGTGCCGTGCCGAGGACAGGGGGCTCGATTGTTTCTAGTGAGGCGTTTGATTTCCCGGCTTTGAAGGGGAAGAAGGCTGAGGGACAGGCGCAAGAGAGTGGAAGCGTTTAGTTTAGCTCAGGGGTTGGATATGTGGGGATATTGGGAATCCTTGGATAAAAGAGAGCTTACAATCGCATAATGCATATGATAGCATGGCGCGTCTATTCAGAGAGGCTTGGGGTTGGTAATCGTATCATGAATTTGCTAGGGTAATTATACGTTAAAACAATGGGAAATCTGTCATGGTCTTGCAAAAGGGAAGTCATAATGCCGAAGGCGTCACGAAAAGCAAAAACAGTCATTTGTGATAAAAGGAAGGGGGCAGACGAGTCGAGTATTGGGTATAGGGTAATATCAGATAGTGCCATAGTTGTGCGACGAGTCGTGCTGTCCGCCATGCTGGATGCGCTCGGAGTAAACACCCGGAGCAGGGCGCTGTGAGGCGCGAGTTAAGGGGTCGCGGTTGCGACGCTCATAGTACACATATTCGAGGTAGAATGCATGGATGTGACCGGGGAAGTACCTGGGAACTCAGGTTAGAAGCTGGACCGGAAATTGGTTTAGTTCGTACGCACCCGAGAATGGTGAGCAGAACGTTAATCCAGAAGTCAACGCCACAGCCGGAGATGATGAAGACACCGAGTGGGGGAACTGAGTGCTTTGTTAGCGAGTCTGTACTATGCAAGTATGCTCCTCGCCTCCAGGCAGCAGGGCATTGCGCTGGTTTGCAAGCTTGTCACACGTATGGGGGGGCGTCTCAGATCAAAGAGCTGGAGGGACCACTTGCGAAGAGAGTGAAAGCTTAGGGGGGTACTTACTGAAAAGTGTGATGATAATCAAGCATAACGTTGAACAGGTACCCGCCATGGTGGATAGTTGGATGGAATTGTGGAGTGGATGTAACGAGGTTACTTTGATGGTTTAGAAAAAAGCTTGTCGGCAGTCGCAAAGAAGCTGAGGAGGAGAATTGCGAAAAGGAGAAGGAAGATATAAATAGGGATCAGGTCATCCTTAGCAGAATTGAGGCGTTTCATGATCGGCAAGACGTCACGGCGAGTCAGAGAGCTGAGTTGCTTCCGTTGCTTTGATAGGGCTGAGGTGGGCCATTCGGATGACGTCATTGTGTTCACGCCGTGCCCTTGCTCTCCATTAAGTCCAGAGGCGTATCTAGAGAAACCATGAGACTTTCGATCGGGTACTTTGTAATACTTTAAAAGAAATATATCTATTTTTATCAGCTTATTACCCACTGCTTGCCCTCCGTGAGGATACTTAGTGTACGTTGATACCCGTCGAAGATAATCTACGGTGACCTAAAGGATCTACTATTGCAGTTGTTCTTAAGCTACGTGTAATCGAGGATATGACTAAAGATGACCACACAGATAAGTCTAATTAGAAGGGATCTAAAATATCTACTTGCATGAAACTAGGAGTGTAATTGTACATTGATTGGGCTATTGAAGAATTGGAACACTAATAACAAGTTTCATTGAGTTGAATATGATTAAAGCAGCGCGTAATCAGAATGGTAGAAGACCCAGGCTGGTTCTCTTCTACTAAAATTGTGGGGTTCGGCGAGCCAGGCTTGAGTCGCAAATCCGTACATGGTGAGATAGACTGTCGGGTTGAAAGCTGCGAGGGCGCCGAATCTGACAGTGAAGCCATGCATGTGGTCGGTCACCTGGCACAGAGGGCCTGAGCTTAGCAAAAAGGATGATCAAATTGATCAATCGTAGACAAACAGAATTTTATTTGATGCATTGGAAAGAAGCGAAAACATGTCTACCAAGACACCAAACTTCATTTCTACAAATAGGTTGAGATTGACAGAGGAATGAAGTCTTTAGGCCTCCACAGACTATCTCCTTGGTTGGGCTGTACATTGAATACTTCATAATCGAAGGAATATTCACCACAATCCATAAATTCAAGAGGGTTATCTGAGAACGCGTACAAAGAGAGCGTCATGTGTAACCCATCAAACAGCATCAATGGCCGCCCGCGTCGTCACCTGCTCATTCTTGTTCCCAAGCTTTGAGATCTGCAAGAAAGCATCAACCCCGTAGCCTTCGAGGCTATGCAGCTCCAGGCTGCCCGCCCAGTATTCTGCATATACCCGGCTCATTGGCAACCCCATGCCCAAACGCAGGTTAGGGGGCCGCGAGGTCAGACTGTCCAGTGATCCCTCGTGGTAGCTTGCATCTCGATGCGGTTTGCGTTCAGACACCTTCAGCTCCTGCATGGTCGCGGCCATTGCGGGCACTTTTTCCAGGTTTTGCAGTCGTAACTGTGTCCGCGGTCCCTTGCTAAATGACCACAGATACGGCAGGATCTCTCGAGGGATCCCGCCGCCCTGGTCGGAGATGCGCATGATTACATGCTGGGGTGTTTCGCACACAAGGACTTCGATGGGTGGGGGTGGGGATGAAAAGTCATGGTATTTCTCTGTCACGGCCTGAACGGAGTTGCGCAGGAGCTCGCCAACGATGTACTCGAGGTGACTAAGGATGTAAGGGAAAGTGGCATCCACGTGGCCCTGCACCTTGATCTCTGGGAGCTGCAGCGATGGGGATGTTTTCCGCATCAGGTCATGTGCAACTCTTCCGCATCTTTCGACAACTTCTTTGGCCTTACACTTAAGGAAAACCTCGCCAACGAAGTCTGCGTTCATATCGGTTCTTTCGTGGGAGTCAGGGAAGTGCCAGGGTTCATTGAAAGTGTCTGTGAGAGCTAGATGTTGCTCTGCGATGACGCGGCGGGAGATTCGCTACGTTGGGTGATCAGTCAAAGTTCCTAAGCTGGGAAATACTCTCCACACTTACAGCTCGTAGGAGCGTGTTCATCAGCCGGTCCATCTCGTCCGGTGGAAAGAGATCACGGCACTCCAAAACCCCCGTTGCCAAGTTAGGGATCACGACAAGATGCTCCTTGAGCATCTCGCGCAGGACGTCACAAAAACGATCATTATCTTCCAGGCTGCAGATCTCGGGTATGACACGGAATCGCTCGAAGGCTTTATAGTACAATTCGTATACGAGAGAAAGGTGTGGGTTGGCGACAACAACAAAGGGCAATTGCTGGATATCTCGTAGGCGGTGCGCAAGACTGAAGTCATGTAAGTGGATAGCTCGTCTCCCTCGCTGTTCGAGGACATACCGAGTGGGCAGTTCCGTCCGCACATAGTTCGCCGAGCTGATGAGTCGCGGCTCGGTCAAAGTACGACCGAAGAAAGTCAACTGTCGAAGACTGATAGGGCGAATTTCACGCTCAGCCCATCTAGTCGAGTCAGTATGGATACCTCACACGACCAGGTGGAGTCATACTCATCTAAAGCAGAAACGGGCCGCCATGGCGGCAGCTGGCCCGAGTAAAACCGTGGGCGAGGAGCACGAAGGGTTTGCCAGCATCGTGCTGAAAGACTCGACCGCATTGTGCTCCATGCAGTCAAGTTGGGGGCAAAATAGCCACCTGGGCGTTGAACCTTCGAATGCGGGAAAATGAGGAGCTTCTGCATGAGCTCGGCTGGGCGGTGAGAGGGGCAGACATGTGACGTGGGGATTGCTTGTGGCTTTGCATCGTTGCGAGGTTTGGGAGGCTATAGAGGCTTGGTGAGGATTTTTGATGTGAGATATTCTCTAGTAAGAAAGATCTGGGCACTATGGGCCGTGCTTACTTATAGCTCGGTGCTCAGGGTGACCGTTGGAGCCCCGTTGTGTGTAGCTGCAGGGGCTGAAGATACTGTCTAGGGACCGAGCCGACCGGTGGGATGATGCAGCTGTGAGATAAGAGTGAATAAACTATGGATTGGAGTTTTCGATGTGATCATGACGACTCTTAGAAGATACCGAGCGCTCTCATTATTGCCAAGCAGATGCCTCTAGATTCACAGCTTGAGGCTAGGGCTATGGCCGTTTCCACGTTAGGTACCTGACAGTACATAGCCTAGGCTGTTGGATCGATTAGGCAAAGTAGCATGTTGGCCCAAAAACAAGTCAAAAGCGAATGACGCATCCAGCTCCGATCCTCGAAATAGCAAAGAACATCTGATTATCCGAAGAGGAATAAACGCAGCAAGAAGCCTGCTTTGTTTTATACTTGCACGCCCCGCTGTTTCTATTCCCTGCCGAGCATTCGAGGGCTCCGCCACCGCTAGCTCCGGCCCTCATTCTGCAGGTTCAGAAGAATTCCCTTCCGACAACGACCTCTGTCCTTAACTTTCCTCTCAAAACCCCCCTTCATATCCCTTCCGACAGGTGCCTTCCGGCTGGACGGGAAGGCTCCTTTCGCCATGGAAAACGTGTGTCCGACCGTACCCCTCGGTGTCGTCATTGCAGATCTAACCACCCTTCCAGCTCGCGGAGAACGACATGCTCGTCGATGAGTATGAGCAGTACCCCAATGAGAAGACCGACGTCGTCGTTGTTTCCCGCTCTGGCTCCGACGAGCCTGAGCCCACCCTGTCCGCTACTGACCGTATGTTTTCTTTCATCCTGCCCCCTCCCGGAGCCGCGGAAGTACGAGCGACCGCCAGGCCTATATCAGTTGGATGCAAGAGCAGGAAAACTACTGAGATTGGCGCATCCTCTGCCCAGATTTGAGCAACTCATCCGCGGTGCCTGGTAGTTGGAGACAATCGGCTAACCAAGACTTACTCAGATGCGGCGATGATGGAGCGAGTCCTCCCCAAAAACCCCGATCTCGAGACCGAAGAGGAAACATACCACTCATGGCACATCGAAAATTGGAGGAAGCTGGACCGTAAGCTTCACGGCCCGGTCTTCAAGTGTGGTGGATCTCCCTGGTGGGTGATGTTTCCTGGCGAGTTTGCGCTGAAGCTGACTCGAGAACAGGCGCATCCTCTTCTTCCCCTACGGAAACCATGCTGAGCACGCTTCTTTCTATTTGGAACATGCGTGGGAGGGTCAGCCGCCTGAAAACTGGTACGCCTGTGTACAGTTTGCGCTCGTCTTGTCAAACGTGAAGGATCCCTCGATGCACGTTTCTCATGGTAAATTAACCCTTGTTTTCATCGTAATGTTGATGCCCCCCCCAAATGATCACTTGTGGTTTATTGCTTTTTGGGCATCTTCCTGGGTGGGCGTTATACTAAATTGTATGCAGTCGCTACCCACCGATTCACGGCCGACGAGGGCGACTGGGGTTTTACTCGATTCTACGATCTCCGAAGCCTCTTCAATGAAGCGTGGGAGGGCAAGAACGTTCCTCTGGTTCAGGACGACGAGGCCATCGTAACGGCCTATGTACGCGTCGTTAAGGACCCCACTGGTGTTCTCTGGCACAGTTTCCAAAAGTAATTTCCCGCTTTCCATCCCTTCGCTCTTCTACTGTTCTCGCTAACCGGACCCGTAAAGCTACGATTCTAAGAAAGAGACTGGTATGGTTGGTCTCCGGAACCAAGGTGCTACTTGCTACTTGAACTCTCTGCTTCAATCCCTATACTTCACAAACGCTTTTCGCAAGGTATGCTCTCCACTTTTGTTTTGGGTAAAACTTGCTAAACCTACACAGGCTGTGTATCAAATTCCCACCGAAGGAGAGGCCTCGCGGGACAACAGTGCATGGACCCTTCAGAGACTCTTCAACAACTTGCAGACCAGCGACACTGCAGTTTCCACGACAGAACTCACTGTGTCCTTTGGTTGGGATTCTAGACAAGCATTTGAGCAGCAAGATGTGCAGGAGCTGTCGCGAAAGCTCATGGAACGATTGGAGGTGAAGATGAAGGGCACAGTTGCTGAAAAGACCCTCTCCGATCTTTTCGTTGGCAAGACGAAGACTTACATTTCTTGTGTCAATGTGCCATTTGAGTCCTCTCGCGTGGAGGAGTTCTGGGACATCCAGCTCAATGTACGGGGCATGAAGACCCTGGATGACAGCTTCAGGGACTACATCCAGGTTGAGCGCTTGGATGGCGAGAACAAGTACGATGCTGGTCCGCCCCATGGCCTACAAGACGCGGACAAGGGTGTCATCTTCGAAAGCTTCCCCCCAGTCCTGCACCTTCACCTGAAGCGATTCGAATACGACCTTAACCTCCTAACGATGATGAAAGTTAACGACCGACACGTGTTCCCGATGGAATTTGATGCTTCTCCCTATCTCGCCAAGGATGCCGACTTCAAGGAGCCCTGGGACTACGAGCTCCATGGTGTCCTTGTGCACAGCGGTGGACTTGATGCTGGTCACTATTATGCGTTCCTGAAGCCTTCCAAGGATGGTCACTGGTACCGCTTTGATGATGACCGGGTGAACCGTGTGACGGAAAAGGAAGTACTGGAAGAGAATTACGGAGGAGAGTACGAACTTGCGAATGGAAGTGCCGGTGTGAAACAGCCCTTCACTCGCCAATACTCCACGAAGCGATCGATGAACGCTTACATGTTGGTGTATATCCGCAAGTCGCGAGTAGACGAAGTTCTCCTCCCGATCGGCCAAGACGATGTGCCCTCTCATATCGAAAAACGCCTGGCTGAAGATCGTGCAGAGATGGCACGTCGCAAGAAGGAAAGAGAGGAGGCTCACCTATACATGAACATTGGCGTTTTGACCGAACAAACATTCCAGTCTCACCACGGGTTTGACCTGACTAGTAGCGAACTGCCCCAAGAGGACCCAGCCACTCCTACACCCTACCGGGCTCTGCGGACGAAGAAAGTCAAGGAATTTGCTCAGGAGATTGCTGAAGAACGAGGACTCGACGCTAGGGCCATTCGCTTCTGGGTGATGGTCAACCGTCAGAACAAGACCACTCGGCCCGACCAAGTCATCAAGGACCAGGAAATGACTGTTGAGGAGGCGCACAACAAATTTGGCACCAAGGGCAGCCCGCTCCGGCTCTGGATGGAGGTTGCTCCCAGTGTCCCTGAGGGTGACAACTCCCCATGGCCTGACAACGATACAGTTCTTGTTTTCCTGAAGAACTTCGACGTGGTGGCTCAAACTCTTTCTGGTGTTGGCCCTGTTTATGTTCGCAAGAGCCAGAAGGTATCCGAACTAGCGCCTACGATCCTCTCCAGAATGAACTGGCCCGCGGGCACCGAGTTCATGCTGTTCGAGGAAATCAAGCACAACATGATCGACGTTATGAAGCCCAAGCAGACATTCCAGCAATCCGAGATACAGGATGGTGACATCATTACCTTCCAGCGTCAGATCAAGGACTCGGAGCTTCCGTCTACTGTCATTTACCAAGATGCCAGACAGTTCTATGACTATCTTCTGAACCGCATGGACGTGTCCTTCGCTCCCATCAAGTCCGCCGAGGGCCAAGAAGCCCCCGAGTTCACCTTGACTCTCAGCCGGAAGATGACCTACGATCAATTCTCGAAAAAGGTTGCTGAGCACCTCAATGTGGAGCCGACTCATCTGCGGTTCTCGCCTGTTCTGGCTAGCAACGGCAAGCCCAAGGCTCCTATCAAGCGGAATGTCACTTCTACCCTTGCTCAAATCCTTAGTGGGCAATATGGTACATATGGCTATACCATGCATCGGGCGGATGCTCTTTATTATGAGGTTCTGGAGATGAGCCTTAGTGACTACGAGAGCAAGAAATGCATCAAGGTCACATGGCTTCCCGAGGGCATCACCAAGGAGGTAAGATTTGATTTGTCACTCTCTCATCAATCTTCACTAACCCCGATATAGGAAGTTATTGAGGTCCTCGTTGCCCGTAACGGCAATGTCGCGGAGCTCTTGTCTGAATTGCAGACAAAGGCAAATTTGAACGACGAGACTGTTCGCGATCTGAGACTCCTCGAGGTTATGGGTGGAAAGATCAAGCAGGAGCTCCGAGGCGATTACAGTGTAACGAACATCAATGAGTACTCCACTCTATATGCGGAGCGTATCCCGGCCGAGGAGTTGAACAAGGACGATGAGGATCGAATCATCAGTGCCTTCAACTTTGACCGCGAGGCCAACCGTACCCACGGCGTTCCGTTCAAGTTTGTTGTGAAGCCGGTTAGCCTTTCTCCCCTTTCCTCCCTCTTGTCCCCATTAAATCCTAACTTTCCCTAGGGTGAGATCTTCAAGGAGACCAAGGAGCGTCTCTCAAAGCGCACAGGCATCAAGGGCAAGCCTCTCGAGAAGATCAAGTTTGCTGTTGTACCGCGCGCGTCTTTCTCAAGTCCCAAGTACATCGAAGATGGTAAGTTCCCTTCGACTATACTGCCTAATTATATATGCTGACCACACCTGCAGATGACATTCTTTCCGACATTGCTGGCCCTGAAGACTACCTAGGCCTTGACCACGCTAGCAAGAGCCGGGGCTTCTGGGGCAAGAGTGATGGCTTCTCCATCCGATAAAGTAATTTCCGGGGCGCTGTGGGGTTTTTGTGGGAGGGCTAGATGCTGCAATCCGGTAAATGAGCAGTGACAGCCAGCGATGACTATGTTTCTCATGTTCCATTCTCATATTTCTATGCTTTTCTTTTATGTCTCCAAATGTTTTCTTTTTGCTCTAGTTGGTACGATAGGAGTAGAAAAGACGTACAAATGAAGTTGCTTGTTTAGGTGCAAACATTGCAAACACCGGACCTCATCTCCATCCAACTCCTGACACGCTACGTTGATCCGTCAACAATCAAGATCCAAGGTCTCAGGCACAATGCGCTTCGCTCTCCTCGCCGGCCTGGTCTCCCTGGTCTCCTCTGTCACTGCTACTGCTTTGACATACCGCCTTGAGGCTAACGAGAAGGCATGCTTCTACACCAACGTTGACGCTTCCAACGCCAAGGTGGCTTTCTACTTTGCTGTTCGTACACCACTATCCACGGCCCAATTCCTTAATCCATGCGCCAGATTGAAGCATTTTACCGTCAGTTGCTAATGCTAGCTCGATCTAGGTCCAATCCGGCGGCTCCTTCGATGTCGACTTCGCCGTGACCGCGCCCGGCGGCAAGATCGTCCTGGACGGCACCAAGGAGCGCCAGGGCGACTTCGTCTTCACAGCGCAGAGCATTGGCGAGTACCAGTTCTGCTTCAACAACGAGATGTCGACATTCGCCGAGAAGATGGTGGACTTCGAGATTGCCGTACGAACCCTGTGTCCTGTTCGAGATGCATGCCACGCGCACCATCAGGCCCGAACAACTTCATAAATTACAGAAGGAACCAGCATACTGACATCCGCACAGGTTGAAAATGAGCAGCGCGCCCAGCTTCCCTCTCGTCAGGGTGCCAGCCCCGAGCAGACTACCAACCTCGAAGAATCCATCTACAAGCTGTCTGCGCAATTGTCGACGATCTCGCGTAACCAGAAGTACTTCCGCACGCGCGAGAACCGTAACTTCAGTACCGTGCGCAGCACCGAGCGCCGGATCTTCAACTTCAGTGTCATTGAGTCTCTGATGATGATTTCGATGGCTGGGTTGCAGGTGTTTGTTGTGCGCTTCTTCTTCCAGGGCGCTCGGAAGGGTATGTTTTCTCCATTTCCCACCCTGATAAGATCGAATCAGGATCTACCTCATGGAATCTTCACTTGAGGAATCAATGCTAACGGCTGGAATAGGGTACGTTTGATGATTGAACTTGATAATACGATGACGATGCATTTTAATCTATTTTGGTCATAATTGGCGTGTCGTGTATTCTTATTACTCTCCTATAGGCTAGAGTTATTGCTTCAATCGCACTCAGAACAGAAATACCTGAGATGACATCGCTGTGTGTCTCCTACTGATCTACCAGTTATAGTGATCCACCCTCAATGTCTTTGGCTTCTCTATTGGCTTGTCTGTGTCGATGCAGAGGCGTTGGGGGGGTGTAGCAGTTTTTGGCTATGGTTGGGGGAGCGTCGGGGGAACGGACGGTGATGCCGCTGCACAGACCCATCTTTCTCAGTTGTCTGGCCACTCGCTGACTGACGGATTCAGAGGAGGCGACGTAGGTCCACTGGTGTTCGAGCTAGTTGGGCTAGTCGGGCTAGTCGTACTTGATCAGGCCGGGAGCTGCGGTGATCGGTCGAGACGTGGCGATCCACAGGTGTTGGATGATCGAACGATCAAAATTATCGAAGGTGAGGGTCTAGGCAGTGTTTTAGGCGAGCGTGAGATCTGTATGAGCGGCTGGATTAATTGTCAGCAGTGTCATGGTGAGGTCAGGGCTGGATAGTGCTGCTGGAGATCAGTGAGTACTGCAAGCTGAGGCCGATCTTGGGCGATGGGCGATGAGCATCGCTTACACCGGTTGAGCAGGTCAATCCGCAATCTCAGGAGCTGGCATTGTCATAGTGAGGCCAAGCCAGGACGGTGCATGTCTGAGAATTTCAGCATTGAATTGAACATCGTGAAGCCCAAAGGTTGAGATGCAATACGAAGCCCTATTTGGGCACCACGACTCGACCGATTGTCGATCGATTCAATTGCGAATTTACAAGATGCACAGAGCAATACTCGTCTCGGTGTCTTGGAAGTATCCGTGGATATCAGTGTCTATGAACAGGGGCATGGTTCATAGTTCACAAAGCCAACAAAACAAGTTTCCATCGTCATCAGCAGTCAATGTCAAAGGACATACCAGAATGAGAAAACACAAGGTACGATGAGTCGGTCTAGAAACAGACCTTCAAAAATAATGGGGATACTAAATTCTGCGAGGAATGATACGACGTATGAAACCCGATGATGCAACCGCGATATTGGTGGTGCTAGGCGGGCAAGGGGAGGCCCCAACAGAGTTAATCGCATGCGCCCATGGTCAGATGTGTTTCACTTTCAATGTGCTCCATCCGCCTGACTATTGGATATGACTTCATATGGCCATGTGGCCTACACCCAGAGTGTCTGTCCCCTATCGGAATGTCGCCGCTGGGAGGGCGAGGGTGATATCATGGCAACACAGCGACCGGTGAGTAGTACGAATCGACCATCCACCGTCATGTTTCGCCTCTTTCAGCCAATACGCATGCAATGCGAGAATACAAGCACTATATCGAGTACAGGGGTTCGATAGTGGGTTCGATATGGCATAGAGTGGGTATAGGAAGCTGTGAAGTCATACGAGGCTGGGTGGCTAAGGGCATCCCTGATCTTTCCGATATGTCATATCGGCCATGCGATGACCAGAGGTGGAGTGAGGCGCCATGAACCGAACTTTGATATTTCGCTGATCAGAGACATTCTCCCCGGGTCTCGCGACATGCCGGTGCGCGATCGGACCGCAGGGGGCTTTCTACAGTACAATATACATAGCGTGTCAGACTCAATATTTGGGGCTAGCTCGATGGCTCTGCTCCACAAGGTTCTTTTGAGTTACGACATCGCACATGGCATGTGGCCGCGACTGATATCACATCAGCATCTTTTTATCCACTCACAGCGTACAGTGTTACGCTTTATCTGCATCGAAGCGAGATTTCTTTCCGGATTGAGTATCGACTCCAGAATCCCTACCCTCAGGGCTGAAGAATAGCAGTTAATGATGCAGCACTTGCGACACGGCTGATTTTTCGGCCTTGGATTCTTTTTGCAAGCGAAGTATCCACTAATCTCCAATTATCTCCCATCATCGTCTACATGGCCTGACGTATATGTAGTGGTTCGGGTGTGCATCGTCTGGCATCTCACAGGCTCACCGAAATGAATAATAGGGGAGATGGACTCCGACTATATCATTATGGAGAAGGACTACGTTGAGGTGGAGAAAAAGAGGCGACCCTCCCAGCAGAAAGTGGCCGCGCCAAGTACCAGGACAACGGCGCCGACCATGCGCGACCCATCGTCTTCGCCTCCCCCGCTGTGATGGCGAATGATCTGGCTTGCAGACCCTGGCTCTTCCTCTCTGTCCCATGGCTGTCACTGGTTACAGATTGACTTCTCCGCCGATGACCCAGACTTTTCCCTTTTTCGGGGTGTTCTCGAGTTTGGCTCCTCTGCTCGCCACATCTTAGCCAGTAGATATACTCCGTCTAGATAGGTTTCTCCACATCCGCTTTTTCGTGGTTGGAAGTACTGTAAGTAGTCTCGTGTCTCAGGCCAATCAGTCGAGTAGCATCACCAGGGATGCTGAATTGTTGAATTCACCGGATCGTGGCTGGATGGTCCGCTGGCCAAAAACACTTTCATATCTGATCTGCTGCAGCACTTGAGGGCTCCCTGACGTCAGGTGTTCTTGCATGCCTGAGGTTGCAAAGGGCAACCTTTCCCCGGAAGCTCGAGACAGACCAATGATGATCCTGGACAGGCTCCATTTTTTCTGCTGCCCCATGCCTTTCAAAGGTTCGGATTCTGCGCGATCGTACGAATCAGGCAGGCGGATTCCGATATGCACTATGCTGTGTCGAGGCACCTCCGGTATAGGTGAGTTCGCGGGTGCCAAGGGAGAAGGTGTAGAACAGAGAGGGTATAGATTATGGAATTGGAGTAGAAAGGTATCCTACTCGGGGTGTCTCTGGGTTCCTGCATGGGTCGCGATTGATCAAAAGTCGCCAAATTGAAGCTCAGATCGCCCCGACGGCTGGCGATGACGCGATGGCTTGATCCAACGGGGAGCCTCAGCATTTCGGCTCTCCAAGACTGCAATGAGTCCCACAGTACAGTATATTCCCGAGCACTTTTGGATCAGACCAACCGGGACACGAGAGGAACGAGACCATCAGCCATTACACTGTACACTATGACAGATGACAGCTTTCGGATGTTCACAAGCCCCGATCATCTCTGTGTACATGTACACCCAAACCCCGAATAGCGTCTCCACTGGGAATGTCCACTTCACGCTCCGCATTGCACCTGTCCCGAACCGGCGCTGGAAGGCTAATACGGCCTCGACGGTTGTCGGGGATGCACCGGTGGCCTTGATGATTCGTCTAACAGACGTCAGTCGCAGATCTGCAGGGGACCGTCTGCTGCGTTGCCGATCTCAGAGCGCCTTCGGCTCCGATCCATTCACGCATTCCCCAGTGACCTCATCGGGATACATAGTTGGGCCTTCTCCCCGGTGGACCGACTGATGCTACATACGGTCACTTCCTGCGCCAGTCCCCGTGGAGAGGTGGAGAAGGGGCTGAAATTATGATGAAAAGCCCTTCCGCGCCATACGCTGTACGCACTGTCTTCTCACCCCCATTCGAGGGAGAAGTGGATACCGTTCCTATGATGTCGCCGTGCCTCATTTCAGCCATCTTCAGCCAATGATGTCACCTTGCCTAGGTCCGTCGATGCAGTCCCTCTTCGACTATTGCCCCAAGGCTGTTCTCTGAGCCTATCAGACTCTTCCCGACCTGGCCTCCTCGTTCCTCGATTGTCCACCGGTGATTTCGTATGCAGTGGAACCAGCCCATGTTATATATACCTCGAATCGGGAAGTAGGTCTACTCGTTTTCCTTTTACCTTAAACTGTCCGTGCCTATTAAACCTTGTACCTTCCCGCCCATAAAGCACGGTATACTCTATCTGCTGCCCCATCTTTGTCTGCTGTACGATATTCCAACGACTTAACCTCCCGGTTTCCCTTCCTTGGTTCATCCCTCCCAAACTGCCAAGTTCACCTCGATCACTTTCCAAGGTAAGCAAAGGCTATCCCGTGGGCTTAGAACAGTCGCTTCGCCCCGTTCCTGTGGAAGTGTTTCCGCAAGCGATGCTTTCCAGACTTGTCCAATCCGTGGTCAATGACGCCGAGGGCTTTTGCCTCAAGCTCCCAGAAAATCATCCCCCTTAGCAACTGATCCACTTCCCTAGCATAAACTGACAGCTTTCCCCCATCTTTTAGACACTCACCACCCACCACCCACCATGAATGAAAGCACACCCATGCAGCCCTCTAACATGGTCCAAGGCATGTTTACTCAGGACGCTGGAGCTGGACCTCGCGCGACCGACAGCCATGTCGAAAGCCAACGATCAATGGATCAAGTCTCCCTCGAGGACTACAACCGTACTATGCTTGAGTATACCCAACGACAAATGTCATCCTTCGTCGACCTAGACGACCGCCGCGGCAGTGGCTCTAGTGGCCGAAGCAGTGATAGCAGTGGCTCCAGCTGCAATAGCGGCCGCAGTAGTCACAACAGCGTCGTTACCAGCCAAGCCAACGCCCCTCCCACGTCTGCTGGTGCTGCCGCCGCCAAGCGCCGCAGCATCCAGCAGGGGGGGAAGTCTGCTCTTAGCCCCAATGAGGCTCAGTACTAGGACCACGGTCTAATCAAGGTATGCTATCCATTTCCGACTTCAATCTCGAATGACATTGCTAATTTGCCTTATGAATTAAGCGGTCCATCTCCCTTAAGACCGGTATATGGCCTTGGCTTAACTCATCGGAGTTCAATGGCGCAACATTGACGGATTTCATTTACATTATTTCATTCTCGTCCGTTTCTCATGGGGTTAGTGGTGTATTATGAGCAGCGCGCGAGAGCGCTTGCGCATATTGGTTTTCTCTGCGGTGCAGCATTTTCAAAGCCTTGAATTTGTTCCCAATTTGAGGCGGGTCATTGAAGTTGACTATTACTTCAACCTGTCTACAATACCCCCCCTTCCCTTATTCCCTGACACATCACAACTTTCATGATCGACTGGTCACCGCCTATCATTTGTTGATGCAAATATTTCTCAGAACTTGCTGGTACTTGCATCACCATTTGCTGTTGGCGGGTATCATCGTTCCTTCCCCCCTTTTCTTTTCTTCATTCGTGTATCACTGCTGTTTTACTGTATCCTTCCCTCTGCGAGGGTAGATACCAGTCTTACAACACCACGTTTTTTTTTGTTTTTTTCATCGAGCAAACGAGCGATTTTGGTGTTTTGCTTTGGAGTTTGGGTTTTGCTTTCGGCCTGTCTGATGACCAACACCAACATCTCGAGCGAGGGTGCAAGTACACCTTCCCAGAAAAGTTTACGACCTGATGTGATGTATTATTACGACTATGCCTTGTTGGGATCATGACCTATCTCTACAATAAATTTTTGGAGCCAAATATGGAGTGCTCTTTTGAGTTACATGCTTTGGTAGAAGTGTCCAACTTAGTAAGAGATATACGTAGTTTGTGTTTCATAAGATATCTAGAATATTCAATTTGAACCTAACAAGCACCTTCTGTGAAGTTTTGAATCTTGGAATATCTCATAGTAGACGACCGAAAAATCTAAATGGTGGGTGCGATTTGAACATCTTTTCGAGATCGTGCGTTCCTGGGGGTTGTCACCGGGGATGGTGGATGGATATATATCGGAGTCGATGAAAACAAATGCTGAATCTGCCCCTTCGCAGGGTTCAATCAGGAACAAGGACTTCCCTCAATTAAATCTCGACCGAGTGCTAGACTTTGAAAAGACTCGATTGACTTTATTGCCGAACCTCGGGATGCATGGACTCCCGACTGGTTGAAGATATGGTGATCAAGATCCCGGAAGCCCCACCAGTAGCCCCAACTCTACTCTACTCAGTAAAAGTGCATGAATCATAACAGCACGTAGCACGAGCAAACACCGGTCCTGCATTGTGGAGGAGAACGCATCCCTTGATGGGCGTGGGATTCGTTAAGTGGATGATTAGCGCATTCCTCGGGGTCGAGATCAGATCCCTTGCGTGATATTCAGACTGGGGATTGCTTTTCTTTGTGAACGCCTAAACACATATCCATGGAGTTCTATGCATATTTCGTCAAGTATCTAGTTCAATTGATTCAGAGGGATTGATTGATGTCGCGCCTTCCCCATCTGAACTTCAATGCACGGCGATGTCGGGATATTCCATTTGACTCGGAAGGCAGATAGACCAGCAACATACCAGAGAACCTCAAATCTCAAGTCTCAAACCTCAAGAGCCACTTGACCCGAAATCGTCTTCCTCCACATTCCAAACGATTGAACACGCTCTCTCAGTGGCCAATTAGCCCATGCTCTCGAGCCTTTTCCTTGTATTCTCGAAACCCTGGAATCCTGGAACCCCGAGTAACCAGGGGAAGAACGATGGGATATCGTAGGGCATCCAACCCTGGTAATTTCGGGGACTCCCCGAGGTGCCGATAGAAGTCCCGAGACCGAGCTCGTGTGGTCGAACAGCTCACGTCAACACAGGGCTCTCTCTCCTCTTTCCCTCGACACCATTTCGTCGACACCATTTCGTCGACTACCACAAGGGCTTCACTTAGTCGACACTCTTCGACGCCCTAATCAGCCCAGCTCTCGTCATTCTTTTCTATCGAGAATACTTTACACTCTTTTGGACTCGAATTCTCCCACCGCGTCAATCCTTGACAATTTTGCATGTAACCAAACAGCGAGAGCATCGCATTCGCATACACACTCATTACACTTGCATCTCCATAATCAAAACGGGATCCATCATAATGCGCTTCACTACTCTCGTCGCGTCCTTCTCAGCCCTCACCGTTGCAACCTCCAGCCCCGTTGTCCAGAACCCTTCACCTTCGGCCCCAACACCCTCCAAGCCCGTGATCCCGTCCGTCTCTACACCATATGAGTCGCCGTCTGCCACACCCAGCATGATCACCATGGTCGGACCCTACCAATGCCCACCGAAACAACAGAAGCAATGCTGTCAGTCTCTGCAGGAGACGTCCCACGATGTCATGAAGGGCCTGGGTGAACTTGTGCCTATCCTGGGAGGAATTACAGTTAGCTCCAAGGTGACGTTCCAGTGTATGTTCTAACCTTAACAAAGAACAGAGAATACAGGCTAAATAAATCAACAGGCAAGAACATGACTCCAGAGGAATCACCCGATTCCTGCACGGACCACGAATACTCTCCCATGTGCTGCAGCAGTACGCCATCGGTACGTTCTTTGGATAGCCTCATTGATAGTACCCACTGACTAATCTCTACAGAACTCCATCGGTGCCTGCAAGAGCTTCCCCGACGCCAAAGAAGCCTACTACCGCTCGTTCGGATTCGGCCAAGAGAGCCAAGCTGACTACATCATGGATGCTGTTGACTAAGAATTATACCAGCATAGCGGCGGTGTCTGGCATTTTGGAGGATTGTTGGGATATGATACACGAGGAGGCATTGGCGTTTCTTTTTCTCTTGATATAACTTTGGCGGTTCGCCTTTATGTCGGGTTACTTTTTGTGTATTAATGGTGACGGTAAAACTAGACATTGACATGGGCCGTCTATGGACAAAATGTCCGGCCCACGGCCCGTCCATAGGCGGCCCACGTATAGACAGCCAAGCCCGGCCTATCGACACCTAATCCTGCTTGATTTTGGATTTTCTGCCTGATTTAGCCTGATTTGGCCTAAACTTTTTGTATAATTTTTAGCTTATTTACCGTTTCTTACCTCCGTTCTAGTCTAAACGCGTACTATCACCCCTTTTTTTATCCTTCTATGTTATATCTATATAAAATAGTATTATTCCTACCGTATTTAGTACTACTTTTATTAGTCGTATAAGGAAGGAATATTATTATTATCTATATAAGGGTAGTTGTCGGATACACACGCAGCCACATAAAAGCGAGTACCTGCGTATATGGGTGTTCCGTATAAATCAACCGTCTTATAATCCGATTGAACAACAACTTCGAAGATCAGACAAGAGGGTGAGCGATCTTAAGATAGACTAGTGCTCATATAGTCTAAACGAAAGTATAATACACACAAGAGAAAAGCCCCTCTTCTTCAATAAAAGAAGAACTCCCCTTCTTCACTTCAGATTTAAAAGAAGAAAGAAGTTCGAAGAGATAGGTAAGAAAAAGAGAGAGTGTAGGAAGTCTGATTCTTCTACCTAGGATTTCTTCACGTATTTATAGACAAATATACCTAGGCATCATATGCTTCGGATTTAAGCAAAGACAAGCGAGACATAGTTATTTAATATCATATATCCTGTTTTAATTTGATTTAACCTTGCTCTCTTTACTTAAAGGCTTCCATGGCTTTTGTAGTCCTTGCTACGAGGATTCCAGAAGGGCTCTGAACAAAGATTCCTTCCTTTCTAAAAGCACCTTGGGGTCGTCGAATTCCACGCACTTACCATCGGCCATTACAGCCACACGATCGCAATCCACTATCGTATTTAAGCGGTGTGCAATCACAATGATTGTTCGGTCAGCAAACTCGGAGGTGATGATGGCTTGTATCAGCTTGTCCATCCCAAGGTCCACACTGCACAGAAAGGAGAAAAGATAAGCTTGTGGACACACAGCCAACAGTCAAAAGAAGAGATCATTGAATACCTGCTAGTAATCTCATCCAGAACCACAACCTTGCCTGGTCGGAGTAATGCTCTGGCGATACAGAATAGTTGCCTTTGGCCGTGACTTAGCGACTCCTTTTTTAATTCGACGTCCAGCCCTCCATTCTGCTTAATCAATGACCACAGCTGCACAGCATCGAGGGCCCGAATGAGTCGCTTGTCATTGGAATGATCGCTCTCCGTCAGGTCTTGATATGGATCAAGATTTAGCCTCACGCTACCGGCGAGAAAGTACGGGTCTTGACCGAGCCCATTCAGCCGCGAACGGACGGTTTCTTGATTGAGCATGGCTAGGCTCTGTCCATCCACCAGGATCCTACCGGAAGTCAACTCTAACAATCGAAACAAAGTCAGTACAACAGTGCTCTTCCCACTGCCCGTCCGGCCACATATCCCAATCTTCTGCCCAGGTTGAATGTGCATTGTCACTCCATCCAGGGCTGGCCGGTCCGAATCTTCCGCAGTATCGTCGTAAGATGCAGAAACTTGTTCCAGAATGACCTCCCCCTTGTCAGGCCAGCTTGGGGGTGGCTGGTTACCATAATCGCTGGCTGTGTTACCGGGCATCGCGACGAGGTCACTCTCAAATTTCTTGATGCGTGCGATTGCACCCAGCGTAGTCTCGAGCATAGTGTAAGTATTAACCAGCTGGTTCAAATAGTTCGACAAGGTAATGATTTGCACGAGAGCAACAGCAACACCGGCCATTCCGATTGACGAGCGTAGTTTGACCGCGATGCCGACAATCAAGACTGTCAAGGCTGCTGTGACCAGGTCAAGAACCAGCAAGAGCCATCTTTGGATGATGAGTAGTGAGTACCACGGCTTCTGGGCGTTGGTCACCAAACCATAATTTGTCTTTCGAAAGCGAGCCTGCCATTTGAAAGCACGGATTGTAGGTAAGCCGCCTAGAGTGTCGAGAAACTGGGTGTACACTGGGGCCTTTTCAGACAAATCCAACAACCTCATTTGCTTTGCGGTTCCCAGGTAAAACTTTTGGATCACAAATAACACTGCGATGAGCGCAGGATAGCTCACTGCTACCCAGCCAACTCCGGAGCCAATTAAGCCGGCTTGTGCAATACAGGTAAATAGGTTTTGAGTGAGAGTCAATATCTGTAAAGGCAGGTTCATATCAACCATTTGAATATCCTGGGAAAAACGAGTCAATATCTCGCCACTGTCTTGCTTCGCAAAGAGGCTCAGTGGAGCGGATAGAGTCGCCTTGAGCAAAGTACTGTGCAGCGAGAGACCGGACTTGCGTGCCATGAAGCTGAATGCAAACCATGTGGCAAGTGCAGAGGATGCGAGTGCAGCGATTTGTAAAGCAGCATAGACACCTAAATAGAGCCCAAGGTGCTTATTGCCGTGGGAAGTGCTATCCTCTGCCCACCACTTGAGCCACTCAACAGGGAAAACGGAAAGAAAGGCCCACACTGCTTCCAGCGCGAGAAATGTCATCAGTGGGGTGACTCCAATCGCCTTGATATAAAAGCGATAAACCGAGGAATCGCTAATCATCTTTTCCTTAGCAGCGCGTGGCGTTGACTCTGTTTTTGGTGTATTATGGTGAGTATTTGGAGTTCCCGAAGCTCGTTTTTTGCTTGTGTTCATCTGCACTTGAGATTTTTCGGTTGGCACGTCGATTTTGTCCGAATCCGTGTCTGACCCCCGTTCCAGTGAAGGCAGTCTGTGACCGTGGGTTTTGTGTAGATATCCTTCAGCTGTGATGAGTTCTTGATAGGTACCGCGCTCGCTAACGCTTCCCTTCGAGTCCAACACGAATATTTGGTCAGCTAGAGGTAGCAGACGGGATGAATGAGTCGCTATGACAACAGTTGTACCCCAGCGCGAAAACAGCCCATTCTTTCCGAAACAACGGCGAATAATCTTGTTCTCTGTGGTGACATCGAGCCCACTGAAGGGGTCATCAAGTAGAATTACGTCTTTCCGGGAATAGAGAGCACGAGCCAGGGCAATCCTTTGCTTCTGACCACCGCTGAGTGCGGTGCCTTTGCTGCCAATCCTTGTTTGATCGCCGGCGGGAAGTCTGTCCAAGTCGTCCCGGAGATCGCAGCAGTGAATGATTGTTGAAATCAAGGTCTCATCCAAAGCGGAACCGGATAGAATGTTATCCCGGATAGTTTGGTTGACCAACCAGGGAGTTTGTTCACACCATGCAATGTCCGTCACAGTTGTGACGATAGTCCCATCTATTATCGGGCATTTGCCTAATAAGGCATATAGCAGCGTGGTTTTGCCGACACCTGATGGGCCAACGATGAAGTTCGAGGTGCCTCTCTTGATGGAAAGGTTGATATCGGTCAGAAGGGGATCTTTGTTTTTGAACCATCCCAGCGATACCTTCTCTAGCTGAATTACAACGAGAGAGTCCGGCTGCAAAATTTGATCATCGACATCAAGTTTTGTGACTGTAGTCTTCTGTAGCACGGAGCTATTCTCCTCAACTGAAGTGGTGACAGAGACAGCATCGCAGGGGCGGGTACGATTATCAACATGGCTGTCTTGGCAGAGATAATCCTCGATTCGCTCAAAGCAGCCGATTGCTGCTCGAGAGTTCACAAGAGAGCCAAACAATGTAAACAGGGGCTGCGACAGTAAGGATAGAATAGACAAGGAAGTAAACAGACGTGAGACATCCAGAGGGCGCCCACCCCCGAGCGTCACCGCAGCATAAATGGCAAATGCCAGGACGGGAGACAGGATCTGGGGTAGCAATGCAATAGTTGAGGTGCCGGCGCCCAAAAGTCGAAACGGTTTTGAGGCATCAACCTCCTCTTGGCGGAGAGTAGTGACAATTGCAAATAACCGGTCGGTCAGGCCGGAGATCTTGATCCCTTTGATAGAATCCAACATGGCGGAGACGCGACCCACACGTAATTGCGATTTGCCCATCCAATGTTTTTGGAACTTCTTGGTGTACTCTGATAGATAGGTAATGGCTATGAAGGAGCCCAGAGCAGTGATAGCAGGAGCAATGCACGCATATTGAAGTTCAGTTTCGAGAAGATATGTGGCAATGATGATCTGCAGGGCGTTGGCCCATAGTTCGTGAATCTCGCGCAGACCATTCATGATGCGATCAACGTCCGTACTCATCAGTGTCACTGCTGCCTTCTCGGTTGCTACGGACGCCGGTGATTGGAGCGTTTTCTCAAAAATGGCCGTCATCAGCATACTCCTGATCAACGCCAAGGAACGAAACCATGACGCCCAATAGAATCCAGTGGAAACCTTAGGTAAATCAACGTTAGTTTTATTGCTCACAGGTGAGCTTAAATCTGGGAACGAACCGCAATACCAAGATAAATGAGGAAGTATGCCCCGATCATGCCATAGCCCACATTCACGCTTTGTTCCGGACTCGCCTGTAGGTATTCAAGGAATCGTCTCAGGCACAGTGGCTGACTGACGGTAAAAGCAATCAGTAGCAACCGCGGAAATAATGGAGTGAAAAGATTCCAACGCAATGCGCGAATCAACGTGTATATCAGTCGACGACGATCCTTCTGGTCCGTTTTCTGCCACGATGCCCAGAATTGCTGGTCCAAGGTCTCAACGGCCATAGACCTTTCCAATAGGTGTAAATCCTTGGGTGTTATCTTTTGTCGCGCTCCTTGTCGCAGCAGCCCATTCACCCACCAAAACACCGCCCTGTTGTAGATACTGCTCTTCGCGTATGGACTAAGAGCCCGATCCTGCTCTGAACAGAAGAAACGCCGCTTCTCCACGGCCTCCATAATCAAAAGACAAGCCTTCAGGGCAAATGCCGCTGTGAAGACGTTGCGCAGGTCCTCAGTCACATATCTAGCTAGCCATAGGGTGCGGACCACAACCGCGTCCAGAAAAGTTGAGAGTAAATACGTATTGACGATGGATGACGGGCGAAGAGTACGAGTATGTTCAAGAGATGATAGCAGGGCCAGAAACACGCTTGCGCCGGTGCTCAAGCATGAGGCAGCAATCCCCGCAGCGGATGCAGGCATTGGGTTTACCGCCCATAGTGCAATGAGGGTGAGTTGCAAAGCAGCGTACCCGATCGTCACCACCAGCTTGGAATTTCGGAGCCACAGGCCATCGACACAGCGGTCTCGGGCAAAGAGCAAGTAAATACGGGTTGGCGCCACCAGCAGGAACAACGCCGCGGGCGCTATGAGAAAGAAGTACAACTCAAAGGCGAGAGTAAAGTCGAAGTCATCCCGACAGCCTGATACTACTGGTCCAAACGATGAATCTGATTGAAAACAGACATTGTGTTGGGGGTCCATAACGGTGAATTGAAAATTGCCGATGAAAACGCCTGACAGGCGACAGTGAAAGAAGAATCTCCAGGACTCCGAAAAGAGGGGGGGAAGGCAAACAAACAGCGATAAGGAGACATTGACATGGGTTGGGTCATGGTCACTTTTTTACTGACCCATGGGTCAGATTTTTGGATTTTTTTTGTAATTACCATGAAATTTATTAGAAATAATCTTTAATATATATCGGAATTCCTAGGAATTTCTACGTTTTGTATCAAAAGCTCACGGGGGGAAAACCATCCGAAAATAGCCCTACCACGTGACCTATAGACCCTGTCATATTACTAGAAATCACTAGGCTATGTTAACTAACGCCCTCCTAGGATTTACTAGGAAACGCTAGAAACTTTTTGGAGGTGACGGGGTGGGGATTTCACCCCGTCACCCTATGAGCTGTACGCTTAACATCACCTAGCGAATTGATGGCAGTTGAAATGAAACTGGCATTTGGTTAGACTATTCATGGGCTTTGCTCATTCACTGACGGAACAAAAATCCACCTGCAAAAAGCACACTGCACTTAAAAGGTACAGCGAATGCCGGTCTCCTCCATTTCCATTTCCCATTTTCCATCACCAGCACAGTGCACATCCATTTCTCGCAGCCTACTTCCGCTCCATCATCACAAACCAGCGCCACTTATTGTAACACTTATCAATATTCGCCATAAACTCCGCAAGCCGGGTACTCTCCGTCGGCTTCTCCAAATCCTTCTGCAACTCTGGCTCGATTGCATTCCAAATACTCGTCAATTCGACAAAGATCCTCGCCGGTCTCATCGCTTGATGATGTCTCAACATAGTATGAGCCCACACAACAGCCGGATACTCTGCCCTAACCGCATCCCAACCGTACTTCATCTCATACAACTGTTCATCCGCGACCTCTTCGATGGGCTTGAACCGTGCCTGAAGAACGTGGAACCATCCATCTTCGAGTGGCTTGGTACGCAGGTCCTGTCGATCCTGGCTGGACAACTCGGCGACCCACCATTCTAGCGCTTTGTCGCGGAGACAAAGGTGCAGATTTGTGCGGATAGCTCCCTCTTGTATTGTTTCGACAATGACGCGCAGGTAGTTGACAAAGGCGTAGACGTCTCGGAAGTACAGAATGCCGTTTTCGCGATGCACGTGGCGGGTTAGGGTTTGGTCAGGTGTGAAGTAGCCGAGTTCAGAGGGGATCAAAAATGGGGATTTGCTGACTTCGGCTGATTGATCGACTCGTCCGGAAGAGTCTTCGTAGTACAGCTCCGTGTAGGTGTCATCGAGGGCTTTGATGAATTGGGCGATGGTTGTGCCTGGGACTGGCGTTGCGAGTCTTCTGTGCAGGGATGGGTCGAGGAGACCATAGAGGACGACTAGCTGTTCATGTTCAGTAGCTCTGCTGTATTTTGCATCGCATTGTAGGCGCCGGAGGAGGTTGTGGGACCAGGAGACGGGATTGGGATAAGACGTGGTTTCTTCGAACCGGTGGACTTTTCCGTGCACCTCGGCTAGGGCAGTGTACTCGGATGGAGCGAATCGTTCGAGAAGGCGTTTGAACCAGCCATCTTCAAGGGACAGGTCACGAAGAGACAGTCTGTCTGCCTGGGACAGCTCTGAAATGAACCATTCCTGTGCGAGACCTCGCAGACAAGCATGAAGATTGGTGCCCACGATATCTTCTCTTTTGAAGACGGACAAGGCGCGAATATGGTTGATGAAAGCAAGGACGTGGCTGAAATACATGACGTTATTGATGCAACGGATGTGGTTATCTTCAGTCAAGTCGGGGTCGAAGTAGCCGACCTCTGCCGTATTCCAAACAGTTGACTTGGCATAATCCCCAAATGAATGAGACGTATTCGAGCGCACATGGCTTGGAATGCCGGCGAGGTTTGCAAGTGAGGGTAGAAGACGGGCAGGCCATTCTGGGTTCGGTTGGATATTCGAAGGGAGAGAGCGCTGTCTGGTTGGAGACAACATGTCTGTGTCTGTCAGTGCATGCCGCTTGCATCAGCAGTGGATGTTACCTACCGACCAGGGCGGAGCTTTGATTCTCGGGTCAAGATAGATGCAGGCTTGGGACAGAGAGAAAACAATATTGGTAACAATGGAAACTGGTGATAGGAAAAGGGTGTGAAGAGGTGTTTGTCTTGACTCACGTCGAGGAAGTGAACATGAACAGACTCTATCTGACGAACTCTGAAAATCCATCCGAACATACATCAAGTTCTCGAATTTGGAGTTTGTCATGGAAAGAATGCTTCTGGTGCCTGATCGAGAAGATAATCTAGCGCCTACTTCCACGCGGGGCTTCGTTAGATAGTCGGTGTCTTGACACTGTCCCATATGCGGACTTTACACATTGGATGTTCTGTTCTAATATATGAAACTATCCTAAAGTCCCACGACTGGTCCATCTCTGAACCTACCCATAGACCGCAAAGTCCAGCGAATGTGTTAGCAGGCTGCAGATACTACAGAATAGATATTATCGTATCATGCAATACCTTTGTGTGATGCCTCGACATGTTCAACGTACAAAGAGACCAAGGACAATCTACCTCATCCGGGCCGTGAATAACATCTCCCATTTCCTATTCTTGTCCTACTTCATACTCTTTTCCGCTTTTCCTTCTCCCATTGCACTTAACTGTGCTCTTGTCCCCCGTAAATCCGGACATAGAAACATGGAACCAGCTGCTGTAGGGTCGCTGGTGAGTCCGAGAGGCAACAGCATTTGAACCTAGACAATATATCGCAACGAAAGTACTTGCTCCACGGGACCCGCGCGCTTTCATGGATCTGATGAAGACAATGAGTCTTATAGGGTCGACAGATAATGAAATAATGGTTGACTAGACAGCTGCAAATCGAGAATTAAATGGTTGCTTGGATCACCGAGTTAGGAATTCTACTCCATGAATGCCAGCAAGAATGACACGCCTTCATTGTACAAAGTGTTTTATCGCAGCTCTAGACTGACGTGCATCTATCAAAATGGAACCCATGCCCCAACACTCTGTATCCTCAGAACGCTTAAAGCAAGATATGAATGCAACACAACGCAGACTACTTATTCTCACCATTGCACCATTCAAGGTACGCATCATCCAGCTCCTTCATAAACTCCGAAACCGCCGTACTCTTGGTAGGACAGTTGACCGGCCATTGAAGCTCCAGGTCAATACCATACCAAATCTGCTTCAGCTGTGCATAGGTACTGGTAATACCAGCCGCTTGAGCATTGCGCATCATGCCATGGGCCCATTTGACGGGATCGTAGCCATTCTCCGCATCCTCTTTGTCGTACTGTCCCTCCTTGTACCGGCGCAAAGCAACATCATAGAGAGGCTTGAAGCGCTTCAGAAGAGCTTTGATCCAGCCTGTCTCGAGAGGCATCACGCGTAGCACTTCTCTTTCTCCGAAATTGAGTTCCATGTCGAACCAGTCCTGTGCTTTGTCGCGAAGACAGGAGTGGAGGTTGGCGCGGATGACAGGTTCGGGTTTGGTGAAGGCTAGACTGCGGATGTGGTTGACAAAGGCGTAGACGTTGGTGTAGTAGGTGGTGCTATTGCCGGTGTATCTGTGGTATATGGCGGTATCGTCTGGAGTGAAGTAGCCAACGTCGTTTGTATCCCAGGGAGAGGACAGGTCTGTCGTGACAGGTGCGGTCCACGATGGTGGGCTTGTAGCGTCGAGCGAGTTCATGAAGTCCTGGTATCTCCCTTCCCCATGGGGATTCAACACTTTCTCTTTCGTATTCATCAAATGGTGTTCTCGTTGTCTTCTTTCCGGGTGGGCATGCATGGCTTTAAGCATATGCTCGGACCTGAGATGTTCTGGGACTGGGTGTGATGGCATATTGAGTGGACGTCCTGTAATAAGGGTGTTCCAAAGGATGAGGACAGAGGTCAAGGCGAAGCTGTAGAATTTAGGGGAAAATGTGCTAGGATGCAGGGGTCGTCTTGTACTCAGAGAGACAAACACCTCTCTAGATTGTTTTCCTCAGACCCGAGCCTGGACTGGGCGTGACAGGTAAACCACGAAATTCAAAGAGTCTCAGCAGGTTCTGAGCCAAGATAAAGAATAAGCAGCGGCATGTGAGAAATGTTGATGGAGATGAGAAAAGTGACGGATGAAGCGGTGCTGCTGCCCAATACTGCAGTGAGCCTCACTTCCTTGACTGTATGGGCCTATGTTCCACCAGATGAAAGGGAGTATTATAAAATGGTCCATTCGATCACTTTAGCTTGAGGTTTTTTTTGGATATCATGACTCGGGTAGTTAAAAATACATTTGAAGCTTCTATCGCCAGTTTCGGCTGTTCGGAGGCCCCCATGGGGCGCCATGCTGCCCACCAGGATGGGGAGGAGGGAAGTGATATTGCCCTGGAGGCAAAGGCTGTCCTGGAGGTCCTGGAGGCCCTGGAGGTGCGGGCATAGGTCCAGGGAAAGAAGGCGGAAAGGCTGAAGGGTTAATGCCCGGGCCAGGCGGAGGAAAGGCCATGTTCGGGAAATGTGGGGGTAGGGCAGGTGGCCAGCCGGGATATTGTGGAGGCGGGGGTGGAAAAGTAGTCTCCGGAAGAGCGTACTGTGCATAAGAGTAGGAAGAAGGGGCTTGGGCATGTGAGGCTTGGTGGGGAGGTGGGAAATGAGGCTGTTGAGGCTGCTGAGGTGGGGATGCTTGTCGCGGGGAATATGGGCTTTCGCGACTAGGGGATCTTCGGGAACGGCTTCTGGACGACGATCCATACCGAGCCTCACGTTTACCGGTCGGAGACCGACTTCGCGATCGGGAGGTTCGGCTGTCCAGGGAGGTATCGCTGTAGCGTCTGCGTTTGAGATCGCGATCTCCGGTGACACTTCGACTACGACTGCGAGTACCATCGGGCCCTCGCCTTTTCATCTGCTGGCAGAATGCTCGAGACCAGCCGTAATATGTCTCGCCATCCAAAATCTCACCGCTGATCTCGTCCCGTACGATCCTCTGACCTAGCTCATCAATATCGATATTTTCATCGTCCTTAATGAGCTCCCCAGTTCCGTAGATTTGATCCGCATCCTTCAGGAATCCCTTTAAAGCTTGTACCAAACTCTCATCTGCAGGGCCCGCGAGGAACTGAAGCGGCTTGATGGTATCGGCGTGAAGGGGGATAGTCGAGTTGGGGATGATGTGGGGGATCAGGTTGCCGGCCGGAAGATCGTAGTATGGTGTTGACGGATCACCGTGCATTGATGGCATGTTGAATGGTGTCTCCTTCCCGGTCAACTTCTTGGCGGCATCTGTCTCGCTGGCCAATACATCGTTCGACGATGGCGAGGGTCCCGTGGAGGCCGAGTGTTTCACCACCTCCCGCAGCCTGTGGAGGAGGTCGGGACTGAAATAGCCGTGCTCGGACCAGATATCAAGAAGATCATCGAGGCGCCGATGGTGTCGGGGGTGCTTCTGCCGATCGTAGGCTGCAGCGTGGCCGAGCAGGTCCACCATGAAAGGCTGCAGGGACCCGCTCACCGTGGAGAATATTGCCGTGCTGTCCAGGTGGTACTTGCTGTGATGGAACAGATCATTGAGGAGATAAAGTATGTGGAGCCGGCGACGCTTCGACGAAGGGGTTGGCTTAGCGCCAGCTGGAGCTTCATCGAAGGACTCTGCCAATGCTACCAGATATTTGGCCAGCCCTCCGACCCGGTTGGAGGAGGAGAGCACAAAGTGGAGTAGCCATGTTTTGCAGGTCTGCGTGGGTCAGGGGCATTTAGTAACCAGGAAGCGATAGATGAGGTTGCAACAATTCAGACCTGGATGTTTGCCGGGGAGCAATGGGATAAGGCGCGTTCGAGATGGGAGTGAAAGGCGGCGATGTCATCTCGAGGGACAGATGTGGGATCAGGGCGTAACAGGCCAGCGGAGAAGGAGGCCTTCGCAATGGCGATCTGATGGGATGCCATTGCGGGGATCCAGCTAAGCTCTTAGCTCAAAGGAGGAGAGTAAGTGATAGGAAGCGCAAAGTCGATGCTATCGCACGTGACCCGGAGCTATGCTTCTCCGCATCTAAAGGGAGTAATTATATCACAAGTAACTACAGTACATGAACTAAATGAAACTACAGGGTAAGCGGCTAGCTCATCGGTAGTGGGACTACGTAATTGGTATGCTTGGATCAAACCCCTATGTCATCGAGTACGTATCTGCAGTAGCGGAAATGGCGGTTCCAGCGGTGCTCCTCCCGGCAAGTTATACAGCGCAGCAACCGGACAGGCGGATTCCCCATTTGATAAGATTTACCCGGCTAAGGCCATCGGCTACCGCACTCCCGTCCTCAGTCTACCCAGTAGGTGGAGCCTAAAATGAGTTACCATCGGTGAAGCCCTGAAGACCCTCTCTTGGGCTTTGGGACTCCTTTGGAGGGGCAAATTCTAACCCCACTCATTCGGCCGATGTTGGCGATTTACCACCCCGCGATGGCGTGAGACAGAATGCGGCGTCTATTGTCTCACGCCATCGCATGAGTCGCTGTTCGTGCCCACAGTCCGAATCTTGCCGGTCACGCATCAAGTCTGATCATGCCGGATGAGCCTTTCCAGCTGTAGTCAGCAGCATCAGCCCACTCCAACACTGCCTGAGCCCCCGCAACTGCCCCACGGTGACTCGCGCTCACCTGCGTGGCCTGACTGTAGTTCGCCTTCTATAAAAAGCCTCATACTTCCCCCCTTTCCTTTTTTGTACTCTACACATTCAGTCTCGGCTCCCTCTCAAGTTACACCACTACAAAGCCATCATCGGTTTCACGCCTTCTTCATAACCTCCATAACACTAACCATCACCATGGCTGCCGTCATCGCTCAAGTTGCCCGGCCTTCTATCCGCCACTTCTCTGCACACCGTCCTCGCCCTGACAGCCGCGCCGCACGCGCAGTCGCTATGTCCTGTCTAGTCTCCGGTGTTGTCCTTCCTTTCGTCCCGCCTGCCCTCGAAAGCTCGCGCCAAAGAAACTCCGGCTCCCCCAACAGCAATAAGTGAGTCTAGTGAATTGACTCTCCACATAACTACAACTAACGCGCTCTTAGGCCTCACCCTCCTCTCTGCTTCCACGCGCGCTAGACAATATCCCAACCCTGCGTTTTGAACGCGCAGACATGATTTCGGTCTAAACCTCAGACAGGATCCGGTTCGCGGTGCGGGCGCCGGCTTGGGACCTGCTATGATGCATATGATGTCGAGGGCGTTAGTGACCTGGCGTTGCTGTTCTTTTTTATTCTTTTTTTTATTCTTTTTTTCTTCTTGATTTTATGGGATAATTTTGCATGATACCTTTTAAGGATGGGAGAGGCGGGTTGGTGTACCACCCACCGGAAGGTCTAGATCTGTTGATCGACGCCAAGCGCGTCAGGATAGACGATCCTGAAATACAACGACACTGTTAAATTTGGTGTTTTTGGAAACTGAAGCTTCGCGTAGTAAGAGTTGAGTACAACCATGCGGAGAAGACATCTGAATAATTCAGATATTCCAGAATGCTCAAGACGGATTTGTCTGGTTTTATAGAAAGGAGCAAAAATACATCGTTCGACCAAATTCTCCAAGAAGAGGTTGGGAAGAGAGAAGGATTAAGAAACCAGTACAGGCATCAGAAACCAGGTTGTCTTTACCGAGAAGAGGATTGAATGAGGAAGGATGATCCGAATGATAGACAAACTCATACATCCAAAGTCATGGGCCAGCCCACCATCTTAGCAGCACTCCATATAACATAATTTACACAGAATGTACAAACCCAATCATGGACTACTTTTAACTGAATCGGTTTCCACTGGGAGGCCGGAACGGCGCAGCCGCCTCGTATTTGCCTTTCTCGTGCACCCGATCAGTCTCCGTCATGGGCTCGTGGCGGGTTGGAGCTGGATCATGAGATGCCTCAGCACTGGGAGAAGCCACGTCGTCCGCAGCATTCTGGAACCGGGCCATGTTCGCCCGCTTCAAGCTAGCATCATCGGTCGGGCTCGGTATGGATGAGGAAATGGCTTCCCGGCGGTGTTCAGCTTCCTGGGCCTTCAGCTGAGCCTTGCGCTTAATTTCACCTTCGAATCGGGCGGCTCGGTCGGCGTTGATGGATTGTTTGGCAAAGTAGTAAGCACCACCGCCGGCTGAGGGTGAAACGTGGTCAGATTGGAGTCCGCAGAAAAGTGGTCGAAGCGACTAAGCAACTCTCTAGAGGTAGGTAGAAGCAAGTAATACTAACCGACGCAAAGGGCGCCCAAGCCAACCCTGTGGACATCTTCAATCAGCTTTCCCGATCACCGTTTTCGGCTCCTGCCAGTGTCAATCACCGGACGGAGGATGTGTTTGCTCACCAGGTAGATCGGATCTGATAAGAGAAGACAATTAGCACGTTTTCTCAGCTCAGAACAAGCTCGATACTAACAGTGTTCATGGTTGCAAAATTGGCCGAGTGACTGTGAAGAGAGACGGAGTTCGGAACGTCATTCGCGGCTCCGCGGGCGGGAGCCAATTAGCGCCAAGCTGGTGCCTAAGTCATCAAAGCGCAACTTATCTTCTGACTTCGCCTCACTTGAATTTCTCATCGTTGACATTTCTAACTGCTCACCGGCCTTTCAGAAGTCCGCCACCACAACCGCCTACACTGAATACACTGCACCCCTTGGAGTCCCCTGCAGTGCTGTATCGGTAGCTTCTTGCACTCGGCGCTGCCTGTTCCCTGCGGCCAGCAGCGGTTGTGGCATGCGGCTCTGATTTTCCTCCAACGAGGCGGTAGTCGTCTCAGCGCACAGCTCTCTTTCGTCTATTTCGTTTGAATCTTTCTTCAACACTCTGCAGATCTTTCAAAGACAACAACATGCCTCCCAAGCGCAAGGCGGCTGACAGTAGGTATTTGGTATCCTGGTTGAGATCGGGTGACTGACTTTGCAAGGTGGTCGGTCCAGCAGTGCTTCAAAGCGACCTACGCCGGTGCCAGATGTTACGGAAATCTCCAGCAGCGATGAATACTCGGACCCAGACGATGGAGATGCGCCGGAGGAACATAATCTGAAAGGTAGAGTGTGATGGCCCACTCGTACAGCGTGGCTGAGATGCTAAACTGCAAAAAAGAGGTCGTCAGCAAATTCTCGCTCGCCTCATTCAGCAAGCGGTCTCAGGTGGACAGAACCGATCCCAGGTTCGGCTACAAAGATCTTTCTTCCCTGCCTCTCAAGCCTGACCACTACAATCGCCCTCTATGGATCGAGCCGGTAAAAGGCACGATCACTCTCGAGAGCTTCAGTCCCTTGGCGCCCCAAGCCCAGGATTTCTTGACTACCATCGCGGAACCGCTTTCTCGTCCGACCCACCTCCACGAATACCGCCTAACGGGCCACAGTTTGTATGCGGCGGTGTCGGTTGGCTTGAAACCGCAAGATATCGTGGCTTTCTTGGACCGTCTGTCTAAGACACCTCTCCCGGAAAGCATTCGGAACTTCATCATTGAATTTACCAAATCCTACGGTAAAATCAAGATGGTTCTGCGACACAATCACTACTACGTGGAAACAACCGATCCCGAAATGCTGCAACGACTTCTGAAAGACGAGGTTATTGGCCCGCAACGGATTGAAAGCACGGAGGGTATTATTGAACGAGCGGCTCCAAAGATGGGAGGCCTTGTTATTCCTGGAACTAAAGATGCAGCCGGTATTCGAGAGACTGGGAATCAGCAGGAGCCCGCCGCTGCACCCAGGGATGACAATCAGGAGCAAGCAATGGACTACGGAATCGACGATGTCGGAGAAGACGACAATGAAGAAGCCACAACATACAGTTTCGAGATTCCCCCTGCTGGCGTCGAAGTCGTCAAAGCCCGATGCCAAGCGATTGGGTGTCCTGCGCTGGAGGAGTACGATTTCCAAGGCGATACAGTCAACCCAAATCTCGACATGGATTTGAAGCCCGCTGCTAGAATTCGTTCATACCAGGAAAAGAGTCTGAGCAAGATGTTCGGTAATGGACGTGCCAAAAGTGGTATTATCGTTCTTCCGTGCGGTGCTGGCAAGACTTTGGTCGGCATTACCGCAGCAGCAACGATCAAGAAGGGCACAATTGTGCTGTGCACCAGTTCCATGTCCGTAGTTCAATGGCGGAATGAATTTTTGCGATGGACCACCATCGACCCGGGCGATATCGCCATCTTCACATCTGATCATAAGGAGAAATTCAAGCGGTCTACTGGAATCATCGTGTCCACCTACTCAATGGTGTCACAAACCCGAGCACGTTCCTACGACGCCCAAAAGATGATGGACTGGCTTCAGGGTCGTGAATGGGGTATGATGATTCTTGACGAAGTGCACGTTGTTCCCGCATCTATGTTCCGTAAGGTCACATCCGCGATTGCTGCACAAAGCAAACTCGGCCTCACCGCGACCCTGTTACGTGAAGATGACAAGATTAAGGATTTGAACTTCCTGATCGGACCAAAGCTTTACGAAGCGAACTGGATGGAGCTTGCCGCCCAAGGCCACATCGCCAAGGTTCAATGTGCTGAGGTGTGGTGTCCTATGACGACTGAATTCTACTCCGAATATCTGCGAGAGAGCTCAAGAAAACAGGCTCTACTCTATATCATGAACCCACGCAAGTTCCAGGCTTGCCAGTTCCTGATCGATTTTCACGAGAAGCGAGGCGACAAAATTATTGTCTTCTCCGATAATGTCTACGCACTGGAACGCTACGCACTCAAGCTGAACAAGGCGTACATTTATGGTGGAACTCCACAGAACGAGCGTATGCGTATCTTAGAGAATTTCCAGCACAATGAGCAGGTCAACACCATCTTCCTGTCAAAGATTGGTGATACATCCTTAGATCTGCCTGAGGCCACATGTCTGATCCAGATATCTTCTCACTACGGTTCGCGACGTCAAGAGGCGCAGCGACTTGGTCGAATTCTGCGAGCCAAACGTCGAAATGACGAGGGCTTCAATGCCTTCTTCTACTCTCTCGTGTCCAAGGACACTAGTGAGATGGTGTATTCTGCCAAACGACAAGCTTTCTTGATTGACCAAGGCTACGCCTTCAAGGTTATCACTCACCTTCAGGGCATTGATAACTTCGACGGGCTGTCATATGCCACACCCGCTGAACGTCGGGAACTTCTTCAAGAAGTCATGCTGCAGAATGAGTCCTCGGCAGATGTGGAACAAGTCACGGACGATCTCTTCTCAATGCGCTCTGCAGGCAAGCGCGGTGGGAAGAAATCAACCGCGAAGCGAAGTGCAGCCACTCTGAGTGGCCTCGCTGGTGGCGATGATATGGCTTATATTGAATACAACAAGAGCAAGAACAAGCAGCTCAAGGACAAAGGTGGTCATCATCCTCTCTTCAGGAAGATGGCGAAACAACGTGAGCGTGCGAAGAAAGAGAGGGAGTCAACCAAGCCCTAAACAAACCGTCGCGTTGCAACCTCGATTACACAGACAAGCGGTCTAGTTCCGATCCAGATCCTGTCGATCCGGGGGAACACATCTACTATTTTGGGATTTCATAAATTGTGCAGCATCTTGGATTTCCAACTGAATTTCTGCTCCAGAATGAGACCAGCCCAATACAAAAGACACAGAACAGAAACCTCTCCAGTCATTTCCCACGTAGAAAGAAAGTAGTGGCTAGACACGGGGCTAGTGAAGCCGCATTATTCAGAACTCGGAACTCGGAGCATACAGTCAGCAAACCGGGCCCACGCAAAGCTATTGCACATTATGACGTCCGTCGGAAGACCGACAGGCCGACGTCTCCACTTTCCACCCGACAGAGAACTAATGCTCGCACCCTGATAGGCCTAAGACCTGTACAGCTAGTTTCTACCCCAGTTTTGATCGTCCACTGAACTGAACTCCGCCCTGACCAAGGCTTTGTAACGTGTCCGTGTTCGCGATCATGATACTATAAAGAGGACATGGGATCCCGCCTATTACCCGAACTACAAGGCCTCAAATCGATCTCGAACAAGGCTTATACTCCAAAGACCCTGCGCTCTTCGAATTTGGCACTGTTTTACTCGGTGCCTAGGCTTCTACCGCGACTAGCTTCATTGCCACGCACTTCATCTTCCATTCCATACAGCACCTCTGTTCCACGCGTTCCAGCTACCGGCTCAACTATGGCGACCGCAACTGAAATCCACCTCAACCCCTCGTCAGATGCGGGTGTATTCAGTGCGAACGTTACTGAGGATGGGGCCAGAGCCGCAAGCGAAGTTCTGCAAGAGGATATGGAGAATCACCACGTCTTCTTTAATGACAATGGGTTCCATAGTACGTTCGTCCCGAGGAAGTCAACTAGATCTATCTGACGTGGTTCTAGATCACATTACCCATCAGATCTTGAGCATGTACGCCGTCGGGGCAAAGCCTGATGATATCAGGGCTGCCTATAGACGGAATGAGAGCTACCAGAGACCCACTCTTCCCGTTGACAGAGATGTTGTAAAGGCGATGCATGATAAGGCTAAGTTTATGGAGAGTTTCCATGATGAGAAGCAGTACCCGAATTATTTGGTCTTTTTCCAGGAGGAGATTGATTTGAAGGGGGTTGGTGATGTGCTTAATGAATATGTCTTTGCTGGGGATGATCGGGCGGAGAGTATGCTGTGTCGATTGTTTGGTGGTGAGCTCGCCACTCCCCTCTTTCCTTGACGTGAAAGCACCGAGAGTATATGCTAAAATCTACGTTACAGGACTTATCCACCCGCTGATCCACCTCGGCTTCGGGATTGAATTCAATCAACCTGCCATTGTAGCTCAGGCACTTGCCCAGACCGCGGTCCATGATGAAGTGATGGGTCCTGCTTTTTTCCTACCTGTCGAGAAACTCGCGGGTGGGATCGGAAAGCCCGGGAAGAAGTCTCTCCTGCAGCTGCTGAATGAGATTCGCGAGAACGAGGCCTTGAGGAAGAGTGCCCATTGGTCCGATCCGAATAAGATGAGAGATGGGGTGTTGAGCCGTGCTCCGGATGAGATGTTCAACATCGCTGCTCAGTACACTGTGGCTGAGGACCAGGTGGGAGAGCGATTGGCGGATATGATCAATACCGTTGGTCAGTGCTCGGGGTATCAAATTGGCGCTTCAAGTAATATTGCTAACGAGATCCGTTTAGGTTACTTTACGAGCACCGCACAGCGTCGCGACAAAGAAGTCAAATTCGACTTCTTTTTGATCCACTCCCTCAACTCCTCTATTTTCTTCTCTAGGTTCATCGAGCTTCCATACCTAACCCAGAAGACTAAGCTCCGTCTCCTGGAATGGAAGGGACGTCTCGACCTGCTTTTGTACGCATCGCGAGCCTCGCCAGATCTACTCTTAGACGAGGTAACTCAATACCCTGCGAAAAATGACTGGCCGGCGGTTTTCGCTCGCAGTGTGACACACCCAAGTGATGATGGCCATCTGGTCAAGCTGGTGCGAGCACTAGCAAATGGAGAGAAAGCGTGCCAGCCATACGAGAGCCAGGGTCCACAGGTAATGCCAATTTCCGGGGATATGTGGCTTCGAATTGGAAACATGGGTGAGTTCACCGTCCATAGTGGCATGATCGGAAAAGTGTTTAACGCTAATTGCTTGATTAGCCATCGACTCCACTGTTGAGGATCCGATGTGGGTACGATCCACCGGGTTCGATGAGGCCTGGGAGCATCTGCCGGGACGTGCTCGTCTGTGATGTTGATACCGCTCGTTTGGAGGTACAAAATTGGCCTGGGGAGTTTAGGGAATCATTAAGTGCCGAAGCTGTTTCGATCAGAAAACAAATTGAAGGTCCTCTGTTTGGGATGAAGTATGTGTATCGCGCCACTGCCTTTGGTGGGTCTGCCCCTAGATCGATGCCGCGCGAGGCTACCCTTGGCGGGTGGCTGAATCGCTTGAAGTGTGCACAATCTAGTCTGGATTGTTAGAATGCCATCTTGTAATGAGCGATCTGATATAGCAAAATCCACCTTCATTAGTAGAAGGAGACGAAGAAAAGACGAAGAAAAAGAAGAGAAGAAGACGAAAAACAAAGAGTGGGCCTCACGTGGCGAACTACCAAAGTGGGGCTCCCCAACAGCTTCAGCTTCTTCAACTTCTTCAATCTTCAACAACACACGCCACAACTTCCAATATGCCCAAGGAAAACGACCCAGACGATAACAAACACCACGATTCTTCCAAAATGCCCCACAATCGCGACTGGACCGACGAGAGCAACCCCTTCGTCGCCTTCCGACGCTTTGCTGACGAGCAGGTCTCGTCCGTACTACAATCAATCACTGGACTCCCATCTTCAGTCTCCCCACCCCAGCACGACCGCTGGACCATTTTCACCGATGATAAGGGCTATGGGAGCATGAAGTTCCGCCACCGAGATGGCGTCGAGGACGCGGGGGAGCGAAGCTACCCATCAGACCAGGGCGCAGAGGCCAACCCTCCAACATCAGGTGACAAGGACGAGCCATCTTCGAACAATAACGAGAAACCGGTCACGCGACCATCGCAATCTCGACAACCTGGAAACACCGACCAGCATCAGCAGTCGCCACGAAATATACGCAACGGACCCTCCGACTTTTTCGGTATCGACTCTTTCTTCGATCGCTTCGAGCACGATTTCCTTCCTTTTTCCTCGAGTTTCTTCCATCCACACCATCGCTTCTCCTTTCCCGACATGTATGAAGAGAACTCACCAACGTGGCCTATGACATACATCATGTTCAGCCCGTACTCGCCCTTGCTGTTGGAGCGCCAGGCCCATTACCGCGCGCGTCGCGAAGGGGGCGTCTTCTCCTCGCTTATGTCTACCATTCGATCTGGTTCCGAGCGTGACCCTGGCGAGCCACAGTGGCGCGAGGCATTCGAAGATTTGCTTCGGTTGGAAAACGGCAAACCTATGCTTGATCGGGATGCGTTGGCAGCGGGTAAGACTGAGAATGGAACAGATTGGCTTCACAGCATGGTGAAGCGCGGTAGCTTGGGCGATCGGTGGAAATATGTGACTAGCTCAGATGGTCATCCCTGGACTGGTATTACTTATGATACTGGTCGCAATGGGTATAGCCGTGCTTTGCCTGAGAAGCCCACCGAGTCAGAATTCCAAGGGGATGGCGAACAAGGCGAGACTGAGCTAGATGCTTATGAGCGCTTCTTGCATGATATCGAGTCCCGCGAGAAAGCATTCTTCCGCGGTGTCTCCGAAAGTCCTCTCCTGCGTCTGCTCCTGGATGAGCGGCACAGAGAGCAGGATCAACCAGAGATTTACCAGCGCGATCTTCCCAGCGCCGAAGACAAACAAGGCGACGACGACAACGAGAGCTGGCTAGATCTTGTCTCTGGTGGGAATCGAAAATCCGTCCCGGAAACACCACCGGAGTCTACGTCGACATCTGAAGCTAAACCAGCCGCAGTGCCCGAGGCACGTGTTATATCGACCATGAGTCGAACAGAACGCAAGCGTCTCGCCGACGGCTCCGTTCAGACTACGATTATCAAGACTAAGCGGTACGCTGATGGCCGCGAGGAAACCGATGAATCTGTTGAGACAACCCACCCGCGGTCTGGAGATAGACAGTCAGCCGACGACAACAAGTCGAAAAGCGGCTGGTTCTGGAAGGACTGAATCACCATCGTTTTTTAATGATCCTCGCCAATTTGGCATCTTATGACCCATGAATTGCAATTGCTTAGGCCAGCTCATCAGCGTTTTCACATCTTTCTCATTCCGGATCTTTTCGTCTCATTCGCGATTATCATTCTTTAAATGCATCACTTTCACATCTTTCATACTTGTCAATAGCTTGATTGAGTCAAATTCAATAATCTTTCACTCCATTGGAATCATAATGGCCTTTTATCATTAGCTTGCAAGCTGTTCGCACTTCTTTCGTAACCCCATCAATCCAAATCTAACATCTTCATCTAACAAGTAATCTACCCATTAGTCAGCCTTGACGCTCTTTTTCTGTGCCTTCCCGGTATTCCAGCCCTTGGATTCCCAGTACTTGACACTATCCTCCATCTTCTTATAGGCCCAGGTGAAAGAGGGGTCTAGGAAATCGATCAGTCTGGAGTTTTACAAGATAAGAACTGGACTTACACAAGAACTGCCGGAGATCGTGGCGGTTATCTTCGGGACTGTATTGCTCAGCGTGGTAGCTTGGGGTGATGACCGTCATCTTGTGACGGTTGATGGAGTACTAAGTCCATGTTAGTACTCGCGGGTTAGCATAATACGTGGAGACGTACGTTATAGAAGAAGTGCCTTGTCTTCTCGTAGATCTCACGAGGGCTGTACTCATTGCCCCAGACATGCAGAAGCTTCTCATACATGCTCCACGGACCGAGCTTGGAGACCTTGCGCATGTACTAGAACAGGTCAGTGTTTTGTGAATCTAAACCAGGAGGTGATATCGTCTTACCCCGAAAACGCCAAGCTCGGCGTAGGTTACGCCCATGTCTGCCTCTGATGATTTTTCAGTATCAATTCCAGATATTCGTGCAGAGAACACTTACCATCGGACTGCACGTAGGTGTCGGTGATTGGCTCGAGTTCGGCCGTGGGAGTGGCATCGAGGAACTCCTTCAAGATCGGAAGGTCCAAGCTATGGCCTGCCCAACCGATGAACTTTTTCAGGTCGACCTTGGAGATTGAGCCGATTGGGTTGAGCTGGTTGATTAATTAGAATGGAGTTCGAAGCTTTGATGTTGTGGATGGGCTACTCACGTCAGCAGAGCTGGCATCATACTTGGTGAGGTAGCCTCGCAGACTATCAAGAGAATATATCTTGTTAGTATCATATTCCAATGGCTGCCTACAATCTCGCCTGTTATTCGGCACCGGCTCCACATACCATTCTGTTGTTTTCTGTCAGCCTTGTCTAGTATGTTCGGAGATTTTGTATCACTTACCATCAACGTTAGATGCCGCCAAGACCAGAAGACCACCGCCACCGGGGCGCTGACGGACTGTCGGTAGCAGCTGAGCAAAGAGATAACTTAGAACCATTCTCATACGAGCCTGAACATTTTGAAGGGCTGCGTTCTCGGCACCACTACCGCCGTGAACTTTGAACCGAGGCTGGAAGTTAGTGACAACAGTGAAAAGATTCATGATGGCAGTCACCACGGTATCGAAGTTGAAATCCACATGGTAGGAGCCAATGTCCGCGGCAAGTCTCTTCGCGCGGTCTCTTGTCTCAAGGCTGGAATTCTGAGTACCCATATAGCTCGTATGGAAGATGGCCTTTGCAACCTCTTGGCTGCTGGTGGGAAGCCAATCCGAGTCAGCTGGCTTGGCACAAAGTCGACGGACATCCTTGATGACCGGCTCGTTGCCTTGTCGGACTGCCTTCATGACCTCACGACACATTGAGTGTACGATCACAGATGTAGCACAGCTATCGATACCGCCACTAAGGGGAATGAAGAAGCCAGCTGCACCGCATCGACGGAGGTAATCCCAGAGCCAGCAAGCCGGTCCAAGGGCAATCTCCTCTTCCGGAGCGTGGTAGCGAGGCTTAATAGGCTTTGAAATTATGAGAGCAGGATCGGCATCCTCGCCGCGGCGAGACAGCCTTGTGTCAAGGTCAAGACGAACATAGGGAGACTGCTTGCTTGCTTGCATTCCACGGCTAACGCTGCAGCGGTATGTTCGGACATCTTCAATATCGACAGTAGCGGTGACGACCTCCACATCGTTCAAAGAGAACTGAGATCCTTGAGCCACAATCTCACCGTTGATCACAATCATGGCACAGCCGTCGTAGTACAAACGATCACCGTCACAGCCCTGCTGGTTGGCGTATAGGTAAATACCACCGCTGAGTTTGGTGGCCTGAGTGATCAAGTTGATTCGTGTGTCAAGCTTCCGAAGCTCGTGGTGGCTTCCGGAAGAATTGGAGATGATCTCAACACCAGCAAGACCGTAGGCAGTGTGGGGGCCATTTGGTGTGAAGAGTTCTTCGCAGGTCTCAAGACCAAGGCAGGTATCACGGGTGCTGATAACCGCGTCACCAAATGGAACCTTGTATTGGCCGGTAATGCTGCCGACGATCTGCTCGAGATAGTAATCTTCCACTTCTTGCGGGCGCTGCCACGGGGTGAAATGTCGGTGTTCGCGGTAGTTACCATCTATTATATATTAGTAGCTTTTGGATAAACCGGGGTAAAAGAGCGGACCATTTGCAAGCCACATCTTAGGGCGAATGAGGATAATCTTCTTGTTAAAGAAGATAACTCTGGAATTGGTATAAGTAAATTATAGCTCTTCACCATTGACTGAAGCACTCACCGACAGTTATATCTCACATTACGATGTCTGATAGGCATTCCAACATCGACGACGATATCCTGTGTGTCTGGGTGGTCGATGATGCGAGCCAGCATCTCCCAGGAGTGGAGGAAGGTATCGCCCTCCAGGAACCCGTCGAGAACGCCATACCCGGTAATTTCCAGCTCGGGACCAACACGGAGGGTGGCACCGGCAGCTTTAGCCTGGCGGATACTTTCGATAATGCGTTCCGCGTTGCCCTCAAAGTCGAGAGCCCATTGGTTCAGGGAACTAGCCAAGGAGTCAGCAGACGTTCTGTTGAGGAGGTATGAAGCTCTTACCAGGTTGCGAGAGTCACAAGGTGCCCCATGATGAAGTATTTGACGCGATTGAAACGGATCGCAAAGCTAACTCCGAGCTCAGGAAAGTGAAGTCTTCCTTATCGGCAAACGTGAGTCAGTCACGTGTGTGGGGGAGTCATCGGTTCCCCGCTCCTAGTTTTCGTAATACCGTCATAATTACGACCGCGGACTTAGCTCGGCTGAAGTCCGATGAATTACGTGTTATCGTGATACCCGACTCAGGCACGGCTTCGCCGGGCTGATTAATAGGTCGGGATTAGGTCCTACTGTCGGGCTCTGGTTCTTGTTGAAACCTCACCATTCCACTGCGTCTACCCTCAACGCTTCCTTAAAATTAGGGTGATCATCTGACATCACCATAATGAGCATGAAACCTCAAATTCCCGCTCCGGCTCACACGCTCGCCGACTCGATGTTGTCGCAGCGCTTCGGCAAAGAGACCGTGAACTATTTCTCCAGTATGGATTGCCAGGGGACGGGAGAAATGATAGAGGGACTAGACTGCAAGGGAATCAAGACTAAATGCAAATAGGTTCTCCCATCAATCGACTGTCCTTTCTTCGGACCGACCATCCGTTCCTATCAGCGGCCCTCAAGCATCCGTCTACTCAGTTCCTTTTGCTGAACAACCTCGCTCCGTTGATTCGTTCACCATCCGAGCCATACTATGCCAAATATGAGGAAGTGCGCAAGCTCGTCCAGCAAGACTTCTTCGACTATTCTGAGGAGGATCTGATCAAGAACTTCGACTCGCGCAAGACGAACCCGACTTTGATCTTCCTCGGCATAGACGAAAGCCGTAAGGAGGGTAGCATGACGTACAAGATCTACACCGGAGTGCCCTTTTTTGCGTTGGATGTGACCCCCAGGGGCTCAGATGTGCAACAGACAACCGCAAAGGATGTCATTAGCGCACTGGAGGAGAAGGGATTGTCTTTCTTCCAAACCAGAATCGTTAGCACATTCACCCCAGACGATGGTATGTTTGGATCCAAAGTTAATAGACAAAGAACTTGAAAAGCTTTTGACTAACAACACCCAATAGCTGCTATCTATGCGCAAGCCCGCGCGCTGAATGATTGGAACAATCGCAATACCTTCTGTGGCACTTGCGGTAACCCCACATTGTCCGTCAATGCTGGCACGAAGCGTGTCTGCCCGCCGACAGATGCTGCCCGAGTTGCTCAAGGCCAGCCCGCAGAGCGTCCCGCGTGTAGCACTCGCAACACAATTTCAAACCTTTCTTTCCCTCGTACTGACCCCACCATCATCGCGGCGGTCGTTTCTGCTGATGGCAAGCGCATCTTGCTCGGCCGGTCTAAGCGATTCCCTCCGAAGTGGTACTCGACCCTAGCTGGATTCATTGAGCCCGCCGAGTCGATTGAAGACGCTGTGCGCCGAGAAGTGTGGGAAGAGGCTGGCGTGACCCTTGCACGTGTCGTCATTCACTCGTCACAGCCTTGGCCGTACCCAGCTAATCTCATGGTCGGTGCCATTGCGCAGTGCAGTGAAGTCGCTCATGAGAAGATCCATCTGGAGCATGACCCTGAACTCGAGGATGCGAAGTGGTTTGACATTGCAGAGGTGGAGGAAGCTCTGCGTATTGGTACGAGTGACCTCAGCGGCAATGCGCCTCCTGACTATAAGGGTGGCTTGAGACTACCGCCTGCGACGGCTATTGCGAACCAGTTGATCCAATGTGTGGTCAGTGGTGATTATCTTCAGGACGAGAAGAGTAAGATATGAGCAACCAGGGTTAGAAGTAGAAACCATATTACATCTACAGACTAGAGATGAATATAGCGAAGTGCAAATACTGACTGTTCAAAGAGTTCATTCGTTCAGTAAGAATAGATACATGGGTCACGCAGGTCTTTCTCATAGATCCGCATAGACTGTGCCGTCCCGCAGCTCATGGATGCTCTCTTTACTCCCAGGAGAGCCGACTTCTGTATAACGAGTGCCGTCTCGCAACTCGTGAATGGTGACACGCCGATCTCTTCGCCGGTTGCGCCTCGTACCTCGAGAAGACGACATTGAATCAGCGCGGGTGGCCGACTCAGTGCTTCCAGCTTCACTAATAGCCAGATCGCTGGGTGAAACTCCTCTGTCCACACTATCTCGTTCAATGGACGCCTGGAGTTGATTGTCCGCAACGAGAGAGGCGCCAACTTCAGTATACCATCGTCGCAAGCCGGATGCATAAGCGCGTTCCTGGGAGCCGTATTCCACGGGTGGTCCGCTCATGTGCGCTTCTGGTACAGAGCCATCGAATACCGCCCACGAACTAGATTCGACGCTGACGAGCATGATCGAGTGATCGTAACTCCGGACCTTGAAGTCACGAAGTAGGATCGCATTGCCTTCGGCTAGAAATGGCAGAGCTGCTTTGGTGCGCCGAAATATCTGCGCTTGAAGGGTGGTGCCAGCCATAGAGGGATCGGTAAGCTGAATAGTCATGAAATAGTCTCTCGAGCCAGAACTACCCTTTGCAATTGGAGTTGCTTCGCGGACGATGGAGATCGTATCCACTAGGGCATTGTAGTGATCGACAAGTGCGGCAAGAGGGGCGAAGTAGGACAGTTTGCTGCGCAATCCATGGGCGTGGCGATCAGGTACTGGGGGTTTGGTAATTACCACCTTTGGGGTTTCAGGAGCTTCGAGGTGGCCCAAAGTCTGCGTTATTTGCTGATTGACCCGGGCATGTTCGGTGGTGGGCACAGTGACATCCGTGTGTTCCGTTTCCTTTTGTTGTCGAGTGTGCAAACTGCCATGTAACGGCTCATCTGCAGTATTTTCAGTAGGAACAAGACCCTCGTCAAGCCGAGGCCCCTCCTCCAGACCAGAGTTGTCCAGTTCAGGTGTTGATGAGATGTTCAGTCCCAAATGCTCTGACTTGACACGGGCGGGCGACATCCCTATCTTTTCTTTGAGTTGAGGTGATTGACGAAGAGAAGCAGCTTCTTGAGTAAAATCGGGAGTCAAGAGCTGTATTCCGGTATCGCCAAGCAATACGCCGTTCATGAGCCTGAGCTTGGTGTCGGAATCCTGCAATTGCGGTTGGGAAAGTACGTCTTCCTCATCATCTTCCTGGTTTTCTGCCTTTGCTTGGTCTTCGTCGTCCTCAGAATCGACGGGTGATTTCAGCCGATATCGATCGTTAGCTCCGTCCAGACCGCGAGGTAAATTCATCAGACGGCCAGACGAGCCTTGTACAATAGGGCTTGGTCGTTGGTCTTCTTTGGCCTCTTCTTCGGATCCCTCTTCGGATCCCTCTTCGGATTCCTCGTCAGATCCTTCTTCAGGCTTTTCGTCATGTTCTGCTTTGGGCTCTTCGTCGGATTCCTCATTGAGCTCCTTTACGTCCGAATCCAGATCAATGACTGATTCCGGCAGCTTACCATTAGCGCCAGAGTCATGCTGAATTGCTCGCGCCACCTCCGCGTCAAGTTCACCATCATCGTGCTCTTCACCAACGGGTGCTTCGTCGACAGAATGTTTTTGGCGCGAGTATTGCTGAGCATGATGGTCATGTGTTAACTCGTCCACTGAGGACTCATCCTCCAAATCACTGTCATGGACTCGTTCATCATCTTCACCTTGATGCCCATCTTCCCCCACATCAGAGTCTCCATGGTAGTAATATTCTTCTTCTTCCTCTTCTTCTTCTTCTTCTTCTTCTTCTTGCTCTCGCTCTTCATTTCCTTCCTCTTCCTCTTCCCCATCCGCTGAGAAGTTGGCAAAGGGAGGCTCAGTATATGACTCGCGATCGTAGTTGCTCTCTCGCTGTGATGGCTGCGAAGGCGTAGAGCCTGACTGGTCTGGAACATGCTCATCTTCGCTGTCACTGTCTAGCACGATGATTTCAGGCTGAAATTGCTGTGGCCGCGGTGGCCGTGTTGTCTGAGGCTCCTCCTCGCTACTATACTCGTCCTCGTAGCCATACTCACCCTCATCCACGTCATCTTCAACCGCGGAATATTCTGCATCATCCTCGTCGTAGAGGGCTGCATCGTCTTCTTCTTCATCTTCATCGCCATCGCTTTCTTCGCTGTAACTGCGACTGCGTGGACGGTCTTCGACGCGCAGAGCAACTCCCATGAGATCATCTTCATATTCAATTGATTCTGGTGCATGCTCTTCTAGCTCGTCTCCGACGGTTTCTATGTCGACTACCGCGCGAGCAGCACTCGCCATGGTATCGTCATAGGCATGACCTGATTGCACCGGTAATTCCTGGACATCTTCAACGTCGGTTTCTTCCTTCCCTGACACGGATGCGGATTCATCATGCCAGAGATCCCTCCTAGCATCCGGTGCTTCTTCAGCTTGGCCAATTCCCTCGGTTTGAGGACCAATCGGCTTCGCAACCGACATCTTGGGAGATTCTTCCATTTCAATGTCGGGCTCGTTGAACTCAGGACGGTTTTGCAAGGTTGGCGAATTGAAGAATTCTGTTGACTCTGTAGGCTGAGCATGACTCTGTCCGGCTAACTCGTCCTCTGCCTCCATTTCTGGATGTGGTTCTTGGCCTTGGTCTCTCAGCGATGCTGGAATTGAGGGGGATTGGTCATGCTGTGTAGTTTCCAGCTGCTCCGTAGAAGCTATAGTTGCTTGGGACTGCGAGGCAGGAGAAATGTAAGCCACGGAACTCTGCGCTAGAGTACCAGTATCTTCTTCGGCCCCAGTAACAATAAATTGAGGAGTCTCTGCTTGTTGCTGAGCATGGAACGCCGAAAAATACTCTTGTGGATTATTGTTACTGGACACGATAGGCGAAGGTATTGGAAGGCCGGGTGATGGCACCGGGCGTAGCTGAGGTGTATCTGTAGGAAGATGAGAAGTTGCTCCGAAACTACCTTGCAAGCCAGTCTCAATCTGTCCGGTGGATGAATTGTTTGTTTGAGGCGTTCGCCTCCCGAAAAGGCTTCCGGCAAGGTCAAGAGAAGGCTTCACAAAAAATGTTGAGCGATCTTGCGATGGATTTTCAACGTTTTCTTGATCCGCGGAGACTGAATCATCGACAATATGAGCGTCATCGTCGTGGGAAGCTTTCGGCGGGGTCTGCGCGTCTTCTTCGGTGTTCATCTCATCCTCGAGCTCCTTTTCCCATTCAACTTCTAAATCCTCTGATCCATCTTCTCGGGCAGTTGCCGAAGTTTCCTCAATGCGCCATTCGTCTCTGTGGAAGCTATATCTCGGCCTTTTTCTTCCTTTCCCGGGAATAGACCCATCCCCGTCGGCGAATGGGTCAAAGGCAGAGTCTCGCGCAGCCTTGGATGGGGATGCTGCGATTCGCGCGAATGCCGGCGATGACCAGGGTCCCGGTCCATGAGCTGTGTCTGGAATGGGATTCAAGGAAAACACACGGGGGGTTGAAGGCGGCTGTATCTCCGTATCGTGCGGTAGGCGAGGGGACTGGTCAATGATCACTGTCGACAGATTCCTTGAGGAATGGTTGATCTAGAGCTGGGTATTAGCATCTGGATCGAGACCGCTACGAGCCCTTCATACCTCTATGGACACGCCATTGTCAAATTGAAGATCCCACGCGACATTTCTTCCGGGGGTCTGTATAGCTGTATCATTGCCAACAAAGTCTGCGCCCTTCAGCGCGAGGCGAACGGTATCTCCGATTCCGACGTGTGATTCCGCAACCTTCTCTGCGACGCGCCCATGAAAGGTCGCCTTCACTTGTCCATTTGACCGACGTAAGCGGAAATCCGGTTCGGCGAGGGAAAGGCTGAAGGACTTGGTTGAGGACGAATACGGCCAAACGAGGCTAACAGTCGCAAAGATACACTTCTCCTCGATCTGTTTGAGAGTTGGCGATAGCTGCGCGATCGGGATCTTGGTCGATGTCGGCAGCGAATTGAGTGCCGTAGAATCTGTCGGCTCCATCGCCCCCGTCAAAGCACCTGCTTTCGCACGAACTTCGTCACCTGTTCACAAATATTTGCATGTCAAAAACCCTCTAAGCCATGGGGTGGAAAGAGAGACTCGGGACACAGTGCGCACAAGTTGAAAGACGCGGATGCAGCAAAGCGGGTTCTGCGTTTGCATCTCATCAAGCTATGTAACGTCTATGTAAAATTACCAGTCACCTGCCAAAATGCATGTATTTATGGTATCACTATTACAGGGGGTATCTCACTTTCGATGTGCGCGTTCGAAGGCTGAGATAAGACAGGAAATATACGTAAATCTGAGGCTATCTTCTAAGATGAACTATGGCAAAAGCAAGTTCTTGCGTATCCGCGGACAACAGTCTTCAAAGATTCCTCTTATACAACCCGGAACCGAGGTCCATTCCGTATCTAATCTAACGTTCTAAGTATCTAACTATGCATCTAACGGCAGTTCGATAACTCCTGCAGCCCTTATAACCTTACTCTTTCTCACAGCTTTCCTTGTTCTTGTTCTCTCTTCTGCTCCTCGAATACGAAACCGAGCTCTGCGAGGGTCCGAATTTGACCCCGTTGGTCGCCCTTCTGAACGAAAGCCCTTCTGATATCAGGGAAGTTGGCGCGCATCCACCTCTCTCGATTACCCCAATACGTGCCAAGTTTTCCCTGCCCGTTGTTATCAAGCCCTGTGCGAGGATTGGCTGACGCTGCCCAGTCATACAGAAGGTTCAGATAGTCCGCGTCCTGCGGGAATGGAAGCACATGGTAGGCTTTCCGATCACCCTTGGTTGCGATTTCAATACTCTCCCACGTTCTCATTTCCTCCGTGGAAGGAAGCTGGAGTCGGCCTGACCATACACGCGAGAAAACAGCGGCTTGGTTCTCAGCCATAGGGAATGGAATGACCCGCTGCGACAGGACAGGGAACGCAAGAGTGGGGCGATCGATGTAGAATAGGTGCCGGTATGTGTTCATTGTTCGCCATCCATGCGTGACGACTGGAGGTTCGAGAGATGACAGGAATGGGAACGAATAGAAGTATCCCGTGCAGAAGACGATCGCGTCGATTTGCTCCTCGATGCGGCCATCTGCAAAGCGAATGGCTCTGTCATGGCATGCTGGAGATAGAAACTCGACAATCTCTGGACAAATGATCTTATCTGCTGGAGATGAAGAGGATAGGTACGACTCGGATTTTTGGGAAGCCAGAATTTTACCCAGGCTCACTTCATTGATTTGGGCACCGATATCGAGTCCAGAGGCAGAGCTCCCAACCACAACAACCTTTTTATTTCGAAAGATCTCCGGAGAGTCATAAAGCTTGGAATGCAAAATAGCCCCTGGATAAGACTTGTCCCAGTTCTGGATGCCCGGGATATCTGGAAGATAAGGGACAGTAAAATGGCCGCTTGCTACCACCACAGCGTCATAGATGCCGGATTGTGTCACGCTTGTACGAAGGTTTCTGGTGGCCACCACCCAAGCACTTGAGTTGGAGTCTTCCAATTGCACGTCCACCACTTGAGTCTCAAACTGGATGAGGTTCTTCACGTCTTCCGCATAATCTTCCAGATATTGCTTTACCGTGTGGTGTTTGGGAAATAGCTGAGTTTGCGGAGGGAACGGTTTCTCTGCATAGCGCATCAACTCCTTGGGTATATTTGTCTCAAGCATATCATACACAGGCGACACAAATACCGCCTCGCGCGTCCCATCGGGTCGGTCAACCCATGTTGGCTTCTCGACCGGTTCATTGGGATCTAGATGAGGGACTGTAGTCGAAACTTCTCTTTTGCAAGAGCTGGGACTGTAGTTCCAGGCGCCCCCAACAGAACTTCTCTGTTCAAAAACATCTATCTGGTCGAAATGCTTCTCGGCCAGCAGATATCTATATTAGTCAGTTAGCACGTCAATTAAAATGACAATAAGCACGACTTAGGAAACAAATGCACACATGTGTCAATAAATACAGGACTCACTTCACAGAGGCCAGGCCAGATGGCCCAGCTCCAATGACCGCTACCCGACGGATAGGATTCATGTCACTTCTATGAAAGGATGAGGTTTAAGATGAGGGGTTGGCGGGTTTACATAGTGGAGAGTGCATGCTTATCATGATGTGCAGCGTGTCCGATAAGCCCTGTCACGTGCAGAGGCGTCCATGCCCGAGTCGCTGTCGCCGGTCACTCTTCCTTTCTATACTTCACCTTCCTCAACATTGCTTCTGTCGCGAACATTCCAAGGTAACGCTACCTTTGAGGCTTCCTACAGCTCGCGTTATGTACAGTCACCCTTGTTCACCACGCCTTATCACCCCTTACCATCGTTTCCTCATCCGCTCATCCGATAGCTCCAAACACGGCTAACTTAACAAGTTCGTGAGCACCTTGCTCTTGCCGCGCGACAAATTTCGCCGATACGCTTCAATTGATACTTTGAATTTCTCGCGAGACTAATCGTTCTTCGAGTTTCATTTCCTCGTCCTTCTTTGCGAAATATCCAGCTACTTATTTCCTACGCTTTCCTTCCCATTCGGTTACGCTCATTCAGTACAAGTCGCGGGCCGGGGCCTTATAAAGAAACGATATCTCTCACAATGGACGACAAACTCACTCCGTCATCTGTGGGTGATATTGAAGCGGAAGTGCCAGTTTCAGTCCCCGAAATTACTGCGCCTCTCAGTGTTCGAGTCGATAAAGACGGATCTCTCGCTCACACTCACACAGCAATTCACCATGACCACCCGGAGGGGCTGCTTCAGCCTTCACACCACGGAGACTTGGTGTCCATGCAAACAATTCAGCCCAGCGCCTTGACTGTCGAAAATGTCGAGGACGCTTCCCCGGGCTCGGTTCGCCTTGGGCCGTCCGAATTCGCTATAACGCTCCCCATGGATTCCCGTGTTAAAGATGACTACGAGAAGGTGTTGACGGGCGCGGCGTCCAGTATGCGCGAGTTCTTTTTAAGCTTCAGTCCCACCTCACAGGTTTCGGAAATCGAACGAAAGCGATTGTTGCCCAAGATGCATGAAGTCACCGCACGTTTCAACAATGTCTCGACTCATCCAGACTTGAACATTCCTCAGCACTGCCAATACAATGATTCCGAGCTGCAGCAGGAGGCCTCGTGGGCCGAGTATTCTAGCGCGAAATTCTTATTCCTTAAGTACTGGATAGAACTCGCAAGTGCGCATGACCTTCATGTGATACTTGAGGTCCGTGGCGACATGAAACAGAAGATTCTAGAGCGTTATTTGCTAGGAAAGGGCTTCAATTACACCAAACCTCGTGCCGTACTGGGTGATAACGTTGAAATTTCGATGGCCAAAGGCTCTCTGAGTTTTGGTATTCATGGCAACGACGGTGTGCAAGAGCTTTTCAAGTCACCATGCGCGATTTTTGCCCTGGACACGTCTTTTGACCCCAGGAACCCATCGGTGCAGCACATTCGAACAACTTATACTCGAAACGGAAGCCTTCTTCCTGTCATCTGGTTCCTTGTTGCTAACACATGTGAACACATTGGACGCTGCTTGCCAGATCTATCGGAATCCGAACGGCTTCGTCTTCTTTTGCAAGAAACTGCGCACCTGCATGATGATGTTGGCGATCTCCAGGACGATGCTCTAGGTGTCCACGAAGATGTTGAGGAGATCCTTGGTTATCTATCTGACAGCCTTGCCAGCTGGCCACTCCCCACCATCGAACCTTTACATTTCATTTCCCAAGAAGAATTGGATTCATCCGACCCTTCATCCGATGAGCCAATGTTGACAGCCCCAAAGCGATCACTGGTGAGTTAACTCATCCATTTCCCTATATGAGCTTGCCTTACCAAATCTTGTAGGATGACGATGGCGATGACTACACAACAAAACGTGCACGAATGGAATCACCCGATACTAGTCAGTTGACCGATTCGACGAAGGGGCCCAGTCAGACTTTGGACCATGACCTGCACTCCTTGGAAAAGAATCTTATTCAATTGAAAAATGCACACGCCACGGAGAAAGATCAATTGCAAACCGAATTGAACGAGACTCGGGCTCGATTGCGAGACTTCCAGCAAGCTATGAGCAAATTGCAGCACCGCTACGAAAGCAGAACCAAAGATCTACACAAGACTCGCCAGACGTCTGAACGCTTGACAGAAGGAATGACTTCCTTGGAACAACGCGTTGAGACCCTAAGGGAGAACCTTTCCAAAATAAAAGATGAACGCACAAAGCTGAAACAAGAGCTCGAAGAAGCTCGCCAGGAGCTCAAAAATGGCGGAGGCACCTTGGCTGAATTAGAGACTGCTCGCGAGGAGATCCGTCGCCTCACCAAGGAGGGTGCAAGTCTCGAGCGCAAGGCCGAATACTCGCAGAACCAGGCAGAATATGTCCGTGAACAATATCAAACTGCATCAAATGTGGCTGCTCAGGCTGGCAACGAAGCTCGCCAGCTGCGCGAGGAGAACGAAGCCTTGACAAAGAAGGTCGAGGGCAACATCGTACAGCTACGGGAAATCAACAAAAAGAATGACGAGGCTCGTCACATTGCGCGAATTGAAGAATTGGAAATGATTCTTACCGCGCGAGATGAGGTGCTCCGCAAGAAGGAAGAGGAACTTCGCGACATTCGCAAGAACCGTCCATCGACTCGTTCCACCAGTACCCAGCCGCGGAGCCCCAAATGGGCTGGTAGTCGGCCAACCAGCCCAGGCGTTAATCACAATGGAAATGGCAATGGCCTTGCAGGACGAGGCAGTGCCTTGCGGTTTAGTTCAGAGATGCCTTTCTAGAATTTCTGCTTGAGGGTCTAAAGGGCCATCCGTGGCTTGTGCATTACAAAACATTAGCTTCATCTCTTGTCCCTGTCACTGGACACTGCACATAATACAAACCAGAGTTCTCTCTTCGCCCGCTTCTATAAAAAAAAACTGCGTGGATTTTAGCGATCGATTCAGATGCGCCATGCCAATTTACTACCGATCCCACTCAGTAACAACATCCTGAGCTGATGTAACCACGACGTTCTAGCCAGGTTCCACCTCCTCTGATCTATGACGCATACATGCAATCTGAGCAACCTCTATGTTGTCGTTACGTTATGCAAGCCCCCATTCAGGCTGAGAACTAGGCCCTGCATGGACCTTTCACCTCGACTATCGAGAGTCCAGCCACTGACTACGAGAGAACCAAACATTTTTCGGACTTCTGTATTGTAAGATTAAATGTAATAATTCCTAATAGACAGGCTCACGAACATTATGTATACACCGTGATAGTCAAACAGGACAATAGAGAATCCCATCGCGAAACGAGTGGAAACATTTTAAAAATTAAAAACACCAACAAATCTCAACCTCGAAAGATCACCCAATTCCAAGCACAACTTCAATATTTAGGAGAAAGGTAAGAAAAATGCAGTTCGCTTAGACAGCGGTGTTCATCGCGTTCGCCATGAACGCCGCCAATTCCTTGGCCTTCTCGCCACGGGTCATGGTGAAGTGGTTAGCTCCCTCCATGATGGTGATACCGCCGACGTTCTGGGGCCCAACGAGGGTATCCCACCCATTAGGACCGAGATCGGTGCGGTTGTTGAGTAGCCAGAGCATCTCACGAGGATCGGGGCTTCCATCCTCAGCGGGCTCCGGCCGAGCATCAGTAGGCTTGTTGCAGACGCCATCCTTAGCCCAGACCAAAAAGGTCTTGGGGAGCTTCTCGGCCAGCTTGTTGTCGTTGAAAGGGAATGGGACCGCCTTGTAGGCATCAAGCGAGTCGATGAAAGCCAGGAAGTGAGGGAGTAGCCACTTGGGCGGGGGAGCCTTGCCCTCTCCGAAGAGACCGATGGTATCGAAGAAGCGGTAGAGGCGGCGAGGGAGCTTCTCGAGGCCAATCGGGAAGGGTGAATCAAGAAGAAGCAGGCGCTCAACTCGCTCGCCCTCCTCGAAGATCAGCTGGCGGGCTGCGTCGTAGGCGCAGATGCCACCGGCGGACCAACCGCCGAAGTTGTAAGGGCCGTGAGGCTGACGACGGCGGATCTCAGCAACGTAGGGTGCTGTCATCTCATCCAGGCTATACTTCAGGTTCTCGGGAGTGCGCATATACGGGCAGTTCAGTCCGTAAATACAAACGTCGGAAGAAACACCGGGAATCGTGGCGTAGGAAGTGGCAGATCCGGAGCCATCGGGGAACAGGAACAACGTTTGGGTGGCTGTCTTGGGGTTACCTTGCAGCAAAATAGAAGTAGCCTGTGGGTGCTGGATAGCGGTGCTTGAGATGGCCTTGGGGGCCTGGGCCGGAATCTCCTGGGAAAGCTTGGTGGGCTTGGGAGCAGCAGTCTTGGGCTTTAAGTCGAGAGCGCTCTCGATCTCGTTGACAGTCTGGTTCTCGATGAAGAATTCTCCAGATAGATCCAGGTCCAAAGTCTCGCGAATCTTACCGAGGACAGTGAGCGACATCAGAGAATCAAGACCCATCTCAGCCAGGTTCTCATTGCCCTCGAGCTCGTTAGGCTCGACTCCGATTTCCTCGGCCAGAATCTCGCAGATCTGCTTCATGCTGTCGTTCACCTCGTAGGTCATGGTCTTCTCATTTGTGGGAGTAGGAAGTCCACTCGAGTTAGGAGAAGAAATGTCTGTGGAGGAGGCAGCAGAAGAGGTATCAGGCTCGCTACCAGATCCATCACTGCTGCTCTCAGCAGGACTCATCTGGGTCAGAAGCTGCTTGAAATCCTTGACAGTGGGCTGATCCACAAAGACAGAGGATTCGAGGTCAAGACCCATGTCCTCGCGGTAACGACCAGTCACAGTCAAGGAGAGAAGAGAGTCAACACCATAGTCCGCAAAGTTAAGGTCGTCTGTCAACTCGGATGCGGAAAGACCGACTTCCTCGGCCAGAATGTTAAGAGCCTTGGTGATAATGCTTGGGCCAGCCGACTTAGGGGACGATGCAGCACGGGTGGCTGTCTTTTTAGGAGCAGCCTTCGTCTTCTGAACGTCGATAGGTGTAGGTCTAGCCTTGGCAGCAGGAGCAGCTCCAGCAGGAGGGAGAACAGTGTCGAGAATCTTCCGAGCCAAAGCCTGGAACTTGATGCCACCATAAACAGCAACAATATCGTCACCGTCGAACACCCACACATCACCCGCCCAGATCGAGTTCTGCCAGGGCTGCATGCGAACGTAAGTACGATAGGTCACCTTGGGGTCGAACTTCTTCAAGCAGCGCATGGAGTCCCAGCCGTGGTTGACAAACACTTGGTTCTTAGAATCAGTCGCATCGCTAGCGTTCATGATGAAGCCAGACAGGTGGCCAATACTGTCGATCCAGAAGGGATTGCGGTGGAAATCCCCAGGAGGAGCCTGGAATTTGACCAAAGCTGTAGCCTCATGCTGATCGCTATCAAGAATGACTTCTTGAATGGACTTAAAGTTCTCGTCATAGTCGACTAGAGACGCGAATAGCTTATAAACCATTCCCCGCTTCATCCGATGAGCGTCACCAGATTCAGTGCTCTCTTGGAGGTGTTCAATGCTTCTCTCGATGAGATATTTGCTGCGCTTCCATTCCGCCTCGGCGACGCTGGTGTCGAAGAACTTGACCTGACAGTGGGCATGGTCAATCACCTTCTTGCCCTCGGGTGTGACAGACCAGACCTGAATCAGAGCGTATTCATCGGCCCAGTTAGTGGTGGCCGAGACTCGGAAAAGCTGCTTGCCACCCTTTGCGATCATGGGCTTGGGCACAACCATGTTGCAGACGTCGAAGCCGCGTCCCTCCCACTCAGGCTTGTAGGTCTTCACTAGGAATTCACCAAGTGTCTGGGCAATATCGGCATACAGCGACGATGGACAAAGAGCGGCGCCATTTACTTTATGGCCCTGGATGACACGGTTCAACTCAGGGTCGGCAATGTCATTCTCAATGACTACAGTCGCTGTCTTATCGTCGCCACTGGTCTCAAGAACCTTCTGGGCTGCGGTTGTCAAATAAGTAGTGACAGGCGCAGACTCGGCAGCAGGGACTGCCGGGGCACCTTTCAACAAGCAGAAATTGTTGGTGTAAGGGATCCAGTAATTCTTGAGATCCCACTTGTAGGCAGGAAGCGACAGAACCTCGTGCATGGAGCTAAAGTCTTGGTGATACTCTTTCCAGCGAAGATCGATGCCAGACATGTAAAGCGCGGAAAGGCTGTTAGACAGCACCTTCCACGTATCCTCTTGGCGACGCAGAGATGCCACAGTTGTAGCCTGAGGACCAAAGGTTGACTTGACCATACCAGAGCAGACCGGGTGAGAGCCAACCTCAACCCAGACGGTCTTGTCATTCATCAGCTTGGCGTGGCGGGTAGCCTCCAGAGCAGCAAGGAAGTTGACAGTCTCTCGGCAGTGGCGAGCCAAGTAGCTGGGAGCGAGAACCTCAGGATTGGCCTGCTCGATGACATCTCCGAGGAGAGCTGAAACGAAGGGGATAGAAGGCTCGTGGAATGTGACACCCTTGGCAATATCTGCGAGCTTCTCCAAGATAGGCTCAACCTGAGCCGAGTGGAAAGCGAAAGGCACCTTCAGCTTTGTGGCCTTGAATCCCTCGTTGAGAAGCTTGTCAGCAAGCTTCTCGATTTCCTCAACGGCACCACTGATGACAGTCTCGCTAGGAGCATTGATGCATGCCACTTCAGCGGCGTCCTGGTCCAGGAACTGCTTAACCTGGGCGACGGAGGACTTGATAGCCAGCATAGCGTGCGTCCCAACCTTGCAATGCTCGGTCAGCAGCTGAGCTCTGCGACCAGCAAGGTATATGGTATCGCTGGTAGTCAGGATTCCAGCGGCGTTCAGAGCAGCGTACTCGCCCAAGCTGTGACCCAAAACAAAAGTAGGAGCAACTCCAAGAGAGATCCAGAATTTGGTCAAAGCCATCTGGATACAGGTGGTTCCGAGCTGAGTGACAACGGGACTTAGCTCCTCAATTGGGACACTGCCATCGATCAAGGGAATGATCGATGGGAAGCCTTGGCTTTGAGCAATGCGATCCAGATGCTCGATGTGAGCCCGGAACTGAGAGTTATTCTCGTATAACTGGCCCCCCATGGCAGTGTACTGAGCACCCTGTCCAGTGAATACAAATCCAACGCCGGGAGCGGTGGCTGGGACTGGAGTAATGCTCTCACGGCTAGCACTGGAGCTTAGGCCATTGCGAATTTCTTCCAGCGTCGAACCGGTCGCGGTGGCTCGGAAAGGGTGGTGAATACGGCGCGCAGTGGTGGTGTAAGACAGGCTGGCAAGAAGGCTCTCTTCATTGACATTGAACAGGTTCTTGTTCGTATCAATATACTGGACCAAGGCGGCGACGTTGTTCTTTAGAGCAGACTGGGATCTGGCAGACACGGTAACAGCGTGCACAGATCGGGGGTCCTTCCCGCTGCGCTCACGCAAAGGGCTATCCTCAATCAACAGCGCAGTGTTTCCACCAGCTGCTGAGAAGTTGTTGACGAAAGTCTTGCGCTTGCCTCCCTCGGGGCGGTTCCATGGAGTGGGCTTCATGGCGATGTGAACATTTCGTTGCGCCATGTCAGTAGGGAAGTTCTGATTGATTTTGTTCTTAATGCCACAGTGGGGCGGGATCATGTTCTTTTGCATCATGACGAGCACCTTGATCAAAGCCGAAACACCAGAAGCAGATTCTCCATGGCCTATGTTGGACTTAGCTGAGCCAAGATGGAGCGACTGGGCTGGTCCACGACGATAGTCTGGAGCAAAGACCTCCAACACTGATTGCATCTCCACGGCGTCACCGGCTTGGGTTCCAGTTCCATGCATCTCAATGTAGCTAACCTCCTTAGGATCGATGTCGGCCTCATTGAGCAGCTTGTCGAAAATGAAAGCCTGAGCGCCAGCAAGGGGGCGGGTAATGGAAACAGCCTCCGCCGAGTGGTTGGTGTAAGCACCGTTGATGACACCGTAAATGGGGTCGTTATCAGCATATGCATCCTCAAGTCTCTTGAGAACGACAGAGCCAATACCATCAGCTCGGCAGTAACCATCAGCACCATCATCAAAGGTGTTGCAGTTTCCGGTCCGGGACAGGAAGTGACCACGATCAAGACCAGCATGGTTGTCTGGGTTAGTCAAGATGTTGACACCACCTGCCACTGCAGAGTCGCAATCGTTTTTCCAGAGGGAGTTGCATGCAACGTGAATAGCAGCCAGGCTGGAAGAGCATGCCGTATCAACGCTGACACTGGGGCCGCTGAACTTAAAGTAGTAGTTGATACGACCGGGAGTGAAAGCACGGTTACCACCAGGAATGAAGTAAGTGTCAATATCTTGGCCACTGTTGATCTCACGGTAATCGTCACTAGTCATTCCGTAGAACACACCAACTCGATTCTTCTGCGTAGACGGAGTACTGTCGGGAATGAAGCCGGCCATCTCGAAGGCCTCATATGCAGTTAGGAGGGCAAGACGCTGGGCGGGATCTGCCTGCAGAGCTTCACGAGGCGACATGTTGAAAAACCGGGGATCAAAGAGACCGGGCTCGTTGATCCAGCAGCCATATTGGACTTGGCTAGTGTTTCTCTTCTTTCCATCCATGTCGACATGAGCCTTCACATCCCAGCGCTCCGGAGGTACTTCGCGGTGGACATCGAGTCCCTTATACAAGACATCCCAGAAGGCCTCTGTGTCCGGGGCCTCGGGGAATCTTCCAGAAAGACCAATAATGGCAATCTTAGATTGCTCAGAGCGGCCAGTATGGTTGTCACCTTCAGCATCCTTCTTCACCTCACCAATGGAGCCATCAACCTCGAGGTTTGAGTGACCGGCCTTTTTCAATGATGTATACAGGCTTTGTGTGGCAGTGCTCGAGATAGGAAGCAGTGTACACTTCGAGTTCATATACTTCAGAGTTGAGGAGCATGAGTCGACAATCTTGTCCCAGCAAAGCTGCCGTAACAGAATTTCCTCCAGTGATAATTTCAAAAGAGCCTCCATACTTTCGGCCTCGATTGCCTTGCCTGTCTCGCTTGATAAGATCGGGATTCGGGGGACGTAGTTTTCGAACTCTGTCTTGGGCCATGATTCCATGATTCGGTCGATATCTCTCGCATCATAGAGGTGGGCGGCATGGTAAGGACCATGGATCGGGACCCGGATGGGCTTCTGCTCCTTGGAGAGACATTCGTCGACGAACTTCCCGAGGAAAGAAGGTGGGCCACTGATCGTAACACCGTTTTGGCTGATGGCACTGATATATGGCTGAGAAACACGATGAAGGGCCTTTTGAATGTTAGTCCACCCAACTTCTCTCATCCTTTCTTAGAATGGAGTGCACTTACATTGGTTTGGGCAAAGCCTTCAATTAGTTGTTGGGCTTCTGGTTCTCGGATTCCGGAGACCAAAACAGACCAGCTTGATGACGGTCCCTTTGATTCCACAAGGTCTCGCACCTTAATGACAGAGGCTCCAAGTCTAAGAGCCAGAACTACAGTCTGAACACCAACCGGCATAAGTTCTCCCACGGTTCTTGAGGAGCTCACAGCTGCTGAAGCAAGCTGGCCAGTGCAAAGACCAATGATGCAGCTGTCAGACCCGACAGGGTAAGCGTGGCCAAGGTCACCATAGTAACTGTCAACAGTTAGATTAAGGATATTTTCATTCTTTTCTACTTCAGACACTTACTGGATGAAACTTCCAAGCTGATAGATGGTCGTCAACGCGCTTTCCAAGGCTGGGTTCTGTCCATGCTGTCGGTATCTTGCCAGAAGGTCAACAATGCTCGTGAATCGAGGGAATATCTGCCGCTGCGAAGGAGACAGCTGACTGATTTCCGTGCGCAAAGCATGGTAGCACTTCTGGAAGAATGCCTTCAGCAGGGAGTCATTCTTGGCATGAAGCAAGCGGCGAAGGCCCGAATCGAAGTCAGCAGTTTGATCTCCGAAGAGATACACACGACTGAGGCTTTCCATTGTCAAGCCTAGTGCCAGTCAGGAGTGCAAAACTCTACGGAGAAAGAAGAGAAAAAGAGTGAAAAGCTGGCGCGAATTAATGGGAATGATACTTTATACATGCAACGATAGAGGTATTATCCTATGGGGCGAATTCAGATCGCAAAGCATCATCGGTTGATGGATCCGCTTGGCACATGGATTAAACCTTGAGTAAAAAACTTTCATCCTGTTTTTTACTCTGCAAAGCAAGGCTAGATCGCGAGCAATGTGAGCTCGAACGTCTTCATCCATGGTATCACGCTGTATGGAGTATGGAGTATGGTTCTGGTAGCACTCCGGTCGACCGGGATTTGAAAGCCTCCTGGCCAAACCAATGGCACGGTTACTGTGGTCAATGCTCAGTAATACAGTAAAAATTTGCAAGCTTCCATGCTTGGGGAGACTAGAATAGTGGCGGGTGGGCCCCGGCAATGATTGTTTTCTTCGATGTTCCCGATTTGGCCCTGAACCCAGACTACGGGTTGACGAGGGTACGGGAAACCGATGATAGCTTGTTGCTGCCGATAGCTGTTTGCAGACGTGACAGCAGCTGAACCAAGCATAGGATTTCGAAAGAGACCTTTAGACCACTGTCCATGACATATGACCAATCGAAAATGCCGGAAATAGCATTCATGACAGGGAAACCCTGAAGATCGTTGCAATTACAGGTTGTTGTCGCCGGTTTCAGAAGGTTACACTCGCTGCGATCCATAATTCACGTGACCTCCGTGCCCTACGTACCTCACCTTCAAGGTTTGTCTCGTGGCACGACTACAATGGGGAATTGGAAGAAAGGTAGGTACTACAAGTCTAATCAAATTGCTTTGTGCTCAGGGGTGTCCTCGATCGCTAGTTCCAACCCATTCTCACACAGGGGAACTTTCGTGGAAAGTTCTCCAGCATCTGAATATATCTCTAGAAAATGTTGACTTGTCTGGAATGCAACAAAACACCAAATAAGGACAATTATTGTAGATCTCATGCCGAAGAAGCACCCCAACACGCAGATCCTCTCAAAGTACCACGTGAAGGCATACGATACGTCATGACTTCCTACAGCGTCAGTTTCTTTTTGATGGCTGCAGAGACAACCTCCCCGGCTTTTGCCAATCATGTACTATCCTGGCGAAGCAAGCATCGAAAGCGCGTGTGGTGGCGTCGATTGCATTCTAGAAAATTCCTCTCATGCACCGATCTATACATACCTACTCAGTTCTGATACTTGTGCATGCATCGGGTAAACCACTTAAAATGGACAACACAGTATCAGTCAATGGACCATTATCAGAATGCGGACATCTGTCAAAGTGCTTAAGCTTTTGTTCTGACTCAGGTAAGTTTAAGCCTCAACCATCTGACGAGGAGAAGTGCTAGTGTCAGACACTTCAGAGATCGCACGAGCAGTCATAGGGGTCTGAGATCGACATCGATCGAGGTGGGTCGGCGGCAACGGTCCGCAATTTCCGGAAAGAGTGGCGGTGGATCAGAACATATTTCCGAAGAACAGGTTCCAAAGAGCGATAAAAAAATTTGATGTTAAATTATGATAATACAGGTGTTGAAGAGCCCAGTAGCTGGAATGGCCAGTGGAATACAGCTTTTTCATATGATCAATAAAATACGAAGGTGTAAGCAACGGAGTCGAATTACCAGTGACGAGCCTGGTAGTGCCCGCTTCGGCGGTACGACTGCCCAGTAGTCGTACCGGGGACGCCGCTAGCCTCTGCGATGACATCAATCACTTCAATCTTCTTTAGCTCAACTTCATGGTGGTGCTGATGCTCGTGCCAATAGCCATAGGGTTCCACATCATCGTCCGTAGGAGTTGTCTGCGGTGGTGCGGAAGTTGCTGGAAACTGAGGGGCTACAGAGCTGGGGGAAGGCTGAGGGGAATAGCTGGGCTGAGGGGAATAGCTGGGCTGAGGGGAATAGCTGGGCTGAGGGGTGTAACTGGGATGAGGAGCGTAGCTGGGAGACTGAGGTGTAGAGGTTGACGCGGGCTGGGGGGTATACAGAGGGGTAGTGGTAGGAGTGCGAGTAGACTGAGGCTTAGGGGTGCTGCTGTGAGGAGGCAGACCCTGACCAGCGCCAGGGCTTTGATCCTCACCAACAGGAACTTGGGGCCATGCATCGACGCCGTCAAGTAATGCAACCGCCATACCGTTGGAAAGGTGAGTCTCTATGTGACAGTGGAAAAGGAATGGGCCGGGGTTCACAACCTGGTACCGCACGATCATCCAAGTTGGGCCGGTGGGACCATTCGTGACAAAAGTGTCACGCATCTGAGGGTTGTCCATTTGGAAAAGTTCGGGGTGCTCAGCGTAGGCCTCCTCGGTGCTAGCCCAGTTAAAGATGCCAGGGCCAACACCAAGAATGAACCCTTTGTTGGAATGCTTGTGCATCACATGAGGGGCTTGGATGGCGGGAGTATGTGGCATGTCGCCCAGCTGCAGGAGAAGGTCGACCCAAGTGCCGTTCTTTGTCTGGATGGTCACCTGATCGGCCAGGTTGTACTTAGCATTGATATCGTAAAGGATGGGGTCATCCCAGTTTGCCATCACATCATACAATGCGTTTCCAGATGCAGTCCAGGTGTAAGAAGAGCCATAGCGGCCGAGAGTCAGGTTAACCAGCTGATCGGCGTGCCTGGGGATAGTGACCGGAGGATAGGGCTTCATGGCCTTCTGGTCCAATGCCTTGACAGAGGCGAAAGTATTTCGGCCACCATAATCCACATAAGGCTGGGAGGGATGAATATTGTCAGAGCCTTGGTAACGCATAGTCGCAAAACCAGAAATGACTTGGTCGCCCTGAGTATCGGGAACACGGATGGTATAATCCTTGTAGGGCTTGTCAAGCTTGACCATAGCCGCATAACGCTCTCCGTTGAAGATGGCGACGCTCTCAGCCAGTTGTGGCTCAATATAGCTACCGTCGACCTCGTAGATATACATTGGGTGCTCATCGATGGAAAACATTAGCGACTTCATAGAGGCGGCACTAATAAATTTGAAGCTGACCCAGCCATGATCGGCATTGACATTGATAATCTCGTGTGATCCAGTGGTGGGCTGGCAGCCAGCGTTGAGACCTTGAGGGATATTGGCTTCGTTGGTCGGAGGGAAATCGCCTTGGGTTTCGTAGATGTTGGGCAAGCATCTTTAGTAGTGGGATATGTCAGCCTCGTAGTCGCACCATGCTCAGAATATTTACTAACCCCTTGTCAGTCAAAGGCTGGTTGTCAATGGCAGTCTTGAGGTAGGATAGCTCAACACTGGAAATATTCTTGGTTCCAGGACAATACACGGCACCGCGGCCATTGATCAGAACACTATCCATGCAGCTATTTTCTTATTAGAATTGCTACATTGTCCAATACAAAGTGACCGAGACTCACAAAATATTCAAGCCAGAGTCCCTCTGGGCCTTTTGGTACTCAGCAGCCGTCAAATGATCCCAATCAGATAGCATGACAAGCTGAGGGTTCTTCTCTGCTTTCTTCATAGCCGCAATATCGGTAGGGTTGGTCGAGATCAGGTGGAAGGGGTCAAGGGTCTCGGGACCCGGACTAGAATCATCAAAATCATCCAATTTATTATTGAGCAAAGTAAGGCTTACTTGATCCAAATTGGGCCATACAGGCCATCGGCCATCTCAGACCGAGCATGGGCGTGGTACCAATATGTTCCATATTGGGTGGCTTTCCACCGGTAGGTCCAGCTTCTGCCAGGTTCAATTGGTTTTTGAGTCAGACCAAGAACCCCGTCGGACCACGGGGTGTTATGTTGCTCGATGCCGTGGAAGTGAATAGATGTATTAAATGGCATGTTATTGTGAACGACAAACTAGGACATGTTAGAACGAGACCTCAGTAAATTAGAACGCCATGAACATAATCTACCTCAACATCATCACCCTGATCGATTCGCAATTCCGGCCCAGGGAACTGATCATTCATAAAGATCATTTCGCGAGCATTGCCATCGGGTGCTCCCTTTTGCCAAGTGAGGTTCAAGTCAAAGTGAACACTCTTTGCCCATGCGAAGGGCACAATCCCAGCGCAGGCCAAAGGAAAGAGGGATTTCAAGTGCAGCATGGTGTTTGGTAACCTCCAAGAAGTATAGACAATTTTGAGAATAGCTATACAAGACCGCCACCTTTGGTCAATAGGTTTGGCCGGGTCGAATCAAGAATGAGTAGATATGACCGGTGACTTACCACTCAAATTCTCTTGGGGATTCTGGCATTTTAATAGTTTAAGCTATCGTCCCGTCGAGGTATGCAGATCAAAGGTACACAATTCTTTATAGTGCCACAATGCAGACCCATTGGAGTCCGCAAACATGTTTAAATATTTAACAAAATGAGGGGAGGCCTCGACCTTGCCCCCTAATATTAACTAATTCACACGAAATGGAGAAGATAGACAGCTTGGTTGTCCAATTGGGATACCTATGTGGCTGGGGAAGACTGGGGTAGAACTATATTTTCGTTTCCGAACGGGCTGGAAAGACTCGGCCCGAGAGAGTATTCGGAGCCTCAGTCGAATCGTGCAGCAAACTCGTAGCCTAAACCAGCATTCGTTGGACAACGGCCTACGGAGAAAAGAATATGCAAGGGATGATGCTCAACTTCCGCGTGCGGAAAATTGTTTTGATGTGGCTGGGCATTCTTCAAGTTCAGTGGAATGTAACTACTTCCCAGTGCGGTGCTATCGGCACGGAACACCCCAAAAATGATTCCCCTGTCCGGACTCGCCTGTCATAGCCTTATAAAAGTGCCTTTTAGGCGAACAAGCAAGCTCCTCGCGCTTGCGCGAAAGTCTTGAAACTGAATGAATTTTCCAAGGTTGCGTAAAGAAGAGCTTGGCTGGCATATTCACAAAGGTAGGTCAAGCAGTAGATGGATCATGGGCCCTATAGAATATAAACTGTGTCAAGTGTGGGTAAATGAATATAAGGTGTGGAAATGACAGGAATGTTCTTTTTACTCTAAACCTGTTTATACTGCCATGGGATGTGTGTGAATGTATCAAGATAGCGTCTGAATAACTAAGGGAAGCAAAGAAAGAGTCTCTAAGGGTTATCAAGCTCGGTAATTTTGAGGAAAAACATGGACGGAAGTGTTGTGTGTACGTTTGCACACTCCGTTTCGAAAGCCTTCCATTTTTGCCGAGGGTTATTTCTTGGCCCCCAAAGGCGGGGGAGGAGCGGGAGGTTGCTAGGGCCAGATTGCGGCGGCAATCAAACCATGGGTCAAGTGACGGGACGAATCTATGCAACCAGCAAAAGAGAGCCAAGCGTGTCAAATAGTTAGATCGCTTGGACAAAAACCATCGAGGTGACACATCCTACACACCGAATAAACCAGAAATGGGACACAATGCCCTGGAAACCAGATGGATGACCTAAGCGCATTAAGCTTATCGATAAGCCAGTTCTCCGCCCGCTAGTCCAGATTTGGTCACCACGTAAACAACCCGACCTCAGCTCGGGCCTCACCGTAGGAACCTGGATTTCCCTTGATTTCCTTCTCCCCTTCCGGTTCGATTCCTTTGATGATTTCCGAGTCGCCAAATCCTTTCACCGCCTCTCCACAATGCCCATTGCATGAACCTCTATCCCTGTCGAACCTCTCCACATTCGACCTCCCCAGCGCCGCCGGAACTTAGAAGTATCTCCCGACAACACACCCATCCATTGGTGCACAACACGAATTGTACCTTCAACGCTCGGCTCAACCTCTTCGCAGCAGCAAAAATCAATTTTCAACTCCAATTGTGGTAGTGCGACCGGCCAAACAAGCATCAATTCCTCGCGATGGCGCTCAGCGCACCCCAGCTGCCATCGCGGTTCCCCTGTTGGTGTCGAGCTGTGTATTCATGGGGTGGGGAAACAAACCGAGATTTGGGGTTTGTCGAAGGAGATCTGATCGAATGCTTGAATGCAGGAGATGGACAGTGGTGGATGGGTCGCTTGCGGCGTGATAGACGTGCGGTTGGACTCTTCCCTTCCAACTTCGTCGAACTCATGAGCGAGGACTTCGTCCCAATTAGCCGGGATACTAGCCCAATGGTTCTGTCTGGTTCTTCTCCCATTCATAATCCCACGTCCGCCCCGAAGAAGACGAAAACTGTGTTTCGAAAGCCTTTCCAAGCGCATAAGGAAGCATTGTCTCCAGCTTCAAATCTAGCGAGGAGCGGGTCCAACACTCCAGTGAAGAGCTCCATACCTGCAACACCACCTCGCGATGGTGGCGGTGTTCCTCGAAATGTGAAGCCCTTGCGCACCCATGCTTCTGCAGTCAAGAACCAAAGTCCCTTGTCACGCCCATCTTCAGTATCCTCCCGGCACTCATCTCGCGCTGTTTCCCCAGCTGTATCTCCTCGCGCGTCAATGGAGCCTGAGCGCTCACCTTCTACCATGATGCCTCGAGGCAGTATCTCATCCTCGCGCCCAACCTCTCGAGAAGTGTCACCAATGTTCTTGCAAGAACACGAGGCGTCGTCTCCTCCCCCTCCCCCTCCTCCACATCGCGTGGCCATTAGTCGGCCGCCTTCCAGGTCGCCTCAACCTCCCCATCCCTCGCACTCTCCACAACTATACATGTACCAACAACCACATTCGCCCCAGCCCTATGTGCATCAACAACCACGCTCTCCACAGCCTTACATGCACCAACGGTCACCGTCCCCACAGCCCTATGTGCATCAACGATCACCATCTCCCCAACCATACATGCATCGGACGCCCTCCCCACAACCGCCAATGCACCACCGGGCACCTTCACCACAGCCACCGATGCACAACAGAACACCCTCTCCACAGCCACCAATGCATCACAGGGCACCTTCTCCGCAGCCGCCAATGCACTATCGCACCCCTTCTCCGCAGCCACCTATGCATCGATCGCAGGGATTTTTACGTTCCCCACAGCCTGCCGCGCACACTCCAAAGCCGTCAAGGTCCCCCAAGCCTTTGGACATGAACGACCGTTACGTGATATTTGCACGCACCCCGTCTCCAGGAGCACTTTCTACGCATTCAGCTGTCTCGGCTCAATCTGATGCAAATGGCAATACTCCGTCTCCGCTAAGAGATGCAATGGAAGATGTTATGACTTCATTGCAAGACATGGGATTACCCCGTCAAGCTTCGCCCTCTCCTGGACATGCTCCTTCACCTTCTCCTCCGCCAACATTCAACAACCCCTGGTCTGGAGACACGTACGACGATGACAGAACGCCACCAGGTAACCGGCGTCGGCCATTGACGTCGATGGGCTTTGACGGGCATAACCAGCAGTCTCATGGAGGATTGGTACACAGGAATAGTGTCTATTCACATGACTACCATGGAGATGGACCTCCTCAACTAAACAATTATGTTCAAAGGATGGAAAGTCGCCTCCGTCAACTAGAAGACCAGAATCGGGCACCCGAAGATGAAGGGTTACCCGGGGACGATGCGCCGCCGCCACCACCCCCCAAACATGCCACTTACCATCCGCGACACAATTCTATTCCTGCACAATATCCCCATCTTCGAACCAGGCGATCTGGTCAAGATGTCCGAGGTGACATTCTCAACAGATCTTACACAAACAAATCAAATGCTACCAGCTCTAGTGGGATTCAAAGCGTTGGCACACAAATGACCAACAGTACAGACAAGACAAACCAGAGCATGATGAGTGGGCCGTCTGCGGGCGGGTTTAGTGCAACAAGCGCAGGAAGCTATGCAAGACGAAATGGTGCCTATGAGAGACCCAATACAGCCATGGATACCGTTCGTTCCCGGGGCTTCAGTGATGTGGGGAACATGGACCGCCCGGAAACACCCCTAACCGGCATCTCATACCACTCCAGCCATAACACTTCTCGACAAGGAGCATCGTCTGCCATTCCATGGTCATCTGCTGATCACGACGCGGGCGACTCGGGTGGGGTGTTTGGCGGTCTTTCCACTCCCAAAACCAAAAAGCAGGGTTTCTTCAAGAAGATCTTCGAGTCCGCGAAGACGGGTGCTGCTAGCGCAAGAAGCAGCATCTCGGTTGGTCATAGTGGTGGCTCACAATCTCCGTCAAAGGGCCACAGAGTGGTTGATACGATATCCCCTCTCCTTACCTCTCGGGAATCGGCTCGTGATAGTGCTCGAGACATGGGGCTGAGTGCTAGCGCTATTGACTGGGTCCAAGTCCGCCGCGACGTCAACCGCGCATCTTCTCCTAGTAGGAACGAGCGTATTGAACGAGCCGAACGCTGTCAAATGATGGATCATCCAGTTATCTACGCAGTCGAGGAGCTTTATGAAACCGCAGAGGGCAACGAAAGCATTGACGGTCTTCCAATCAGCGAGCCCACCAATTTTGACACCCCAAACCTATCTCTTGTCGACAAGGGTGCCCGCTTCATCAGCAGCCTTCCCCCTACGACCAATCCCATGGGCCTTGCTCAAGGGTACATTACTCGCCCCTACAAGAGTGATGTTCAGCGACTTCGTGCGATCTTTACATGGGTCAGTGAAAAGATTGCTTGGGAAGAGCCTGTCGATGGCCTTGATGTAGACATCAAGAGAGTCTTACAGGCGAGACGCGGCAGTCCTCAAGAAATCGCTCTCTTGGTACACGAAATGTGTGGCTCCGTTGGTATTCACACGGAAGTGATCCATGGCTTCCTCAAGCAGCCTGGTGATGTGCTGGATCTAGAGAGTCTCTCGCGACCCAATCATTGGTGGAATGCCGCACTGGTTGACGGTGAATGGCGCATCATGGACTGTGCTTTGGCCAACCCGACAAACCCGCAAAGAAGCCGATTTGTAACAAATAACTCTTCTCTTGCTGAAACGTGGTATTTCCTTACTCGTCCACTCGACATCTGCTATACCCACGTCCCTCTTTACCCCGAGGAGCAGCACATCTGCCCTCCGATCTCACCAGATGTTCTGCTGGCATTGCCAGCAGTGTCTCCGCAATACTTCAAGTTGAACGCACAGATTCCTGATTACGATACAAGTTTGATCAGGATTGAGGGGTTGGAGTGCATGCAGATTCGTCTCGTCGTGCCGGCAGATGTTGAGTGCGCTGCCGAAGTTGAGTCTCCTGCATTTGCACGCGATGCCGACGGCGACTTCTTCGAAAGCGGCGATGTTGTACGCAAGAGAGCACTGGTGCAGCCGGACTGGTTCCGAGGTCAGAAGCGCGTCACTGTCAAGGCTGTACTTCCAGGTGATGAGGGACAGGGAGTGTTGAAGGTTTATGCCGGCAAAAAGGGCCTCATGCACACCAGCCGAGACATTCCACACCCCATGGCACTGGCTCTTCCGATAATGCACAGCGGAGAAAATCCGCCTTACGAATTTGTGCTTCGCCATCCGACCCCGCACGCCCAGCGCCACGATCTTTACATCATGCAACCCCAATGTTCACGCCTGGCAGTCAACAACACCTTTGTCTTCGCTGTTCGTCAGCACCCCTCGTCGCCTGGAGTCACGCCAAAGGATGACTTTTTATCCAATGGACGTGCTTCCCCGTCCGTTTTCAACCGTCCCTCCAGCGCACTGAGCATGGTATCAAGCACTGCGGGTGGGTCAACTGTGTCAAGCAATTCGAACGAGTTCTCTGCTTCCACCTCTGCCATCTCGTCTACCAGGTCATCTTCCGGGCGCGACAAGCCTGCTAAGCTAGCCATTCAGTCTCCCTCTGGCAAGATTCTGCGTCTCACCCGCAAGGCAGATCATATGATCAGCAACGACAATCCATCTGACTCTGTCACGGATGCTGCCGCAGAGGGTAGTGTATGGGAGACTGTGATTAAGATTGGCGAGCGAGGTACCTGGCGCGGTCTAGTGCTCGCCGACCGAGTGGCACGGTGGTGTGTATTCTGTGAATGGGAGTGTGTATGATGAACGATGGTGATAGAAGATGATTATCTGATTTCTGTTCGCATATTTTGCCGCTTTTCGTCTTACCAGCGTGGTTTTCTTATGGGTTTCCTTTTGTCTTTTCATTTTTGATTACTGGCATTTGCATCAGGTTGGCTTGGAGCATTGCATATACTGCATTCCATTTTCATTTTTAGCAGACACAATTGCCTCCTGGTTTCGGGTGTTTGGTGTTTGGATTTAATATCGATAGGTTCTTATCAGAAAACAAATAAATCTACATTGCAAGAATAGAAGGTTTCCATACTTGATCCATATCTCTAGGCACATCCCCACACCCTGCGCTGAGGATCCCATGCGGGCGTACCCATCGAATGTTATCAATAAATAAATTCAAACAACAGTCACTTGGGTGTGGACCTTGGAGCCACCGTTTTCGTTGCTGATTTTTTACGTTGAATATTGTGCATGTTTTTGCTCTTGATTTCCCTCCTTAGATGCCTAGGTGGTAGACTTACAGTTGACCAAGAGAAGAGATTGATCGGTCTGATCCCACGCAGCAGTAGCATCAAGGCTTGAAGTATTACTGGCATCTGTAGAGAGAGAAATTCCTGACAAGCGAGTAGTTTTGGAGTAAAGAGAGGAGAGAGTCTTCAAGGCAACTGGAAATTAGACCCGGGGATCATGCAAGAATAATATGCATCTCTTTGGCTTACAGACGCCGCCCTCGGTGCTATCTGGGGAGTATGAGCAAAGGAAATGCAGCACAGGAAATGCAGGCCTCGCCGGCGTTGTTCAGAAAGGGAATATTGACGTTAGTGGGCTCGTTCAATCCTAGCAAAATATTATACCTCGTTCGTTCCAGAGTTGAAAACCTTCATCCAGTCCAGCATAGCTTGAAGCCTCGGAAGCTATAAAGCTTGTACTGTAAAGAGCGTTTCGTGATGACTGACCGCTGACCGACGTTCCGGTATTTAAATATTATAGTTTGAATAGTATAGGTTGACTCGTCGCATAAGTAGGATCTATATAACTATTAAGTTTTTGACGAACATATTTCAGAGCTTGTGAGTCCCGCTAGAAGCGATGTGGAGGTGCGACTATTATGTGTGACTTTTAGGAAGAACTCGGGGAAGACTCTCTGATAATCTGACTCGGTGCTTGTAGAGATCTCGGCAGCTATTTTAATAACACTAGAAGCGGTATTCGAAGGGGAAGCTGGGGCAGCTCCTGATAGGAGTCGCGGTTTCGTAAAGAAGGAGTTGCGCTTAGGTGAATTTATGATAAAAGGGGAAAAAAAAAGGGGGGAAAAAAAAAGGGGGGAAAAAAAAAAAGGAGCGAAAGTGATTCGAACACCTGACATTCCGATGACGGTTATGAAGCTGCAATCGGAAACTCTAAACCCCTGAGTTACCGCTCCACTATTTGATTAATTTTTGTTTTTCTCGGATTTTCTTCAACTCATATCATCTGAGCAATTGATCATGTACTCGAACAGTTCTAGTTTTCCGGGTCGCGTTTTTTCTTTATGACTTTGCCAGAGGGATCGTAGGACACACACACCGAGGTGTTACTTTAGAAGATAAATTTTATAAAACTCTTTAGGCCCACATTGATTATTCTAATAATATTGTGTTTTGCTACCTAGAAGAGGTCTATATATACAGAGGTTAGAGGTCTGTGGTCAGTCTATATACTCTGTTCTTAGACTAAGTTCTAACTAGTCTGACAGGCGTCGCCTCTTACCAGAGAAGCAAGAGCCATACGTCGAAGTCGATCATTTTCTCGCAGTTCACCTCGATGCTGCAGCTCGTGGAGTGGCGCCCGCGCCATATAGGATTCAACACAGCCATGTTGGACGGTACGATGACGCCGGTTCAGCGACAAAATTCTATCGAGAACTTCATGACCAACGCGGACGTCGAGGTATTCCTGGTATCCTCGAAAGCAGGCTGCGTTCCCATCTCCAGAGAAGCAAGAGCCTTACGCCGATGCCGGCTCAGCGACAAAAGTCTATCGAGCACTTCATGACCAACGCGGACATCAAGGTATTAGACGAAGACGAACCCGCCCCTTTGAGCCCGGGATCCGTATACCTAGGGCGCGGAATAAGGACTACCCACAAAGGAGCCAGCGTAGATCATCCTGGATGTCTGCGTAAGGACACCCACAGAAAGGGCTTCAGCCTCGAAGACACAAAGAAGGATTACAAGATGTTTGAAACCGAGCATGGTGTAGCTGTTGACAAACGACACGTTATTGCCATTGTCTGCGAAATGGGGGTTTCCGCCAGGGGCGAGGTCGAGCTCATTCAAATCGCCGCCGTTGATTCCTTCACCGAGGAAGTCCTTCTTGAGATGAAGATGAAGACGAAGACGGCAACGACAACGGCGAAGGCGACGGCGAACGCGTAACCGAGGCTAAGAGTAGTGGCGAAGAAGTACAAGAAGACGATGATAGCGAAAATAACGAAGACACAGAAGATCGGGGGCTTATTAATGAGACTAATCCTGATCCCGCTAGATAGTGGCCTTCTCCCGCCTTAACCCTAAAGACTTCACAGGGATCTTCTCCAATCATACTTAACTAAAACTAGGGAGCTCCTAAGTGACACTATCGACGAGGGCTAGGAGTATAGCCGAGACGTGATTTTTCTGGTTTGCGGCTAGGACGGCCTCACTATAAATTCCTACTCTTTCAGCCAAATTTTCGGCCCTTGCGCTAACCTAGATTTTGTAGTTCACATTTAGGTGTTTATGAACTATCTCAGTGCTCTGAGGAGTCTCGATGAAGAAGCATCCGAATTCGTCGACGTTAGTGTCGTTCATACTTGTCAGGCAATCGACGACGAGATCGACTACGCAGATCTCACTAATACCACACTAGATGACGGTACCAGAGATTTCATAGAGGTTTCAAATACGCTGTTTACCGCGAGATGGCGGTAGTATTCAGAGAGGGAAGGGTCCTGTCATATAAGCTATCAGGGACATATGGCCAGGTCTAGAAGTATCAGATTATGTCTCCAGCGTCGTCGGGCAAACCTCCAGATCCCGAAGCTCGCACAGCCAGAGCGAAAGATTAACCTAAATGGGCCTACGCCGATATTTCTCAGTCCTTTCTCAAAATCTCTTTGAACATCTCCGCAGAGCTCCTCTGAGACCTCTAAATGACCTGAGAATGGATGAGAAAGGAGATTCACGATTGAATTACAATCCATACGGCTGGTAACTCCTTTATAGAGCTCGAATATGAGGCGAAGGAATGATTGAAGATGAAGTCTCGATTACGGACGCCCTGATCTCATTCTATCGGACGGGGACCAGCAGCAATACTCGCAATAGCTTCTTCCTCGGATACCTCGAAGGCGTTCGGTATTTGAAGCAGCTCCGTAAATTCCGCAGTCTTGAGGTTACCATTTTCTCGTGGTTAATCCGAAGAGCTCGCGACTGGGACGGAAGGATCGTACTTCGGGCACTCCGGTAGGAGCTTCCGGGAACATTAACGTAGTCGGTAAGCGAGTGAGCCACCCTAAAACACTATAGTGAATGCGGTAAATTTCAACTCCATATCTCCACAACCATCAGTTTGTTCCACTAGATCTTCCGTGTAGTAGTTATTTAGAGCCGAAAAAGTCCAATCTAAGAGTGTAGGTCAATTCAAGTATGATTTGATGATAATTACCAAAAATACCCTGTAATTTAACGACTTGAGCATCAAGGATACAGCATATAATCACTACATCCTGAAATCTTTCGAAACCTTCAAAATACGTCAGACTTAATATAAAGAACACATGTATACAGGCAGACTTTACGAGAAGCTATGGTTGTGGGGATATGGAGTTGTAATTTATCGCATTCACTATGGTGTTTTGGGGTGGCTCACTCGCTTACATGGCTCACTCGCTTACCGACTACGTTAACTAATACCATTGCATAACGGGCTAACTGAGAGCCCACAGACTTATAGCGAAAAAAAAAAAATTTAACACGCGAGCCCGAGTCGCTACACTATATATAATACTTGATTGATGATTGATGATGATTGAATTCAATTCAATTGATATTTGATTGATTGATTGATTGATATATGATCTGATCATGATGATCTCCATTAGCCCACGACAAGCTAGGTCATAGCCCACACACCAAAATCTTTCCCCGACGCTCCGTGGAGGCTTTTTGAATTATTCTTTATGTCCTAGGTTGTACATTTCTCTTTCAAGATCATCTGTGCAATAAAAATAAAGGTCAATTACGTGAGGATTCTCTTAGAGAGAAAAAAATAGAAGACAGATTTTCTAGTATGACAATCTCAAGTTTCACACTAATTATATTTGCAAAAAGCGACCGTGATTTGAACACGGGACAACTGGAACTGCACCTGATAGGAGTTGCGGTTTCCTAAAGAAAAATAAGGGGGTTAAAAAATGAGGAGCGAAAGTGATTCGAACACCTGACATTCCGATGACGGTTATGAAGCTGCAATCGGAAACTCTAAACCCCTGAGTTACCGCTCCAGTAATTAATTAACTTGTACTTTTCTTAGATTTAGTGCCCTACCCTTGAGTACCACTGCTTTGATTTATGAATATTTGAGGGGGATTATGTTACTGATGCAAACAACAGATCTGAGATTTGACTTAGGTGTTTACCACTTAGCTCATTACTCCCTTAGCGTCCCTCGATCACCGATTAATCATATACAGGAGGAAGAACTTCGTTTTATAGTAATAACAAGAATAATTAATGGGAAGGCGCATGCATTCATTTCAAATGCAGCTTACAATTGAATTTGAATTTTTTTACCAAGGGAATTATGCACATATTTGAGGGCTAAATGTCGTTTCCAGTGCTGACATGGTTCAAATCTTAGATAGAAGTATCGGGTCAGAGGACCAAAGATTCAACGTATTTCAGATATTTGTTATTGTCGTAGCACCACAGCAGCTCAAGCTACTGTTAACCAGACAATAGCATAGGTGAGTCTATCTAAGAGCAAACAGCGGCAAGCAGTGAGAATGGATGCGGACCATAACGGCGCAGAGCTTATCCAGTAGAGAGGAGATGGGCACGTCCAAGGGTGGTTATCCAGGCAATCAGGTAGCAGAAGTAGATCCGTAGTTGCAATAGACGAGCATAATTTATGTCAATTTCTCTCTTAGTGCTCTATTGGCCCTGTCTTGGTAGGAGAAGAATCTGCTTGATTCTCAATTCGACTCATCGGTATCGTTGCCTCTCTAGAACCTCAAGAATGCCAAAGGTAAAGGGCCGCTTCTGATAATGAAACAGCGGATTTGACTTGTAGTGGCTCTTTTCCCAATCACTCTGCCACTGGGCCAATGCTCCATTATCTACTTAATCAGACTTTTCGAATCACACATAGTAATTTTGCTCCCTAGTTAGCCCCCGCTCTTCCGCTTTTCACGCCAACATTGGTGATTGACCCATCCATGGATAATCATACACAGACGATATAGCATTATTTAGATGAATAAGGATTGAGTTTTCATTGATATCCAAAATATGATTTCAACGTCAATTTAGATTTTATAAAATTGAAACCTGCTTGGTGACATTGAAATATATCACATGGGTAGGAACAGCATTTCCGGTGTTCCGATTCACCAGATCCCTACAAGCATTTAACGGACCTCAAATAATCCATGAGTTCGTAACACAGCGCACCCGAATAGGATGAGAAGAGCTCATGTAGACCAAGCAGAGAATGATGAGTGGATAGAGTCATACGATGCTGGAAGAGCCGAGGAGAAATGTAGGTCTAATCACACCACATGTGAATGCATGCATTGGTAGATAATAAAGATCGCCTAAAACAGCCATTTCGGCTATAGGATGTAGTTGTATCATAAGTTGGTAACTGCCTTGCGCAGCAGTGGTGCGACTTGCTTTCTACTAGCAGTCGTATTTGTCTGCAGCCACAGGCGTCTCCAAATAAGCGAGTCTCCATCCAGTGTAGACCGAATCGCATGTTCTGTCGAATCGGGACACTTGCAGTCCACCGGCGACCATCGCTCCAGACCCAGGTGGGATCTTGTCTGCTCGACAAAGGCCTCTGCGGCCTTGACTGCAGAATCGCAATCACAAATCGCGCAAACAAGCAATTCTCTGGAAAATTCATCTTCCACAGAACTAAAGGAGGTCATCACGACGACCACATCTAGCTTTTTAGCTGCAGCAAATTCACGCAGAGCATCCAGGAACTGCTGAGGCGCGCCTGCCTTCTCGACGACCCAACGGATTGGTTTGACCGAAGAGCAAAAGCCGAGCTTGACGGATTCTCCAGATGAAGATGTCTCCGTCCATTCCTTGTAGTCTCGATCAAGAACCTCATCCAAAGTCAACAAATCCAGACTATTCGTCTTCGCAGTCTGAATTTCTTCATAGAATGCCTCTGCGTCCCAGTCCGGATCCTCCTTCGCAACCTGCTGGCGTAGGAACTTTACAGCCTGAATATCTACATCCGTAACCTTTCCTTCAGCGGTCAGGTTTGACGTGTCGATCAGAATCGCAGCAAGTGCCAGCTTCGAAAGCTGCGCGTTCTCGGCAGACGACGCGTCGGCGGCCCAGAGACCGCGTCGAACCAATTCATTGGTAATCAGGGACGAGCATGATCCCGGACCAGGCTGAATTATTAATGGTTGATTTTCAGGGAGGGCGTCTTGGGTAGGCACGAAGTGTTCGTCGACGTGGTGGTCGATACACCCCACTGTGCGGAAAGACACCTCGGAGAGACCAGCTACGGAGCCATGTCCCTTCTGCCCCTCAACGCGGTGCGGCATCGCGTTCCAATCAACCATTGTCGCATCTGCGGCAAAATTTTTAGATATCGCGTTTTCCTGAAGACTCTTTGCAAAGTCCGCAACCGTGACGATATGCTCGCGCAGGAGCTTCCCCGCGGACTCGGATGAATTGTCGAAGCGTTCGTCGGAGTTCAAGACGGGCAAGCTGGTGGAGAGCCATAATGCGGTGACGAACTCCGGTCGCAGTCGATATAGCTCGGAGCCAGCGGGCACATTGGGGAGGTTGAGGAGAGGTACATGTGGCCGTGGGGTTGTACTAGGGAGACGGTTGCTGGCACAGTAGGAGTACACAATGGCGGAGATGATGGAGTCGAGGTCGGCGGAGGGATTGCCCACGACGTAAATGGGAGGCTCAGATAGGGCCCCTGTTAGGAACTGGAGGTGTACCTGGCGCACCTGGCGCAGGAATTGGAGGAGGGTCATGGTGTTGCAGAATTAAGGATGTTTTGTGGGCATATGCGGCTACGTCACCAGAGCTACGGAACAATAGATCCCCGCAACATCAACGTGGTGTTCTACGTCGACCAGTTGCCTGCAGCATGTTCCAAATAGCCCAGAAATACTCTATGTCTCCGCAGATACCGAGGGTATCCAGGGCTGCTGAACAGATGAGATCATTTATTCACCTACCTGGACCCTTCTCTGAGGTTCCCCGGCATCCCATATTGTACAACCACCCTTCACCAATCCACCCATTATCCTCTCTATCGATCACCTCCAATAGACCAAACCAACCTGGAATCAACATATACACCAAGCGTGAAGATCATGGAGCACCGCTCGCCTGTGCGGGCAACAAATACCGCAAGCTGGAATACATCGTGCCAGACATCTTATCCCCTACCCCTACATACCATTACCACGAACATCACCCCACAACCCAGAAACTAGATGGCCCAGCAACCATCCTAGTAACCGAAGGTGCAATCCAAAGCAACCACACTGTCCAAGTCGCAGCACTTGCACGCAGTCTAGGTCTCAAGGCCCTAGTTCTTCTTTCCCGCGGCACGGGCGGCGGGTTTCGCGCCAGTCAAGACCAAGATGCCTTTTTACGCTCAGGGAATGTGCAGATCAACCGAATGCTAGGCGCCGAAGTACGAGTCCTCAATGAAGGTGACTCCATTTCCAACGACGCCAATCCTGTCCTCGAGGAGCTCCGCACGCGAGGAGAAAGACCATACTGGATCCCTGGCGGCGCAAGCCTGCACGCTCTCGGTGGGTTAGGATACGCGCGAGCAGCATTCGAAATAGAAATGCAAGAGCGTGACATGGAACTCAAAGGATCAGGTCAATTCGATTACGTCTTCGTAGCCTGCGGCAGTGGAAGCACAGTCGGCGGGCTAATTGCCGGTTTCAAGCTTGGGGAACCGGCAACAACGACAAGGCAGATCATTGGGGTTTTAAATTCACCGACTAAGCCGCGGTCATATCACGAAGCTCGCGTTTTGACTTTTGCCAGACGAGCGGCGGAGTTGATTGGATTTGATGGAAAGAATTGGCTCGAGAGTGAACATGCGATTATTATGGATGATGTGAGGCTCGAAGATCGGTTCGTTGGGTCTGGGTATGGAGTTCTAGATGCGGAGGCTAAGGAGGCGATGAATATGATGGCGAAGTCGGAGAGTATTATTCTGGATCCCGTGTATACGAGTAAGGTGGCTAGGGCGATGGTGCAATGGGTGAGAGAGGATGAGATAAAGGAGTTTGCAAGGCAGCGTGGCCTGGACGAGGTGAATGTGCTGTTCATCCATACTGGAGGTCAAGCTGCGTTGGGAGCATATGCAGATGTTATTTAGTGAAAGAAATATCTTTTATCGAAGAGAAAGACCCGAGCCTGTTTAACAATGGCTGCATTCAACTAGTATTACACGGTGACTGGCAATAGCAAAAGTCAAGAAAGCAGACTGCCTTAATCATCACAAACATAGCCGTAGTTGGCATGGAAAAAACAAAGTAGAACACACAACTAGAGAAAGGTAAAAAACGCTGCAAAACTCCGCGGACTTCATCCGGTCCTGACCCTTTAATATGAACCCTTTTTCCGAAAACCAACCGCGATCGAGAGGAGAAACCGATAAGAACATGAAAGCTCGGGATTGAGCCTTTGCAGACTTTCGGAGATGAAAACAAATAAAGGTAAGAAATCGAGGATAAGCAATACAGTTGGCCGATTAGAGCTCCGACTCGGGATTCTCTGGCTCGGGGTCTTCTTGCTTCGCCGGAGCCGGTTCGTTAGCAGGCTGAGCGTCACCAGCAGGAGCGGACTCGTCGTTCACGGAGCCTGCGCGACTGGTGCCGTTGCTTGCATTCAGGGCGTCAAGGACCTCAGTGGCATGGAGGTTCTCCATGCTCTCGGCATCAGGGTTGACGTCTTCCTGATTGGTAAGGTCTGCAAACATATCGTCCAGATTCTGACGAGGACTGCTGCTGACGAACTGAGGCTCACGGCCACCGAAGCGCGGCGAGCTGAAGAGAGAAGTTTCCATGCCCTGCGCAGTAGGCGAGGGAGAGCGTGGGAGGAAAGTTGGAGAAGTGGGGTCTGCCGCGGCGTGGGGGAGGAAGGCAGATGATGTTGGTGCAAAAGCAGGAGTGGGATCGCTGGCTGGCAAGGAGTAATTCGCAGAGAACGGGTAAGGGGCAGCACTTGGTTCCGACATGGGAGTCAGGGCTGGCCCATTGGTGGGAGGCTGACTGTTGCCTGGAGTTGGTGTTGCGGGCTGCAGAGAAGGACGAGGAGTCACTTGTGTTGCATCGACCGATTTACGTTTGGGAGCAAGCATATGTTTCGTGCGCAGATGCTCTGGAAGATCCTCAGGACGATCAACACCAAGCTGAGCCATGATCTTCTGCTGCTTGGTCGGGCGAGGCTTCCGAGTTGACAAAGATTGCTCTAAAATGGGCGGAGGCTCTGGCGCGACAGGAGCCCACTTGTGAATCTCCTGGCGGAAGAAGTTCGTCTCGTAGGTCAATAGAACCTCAGCACCTTCAATTTTGCGTAGGTAAAAGATCAAAGTAGGCACTTCTTCGGTGGTAGTGCAGGCAGCGTTGGTGAATCCCTGCAGGAAATCGCGAAAGGCAAGAGCTTGGTTGACAATGTTGTCCAAGACATCCTCCTCGTCCGGTTGAAAAGGCAAATTGGGAATTTCCGCGTGCCAGTCCAGGAGATCCTCGAGTTTGGGTCGAGCTGCATCGCGGGGAATCTTCTGTCGCCAGTCACAAATGGGGCAAGTGTACTTGTCAAACTCCTTCACTTTGCCTCTTGCGATCTTGAGGCATTTGCCATGATACCTGAACCACATGTTAGCGACAGACATGGAATTTGGAAAAAAGCCTCAACTTACCACTCATGGCAAACTTCACACTCAATCATCATGCCTGCCTCCGGGTGACGACAAATACAGAAGACGTCCCGCTTCTGCGATTTAGGCCCCCACACATTGGTGGGGGCATTTTCAAGCAGCCCTTCCGGACTGTTGTCTCGCGAAGAAGGCTCCACCGGGGGTCGATAGCTGTCCTCGAGATCGAAGCAGTACGAGTTGCGTTTCTCAACATACTCCATATGAGACTTCAGGATGTGCAGAGGGGCATTGGCCTTTCCGAAGAGCTTCTTGCCTTTCCGCATCCAGTCCTCATGCCGCTTCTGTTCACGCTCCAGATCAATGGCCCCGATTGGTCGACTGTTCAGTTTCTCCAAAGACTCTATGACCTCGCGAATGTCCTTGTACTTAGGTCGATTTTTTATATCACTGTCTTTGCTCCTTTCGTAGAGTGTCTGAATCCTCTTTTGCGCTTCTCGCTGTTTTGTCAAGATAGCATCAACGGCGGCAAGAGTGTCCGGGGAAACGGGGAAACGGGATGCTTGCGCAGAAAGCGCTTCCAATTGCTGATAGTGAACGGCTTCCACTGACATCAGTTCTTGGGCCTTGGCTTCCCAGGCTTCACCATGGCGGCGGAGTTCCTTGAAATGGACCAGGTGCTCGTTGGTGTCGGAAAGACCAAGCTGCTCACCGGCGACGACGAATTCCTGGCAATCCTTGAGGGAAAGGTACTTGTCGCGCTTGGCAGTAGCCTCTTCGGCCCACCTTAATTGTCGGTGGATTTGCTCTAGGTGCACCACTTCTGGCATCTCCACGTTAAAGTTGCGTCCGGCTTCGACAAGGTCCTCAATCTCCTGGGCGGATCGGGCGGAGGGGTTGATCAGGGCAGCGTTAACGTCCTGGCGGAATTTCTCGATCTCGCGGGTCTTCTCTTCCAAAGCCGCCATCTGTGGACAGTCGAAGGAAAGTTTATCAGCCTCTGCCAGAAGGGCGTAGATGTGATCCACTCTGCGGACTTCACGGTCTCGATCGTCCAGCTGCGCAGCCTTGGTACTGGCTCTGCGCCACGCTTTCTCGTTTTTTCTCCGATTTTGCTGCTTCCGGGTAATGTAGTTGTTTGCTTCCTCAACCCATTTATCGCAACGCTGGACGAAAGCCGCAAGGTCTTGGAGGCCAGGCAGGTGGTACGGGATTTTCTCACCTTCACTGAGCAAGTTATGCAGGGCCTTAAGCTGGGGCTTTGGCTCGTCCTCTAAGGTCTTGTCAAGCTTCTCTCCCCAAGCTTCGGGAATTCGAGCTCGCTCTTGAACTCTTTGGACAGTCGCTTTCAACTCATTATCACTCACGCGGTAACGAAGAGTGTGATCCGGTCCCAGGAGTTTCTGGGGAAGAGAGTTACCACAGCAGTCATAGGCTTCCACGTGCGACAAGCAAAGAGTCTTCCCTGATTTGTGACAACGGAACTGGGTAAGGTAAGCGTATGCCTTGCACTGCTGGCATTGATAGTCATCTTCGGGAAGATCCTCCTCCTCCACTACGAACTTAAGTTGACAACCGCCAGCCGAAGAATCGACGCCAAGAGCGCAATCGTGAGGCGCAATTTCTCTGTGGCGGGACAAAAATGCTGCGCGTTCGCCTAGCTCCCGGTGGGTGGTTCGCTCAAGTGCGGGAGCGAGCCACTTCGCGGTCGCGATAGATGTGTCTCGCGTAGCTGCGGTGAAGAGTAGCTCATCATGTGAGAAGCATGGGTGTCGACGGAATGCCTGAAGACGCTCCACACCTGCGGCACCCCAAGGCTCCCAGTCTGCGGGTGCGAAGTTGACAGCCTCATTGAAATTGAAGCCATGGTTGAAGCCAGCATGGTAAGCTTGTGGGAAAGTCAGAACAAACTGGCCAGCTCTCTGATCTACGGCATAGACATTCACGCCAGCGGCACGAAGCTTTTCCGGCGGCATCAGAGTAACCAGCTGGAAAAGAAGATCTGGCTGTCCCTCAAAAAGTTCCGGCACTGCCTTTCGCATAGCCGTCTCAAAGGCCTCAGCATCCGCACCAGGGATACCATACCAGGTCTTGGTCGCACCAAAGTGCTGGTAGTTGGCCGAGTATGCGTAATGGTCTTCATTATGCCAACAGAAAGTCGAAAAGCACATGCCGACGTAAACCCACGGCACAGTCATACCAGAAATATCAGACTTGATGTGGCGGAACAGTGAATCGCCATAGAAAGGAAGGACGTTCAGGTTCCAGGGATCCGATGAATATGGGTCAAGTGGGTTACGCTCGATGGTTGGGAAGCCACTGCCATGAGTTGTCGAATGGATGTCCGCGCCGTACTCTACCTCAACAGTCTCATGTAGATCGACAACAAGCTTCCAGAATTCAGCTTCGACGTCGTCTTCAGTTTCGCGACGATGGGTGTTGAGAACAGGATCAAAAGGCATCTTTGAAGCGAAATATCGCTGCTTGAACTCATTGGCTTTCTCTTGAAATTGTTTCAACGAGTAAACACCACCATCTTCGAAACCAAATTCGCCAGTACCGACAAGGCACTTCGGACAATGCCAATCGTTTTCGGAAGCGGCAGTCGTGGAAGGATCAAGGCAAGTGGTATGATAACCAAGATCACAACTATCACAAACAAGGATTGTATCAGGATCATCTGCTTTCCCACACGATTCGCATTTCTCGCCAGTTCTCTGGGTTCCATCTTTCCGGGCCTTGGGCGGGGCGGGACGAAGGAGGGACATGTGCGAGCCTGCAACGGTGGGCAATGAATCTAAGAAAAAAGTAAGTCAGATCAAAGTATGCGGCACAGTCACAAAGGATCGAGATACCTTTCTTGAGACGCTTGCTGCGTCGTCCACTTCCTCCATCAGCATCGCCATTTTCAGCTTGGGAGGCACTATCATGACTGATGGCGCGCTTGGCAGGGTTCACAGCATCGCCGTTAGCCACGGGCGTGGAACGATGCTGCTCAGCAATACTTTGAGGAGTCGAAGTTCCATTCTCGCCCTCATGCTTGACCGCCGGACCGTTGTTCACAGTCGCGAAGCTGGGGGAATGATTCACGGCGGTAAAACCAGTTGCACCGGCATTTACCGGGGTGAAACCAGACGGTGTTGGGCGTGGAGGAGGGGTGGGCTCCACGGGTGGAGTTGGCTCGGAGGACTTCTCTATCGGGGTGCCGGAGGCGAGAGGCATGCGCATAGCCAGGGTTTCATCAAGAATCTTCGAGGGTGTTCCAATTTCCTCCAATGTAGGCTTTTTGGCGAGGGGCGAGGGACGAGGCGAAGGAGTAAACGGACCGCCATGCTCCAATTCGAGCTGCTGCTGAACTCCAGGCTTGGCCCGGGCCAAGTACTCCTCATACGGCTGCAAGTAACGCTGGTAGGAGTTTTTGAGCGAAGTTGACAGCGAGGACATAATTTTGCCGCTGTAGCCGAGATCACGACCAATCTCGGCCCATTTCTTCGTCTTGCAAACCTGCTCAAACCCACCTCTGATCTCAACGGCCTTCTTCAGCTTATACAGATCGAGAGGGCGTTTGTCCACACTCGGTAATCGACTGTAGTTTGTTCCGTGTTGTTTGTGAAACATGGCAAGTCCATCGATGTAGTTCATGTTGGCACGATTACCTGGATTAGAGTCAGGATTGGATGCTTGATCCGGTATGCTTGTACCGGCAGTAGCATCAGCTGAACGCGGGGCCATACCTCCTTCGACCGAGTTGAGTTCTTGTCGACGAGTCTTGAAATGAAATCGCTGTAAAAAAAAAAAAATCACTCATGTGTTAGCTCGGGATTTTCGAAGGTGGAGTACTGAGAAATCGAGATGAATACGCGGCTCTGTTGCAGCAGGCTCTGCTTGCCAGAACAGATGCAAAATGGGTAACAAATTGCGTGGGAGCCTACCTCTGTATCAATCGCGAAGGTCGGCTGCCAACCTTCCGGTGGGATGACTCTACAAATTCCGTATTTCCTGCCCTCTGGTGCAATTTTCTGGATGTATGCCACTGGATCTTTGAATTCTTCCTCGGTTGGGCGAAAAGTGGGAGCCTCGGGAATGCCCTGAGGCCGGACGCGCTTGGCTGGTTCGCGGGGAGCATTGGGCTGTCCACGCCGCTCAACTGTTGACAAGTCGAGCGGTGCCGACCTGCGAGCGCTCAGGGGCACATTGTGTGAATGCGACGGGTGAGTGCTCGAGGATCGAGTGGGCTGGGGGCCCATAGATGTTTGTCCGGGCATCGGTTTTGCCCCGTTCAAGGCCGGGGCCACCATCTCCGATAGTTATTGAGTGTTTTTTATGAGAGATGGAGGTAAGGTGGCCTGCGCGCGTTGTCGAGTGCCGAGGAACAGATCACAGCTGCGCGAACGGGCGCATTGAAAGGGCGTTGAGAATTGGGAAGCGAGCAAGGGCGGATAGAGGTTGCGAAATTCGAAGAAGAGAACTTGAAAACCACCTTGAGGGCAAAAGTCGTTGACAAGAATGGACAAAAGACGCGAAAGACGTGGGGATATTAGGGTGGTGTAGATCAGAAGAAGATGTGGAAGGATTGGAATTGATAGAATGAGATTATGAGATTCTGGGAATTGGGTGGATAGGTACTGCCCCAGTCACTTTCACTGCGCGGAGCAGCGGAAAAGCGACCTGCGAGTGACTCGGCCAACTCGGTAGCGAAAGCGTACCGTATCGTAATTTATCGAAACCGCACCCACGCAGGCACCATTCGGAAGGGCGGCGTAATTATACCGTCACAAGTCCGTTGCCGCAAACGGGACGGCATCGTACGGTTCCCTCTCCAGGGCCCGAGCGTTTCTTTCCAAGGTTTTTTTTATTCTGATGCATCACCTATACATATTGCATTACACGTATGCCCAGGTGCACCTAGGCACTTATCGGTGCCTTCTTGTCCAGATTTATTAGAAAGTGATGATTGGATCTCTTGACCCGATACCAGTCATCTGACAATGATCTACACACGGCTGTCACTGAATACGGAGACTCCAAGGACAGATTGTACTGTAAGTGGGTCAGCACTCTACAAGACGTATCCAAGGAGACGCTTAACAAGACGTCTTCAAAACGGACGAAAAAGAAGACCAGAACGAGTTCTCAGATAAGTACCTAGAAAGAGGCCCGGAGAAGACATGACGGAAATACAATTAAAGGCCCACTAGCAACATATCTATGGTCATGCTATGGTGAGGCTGATCCGCCGACGTCCCGACAAGCTACAGTAGATCGACGAGATCTGCCGAGCGCAGGGTCTCCACGGCCTTTTCATGAACCTCTTATAACTTCTTGACAGTAACTCTCTACCGCGATACAGGAGACCTCGGCTATCCAATAAGTACTAGAAATCTGGAAGTGAATAGAACGGAAAGTAAAGTGAAACCTGGACCGTCGGCATATCGCAGTCATGTGATCGCATGTTTACGATACGCGGTGGGCCCGCAAGATAGCCACTTTCCATGCATCTGTCCCCAATGGGAGATGCCGGATAGAAGCTTGCAGACATGGAATCCCAAGATGAGCCGAGGCCCATCCCGGCATATTATTGCTGCTATCTCCTTCGGTCTACCATCCGACACGCTTCGCTCTATATCGGCTCAACCCCGAACCCCATCAGACGACTGTCCCAACACAATGGCGAGGCCAAAGGGGGCGCCAAGCGTACCTCGCGCGACCAATTGCGACCTTGGGAAATGGTTCTCGTGGTAGAGGGCTTCACGAGCCGCGTTGGTGCCCTTCAATTCGAGTAAGTTTTGCAACGACCCTGAGAAGCAGAGCCGCATGCTGATGTTGCATAGATGGGCTTGGCAACACCCCGAGAGGTCGCGACATATTGAACTGGACGAAGATGATTTTCCTAGCTCTCAATCAAAACTCACGATATCTCGACAAACGGGTAAGACAGTACGGCGAACAACGCGCAGGAGATCCTTGACGGCTCATTTAGAGGATCTGCATTTCCTGCTTCGGTCGTCCTATTTCATTAAGTGGCCGCTGCGAGTACGATTCTTTTGTGCGGATGTTCACCGCGTCTGGAGAATCTGGAATGAGCGTGTGGAGTCCTCTTTACCGCAGTCCAAAATCATTTTGGACGGGGATTGTTCAAATAAAAGCGATGAAGATGCCGCAGTGGGCGGCATCAGCCAACTGCCAGTCGAATACACGAAACTTGAGGATTACCTGGAGAAATCCACATTTGTTCTAGAAGACGCAGAAGATCTACACTGCGCGGTATGCCAAAGACTAGTCTCTCCCGATACACAGCAAATAGTGGTGTGTCCACGAGCACCTTGCCGGGGCACGAGTCATCTATTGTGTCTATCTGCCAACTTCCTGGACACCGAGGATGCCGATACATGGGTGCCAACGCAGGAAGCCTGCCCGACGTGCAAAGAAGTCGTTCAATGGCCTCTCATGATGCAAGAATTGAGTTTTCGAAATCGCGCCGAAAAGGAAGTCCAAGCAATTTTGGGACGAAAAGAAAAGCGCGAGCGCAAAAAGTCTGCAAAACAGTCGCTCCCCGATATTCACAAGAGCAAGAGCAAAAGCAAGACCACTAAAATGCGCATGTCTTCTGTCGAGCCGACATTTGATGGCCGGTCAGAACCCGCGCCAGATATTGATGTGTCTCAGGATGACCCTAAGTTAGACGACAATTGGTATGAGGAAGTCGACATGGAATCGGACACGGAGTTTGGGACTCGAAAACAATCACCCCCGCCATCAAGGCTCGAGATCGTCATCGAAGACAGTGAATGGGAAGACGCAGAACTCGTTGAATGAAGACTCGCTATGAAATGCAGGATAACACTCTGGTCTATTTAGCGAGCGGGCCCAATGTCCTCAATGGCCCAATCGCATCCAGGCGCGCAACGCACTCCGATACGGCAATCTGGATGTGCTGCGAAACCTCGGCCAGTGTTTTTCCAGCATCAACAATCACAACATCCTTCTGGTATTCAAACAGCGTACGGAAGAGCTCCCGCACACGAGTCTGCATGGCCTCATTCTCATATCTTTCCGCCCCATAACCGCCACGCTTGGCAGCTTCCTGGGCTGAAATACTGAGGAATAAGCAAATATCCGGACGCGGGAGACCCAGCTCGGGCTGCCAGGCCCACTCCAGCGAGAGCGTGGGATTGGCCTTGGCGGCGGAGTATACGGCCCCGGAGTATGAGTAGCGGTCCACGATGACGGTGATCCCGTCATTGATATCTTCTTCGATGCTCTTGGCGACCTCCCAACGGTTTGCGGAGAACAGGAGATGGATGGCGTGGTCTTCTTGGTTGGCCGAGCCGCGTAAATAGCTATCTATGAGCTTGCCGATGGGCGTGGTCCTGTCTGCGCACCGATTAGAGCTGCTCTAGAGTGTGTAGTAAATTCGATTACCTGGAAACCGAATATATTTGACCTTTTGTCCTTGCTCCGTGAGGTAGTTCTGTAGCATCTCGCATTGGCTCGACTTGCCAGCGCGGTCGAGACCCTCCACCACGATGAGCGCTCCGCGTCGCGTCGGCTTTTGTTCTGACGTGCCTGTCATTCCGAGAGTGATTCAAATGAAGATTGAATGGGGGTAAATGATATTCCACAAGAGATTAGTCAGTTTGACTCAATTAGAACCAATTTCCAGGGCAGACAATATGTGTAGCAAGAACCGGGGTAGTTGGAAGCGAAGGCCCTTGGTTAACCGGTGTCACTTTTTCTGCCGCCCGATAAGATCGCATCGCAACCGCATCATGGCTATTCAATGAACAACGCAGCCATGGACCCCGAGACGTCTGTAACTTCTGAGATGGCTTTCGGTATCTTGAGCTCTACAGCTCCCGTGCTGGCACCACGAGTGGGAAAATTGGCTATACCCGGCCGCCAGGCTATCTCGACGCCTCATTTCGTCCCACTGACCACGCGGGGTGCCGTGTCGCATATTGCGCACGACGTGATTCGGAAAGAGACTGCAATTAACAGCCTGTTTATTGGACTGGAGGACTGTACGTATATGAACCCATTAGTCAATCCAAATATGGACAGTCACGACTAACACGAGGCCTCTCTATCAGTCATCGAAAAGAAGCACCCTGCCCCGCTATATAAGACACCCGTCGGACCTGGAGAGTCCCCTCTGAGGAAGTTCATTTGCGCGCCCGATGATATGCCAATGATCCTCGCCCCGCGACGATTCCCTTCGATCCCATGCCCGCCCACAAATACTGAAACCTCCGTTGCGATCATGACCTCTGTTGGGTTCCGCCAGCTTACAGCCCACCAGTACGTGGAGGCGATCCAAAAACTTCAACCTGATATTGCTATCGGCTTGGCAGATATAGTGACTGCACAAGCACCAGGCAACCGGCGGCGTGGGAAAATGGTTGACCGAACGCATGCGTTTACTCGCGATGCATTGGAGCAGCTATATGGGTCTTCTGTGACAGAAGATAAGAAGTCTAAAGCGGCATACTTCGCCCCAGTATTGCCACTGGAGAATGCGCAGCAGTCTCTTTATCTGGAGGATCTGGAGACTGAGTTCCGTGAACATCTCTCTGGTCTCGCGCTATACGAGTCTACTTCTCTGAGCTTCATCCCAGAAAACATCGGCCACCTTCCTCGTTTGTTGCTTAGCGAGCCTGTAACTCCTCATGAGATATTGCGAGAGATCTCACTCGGTGCGGATCTCATGACTGTTCCCCTGATTGGCGCATGCTCAGACGCTGGCATCGCATTAGACTTTGTCTTCTTTGCTCCGTCTAGCCCGCAAGAGCGTGGCGAGCCCCAGGCCCTGGGTATTGACTTGTGGTCCTCTGAGTTCGCAAAAGACATTTCGCCCTTTAGAAAGGGCTGTGAATGCTATGCTTGTAGACATCATCACCGCGCCTACTTGAACCATCTCCTCGCCGCGAAAGAAATGACTGCCTGGGTGCTTTTGCAACTGCACAACCACCACATAATGGATCGATTTTTCGCGGGCGTGCGCGATAGTATCCAACGAGGCACATTTGAAGAGGACGTCTATGTTTTCAACCGTGCCTACAACTCAGAACTACCAAGCCAGTCCGGCGAGGGTCCTCGGTATGACTTTTTCTCCCGCCTTCGTATCCATATCCAGCTAACAAATGCATATTTAGATTGCGTGGTCACTACATCGCTCCCAGACAGGGAACCAACCATCCCAAGCGTATGCAAAAGGTGTATGGTCGCCTTGATGACCTGTCGGAGAAGTTCAACGAGTCCCAGTCTTCGGTTGCGACACCAGACACGGACGCGTCAGGTCTGGAGAGACATGGATTTGCCGAAAAGGTATGAAAGCCATACATATTTGTCACGAAGTTTCGGGTCATAGCATGAGCATCTGGAGCATTCAATTATGAAGCCCTTTTTGGAGTTGGTACATTTGACCATAAGAGCATCATGAATAGAAAAGCCTACTTTGCATACACCTTTGCCAGATTTTGCTTCCGTCCATGCGGCGATGCCATCAATCAATTGCGCAAGCTCAAGAGTAATGTACATGATCCAATATCTCGTGATGCCATCAAATTCTTTCACCTTCTGATAGCTCATCTCCATAATTTCAAGCAAGAGGGTTCTAGGGTATATGCGGCGTGTAGTCGTAGGTGTAGATACGAGAAGCTCTCGGGGTTAAACTTCGCCTGCCAGCACGCGCCACATCCACTTGACTTGGTCCTCTTCTTCTTTGCTGCCGCGCGGGGTGCCAGCGCCGAATTGCTGTCCGACGACGCAGACAAGCCATGCCTCGTTCTTGGCGCTATGAAGGAACCGCTCGGTGGGCGAGCCGTGGGGGTAGATGCGGCGCCATTCGTCCCAGATTCGGAAGGCTTCCTCGCCCCAGGCGCGGAAGCTGACTTCTTCGATAATGGTTGGTGTGACGATCTCCTTGCCGCGGAAGACACCCCAGGTGACGGCGTTGACGCTGTCCGGGTTTGAGTCGAGCTCGTCAAGATCGACATCGGCAGGCTGTGCGGGGAGGGAAGACTCGAAAGCTCCGTCCTTGTTAGTGGCGAACCAGGTAAGCTTGTCGTGGCCGTGCTTTTCAAACAACGGCTTGAGAATTTCCATGTAATCCTTGTTTGGACAGAAGAACTCAACGAACGGCTTCTGGAAGACAAAGCCTTCACGCTGGGGGCCCCAACCGAAGATCTTATCGTCACTGCGGACACCGTTAACAGCGGGCTGGGAGGCTAGTGTCCACCAGCCGCGCCCATCAATGAGCTTGAGCAGCTCAGGGCGAATGAGCTCTGTCTCGGCATTCAAACCGCCGCCTTCCTCGGCACCACCCTCTGACCAAGGGACCATATATAGCTCTCCGTTGACATGGCGACGGAAGATTGTGTTAAGGTCAGAGTGTTCGACAGGGTGGCCCCACAGCCGGCGAGCGACTGCGGAGGTAACGTGTAGCGAAGGTCCATAGCCATCAATCTCACCGAACGCAGGGGAGCGCGCATCACCCCATCGACCGTTGGGGAAGTCGTCCCATGTAGCCTCTCGGCCAAGAGCACCCATACCCTCGGAGATTTGAAGGGTAGTCCCACGGCCGGGAGGCCCGGCAGGCAAACCGGCGCTGTTTGCCAGAGCCTCGTGTACGGAGTCATGCGATGACTCCTTTCCAGAATACTTGTCCACAATGACGCGATTGTGTACCTGCGAATTGGCAGAAGAGCGGCGTCTCGCCAGCGAGCGAGCTCGTGTTTCAAGAGACACAGCGACATCCACGTCCTCAAAGGCAGATTCCTCGATGGCCGAGAACGGCGGAATCAAGTCGCATCTCTCAAGGATGAAAGAAACTGTCTTCTCCAAGTTCAGAGTGTAGAAGTGGAAGCCCCGCGGGCCCGGGGACGGGAGCTGTTGGATACCTCCTACAATATCGCTGATGATGTCCACACCAGCACGCTTGACAGCATCATCGTCATGCTTCAAATCTTCCATGCGTTTAGCAATGGGGTCTGGGATGTGGACGTCGCTAAGCTTTGTCACGCGAGTGAGAATTTTGTAGCTGTGAATGGGCATCAAGCCCGGGATGATGGGAATGGTCTTGAAGACTCCAGACTCGTGATTGCGAAGCATGTTCTCGAACTTGGTGTAAGCATCGAGGTCGTATGTGAGCTGGGTCATGATAAAGTCTGCGCCGGCAACGGTCTTCTCAATAAGATAGGGCAGATCACGCATGGGATCCTGGACGTCCTGGAAAGCGTCGGCCGGGTGGCCCTCTGGGTATGCAGCAACACCAATGCAGAAGTAGTCGCCATGTTGCTTGCGAATATATTTAACAAGATCCACAGCGAAGGTGAAGTCCTTGTTGCTGTCGTCCTCTCCATGCATATTATATTCCTCGCTGCGAGGCGGGTCTCCACGCAGAGCCAGAATGTTGCGAATACCTAGCACCTTGGCCTCCTCCAAAGCCATATCTACCAATGCGCGGCTCATGTTGGTGCATGTCAAATGCAGGACGGTCGTCAACTGCAGCTGGCGCTGGCAGACTTCTGCGAGCTCGAGGGAACGGGCCGCTGTGCTTCCGCCTGCACCCCAAGTGACGGTGACGAAGAGCGGGCGGAGGGCCTGGGCCATGCGCTCCAGACGTGCAGACAGGTTCGCAAAACCCTACAACATCCACGATCGTTAGCCATCTTTGCACTAGGATTACACTGTCGCGGGGTTACCCCACCATACGGGTCTTCGGAGGGAAGAACTCCAGCGAAAAGTAATTTGCGTCCGGCGGCAATGCCGCGATCTTTTCCGTGATCTTCTTCTCCATTGCGAAGGACGTGGACAGCAATGGGAGGGGAACGAGAAGAGTGAAGTTGGCAGAAGTGGACCGTTCATGGATCGATAAAAATGGCGACCCGAACGCATCGGGAAATATCACGAACCACGCCTGCCGACCCTTGGCCATCCCGCACTTTTGCCGATCTACGCCATTTCCCGCCAATTGCACCTGTTTACGATCCTATTACGTCCTGCATTTACGTTGGTAAGATAATCAAGCTAGTTTTAGAGACTAGAGGATCGACCGGAACGAGATTACTCAGCGCGATACGAAGCCCGTGTGGTCGATCGCCGACCTTGCCCCGTCGCGAGCTTTGCACTTTAGCTTTAACTATACAAACCGCGCCTTATTACCAAAGCGAGTCATGATTTCCCGCTAAGAGACGCCATTTTCTCCCGAATACATTTGCGATACCCAATCATGGCATCTCAGCGCCCAAGCTTTCTTCGTCATCTTCGTCTCCGAGTCACCTGGCCTCGAACGCCGCGGCGAAACCTCTCCTCTCCTCCGCAACCAGCCCCGTCAAGCTCCAAAGATTCCCGGTCTCGTCTGCGCCGATTTAATGAGCGCCTACCACGCTTCCTCCGTGCATACACTACGCCCTTACTCGGAGCGCCGGTAACCCACATTACATCCTTCCTGATCCTCCACGAAATCACCGCTGTGCTGCCATTGTTCGGATTGGTGGGCGCATTTCATTATGGAAATTGGATGCCGGACCTCACATCCAGTAATGGAGAGAACAATGCTTTCGACGAAGGGGCTGCGCGGTTCGGGCGCTGGTTGAGGAAGAAAGGCTGGGTCGATGAAACCGACGTGACCACCGTTGCAGATCATGAAGCCACCGGGTTAGCACCACGCGACAAAGAGCGAGCAGGCGTACGGTTAGTGCTCGAGTTTGCGACGGCTTATGCGATTACAAAAGCTTTACTGCCCGTTCGTCTGGCTGCAAGTGTATGGGCGACGCCGTGGTTTGCGCGAACAGTCCTCGCACAGACAACCCGTCTGGCTAGGAGGCTAGTGGGGAGGAACTAGGATAGTAGATAGTCGTACTTGTACTTATACTCATAAATCATATGAAATGTATATTGTGTGATTTTAGCCATCGGGACCACTCTCCAACTACTGCAAATCTATGCCGCAAGCAGCCGAGGAGCAACGCTCGTCAGGCCATGACACCATGGAACGAGAGATTTACTCGTAGACCCACTGGGAAGCAGTCTGCTTCCACTTGAGGACCTCGGAGGGGGAGAACCAGAGGGCAATCTCCTTCTGGGCGTTCTCGACGGAGTCGGAGCCGTGGCAGACGTTGCGGCCAACATCGATGGCGTAGTCACCACGAATAGTACCGGGGGCGGAGGCCAGGGGGTTAGTGGCACCGAGGATGGTACGGCCGGTCTTGACGGCGTCCTTACCCTCCCAGACCATAGCGCAGATGGGGCCGCTCAGCATGTCTGACATCGAGGTTAGCTTGGTTAGAGGCTGGACTCGGGGAGAGGTTACTCACAGGAGATGAGGCCCTTGAAGAAACCCTTGCCGGCGAGATCGGCGTAGTGCTTCTCAAGGTGCTCCTGGCTGGGAGAAGTCAACTTCATGGCAACGAGCTTGAAGCCGCGGTTCTCGAAGCGGGAGATGATGGGGCCAACGAGTCCACGCTGTATAGCGTTAGTATATAGTCAATTCAAAGATAAACCGATTGTCTGTCTTGATGTTCGGTCGAGAAATTGTTGAAGTCGTACCTGGACACCATCGGGCTTGATGGCAATGAAACTAGAGCAATTGATTAGCTACACCGCTAGTGAAGGAGGGACCGGAAGGGTAGATAGGTGTAAGGGGACTAGACCAGGCATTGGGAAAGCAATGGTGAACTTACGTCTGCTCGTCGGACATTTTGATGGATTGAAGTTGAAGATCTGGGATCAGCAAGGGATGGGAGATAAAAGAGGAGGGGGGGAAAGGGGACAATAAAATACCTGCGAGTCTTTTTTCACCAGTGTTGTTCCATTGGTGGGGCACGAGGGTGCCATCTATATCAGGCATATAGACTGTAATGCCTTAATGCCTTAGTGCCTTGACACCTTATAGCCTCAGGTATCTTACCCCAGCTATCCTCCACTGTCAGGCCAGCCTGGAGCTTCCCGATTGATGTACCTCTGGATGCTGGTCAACATCCTTCCTCTGTACACAACTAGAGATTGAGGGTCTCTGGACATACATTCTCCACCATGGCCAGGAGTCAACCTGCGTCCCGCTGGACGCTATTGCTCTCCTTGGTTGTCCTTATCGCATGCATTGTTGTTCCCGGATGTGAGATCCCATTGCAAATGCCAGGAATTGTCCTAGTGTCTGACTAACCTCGCCATTGACAGTGGCTGTGAAACATGAAAACTTCAAAACCTGTGAACAGTCCGGGTTCTGCAAACGAAACCGAGCCCTCGCCGACAATGCCTCCGCTCAAGGCGCGTCATGGAGCTCCCCCTACGAGCTGGACCCCGCTACTATCCACTTCAAGGATGGCCAATTGACTGGTATTCTGATCAAAACCACCGCTACCAACGAGAAAATCCGCCTCCCTCTCACGGTCTCCTTCCTTGAATCCGGTGCCACACGTATTATCGTCGACGAGGAGAAGCGCATGAAGGGTGATATCGAAATCCGACACGGCAGCAAGGCAAACAAGAAGCGCTACGATGAGGCTGAGAAGTGGGTCATTGTTGGTGGCTTGAAAGTCAGCGAAGCGGCTACTCTGAGTGCTCAAACCGAGACCGGCTTCACCAACATTCTTTACGGACCGAACGACAAGTTTCAAGCGATTATCCGACATGCCCCTTTTGGAGTGGACTTCCAGAGAGATGGAGAGACTCATGTGCAAGTCAATCACCACGGCCTATTGAACATGGAGCACTGGCGCCCCAAGGTTGAAGGCAAGGAGGGCGACTCCGCGGAAGACGAGAGCACTTGGTGGGAAGAGACCTTTGGCGGTAACACCGACTCTAAGCCTCGTGGCCCCGAGAGTGTTGGTCTCGATGTTACTTTCCCTGGCTATACCCATGTGTTTGGCATTCCCGAGCACGCTGACTCGCTTTCACTCAGAGAGACTAGGTATCAAGCTTCTGAGTGATCTCATTTTCGAACGCAACTGACTATAATATCTAGAGGTGGAGATGGCAATCATCAGAATCCTTACCGAATGCATAACTCTGATGTCTTTGAATATGAACTCAACAGCCCCATGACTTTGTATGGCTCCATTCCTTTCATGCAGGCTCATCGCAAGGGCTCTACCGTCGGCGTCTTCTGGCTTAATGCTGCTGAGACATGGGTTGATATCGTTAAGAAGGCCGGTTCTTCTAACCCGCTTTCGATGAGCGCCCACTCAAAGAAGGACACCCAGACTCACTGGTTTTCTGAAGCCGGCCGCATCGATCTCTTTGTCTTCCTTGGTCCTACTCCTCAGGATATCAGCAAGACGTATGGTCAGCTTACTGGTTATACTCAGCTCCCTCAGCACTTTGCCATTGCTTACCACCAATGCCGCTGGAATTACGTCACCGATGAGGATGTCAAAGAGGTGGACGCGAAGTTCGACAAGTACCAGATTCCCTACGATGTCATCTGGCTCGACCTGGAGTACACCGATGACCGGAAGTACTTCACCTGGGATCCGCTTACCTTCCCCAACCCGAAGGGCATGCAGGAGAAGCTTGACGAATCGGAGCGGAAGCTTGTGGTTCTTATTGACCCTCATATTAAAAACAAGGAAGACTACTTTGTTTCCAAAGAACTGACTAGCAAGGGTCTTGCTGTCTTGAACAAAGATGGTGAGATCTACGATGGATGGTGCTGGCCCGGTTCGTCGAACTGGGTCGATTGTTTCAACCCGGCTGCGATCCCCTGGTGGAACAGCCTGCACAAGTTCGACAAGTTCAAGGGATCGATGTCCAACTTGTTCATCTGGAATGACATGAACGAGCCATCCGTGTTCAATGGACCAGAAACTACCATGCCGAAGGATAACATGCACTATGGAGACTGGGAGCACCGTGATGTTCACAATGTGAACGGTATCACTCTTGTCAATGCCACTTACCAGGCCATGTTGGAGCGCAAGAAGGGTGAGGTCCGTCGACCTTTCATCCTGACCCGCTCTTACTATGCTGGAGCCCAGCGTATGTCTGCCATGTGGACTGGAGACAACCAAGCTACCTGGGATCACCTGGCTATTTCTTTGCCCATGGTCCTTAACAACGGTATTGCAGGCTTCCCCTTCGCTGGTGCTGATGTTGGCGGTTTCTTCCACAATCCCGACAAGGAGCTTCTGAGTCGCTGGTACCAAGCTGGAATTTGGTATCCTTTCTTCCGTGCCCACGCTCACATTGACACCCGTCGCCGTGAGCCGTATCTCATCAGCGAGCCGCACCGGACTATCATCTCCCAGGCAATTCGTCTAAGATACCAGCTTCTTCCTGCGTGGTACACTGCCTTCCATGAGGCTTCGGTGAACGGCACACCCATTGTGTACCCCCAGTACTACCTCTTCCCCGATGACGAGCAAGGCTTTGCCATCGACGACCAGTTGTACCTTGGTAAAACTGGACTCCTTGCCAAGCCTGTTGTCACTGAGAACACCTTCACCACCGACATCTATATCGCCGACGACGAGAAGTATTATGACTACTTCGACTTTACCGTCTACCAGGGCGCAGGCAAGAGACACAACGTCCCCGCCCCAGAGGACAAAGTGCCCTTGTTGATGCAAGGTGGCCACATCATTCCTCGTCGAGACCGCCCTCGTCGCAGTAGTGCCCTCATGAAGTGGGACCCTTACACCCTCGTCATCACTCCCAATAAGAACGGCGAAGCCGAAGGCAGTATTTACGTCGACGACGGAGAGACCTTTGACTATGAGCGTGGTGCCTACATCCACCGCCAATTCCACTTCCGCGATTCAGTCTTGACTTCTGAGAATCTCGGCACCAAGGGGGCCAAGACCGCTGAATACCTGAAGACCATGGCGGGAGTCACTGTCGAGCGTCTGATTGTCGTTGATCCTCCCACTGAGTGGAAGGACAAGAGCACCGTAACTGTCATTGAGGATGGTGCTAAGGCTGGTTCCACGGCCTCGTTGGAGTACTATGAGCAGCAGGGTGGCAAGGCCGCGTATGTTGTTGTGAAGAGTCCTAATGTCAGCATTGGAAAGTCGTGGCGGATAGAGTTCTAAGTATGTAAATCATTCTTAGATCTTGCATATACGTGCGATACGAGATATCAGATTTTCAATACAGCATGCAATTCATTTAGGTTTGTTAAATCCAGATGCAATTATATCGAAGCTGCTTCTCTCATGTGTGGGTCATTCATCATTCAATCAGGTGTCTCTGCACGCAAACACCCTCGTAGTATCACGAACTCATGCATTTCAAATCCACACAACCTTCTTTAGACACGGTCCACTGCACGATTCCGTTGATGATAGTCTGGTCTCCCGATCGCCAAATACCCGTATCATCGTCAACAATCCTGGTGGATAAGACGTTGTATTGGGATTTCTCGCTCTATTACAGTAGAGTGAAGCTCGGAGGTGTATAAAGAAGTACACGACAATTTGTACGATGGACTTGTTATTCACTGTCAAGAACGAATGGTGAAGTAGTCTCAGGAAGATGCATTATTAAGGGGTCGCTCCAATGTTCATTCCAGCTCATGGCTCTGGACATAGACATGAATCTTTGGTCCTTCAGCATTGGTTGCCTCCAACGACACACCTCCATCGTACAGGATATTCCACTCCACAGTGTTAAAGCCGTCGTTTTTCACTGTGTTTGACTCGAAGAAATTCGACATATCTTCTTTTTGGTCGAAGAAAGCAGCGTAGTCTTCTATGAAAAAGTTCAAAGCAGCCTCGTTGGCCTTCTGTAGCGTAGTGAATACGCCCTCGACAATAGTAGTGACATGGTTGTCCGTTCCCGATTCGTCAATATCGTGATACAGCACAAACACCCAAGTAGGATTCGGATTATCGGTCTTTTGTCCATGGGGATATGGTTTGAACTGGGCCGCCCAAACTTTGTCAATCAGATTCCGGGGGTACTCAATTTCGCGAATATCGCTCATTTCGTCCGAATCTGTGGGGTCCATAATTGCAGGTGTCGTGACCGACGCCAGGGCGGCTAAGGTATCCAAAAACTGCCTCCGAAGCTTCAACCTCGAGCAGAAAGCGTTTGGGTATAGATTTTCAAGCTGATATTAGAGCCTAAATGCTAATCAGACTGGGCTTGTGGAAGCACATCACGAAAGGACACGCGTTAGACTAGTCGCTAAGCTGTGCACAGACAACCTACATTATTATTTTCGATCGACAAAAGTACGTAAATACGAAAATAGCTTCCTTGACCAACCCCGTTTATTCCGGACTGCGCTTGTACGCTACAAGAGGATGTGTCCTCGGTCATGCAGGTGATCATCAATTGGCGTTCGTTATGACGCTCCACCGCGCTAAGAAATATTTCCAATTCAAAGCCACCGAACGAGATTTGCAGAATTTGAAGATCTCCGGGTGTTTTCTATTCCATGATATGAATGAAATGTCGATTTATTGTGCTTGCGAGAGTTTGCGAGAAGCTTTCAACATTGAAGTATACCCGAGATCCTGTTGACAGAGACATTTACCGAAGCTAGCCGATTAACACGTTATCAGTATTACGCCTCAAAGCTGTTAGTGCGGGCGGCTAAGGTTACGCCTGTGATGCAGGCCAGCTTCCAAACAGATTTCGGGACGTTTTCTCCCTGAAACACCACGACATAAAATTCGCTTCTACTGTCTAGTCTCTAAGGCTTCAAACCAACTTGTTTTTCTTTCACTTAGCGACCATGCTCATCGCTGGGTGCTTTGACAGCCGAGCTTCTACTTAAAATCACCAACCACCTCGCCACATACAATGACCGGATGAACATGGCAAAAGGCCTCCTCAAGCCTGTATTCTGTCCCACGACTTTCAACATCTCCTCAACTGGAATGAGTCATTTGCACGTTCCAAAAGTTGTAGCCAATTTTCTTTGTGCGAGGAACTGGGAGCCGTCTTTTACTATATACGATATGTATCTACGATGTGTGATTTGAGGCCCATATAAATTAAACAATTATAAGGATTACTTTTGACATTCCAACCGACAGCCGGCAAAGATACATATAACACTTTCAGATTTTGAAAGTGGTGAACTCATTGGTTCCCTCACTCATATGATCAATACAATATTATTTGGTTCTTACTCCTGACGGGTGTTGCTGGTAGTGCTGCAATGAATGTGAATAGCGTTACGGGGAACAAAATAATTCTGCTACTGGCTCCGTTGAAATTTGGGGATGCAGAGACCATCATTTGTGCAGCCAAAAGATGGCAAATGATCTCGGCAAAGTCTATGGGAAAAGTTGGTGTCAATGTTGGAAAACGTATGAAGACCATCGAGAAGGTGACGAGAGTCTGCTTGGCACGGTAGAGCCAAGGAGATATATCGCTAGCAAAAGAATCGGTCGCCGTATAAAAACGAAGCTCGAGAGCAAGACTAGAAACACAGCGTCCCCTAGTCAATTGAAGTGCGCGAGGATTGAGCTATTTAGGGATTTCAAGGTCTGATTCCTTCTCAAACACTCATCTCAAATCCACCATCGTTAGGTTCTATAGCCTTCTATATTCTAAAGCGCTCGGCGACTTGTAGTCTCTCAATTTTCTCGAATTGGCACAAATACAATCACAAAATAATTTCTGCGTAAAGTACATCACAACTTGAATAAATATTTTCTGGCCTTATTGACAGGACAATGTTTTAGCCAAGGGACTCTAAATGGCGGATGATCGACAGGGCCCCGTGTTGCTGACGTAATACGGCGATAAAAAAAAGGATCGCATGCGTCGCGTTGATAGTCTGCCCTCTTTTTGGTTCTCCCGAAGCTTGTTCCTGTTCCCTCGAACTGAGATTGGGCCGCTTTTAACTTCGCTGCAGCGTGTTGGAATTCTCAAATTCTGCCGGAGACCATCAATCTGGGACAAACACTCCTTAATCACCATTGCATCCCCCCCGGAGGTCGTGGAAGATCATCAGCAACATGTCTCTCATCCAGCTCGCTCTTAAATATGGCGCCCCCGTCTTGTATGTCCAGGATCGCAGAACTTTTCTTGAACGCAACGTGTTAATTTTAGTTTCGCGCGCTAGTCTCATTTCCTCTCCCGTCACGTCCTATGCCGACCAGATCCTTAGCATTCATCGGAATAGAAGCTCTGCGGGCTTCTCTTTGGACATTCCGTTGATCATGCTTGTCGCGTCGATCCTCAAGTAAGTCTCTACTCGACGCCTTCAAAGAAGCGAGGCTCTTGGAAAGGAATGTATATTGACGCGCGTCCAGGGTCTTCTATTGGTTTGGCGAATACTACTCGGGTGCCCTGCTGGCTCAGGCTTTGGTCATGATTGTTGTGCAGGTGGCGCTTCTCAAGGTTGCTTTGGACAACCGGCCTGCCTCGGGCACGAAGAACGGGATCGAGCATACGCCTTTCAGCAGCGGCTCTGACGGCGGGTTCGTGCGGCCATACGAATTCTGGCAGTGGAGGAGCACAAAGCCGTAAGTGCACCTAAAGGATCACTTACTCGAAGGGAAAACTTACCCTTTGTGGCTGCAGATACTGGTTATTCCTAGGCTACTTTGTGGCTATCCTGACCGTGATTCACCTCACCCCTATCTCCTTCTCCGAAACCTACATCAGCACCCTCGGCTCCATTGGTCTTGCCGTCGAGGCGATCCTCCCCCTTCCTCAGATCTTCGCCAACCATCGCTCAGGCTCTTGCAAGGGCTTCCGAGTCTCCGTCCTCGCATCATGGCTCCTTGGTGACACAATGAAGATGAGCTACTTCTTCTGCAGTGGGGAGGCCATCCCCTGGTCATTCAAGTTGTGCGGCATGTTCCAGTGTGTGTGCGACTTCTACCTGGGCTTCCAGTACTGGATGTTCACCCGGATGACTCCTCGGGCTCCTACCAGCTCTCAAGGTCACGACGACCGGTGGGGTCAAGGAGAGAAGGACATCCGGATGAACTAGAGGCTGGTACGAGCGCATTACGATTTGTCCTGCATTTTCTGTAGATAGTGGGGATTGATGGAATCATAGCGATTATAGACTTGTAATTCTGAATAAAACGACGTTAATATTTCATGATTGTTTTCAAAGTGGGATACACACTACTATCTCCGGAGTAAATCCGTTTCGGGAAGCCGTGGATCTGCCCCGCCATTGCGATGCTGATGCTTCTGCTCCGCGGTCTCTCCTCCACGCGCTGACCTTGGCCCTCCTGTCTCTTTCTACCATTTGTCAACATCTCAGTGCAAACCTTCACAATGGCTGCGGTGCCCACTATCCGCATCGGCTATGTGCCCGGTATGTACCCCGCCTCAAACTCTAGCTCACTATTTAGAAGCTTTACAGCCATTGAAGTCCTGTATCGGTACATACTGACATGGAATTTTTGATTGCCTCCAGAGCACTATCTCACTCCTCTCCACCTCGCCCTCCGCTCTCCGGCCGTCGCCTCCCTACCATTTAAGATTGCCACGACTCCCTTCCCTTCCGGAACGGGCCACATGATTACGTCGCTGCGAAGCAATGAAATCGATATTGCAATTGGCTTGACTGAGGGCTGGGTTGCCGGGCTGACCGGAAAGACACAGCCGCAGAACCCCGCAGAAGGAGGATACAAGGTCGTTGGCCACTGGGTGGACAACCCGCTGCGCTGGGCGATTGTCACAGGTCGCAACCGTGGAGAAGTCAATGGTGTGCCAGATTTGAAGGACCAGAGAGTCGGCGTCAGCCGCTTAGGGAGGTAAGCATGTGTTCCAGTCTGGAAACACAGATCGCCTCGGTATACCGAGCAATCTTGACTGACTCTGTTCTAGTGGCTCCCATATCATGTCTTTCGTGCTTGCTCAGCAGCAAGGATGGAAGTCCGATTCCCTGACTAGCGTCGTCCTCGGACCCTTTGGTGCTCTCCGGAATGGAGTTACTGGCCAGGACGAGGCACAGCCTGACCTAGCTCCTAACCCCAAGGCTGAGTTCTTCATGTGGGAGCATTTCACAACCAAGCCATACTTCCACCCTACCAGTGAAAAGCCCAACCCGCCGCTGAAGAAAATTGGCGAAATCTTTACTCCCTGGCCATCATGGATGATTGTGGCGTCGACAACGATGTTCTCCGATCCAGAGAAGGACGCACGTCTGCAAAGCCTCTTCCAGGCCCTGGACCAGGGTATCAAGGAGTTTGAGGCTGACACTGCTCAGGTGGTCAAGCTGCTTGGAACTGGTGAGCTTGGCTGTACCTACATCGAGGAGGATGCCACTGAGTGGCTGAAGGATGTCAAGTTTACAAGTGGCACCCGCGGTGTTGATGCTAAGCTCATTGAGGGTGTTGTTGATATCCTCAAGGTTGCGGGTGTCGTTGATAGCAGCATGAGCAATGGTGAGGCCATCCGACGTGTGATTGGAATTCCTCGGTAAAACAAAATATGGTGTGAATAGTATGTTATGTACCAGACAAAAGAGTCATTGAAGAAACTGATTTCCCAGAAATAGAATTGAAATGGCTGTAAAGGGCATCGAAGTCTTTGATAAACAAATAGAAGTAAAAAAACATAACGCTTCCGCACCACCTGAATTGAGTCGGAGGATGAAAATATAGTTTTGAAGTACTCTGAATCACGCAGTCGATACCGAATCAACCTTAAGAAAGCCGCAAGCACATCCAATCTTACGGTTGGGAGACGCAAATACCTGCTGCAAAGGCTCTCAAACAATACAGATTGTGGGGCCAAGTACATGAATAGACATTACTGATCAGCTTTACTCCACGATCGCCATCCAGGAGGAGGACCTGAGTTCAAGGGTCCCGAAGGGCTCGGTTACTCAAAGTCATCCAATGTTCGCTAATACTTGCCTCCAGCTCTCTCCGTGAAGCTCTCTCCGTGAAGCTCTCTCGGTAAATTGGTCTAGAAATCAAGCTCTAAAGATTCTCCTTGTGCGAGGACTTGTAGTAGGGATGGGCCTGGGGAAAGCTAGCCAGCATTCCAGTCTCGGCCCATGGAAGGGGGACCCCGCCCTTGCGCTTCACAAATTGATTTGCTTACTGAAAGGCCCGCAATTGGGTGAAAAGGTCCTTCATTCTGAACAAGCTCGCTATGAATTGACTCCTTGGGCGTACATTTTACAGGGGGTTCCCAGAAATGAATGGCGACATCAGGCGGATCTGGATCGTCCTCCGGGTCCGTACCATGTCCATCAGGACCGCTGAACTCGTACAGCTATAAAAAAAAAAAAAAAAAAAAATTTCCAGTTCCAAGTATTCTTGGTCTGATAGGCATCCAGTTCAGTTGTAATCTTACGGAAAGGTCAACCCCCATGGGCAGTTGGTCTAGGTGAATTGCGATATGTTTCAATATTGAAATGCCGGCAGAAACCAAATAGGGGCGGGATATATATCCTCATCATCACAACCTGATTTTCGCCAAAACTGCAACAAATTGTTAATAAGGAAGATTTAAGATAGGGATCAGACTCCAAGGGCTTCATTTACAATAGCAACGTGAACACAGACGAAGAATATAGGTAACCGCGAAGGCTGAGTGACATGGAACCAGGCGGGCTCTAGGACTCCGGGGACACCTGCACGAAGGCCGCATCAACTTCTTCAAGTTCAGCAATTGCCCAGATGGAGACACTTTCAAACAATCCAGCAAACGGTCGGTATACTTTTCAATTCTCAAGTTTCTGTTGAAGTCCTCAGAAAATAATTACTGGACATCCTAAGCGGGCTCCGTGGATGGCTACGTGGATGGCCACTTAACTCTATTTCTACGGTGGAAGCGCAACGACAGAGACCCATATATGATTTCAATCTAGTATGCAATTGGAAATAGAAATGAAAGCTTTCTATGTCCAGTCTTTGGCCTAGAACATGCTCTAGGATAAATTGTCGGATTTCCGGCATTACATTCCTGAGGGCTCCCAGATCACCCATCGGATCCCCTGACAACAACCCTGGAATGTAGGCGACCCATCTGAGTACCCAAAATACTCCAATCAGTCGCGCAACACCGAATATTTCCGAAAAAAATCACAACCTGAAAGCCCCTCCTCTCGGCCAAGTGCGAAGTCTGTTGATATAGATGCTGATGTGGACGAAGTGGGTCATACCATGCGCTTGGAGTATCCAGACCCTCAAATGACGCAGGAGATGGAAGCATTGTTTTCCCCGATGGTATGCACACTGGGAAGCAAAACAACTCGACGCCCGCTATTTAAGTAGATCTCCCGAGGGTCACGCTACCTTTGGACTGTACTCTCGTTCCGTCGTTTTTGTCGCCTAACGCCCACTGCCTCCCGCCGGCCAGTCGTCTTTCCTTATATATTTTTTTCATTCCTTCCATACTCTCCTTAATACCTAATAACGTTCCGTTCCGCCAGTAACCTGACTGGTTTATTTACATCATGCGTCGGTACTCGAAATATCTCTCCGGCTCGGTGCTGCTCGCCTCCATGGGAGGAGTGCAGGCCAAGCTTGATCTGAACTCTTCTAGCAATATTGCGGTATACTGGGGTAGGTAATAAATGATGAAGACGCATACATGATAGATCTTAACGTGATTCTCTATCAGGTCAAAACTCGTTGGAAGCCGCTGGAGGAAAGGGCGAGCCTCAGCAGTCTCTTGCCTACTACTGTGACAGTATGTAGGATCCTTAACCATCTATGGATATTGCTAATCATCTACCTCCTAGATCCGGACATCGATGTACGATATGAGAAAATGGTTATTCACTAGTATATACTAACATATGAACCAGGTCATTCCCATGGCATTCGATATGATGATCAACGGCCCAGGCGGTGCTCCCCAGGTTGACTTCGCTTCTGCAAGCGCGGACTGCGATGTGTTCCCAGGAACACAATTGAAGAACTGCCCGGGGATTGGGTACGTATACCTGTGTGGACAATCTTTCTACTGCTAACTTGAAGTAGCAAAGACATCAAAACATGCCAGGACAAGGGCAAGACAATCATTCTCTCGATCGGCGGTGCAACCTACAGTGAGGGCGGCTTCAAGTCAGATGCCGATGCCAAAGATGGAGCCGCTCTCATATGGGAAACCTTCGGTCCGAAGAAGGATGGTTCGAAGGCTCTTCGTCCCTTCGGCGATGTCAGCCTTGATGGCTTCGACTTCGATTTCGAGGCCAACGTCGAGCACATGGCGCCCTTCGCGAACGCCCTCCGTGACTTGATGAACCAGGAGACCGATAAGAAGTACTTCTTGACCGCCGCACCCCAGTGTCCTTACCCTGATCAGTCGGATAAGGAGATTCTGAACGGCCCTGTTGATATTGATGCCGTGTGGGTTCAGTTCTACAACAACTTCTGCGGTATCAACAATTTCGACGCGGACGAGAAGAACTCCAAGTTCAACTTTGAGGAGTGGGACAACTGGGCCAAGACCGTCTCCAAGAACAAGGATGTCAAGGTACTGGTCGGTGTTCCTGCCGACACCACCGCTGCCAGCACCGGATATGTGCCCGTCGACAAGGTCGCCGCGGCGGTCGAATACTCGAAGAAATTCTCGAGCTTCGGCGGCGTCATGATGTGGGATGCATCACAGGCATACGCAAATCAAGGATTTATCGACGGGGTGCGCAAGGCGCTGGGTGAAGGAGATTCCGGTTCGTCGTCGTCGTCCACCTCGGCGTCGACCACGGCGTCTGCACCTACGTCCACTAACACTCCGGAGACTTCGCTCTCTTCCAATGGACAAGGATCCTCGTCCTCGTCTTCCTCCTCATCTGGGTCTGGACCCTCGTCCAGTGTTCCTGAGCAGAAGCCGACTGCTACTCCCACCACACTGGCGACCACCGCTACGACTACCAAGCCCAAGGCGACAACCACGGCCGAACCCACTAAGACACAGACACCCACGCCTGCGCCCACCGAGACCGAGCCCGTGTCGACCTCTTCTGAGCCCGCCTCCACCCCTGCACCCATCGATACGTCCACTACTACGCCAGCTCCCACGCCTACTACGCCACCCGCGGAGCCTTCCCAGGACGACGACGACGACGACGATGATGATGATGAAGACAGTGACTCTGATAACAAGCCCGTTACTGGTGTCACGAACTCTTCCGGAGATGATGGCAAGAAACCTGGTCCTCTCGGCAACCTCCTCAGCGGTGACCTTTTCAGTCTTCTGCATGGCCTTCGTGATGCCAACAGCGCTGTTAGCGGTCTTACCCATGGTCTGAGCAAGACCCTTCGTCGGGCAAACCGCATTGGGCGTTAAATGCGGTAGAAAACATAGGAGCCAATCCAGATCTTTGCTGTATCTGTTTTGAAGATGGGCCCTAAGAAAGGAACTTGGAGAATCTTCAAATATCTATTTACGGTCCTTTCACTCTTTTATTGGACCTTTTTTTCTCATCTCTTCTTCAGTTTTCCTACATTTTACCTCTCATGTACTCAATTATCTTACTATCCTTGATACCCATAATCTATAATTATTCCATACGTCAAGGCCTCATGTTTCAGACCCTCAGTCTCAACAAGGAAAAATCAGGAGTCAGATTAGAGCATGTAATGATGCCTTGAAAATCAACCTGGTATAGACCGATCAAGATTAAGTATTCGCAAAGGGATTGAGAACATAAAAACATGAAAAACGACAAGAACATTCTCCCTCATGCCAAACACAACCGATTACTACATCCAAACGTATAATTGTCTGCTCACGTTACTCCACCTCCTCTTCCTCCTTGCTGGCAGCCAGGAAGAACTTCCCATTCGGTTTGCCAGGCTGCTCATATTCAACCGTCAAGCGAGCCAGATGACCGAGCAGGTTCTCGATCTTGATCTCACCTTTGCTCCGTTTGGCACGGCCCAGATCATCAAGTCTTTTAACCCTGTTAAGCATGAAATAGACGAGAGCAATGACAACCTCCACACCGAAAGAATAGCCCCAGATACGCACAACAGTGACAATATCCGTCCAACCATTCCTGGTTTCCACAAAACTATCCGCAGGATCGGTCTTCATGTCCTGGTTAGTGAACCAGCCAAACAGACAGAATATAGTTGCAAGGATATCCACGCCCAGAATCGCAGTCACCAGTTGGAAGGATGGCCAGGTGTCGATACCACGAGTTACGAAGATCAGCCAGTTCTCGGTCAGTGCCACTTCCAGGAAGAGTACTTCTTGAATAGAACCCCAGTTTTGGATGATACCACCAGATGGAAGGAACATGGTGCCTCGAACTACCCAGGTGCCTAGTGCTAGGAGGATACCTAGCAGGACAGAGATGAACCAAATCTTTGGGAGTTGCCATTCCACAGGACGAAGTTCGAAGGATGCATGGTCATAGGCCACTGCCACGGTCGCGAGATCGGCGAAAAGGGCCAGGAAGACGACGAGTTCGACGCGAATGCTTTCATTCAGAATGATCATTGATGTCACGAGGTAGATCTCCAAGTGCAAACATAGAGCGATACGGTATTGGATGTAAGCCTTCATGCGGTGGAAGATCTGGCGTGCGACCTTGATTGAGTCGATGATGGTCGACAAGCCAGGCTCCAGGAACACAATATCCGATGCTGTTTGTGCAGCTTCAGATGCGCCTTCGACTGCGATACCACAATCGGCTTTCTTGAGTGATGGTGCGTCGTTTACGCCATCTCCGGTCATCGCGGTCAAATGGCCTCGCTCTTGGAGAATTTGGACGACTTGATATTTGTGCTCAGGGAACACTTCTGCAAAACCGTCTGCTTTTTCGCATAGATCACCGGCCATAGCACCGCTTAGACCGCCATGAATTAGTTTGTCGGAATTGTAGACCTTCGTGCCTAGCGCGAGCATCTTGCAAGTTTCCTTCGCAATAGCAATCGCATCACCAGTGAGCATCTTGACACTAATACCAAGATTCTGGGCTTCGCTGATTGTTTGCGCTGTATCTTCGCGAGGAGGGTCGAACATCGGCAGCATTCCGAGCAGAGTCCAGTCCTCCTTTTCTTTTTGCACAGCCACGCCTAAAGACCGGAATCCGCGGTGCGCAAATTCCTGAGCCTTAGCCTTGTACAAATCGGCGACTTCTTTCGAACAATTGGTGAGCTGGAGCACTGCTTTCGGAGCACCCTTTGTGCAAGTATACCGAATGCCCTCACATGTAGCGACAGTCACAATCCGCTTCGAGACCGGGTCGAATGGTGTAAATTTCTCAGTGTTCCAACCGCGGCGCAAGATCTCTCTGGCTTTGGGATACTCGCGAAGGGTCAAGATAGTGACTTTGTCGATTGGATCCAGAGACTCGATATTATGTGAGGATGCCAGGACAGCCACAGCAAACATCCAGTCCGGGTCAATACCTTCAGCCACGTAAGGGTCTCGGATGCTCAGCTTGTTGGCTGTCAAAGTTCCAGTCTTGTCGGAGCAGAGAATATCCACGCCCTAAGCTTGTTAGCACTTATCTCCTGATCAAAAAAAAATTGCACAACATACTGCCAGAGACTCAATGGCAGTCAGCTTCTGCACAATGGCTTTTTTCTTAGCCAGATATGCGGCTCCCACAGCCATAGTTGTAGTTGTGACGACAGGGAGACCGACAGGAACTCCGATAATCAACAAAGACAGAGTGTAATGAAGCAGAGTCTGCTGCCCAGGGGAGGCAATAGGGATATGGCGGAAGAAACCACCAATCCACGCCGCGAGAATCCATGCCATAACCAGGATCAGAAGAGAAGTCCCGATGTTATCCATGACGATTTCAAAGTGACCCGCACCCTTAGCACCCGCCACCATGCTCGCCGTACGACCAACGAAAGACGTCTTCGCGGTCGTTTGAACAACTGCATAGGCCTTTCCACGCTTGCAGCCAGTTGTATAGTAGATTATATCCCCCATATAACGGTCCACAGCGAGAGATTCTCCAGTAATGGCGGAATGATCACAGGCCAGAATGGGGTAGCCACGCTTTTTGGGACGCTGGGGTTGCTCGTTATCCTCCTCACCACCGGCATCGGCGTTGGATTCCTCTCCATTCCCCGTCTGCTCAGGCTGCGCAGTCTTTTCCTTGTCTCCACCTTCTTCCTCTTCCTCTTCGGACTCAGAGCCACCACCGAGCATGCCTTGCTCCTGTAGCTGATTAAATTCTTCCCAACCATTTGGATCGTTGACGTCGCAAATGACCTTGGCATCGGCTGGAACGACGGAGCCTTCGCCAACAATAACCTTTGAATCTAGTCAATACGCGGATACAAGGTGAAATACAGGTAAACGTACCACATCGCCAGGAACCAATTCACGAGCGAGAATTTCTTGCTGAGAGCTGTCGCGTATAGTGATGGCCCGCATGGCGATATCACCTTTCAGACTGGCGACGACGTCGGCGGCCTGTTTTTCTTGATACCAACCGACCGCAGCGTTCAGACACAGGATACCGATGATGACACCGAAATCAACCCAGTCATCTAGACCAGCGGCAAGCAAGACCGCCAATTCCATGACTATCATGACTCGTTAGCTATTACTCCTCTTTCAAGGATAGTTTGAAACAGTGCTACTAACCGTAAAGAATGGGGCCCTGAAAATAAGATAGGACTTTGGCGATAGGATTCTCCTTCTCCGAGACCAGTTCGTTCCATCCCGAGCGCTGTCGGCGATGCGAGGCCTCTTGCGTCGATAGACCCTCGCGAATATCGGTAGTAAGCCATTCATCAGGAAATTTGCCCGCCTGTTCCTCAAGCTTCTTGATACGGACCTTGCGCTTCTTCCAAGGCGCATACCAGATTCGTTTCCACTCAACATCACCTTCCTCTTGTTCTTCAGCAGCTCCCTCGCGATAAGTAGACACATATTTGACCAGCTTTCCGTACTCGTCCAATGAATTCCAGTCCCCTTGCAGAGATGCGCGTGAGATGCGGGAGCCACGGCGGGTATCGCCTCGCTCTACATTTCCTGAGCTCGCCATATTGGTTTGGGGGAAACAGAGACCACTGGAATTGAGCCAAATTGGAGCAGGGAGACTGCAGGTAAAGGTGGTCTGCAGCAAGTGCGAGAAGTAAGAGAAACCCTTCCTATCGTCAGCCCCTCAATACACCAGGCAATCGGCAATCAAAAGGAACTTCCAAACGAAAGAAAACCGTGAGTGAACAAAGAGCTCGAGCTACAGGCCACGATATTTCCCCCCTCTTAGTCTATCATGCTGACGTCGAGACTAGGAAGCCCCGGCCCGCAACGGAGAGATCCTCTAAGAAAAGGGCGCAAGTAGCCGATTCCAGGAAACACCTGACGGGTCTTGACGTACAAGACAACCGAGCCTGTCTGAACCAACCTTCTTACTAACGGGCCGTTTCTCACATCCACGGATGAAATGTGTGATAGGCCAGTGTTGGCCTGAGCTGATCACCCACCCATGGTTTTGCGCGAGGGTTCCATCGGCAGAGGCCTGTGCAACAATGGTTGGGATCAACTCTGACAGAACAAGATAGTTGTACACCGTTGTAGCTTGTGTGGAGTCTTCTTCTAGATTCCCGGTCTGTTCCGCGCCATTGGTCTAGGTCGAGCTCTCCGTTCTGTCACATCGAGCCCCACTCAGTACGGGTTTCACTTTATTTCTAACTGGGGCTGGCACAATGGCAGCTAGAAGGTGTTGTCTTTACGCCGGTCCCCTGACTATTGACATGGAATCGACCCGGGGGACTTGGTAGTCTTCGACGTCATGCTCAGGGCTTATTCCGCTGGCACCCGGATACCTGTGGCTGCATGGCGCTCTACGTGCCATATATCCATGACTCATTGATTAGACCGCCAGGCTAAGGTTTAAAAAATGAATAATGAGAAAAGGCTACAAAGAACCTCCTGCCAAAAGTCGGCGGTCTAAAAGCATTCCGAATCACGTGATACGGATGCTCTGTCTCCACTGTCGAGAAGTATACAACCAGTAAACAAATCTGTCAGTCGTACTTGCAACTTCAATAATGAAGCATGTACGAAAATTCTATTTTAATTCATATAACATCGTTCTTTTGACATAACGCTTTTTCACGTAGCAAAATTGCACACCTATTTGGTGGCCTTGCCAGTGGGGATGTTGAAGAAGACGGCAGGGACGCCAGGAGCAGCGGCCCGGTCGCAACGGAAGAAGCCCTTGCGGTCGAACTGGATGATGTCGCCCTCCTTGAGCTGGGCAACGTTGCAGTCAGCCAGGCAGGAGTCACGGTGCTCGGTGTGGTAGTTGAGGACATCCTCGAGAACATCATCCTCGGTGAGGGAGTCCTTGGTCAGGAGGTAGTCAAAGTCAACGAGCTCGACGGGGACGAGCTCCTGGTCATTGGACAACCAGGTGACCTTCTTCTCGGTCTTCTTGACATCACCAGTGGGGTTTAGCTCGAGCTCAAGCTCGGTGACAACACCGGCAGCATCGGCGGTGATCTTGCGGACAAAGGCGTTGCCCCAGTTCATCAGGGTAATCTCCTCATCCTGCTTGAACAGCTTGGCATCGGCCTGCTCAAGAACGACGGAGCCACTGAAAGCAACGGTCTTGTTACCGACAGCGGCATTCTTCGCGTGCTTGGCCTTCTGCTCGGTGTAGGGAGCGGGGGCGTTGGGGATAGTGACCTTGACAATCTCCTTGTTGTCGACGGCGGTGTGGCGGGGAGCGACAGGGTCAATGTACTTCTTGTTGGTAGCCCAAATCAAAGCCCAGTCGAACAGAGTCACGGCACGAGAGGGGCCCTGCTTCAGGATGAACTCGCGCAGAGCGGGGATGGTCATACCGCGACGGCGAATACCACGGATAGTGGGGAAGCGGGGGTCATCCCAGCCCCAGACAATGCCAGTCTCAACAAGCTTGGTGAGCTTACGCTTGGAAAGGAGGGTACGGATGAAGTTCATGCGAGCAAAGTCCCAGACCTGCACACTACGGAGCTTGAGGGCGTCAAGCATCCACTGGTACTGGGGGTTACGGTCACGGTACTCGATGGTACGCAGAGCGTGGGTAACACCCTCCATAGAGTCGACAACGGGGCAGGCAAAATCGTAGGTGGGATAGATCTTCCACTTGGAGCCGGTGCGGTGGTGGGGAGCGGGGTTGCAGCGGTAGATGACAGGGTCACGCATGGCCTTGTTCTTGTCATCAAAGGAGATCTTAGCACGAATACACCAGCGCAGACCCTCGGAGGTGCCCTTCTTCATCTCATCGAAACGGGCCAAGCTCTCCTCGACGGAAAGCTCACGACGCTGGCTAGGGATACCGTCCCATCGTTGGGCAGCCATGGTCTCCTTGTCAGTGTCATCAGCATAGGCGTGGCCAGTCTTGATCATCACGATACAGTAGTCGTAGAGCTCATCGAAGTAGTCACTGGTGTAGGTCATCTTGTTGGGCTTGATGCCCATAAGAGCAAGATCCTCCACAATGGCATCCTGGAACTCCTGCTTCTCGTTTGAGGGGTTGGTGTCGTCGAAACGAAGCAACATGGTGCCACTGTACTTCTCGTGGGCGAAGTAGTCATTGAGAAGAGCAGCCTTGGCGTGACCAATGTGAAGGTATCCAGAGGGCTCGGGAGGGAAACGAGTGACAACGCCGTTCTCAGTGTTGCGCAAATCAATGTCGTAGCTACCGCCCTCCTTGGACCTGGCCAACTTCTTCTTGCGGTCGACGGCGTTCATGGACTCGACGGCGGTCGAGGCCCAGGGGCACAGCTCCTCCAGGAAGCGATACCAGCGGGTCAGGTTGACCAGGTTGCCTTTCTTCAAAGCAGCCACGGCAATACGGTTGCCACGGAGGGCACCCCACAAAGCAATATCGGCAGTGGACAGGGAGTATCCGACGACGAACGAGCGCAAGAGCAGGTGGGTGTCGAGGCGGAGGAGGACGGGATCGAGGGCCTTGAAATCAAGAGGAGTGAAAGACTCGAGCTGAGAGATCCACTCATTTTCCTGTTGCACGTAATACGTTAGACTCGCCTGACTTTATTTGATCGCGGGGCAACTCACCAGGCTCAGATCCTTGCCAGCAAGGTAGGGGAACTGGATGCGCAGCTCCTCAATGGCATTGATAGTACCAAAGACAGAGTTGGAGGCAGTGGTAAGCTGAACAATCGCCTTCTCGCCCTCCTGCAGAACAGCGGAGTCCTCAAAGTTGATGTTGATCACTGGGGTGGGACGGGCCTCGTTGATGGAGGTGGCAATGAGCACCACGGGCAGCAAAGCCGCGTGATTGGCACGAGTGGCCACGGTCAATGTAGACTGGGACATTTTGCACGAAATCGTGAGAAGTGTGACTCTTCCAAAAGTTAGCGGGGCAGTCATTTCACTCTATCGCGATCGGCATCTCGGCGTAAGGTTTCTCCGAAAACAGAGCTGGCAGAAAACAATTGCAGTGAAGCGCCGAACTAACTGCTCCGTCATCGTTCAGCCATGTCGTCCTACGGCGCTGCTTTGCCCTCTGTGGCACGCGGCATTCTTTCATCATGTCGTTTGCCTCTTAGTGAGAAGTCAATGACTCCCGCTTTGTCGATTTTCCAGCAAGTCCGCGGCTTCAAGAGTAATCCGCAGGCCAAGGGCAAGGGGAAGAAGAAGGAAACCAAAACGGACAAGAAGGGATCCCGAGAGTTCCGACAGAAGAATTTGAAGGATATGGAGCAGTTCGCTCTGTGTGATGCGATGCGGTATGTCTACCTTCATGAGACCTAGGAGGTCCATTGAAACCCCCGATCATTTTTTTGACATTATTCCCGCTGCAGCTATATCCGAGCCATGGAAGTCGGCCGCAATAGCACGGTTGCGAAATACGAAATCCACATTCGCATGCGAACAAGGAAAGACGGGCCCGTCATCCGAAACATGATCCGGTTCCCTCACGCTGTCCAAACCGAGTCCCGTATCTGTGTTATCTGCCCTCCCGGGTCCAAGCAGGCGAAGGATGCGATTGCTGCTGGTGCCGTTCTTGTCGGCGAAGATGAAGTTTTCGAGGCCATCAAGGCCGGCAAGATTGAATTTGACCGGTGTTTGGCTCATCCCGACAGTTTGCCGGCGCTGAACAAGGCCGCGCTGGGTCGCGTGCTTGGTCCTCGTGGCCTGATGCCCAGTGTAAAGACTGGTACTGTGGTGGAAGACGTCGCATCTCGCGTTGAGGATCTTCGAGGAGGTACCGTTTACCGTGAGCGTGATGCCGTCATCCGTCTTCCGATCGGTCAGCTAGGATTCTCCCCGGAGCAGCTCCGCGACAACCTGCGCACAACGATCGAGTCGATCAAGAAGGACGCCGCTGGACTGAACGACCGCATCAACAAGGAGATCTACGAAGTCGTGAGTATTTTAGTTTTGAGATTGTTCGAATATCTGCTAATGCATTGTGTAGGTGCTGAGCTCAACCAACGGCTCCGGCTTCAGCTTGAACGGTGAGTTCAAGACCGACGACTCCCCGGAAATCTCTGCCTTGACCGGCGTGTAAAATACCTTCTGTCTTATATTCTATTGGCGTGTACAGATTATTGTTTTATTAGGAAAGGACATGGTGTATCATGGTATCATTTCTGCTCAATAGAGACTCCCACAAACCTGAACGCCGACGCTATGTATGCAACTCCAGCTCGTCTCCAGCTTCTTTTTAGAATAGAAAATGTGGTCTATACCTTGAGATTTTTGAGCGCAGCAATTGCACTGACGTCTTCTCCCATGAGGTCGTAGAGACGTAGGACTGCCATAGTTCTCGCGTCGCGCTTCTTCCCCGCTTGACTGGCCTGTTCCAGCGCAGTTTTCAAATCCAACAGTACTGTTGACTTGATCTTGGCCACACGAGGCTGTTGTGCAAGTAGGAATGGATGTTCCTCGCCTACTCGAGTCGCGATGGAGGTCAAGAATACGTATTTCTGAACATGTCGCTCGAGCCGTTTCAAAGAAACTGGTGTCGTTCCATCCTCCAACTCCTCGTCATCGCTGTCCCCACTGTAGCTCGAGTATATATCAGAATCGCTGTCCGATTCGTCTGATACAGGAGCCGTCTCAGCCGGCGATGACCTTTCTGATATCATCAAACGGTGCTCCAATTCTTCAACACGGTCCGCATAGTCCAACAGGTCTTTGCCAATATCCGCACGGGTGCGCAGTTGGCGTTTCTCATTTAAGAGTCCCTCCACTTCGATGCGCCGCGCTTCGACCTTGTCGCGAATGGACTGCACATCTCGTTGGAAAGATAGGAGACCAACTTTCACTCCCTCGACCTTCTCCTCGCCGCCTCGAAGCGCAGTCCCCAGGGACAGGAAGTCCTGGTAATTCTCGTTGACTAGGTCTAGCAACTCCTTATTCAGATATTGCTCCAGTCCACGGAGCTCCTGCCTCAAGTCTTCGAGGCTCTGATGTCGATTGGTCAATGTCGACAGGAATGTGGCAGGATCGAAGTCGGGGGCCAGAAAAGACGATCGAGCTAGCGGTTGGGGGAAAGGTAGGCCGGAGGAGTCCTCGTCAAAATCGGAGACTGACTCGTCGGAGTCGCCAAACTATACCGGATTAGCCGAGAGTATATCCAAAGATCAATCAAACAACATACATTGAAACGATTCATGGTGTGGCCGAATCAAGAAGAAGTGGAAGAACGGACAAGTGCCGGAGCTTGAAACGTGTCGAGTCTTGGCGTTTGTTTGGCATTTGATTAGGTATTCCCTTGCACTTGCGAACTTTCCCACTTGACTTCTGACACTCCAATGCCGACCTATCTACTGCACCTCCCCCCTTCGGTCCGCTCAGACACTGCCAGCGCATAAACAACGCAGAAGCGCATGCGCCCTGCGACTTGGATGCGCTTTTCCTCGTGAGTACTCGGGTACGCCCCGCATACATTCGAGTGCCGAGCGGGGTTTCACCTGCTCTGCGCTGTTCTTGACCTGAACCGGCCAAGATGGACCCAGACCCCTTATCCGCGCGCAGGGACAGTACTCGGCTGTCCTCGTCTTTCGGTAGACAAGGCTGGTCCCGACAGTCTCCGTCCTACGCGTCTCCCGCGGATGATGCAGGCCCCTCACACCACGCCAGCTGGCGGCACTACGAGTCCGTAGAGGAGCCAGATAGATCAACTCGTGTATCGGGCCCGCGCCAAATGACCGAAGAACCCAGGACATCATTCGGTAGAGACAGACCGGCTAGTATTCTCTGTGAACGATCCCCCGTTGTACCAACCCAGCCAGTACTGGTGAGAGCGTATTCTGGCAATGCCGAAAATACGACAGCCAAGTCGACCATGTCCCCACGCCGCCTCTTCCCATTCTCCGGTCCCAAAAGCTCGCTTCCCTCCCGTCCATCGGGTCCGCCGCCCCCGTCGGACAAGGATTTCAGTATTGAAAGCATACTGCAGGCCATCGAGCCCGATATACAAGGAACCTTGGATTCGATTGCCGAGATCTGCGGACGAAGCAAGCTGAGTCTCGCCAACGAATATGGCAGCCATATAGCGCCTTTGGGAGAAATTCGCGCTCCCGCAGGTGGGCTCGTTCCTGTCGAAGAAGCTAGCTCGACTGACGAACGTCGCGCCGGCGAGGGCGTGGTGATCTTCGACGATGACCCTGGCCTAGTGGAGGCTGGCCGTGATATGCATCCGTTCTCCTACTACCGGTACCTCGAGAACCTCCGACAAGTTGCATCGTCGCAGGAACGCAACAGTGCAACTGTATCAGGCCCATCAGCGCAGCCAAATGTTTCATCTTCTACCGCTGTGGCCGCTCATGTGACAACTCCTGACTTGAATGTAGCTCCATTGCCCGCTTCTCGAGACTTTGTTTCGAGGCCGAAGAACTCAGGTCGGGATCTTCTGGCGAAGAGCAATACCGCTAGCCAAGATGAACATTCTTCTCCCAGTATGTTTACCCCGGCTGTTGTTTCCGAGGTTCATCTTGAAGCACAGGCGGATGAGAGAAATGCAGAAATTGACCCGTCCATTCTGTCTGTGGATCCACTCAATTCTGACGATCGTATGCCAGAGGTCGTTCGCCCTCTGCTTGGTTGGTTGAGATGGACTGCGCGAATCGCTGGACCAGAGTCCCGCCCTGCGTTGCAGTCAGCGGAAGGTCGACTGCGAGCTATGCTTGAACGATCTGCCGAGGATGGTTTTTCTTCGCAAGCTGTTTAAACCTCTTCGGATGCACTTATCCAGTTGTGCACGCAACAATGAATTACGACGAATTACGATGACGATCTGACTTTTAATGTGTAACGAATCCCGGTTACTACCTCACTTAAATCGTGATATCCGCGCAGTGGCATTTTATCGAACTATGCGAACTTGTCTTCATTGTCTTGTAGAAACTCGCGAAATCCGCCTGATATAAACAAACAAACAACGCCCTAATGAATGCATGATGCAATGCAATCAACTCCTGTGATCGCTAGATATAAGACTTGACAAACTTTTCTGAACGCACTCTATGACGTCCCAGCCGTGCTTTCCGCACCTCCAAGTAGTGTCTTCGCAAACTCCTCGAAACGAGGATACGACCACCCCTCCTTATACTTCTCCACAAGCGGTCTCAAGTCTGGCTCCTCGGGGACTTCAGGCTGCTCATCTTGTTCCTTGTCCTCGTCTTCATCATCACTCTCATCCATCTTACCCTCAACCAGCTCTCCAAACTTAACATCCACCGGCACCTTTCCCATGAATGGAATCCCCAGTTGCTGCGCCATAACCTCACCGCCGCCACTCGAGAAGAGATTGCTCACCTCCCCACAGCACGGACACGCATACCCAGACATATTCTCTATAACTCCCAGCACCGGAATACTCGTCTTGACACAGAAATTCGCTTCCTTGCGAACATCCGACGTCGCAACCGCCTGCGGCGTAGTCACAAGCACCGCGCCATAAAGTCTCGGGACATTTCCCTGCGCCGCCGTCGCCGCATCCGTAGTAGACAGCGTAAGAAGCTGTTCCGCCAATGCGATATGCTCATCACTAGTACCGGGTGGTGTATCAATAAGCAAATAATCCGTCTCGCCCCATGAGACATCTGACAGGAACTGTCTAATCATAGCTGTCTTCTTAGGTCCGCGCCAGATAACGGCGTCGCCCCGGTCGCGAAGGAGGAAGCCTAGGGACATGCAGCGGAGGGAGCCCCGCGCGGGTGATGAGTCCGATTGTAGCACGGCATCGTGAACAGGAACAGGAAGCCAGCCGTTTGGAGCTTGGGTGATCTTTGCATCTTCGAGGCCGACAAGGCGCGGGATTGAAGGGCCTGTTAGGTCGATGTCGAGGATTCCGACGGATTTGCCTTGGAGGGAGAGCGCCAGGGCTAATTGAAGGGTGACAGAGGATTTGCCCACTCCTCCTTTGCCGGAGAGGACCTGCGATGAGAGATTCTTAGCTCTTGCGAAGTGGAAATGAGTCAAGTGGTAGCTGTTTCGATGCGCACACTCGCCGTTATCGATAAGGCATGAGGGGCAATTTTTGCAGCGCTGAATTGCTGGCGCATGGAGAATTCCGGGGATGACTTACCAGGACGATGTTTTTCACTCCGTCTAAAGGCATTTCAGAGGTATGATTGGTGTTAAGTTGAAATGTAGAATGGATGGCGATTGTTAAGGGCGGGGAGGCCGATGTTCGGATGCTTATCAATCGGGCTCTGACTAAAACATGGGCTGCGGACGGATGCTTCTACAATACAACATGATGGGAAGAGTTTTGTTTCGACAATATTGTAATTTAATTTGTTGACATACATCATTGATCTAGCATGAAGACGTGATGACGCCAGTATCCATGATCGGTCATAACTGGTCTGTAGGAGTCTATTTGCTCCCGTCGCTCACTTTTGTGAGAGCCATAGTGAGAAAGGAAATTAGATGGAGGGCTTTTCTATGTCCACTTCTGGACAACCACGCCTCCACGCTTAAACTCGGCCATGTCTCCGAGAGCCTGGTCCATGTCCTTGAGCTCGGTGCTGGGGAAAGTCGTCATCAGCACCCAGGAACGGTCTCGGCCATCCGGAGTCGCAGCTGAGACGAATGCATAGACATCCCCGATGGTAGCGGTGGTATTGAAGCGAGAAGTCAGTCGGGTACCATCACCCAGACGAATTTGGAGAGTGACAGTCGGCTGTGATTCGTCCACTTCATGCGTCGGCTTTGCGTCGCTAGTAGAAGGTGCAGGGGTTGCAGATGATGGTGTAGAAGACTGGCTCTGAATGCCGGGTGTTGGGCTGCCAAGGCGTTGACCCGCCCCGGAGAAGGGCTTGTACTTTGGCTTGGGCTTCGTGTATTTCTCGTCGTGCTGCTTCAGCTCTACGTCAACTTCCTGGCCGGCCTCAACGTTCATAATGGCAAGAGGGGCGCGGCCTTGCTGAATGCCCTGGAGAATCTCGGCGTTGCGGGGAATATCCGAGCGGTACAGCTCGCCATCATCCACAGAGAAGCCATCGCTCCAGAAATGGAGAGTCCGTTGAACGCGCTGGGGGCGCGTCGGCATCGGTGCGGTGGGGTCTTCGATCACCCGGCTCGGAGCATCGTCACCACCTAGGGTGCGGGCAGCGCCGGTGAAGAACGAGGGACGTTCCTCTGGCTCGTCCGGACGCGGGGGCTTAGCCCTGTTTTTAGATATCAGTATTGGCATATTGAAAAGCTGCACGGATTGCGCTGGGCTTACTGTTGGGCTTTTTCGAAAATGCTCTTCTTCAGGTCATCCGGGTTCTTCTGCACAGCCAAGCCTGACTTCTCTCCACCAGTGAAAAAGTCACGCTCCCCAGAGTCGTCAGACTCGGAGGAGTCCTGGTCATTTCCGCCGGAAACATCCCCCAATGTCGCAAACTTCTTCTTCGGCGCGACACGTTTCGTAGCCATAGAGGATGTAGACCCGGATGGCATACCAGAGGAGGCAGGAAGATGATCACCGCCCAGAGTACGTCCGCCCGAAGCTGCTTCGCCTACTTGAGAAGCTCCAGTTTGTCTACCACCGCCAGTATTCATACCCTGCAGAGCCTCATCCTGCTCCGTAAAGAACTCAGTCACTGCAGCTTCCATATCCCACTGATTTGCTTCGAGGTAGGCTTGAGCCTATACAATAACATAAGGACGTCAGTGGCGCATAAGAATAGAGAGGAAATCGAAGCCTACCGCTGTAGGTTGAGTGCCTGTCATGGCACAGAACTGAGACACGACCTCGTCGTGCTCTGCGGGGTTGTAGTCCATGATTGAGCTCGGCAGACAGGCTTTGGGGGGTAGAGAGGCTCTGTATGGGGTGAAAAAACTTCTTGACACAGAAAAGAAGGTCTTTTTGAGAGGTACACGAGGTCAGAAAATGGAGAAATGTGAAGAGTACAACAAGCTGAGTTGTAGGAGCCAAATCAACACCGCGGCAAGTACGTCACTGCTATTGGTCAGCCGGAGGCTAGGATCTTCCGCTCCCTTGGCGCCTAAGGCTGACATCAGATCGACAACTGGAGCAGGAATATAATACCCCCCAGCCGGATTCGAAGCTATATGAAAGGATCGCTTGGAAGATTGGCCACAATATGTATAGAAAGAGCTCTATAAAGATGCCCCGAAGGAATCGAAGGCTATTCAAGACTATTGTCTCACTCTGTCTGTACTTGCCTGAGCATCATCGAGTTTCTGCAGTGGTGAAAAGTCGGCGTATCTCATTTAAAGCAATACATACTTTAACGAAGTATGTATTTGAATGCTAAGATGACAGCGTGTAGCTCCGTCTGCCTTCTAAGCTCGTCGGAAAACGTGCTCCGATGTCGCTGCATGGACGGCTGTACTGCTAAGACTTTTACATGGAATGAGTCTCTACCATGAGACAAATTGCGTCTTGTTCGTGGCGTCTCCGTTCACATTGGACCGTATCTTGAATTGTTGGAGTTTATCTACCTTACCCTGACTACCAACGTCAATAGCCCTCAATAGAAAATCGCGGCGTCAACGACTGCTGAAAGAATAGAGCGCGTTCTAAAAGACGAAAATGCCAGAGACCATACATAAGACATATAGCAAGATATGTATGATCATATAATAGATCTCTCAAATATTCAATTACGGGGTCGATACGCTGACATAATACAAGTACCCACCATCACTCGCCAGCGAGGAGCAGCTTGTTGACTGCTGCTCACTCTGGTCCGCTCCCAATCCAGAGAATCCCCGATTATCTACGATCTCATCGTATTCGTTGGCGCCCAAGCCTCCAAATTCTGCCCGCTATGACCTCCGATGCGGCCGGCTCGCGAGTCGACCTCTACGACTCGGCCATGACAGTCCCCTCCGACTCGGAAAACTATTCGGCGAACCACGAGATGTCGTCTTCTCCTCCTTCTACCTCTAGCTCACCCATGATCCTCTACCAACCCCCGACTCTTTGGGGGATTCTCCGCGGCGCGGCTATTAACCTGTTCCTCCCGTTCGTGAACGGCCTGATGCTGGGATTCGGTGAGCTGTTTGCCCACGAAGCGGCTTTCCGTCTAGGATGGTCCAACACCAAGGTACGCTCCAAGACTATGTCAAACAATGCGTCACCGGCTGTAAGCTGACCATTTCTTTCTACTAGATCTTCCCGATGTACCGTCGGTCACATCCTGTGGGACCCGGAGTGGACATTCGAGAGCTCCCTTCGGAGCGGAGACGAGTAACCTCTGCGGCTGGTATCAACGACACCGCCTCTCTAGAGTAAGCATATAACGCTTCTCCGAGTCCACTCAAACAAGATTCTCCTCGAAAGAAGCCCTGGACGTGGGAAACAAGCCCAGTACATTTTTGATTGAAGTGATACCTTTCGTCCAGGGACGAAGAGACTGTACATAGACTGCTCAGTTGGCGCCTGGCGAACTGGGATTTGCATTTCACAATGTTAACTAGAAATATTGACCTCGATTTTAACTTGAATCTACACAATTCTCCGACTTTAACTTAAGGCCATCGCCATCTACTGTAGACGCGGCTGTTTACCGCGACACTCCGCCCGGCAGAAAAAAGTCTCCCCGATTGCTGTGATCTCAACGTGCAGTTCCCATCCACTCCATCATTCAATTCATCCACCATGATTGGAGCTGCTGGTCTGAAAGGGCCCGGTATGGCTGCTGCCGTTTTCCGGCAACGGCTGGCTGCGGTTCCCCAATCCACTCGATCCGTTCGTCGTTCCTGGAAACTCCGGGGTAGTTTCGGAAGTTGAAGTTGACTGATTTCGCGCAGATTTCAACCTTTCAGTCGCTGCGCCTTCGAGTTCCCGGCAAAGGAAGCCAATTGACTTTGGCATCTTCTGGAGCTATCTGGCGCAAAGCATCTCTCGCTGCTGGCCCGGCCGCGATTCGTTTCAAGTCCTCCATGCCCGAGCCGGCACCCCCTCCCGTTCCCGAGACCACCACGGAGACCACCACGAGCCCAGGCGAATTCGCTGAATCGACAGACCTGTCCGACTTCGATCTCTCGACAATCCCTGAAAGAATCGGATATTTGAAGGGAGATCTTGGATTGGATTACGGCTGGGGTACCTCCGCGCTTATGCAATGGGTTATTGAACACCTTCACATCTGGGGAGGATTGCCATGGTGGGCTGCGATCATCGGCACTGGCCTTATAATTCGCACTGCCCTCCTTCCGGCCTCGCTTGGTGCTTCCGACCAAGCTGCCAAAATGCACAATCTGAAGCCTGTGATTAATCCGCTGCGCGACGCGATGATGCGCGAGTTACAACAAGGCAACCAACTTGTGGGTCAGCAGAAAAGAACCGAGATGAAGCAAATCCACAAGGCCCATGGTGTTCAGACGTACAAGACATTCCTTCCCATGATTCAGATTCCTCTTGGTTTCGGCATTTTCAGAGTCACTCGCGGCATGACCAGCCTACCTTTACCAGGCTTCATGGATGAGTCCTTCTTTTGGATTAAGGACCTGACTGTGTGCGATCCAATGTATCTTCTTCCCGTTATCACTTCGGCTGCTATGTACTACACATTTAAGGTATGTCCCTTGCTAATATTCGCTTCGCTACCAACGGCTAATCATGACCACAGAAAGGAGGCGAGTCCGGCACGATGGATATCTTGAAAGGCCCGGGCAAATTGATCCTTTATGTTTTCCCCGCATTCTCTTTCCTTTTCATGGCCTGGCAGCCAGCGGCGTTGCAACTCTATTTCGTGACTACCGGTCTCTTTGCCCTTGTCCAGTCCAGTGTATTGCATAAACCCTGGTTCCGGAATTACTTCAACATGGCCATCCCCATCGTTGGTCCCACCGGGTCCGCGGCTGAAAGGGGACCAAGTACAGCCCTGGAACAACTTCAGAAGCGGATTGCAGAGGAAAAGCGCCTGCTGGCCGAATCCCAGAAGCCACGCCAGCAAAAGGAGGCCCCGAAAAGCTATACGAACCTCAGTGCCATTGATAAATTCCTCGATCAGTCGAAGAAGGGATTGAGCAACTGGCAAGCCGAGGCCTCACAGTCAATCAAGTCTATGAAGGGTGAACCCACTACGAATCCCGACGGCTCGCCCATTGGCCCTCCTCGTATGTCCGACGCGCAGCGCAAGAAGGCTGAGGAATACGAGAGAGAAAGGCAGTCGACCGATGCCTGGGCTCGTGAAGAGCGCAACGAAGCTCGCCGCCAAGCCCATAAGAAGGCACTTGCCGCTGAGCGGGAGAAGGCGAAGGCTTCCTGGCAGAGGCAGCGCGAGGCCGCAGTCAACAACCAGATTCGGCGAAAGTGATCTTGCTTGATGTGTATAACCTGTACAATATGGCGCTGTACTTTGCATTCTGATTTGATGTATTCTTGGACTAGACTACAATTCATCCATACTCTCTTATAATTCCCGTGCTTCCGTCTTATAAAATCCCAGTGACATGGATTTCATTCATTTTTCAGAGTATACTAGGATCACTCGATTACCAGCGGGAATCGCGGCCACTGAGCCAAACCCCTATATTACTTAACCGCTTAGATTAATCGCTTTTCTTTTCGGTTAGGCGATTTGTAGCCTGATCGAAAAAGTGATATACATGATTCAAGGTAGACGGTCGTAAACTATCCCTTCGGGCGTAACGCTAGTCAAAGTCGTTCAAATGAATACCTTCGAGAAGGAAAAAAAAAAGGGTATGAAAAGAGCCTCAGGGAGATCTAGAAAGAAGTTGAGAAAGAACTAACGAATCAAATGTGTAGACCTATTTAGATCATCTTCTCGTTAGTGCTGTACAACTCTATGTCTCTAAAGATAAAGTCTCGGTCAGTCCCACCCGATTCAAATGTTTATAATACTTAGGCACATGTTCAGTAGTACTCCGAGGATGATGCACCATTCGAGGGACGCCTTAGAACTTCAATGTATTCACAGAGACTAAATGAAACCATACTTCCCAATGCAAACGCCAAATCTATTTCATTAACGCTTCAAGTAGAACCCTGGGAGCCATACACCTTCCGAGCACAAACCGTGAGAAGAAAGACCCAACTCGTGCAAAGAATCAAACGAAATAATCACGAGGTCTGCATAGGAATCGAGACAGCAGGCAAGGGCAAACCCGCCCTCTCATCATCAACAAAAACAGCTCTCTCCAGTCTCTGTGTCATACGAGCGCAGAATGGATCCACATAAGCAGTCCAAGCCGCCGCAACTGCATAGACTATCGCAATCCAAACAGGGATACTAATAGCCACTACCCATGGCGGCCGAATCGGCAGCCAATCCCTAACATCATCGGTATCCGCCTCGCCGCCCTCCCAAGGCTGACCGGTAATTCCATACAGCATCCAAACCAGAATAACACGCAGCATGGTGCCGTGAACTAGATATACAGCAAAGCTCTGCTTGCCTAGCCACAGCAGGAGCCGATTTGCGAGGAAGTCTTTTGTTGATGGAGATAGATAGATTGCTAGGATGATCATGTCAATGCCGATTGCCGTATAGCGTTTGCCAACATTGACTTCGGGAGGGAAGATATATTGTGCCAGGTCGAACATGGTATTTGACCAGCCCGACCATTCGGGATGGTCGCCGGGGTATGAGGCTATCAGGAGGCCAAGAATGGCGAGGGGTGCGGTAATCAATTTGCGGCTATAGGGATGATTCTCAATCCAGTTTTTGAGGGTTGTGCTGTATGACAAGTCGCTGAGGAGCATGCCATAGATTGCCTGGATTTGGAATGTTTCTGGAGGAGAGTTAGCACAGGTTGGTTCCCGGTCAATGGTGTATAACCTGTTTCGGTTGATAACCTTGAACCCTGAAAATCGGAGTGGGCACTCACCTGTATTTTTCGCAGCATCTTGATGGAAGTATAACATCATACCGATGTAAACAACTACCCGATACCGAAATTTCACAAACATTGTCGCAACAAGAAGAATATACACCAGCATAGAGGCCTTGAGCAGAGGCAAGAGAGCCCATTGGTGATCATCATACGCCATATACCCAGTCGTCCAAGTCGACAAGAAGTTCTGCCCTAATCGGATAATCTCTTTCCAAAGAGAGTCCTCCAGCTCCGGAGCAGCATATCGACACCACCAGCAATCCGACCGATTTGCGACGATAAAACCACCAAATTGGGCAACGACCCACGAGATGATCATGGCAATAGTAGAGGGGAATATCAAACGCGGTGGTCTGCGGAACGCGCTCTTAGCGACGGTCGTGAATGATGCTGCTGTATCGCCGCCTCGAGATTGCTTAATAGGTTTCAGAGCGCAGACGTAGCCCGTCAGGAAAGCAAATATAGTAACGCCGATACGGCCCTGCCAAGGGATGCGGAGGATGGGCCATTGTAGGATTCGTGGAGTTGCGTCTTCGCTGTCTCGGGGGGAGAAGAGGTCATAGTCCCATGCACGGGCTAGATGGGTAAGAACGACTAAAAATGAGGCGATTCCTCGCAGTCCCTACTCGTAGAAATATTCGTAGTTAGTCGATAGGGTCCTTTTATGAAAACCGGCGGTATTCGCACATCAATCCACTTGACGCTTTTCCTCGGATCGCCTTTCTCTGAAGCGTTGCTCTGACTCCATGGCAGGACTGTGGGAATTGTTTCCCTTAAACGAGTGTAAAGGTGCGTAGGCTTAGCGAAAATCATTTTATATAAAGAGGGACGGATTCAAATGTCAAATATCAAATATCAATTACCATGAGGGGCGCAATTCCTCCCAAGAGGTCGAGATCGGGATCGAGTTAGGAAAAGGAAAGACCACACGAGAAGTCTCGAAAGAATGAGAACGGTCATCCCACGAGATCCAAGGCCTCCATAACTAATCTTCATCCACGCGTATGAGACTGCCAAGAAAGAAGGGGCACGCGACTCCAGGAGTCAACAGGGTCAAGTGGCAAGGAACCTGTGTACATAAAGGCATGAGCCCAATCTAGGATCTAATGGCGCGATCAATATGCGCCCACACCGTCGAACCAAAGGCCTAGGGCAGCCGGATATGCTGGCGGTGGGCGAGGGATACAAGTATTGTCGATCATGACGCGAATCGAGAAAGTGTACATAAGTATGGTATGCCAAGAGGGGCGAGGCGTCTGTCATGTATTGTAAATGGAGCGGGCGTTGCACTCCTTGCAGCGGACGGAAGCAGGGTCTTTGCAGATTATGGGGGCGCGATTTAGTTCAGTTTTGAGGTTATAGACCCGAACACTGGTGATGTGACGTGGCTGTTGAGGAGTATCATTGAATGGGTAGTTGGCACCATGTCTTTGATCCGGAATGGTTGGAATCCTGGATTGGTAAGTGAAGTGAATCAGATCAGATTCCCTCCCCGGGAATGTAGGTTTGAAGTTAGGGCTACAAGGGCATACAAAGACATGGCTATCTACTTCCAGCACAAGTCTAGATGGTATTGATCTTTAATATTCCGTAGATTGCTACTTATAGGACAAGGTTAACCCAACAGCTATGTAGGATGGTTTGAGAAAATCATGAAACGGATTTCCCAATTGGAATCCAAGAAGCAAGACCCCCAGCCGAAACGCCTGTGCAATGAGAAAAGAAAGTAAGAAGGTGATCATTAACGGAAGAGTCTGCGGCCACCAACAGGGCCCGAGTTCCATGTGACTGAACCCTTGACTCCCAAGTTATCCAGACTCATTCCCGAGAAGCCGACACCTCCACCTTCGCCATCGCGTTTCGAGCGTCGCAGCGCTTCACGCAGGTGTGCGGGTAGAAGTTGACCTTTGTGGGGGTTGGGTGGGGGTCGGAATTCGCGACGTGGGCGTAGAGGTGCTGAAGATAAGCCGAGTTGATGCAATGACTGTGATGGAGATGATGTAGAGTTGATGTTATGAATAGGAGTAGCTGAGGGTCTGGACTGTTCTGTGTCGGACTCTTTCTTGATGCCGTTGCCGATTCCAGGACCGGGTGTTTCAGATGGAGTAGGTGTCTCGGTGTTGGACTGTGTAGCTTGGGCTCTAGCCTGTGCTCGTTTCTCGGCAGCTTCCTCCTCGGCCTCGAACTCGGCCAGTGCAGCTTGATCGTATGCTGTAGCCCATTCAGCCTGCACTGTTCGAGCTTTTTCGACCATCTCACCAGCGAAGACTTTGGTGAAACCGTTGACCGTAGTAACAACACTTGCCGGGACTGATTGCGAGAGCGCATGGTTAACGATACGACGAAGCGATTCCTTGCGCAGCTTCGCTCGCTTGAACAAGTCATATCGCTCGGATTGCATGGGATTAAACGCATCAACCAGGATCCTGCGATCCAAAACCACTCGTTAGCTTCCAACCCACACCGCAGAAGCCCGGAACAGAAATAGAAAAAGATACATACGCAAGATTCTTCTTCTCAGCCTCCGTATCAGTCGTCCCCTCTTCACGGCCCAAAAGCTCTCCTTCATCGTCATCGTCGTCCTCATCGCCATCATCACCACCTCCACCGCCGCCACCCATACCTCCTCGTACTGAGCCCTCGGCATCAGCAGACCCTAATCGACCGTCGCCGGCTCTGGAACTGAGAACATCCTCGCGTTCACGTTCGCGCTCTTTTTCCGCCTTGCTCTTGCGGCCGCGCTTCTTTCCGCGTGCTGCGCCGGCAAATACACCATCTGCGCTGCCTCCACCTAGACTTCCAGTGTAACTGCCCGTCACGCTGCCTGCGTCACTGGCTGCGCCGAAATTGCGCTCTGCTTCAAGAGTTGGGAATGAAGTCTGGCGGAGAGGGTGCATGCGCGCCTTTTTAACAACAGGCTGTGATGTCGTTGAGGAGATCGAGGGTCGTTTGAGGGGGTTGGTAGGGGTTTGGTATGGTGGTGGTGACGACATTAGTAACGGTTGATGAGAGACGTGAGTGATTCAAGGTAGATTTAGCGAGGTCGCGAAAAGTTGTTTGGGTGAGAACTAGGAACTCGAGATGAGATTGATAGGTTTGCTCCGATCGGGCGAGCTGCCACGAATTCGATGAGCGTCACCGAATGATGTGTTGGTTGGAAAGGCCAAGGGCAACCTGTAGATGAAGCGGATGCTTTGAGAGACAAAGTGAGTGTCCGATCAAGAATATGGGCTGGTTTGCCAATTTGACCTGGTTGCGGCTTGAAACAAAGCTGTAAGCTTCGTCGCGTGCGATCAACGATTTGATGTCGGAGCCGCGGTGATGGAAACCACGCAGACCGCCTTCCACTTTGGGTCATAGATAGTGATAGTGGAGTGAAGGACCTTCATTATTTGAAACAATTGTTTACAGGTTTAATTTAGAATATTTCTACTGATTCAAATGATACAGAAAAACTCAATTATGGATAATGAATGACTATGTCACAAAAGCAGAATCCCAAAGGTATTCGCTGAGATGATTCAGCCGAAGACAAAACGAGGCGCTTAGGGCATAGGTTATGCAACGCTGCGCAATATGTAAAGACAGGAAAACAATAGACATGAATTTCGAGAACGAAGCGATAAAGACAGAGTAGTTTTTGGAGTTGCATTCGACGATGAGCAAAACGGTGGAAAAGGACCCAAGAGGACAGAAGATTTCCCAAGAGCCCCAACAAGAACGGTGCTCTCAGAACTTCTCTCCAATCCGAGGTGCCCCCCCTTTCCAGTCGTTACGTTCATAGTAGCGGAACACAAGATCATAACCGTTCAGGTCGTGCACGATACGGTCAATGCGGCGGTAGCCCTCGATGTAATCCATCTTGGGGTTGCGGCGCATGGCCAGACGCTGGTGAGCCTCGTGGAAACCATTGGTATCAGCCTCGTCAAGGTCAGGCTTGGTCTCAAACAGGGTAATGCTGAAACGGCCCGGCTTGAAAATGTCGACGACTTGCTGAATGATGTCCGAAGTGGTCTTGCCGTTCTGCGAGTGCGGAACGTTAGTCTCGAAGGACGCGTACGAGCAATGAGGCTCCGGCGTGACGTGCACGGTGAAGTAGTGGGTCGGGGCCTTGCTATCTGGAGAAGGAACCACGCCATTGGCGGAGAAGCCACACGGAGTGAAGAGGTACGCATCGATGCGTGCGTCCGGGAACTTGCTCTTAGGATAGACATCCGACAGACCGCACGCCTCGGAAACAACAGTCCCTAGGGCGTGGCCTTCAGTGGTCAGCTCCGGCGGCAGGGTACGATCTCCCTGAACCTCAGGGTCATCCAGATCAGACCCGTTACTGAAGACATCGACATGGTCAAGGCCCTCGTCCTTGTCGTAGTTGCGGTAGCGCTTCTCGGCCACGGCGGCGGCATTGTCAAGGTAGAACTGCTTGGCGTTCTCCTCTTCGAGATCGGTCATCAGGACCTCGAGAGTCTCATCGTACTCATCACAGTCGGCAATTGGAGCAGGCTTAGGGAAGCTGAGAACCTTGGTCTCCGTCTCGGTGAAGTTGACTTCCTCCTTAGGGCTCGCCGGAGGAGTGAGCAGAGTGTGAGGCTCAGTAAGGTACAAGTACCAGTGCTCTCCGTTCATCTTGCCGATCATATAGGCACTGCCGTTTTGGAACAACTTGTCCATGTTACGAACTTCATCACGCCAGCTGCGGTGAGGGCCACGCTGACGATCGGGGAACAAGAAGTTCTTGCGGCTGTAGAAGACGCGGTAAGGAGCAGCGGCCACAGTGATGCCACGAGACGGCGGGGCCGTGGCACGGGGGAAGCCGGCAAACAGAGCGGCAATCTCCAAAATGCGCGGGAGACCCGACAGCAGAGTGGTGGTGCCGCAAGTCTTCAGAATGAGCTTGTGCGGCCAGACGAACATGCTGGACTCGGACAAGAGGTAGGCGTCCACGTCCTCGGATGAGACAATTGAAAGTACCTGGCAGTTGACGAGGTCCAACATATCCTTCCAAATTTCACTGGGCACTTTCTTCAGACCCTCAGGGCCTACATCACCAAGCTCCGTGGCAGACGGTGCAAACCAGACCTCGAGCAGCTTCTCAGGGCCTTCAAAGGCATTGCTAGAGTCGAGATCCTGAGTAGCATCATAGTTGATAGTCAAAGAGGTTCCACCAAACGAGGACGGGGACGCAGTATAGTTCTTGGGAATGCCGACGTGAACCATATCCGTAAATTTTAACAGCCGAAGCCTATTGGATCCGCAGGTTGACGTAGTTAAGAAAGGTATGAGGTCGGACCGCCCTAGGTACCGATTGTTGTTGAAGACAAAAAGGCTTTAGAAGCACTGTCTACTTACCCAGACGGAAGGGGGCAATGCCCGTCTGAGAAGAGAAGGCCCTGAGAACGATTTTAAGCTGGACAGACCAGGCAGGTGTAAATCCTAAACAACCTGAAGGGCTGCTAAGGAGGTAGGAAGGCGTAGGAGAGGAAAAAGCTGCGGCAAGAAATGTTGACGTTCAGTCCGGTACCCTCGTTCTGGAAGATACCGATACTGGTCAGAGTATCGGGTCTAGCAGACGAGAGTATCTGCTTGTTGAAAGGTGGATGGGTAAAAGTTGTTGATGGGGACGACTTGCGGGAGTCGTGCTATCGAGGCCTGGTGATGACGAAGTCCAATTAGTACAAGAATGGATGAAGCGAGAACCCCACACAATGTAAACAGGATGTCAAGTTCAAAATTGGTATACGAAACTAGGGTCCAGAGCAATCGCTTGAAAACGAGAGCCTTGTGGATATCGGTTTTCTCTCGAGCCGCTAAGTGAGGGGTAATGACGAAAAAAAAAAAAATATGAACACTTACTTTGCGGGCTTGTACAAAAATCGCAGAAGATCCTTCGAGCTCATGGAAGATATGAAAGGAAATTCAGCTTAATTCTGCACGATGTCGCGGGAAGCCACAGTCGTGTACATCAGCGAGTACAAAGGACTTCGTCTGTGAAGCCTGACGAGTGCCCGAGTTCTGATTGCTCAGGGACGGTCGAGAGAAAGGCGTTCTCTCAAGAGTTTCTTCAATCAAAGCACAGCCGTGGTTTGATGGGGGACCTCAACTGGAGAGGAGGTTTGACAGCTGCAAATGTTTGCCAGCGCAGTTTCGTTGGTAATGCGCGATTTTATCTGTGGACCCGCGTTCGTGGGGCGGAGACGGATCAAAATTTGTCTGACATCAGGGAAACAGCGACCGGTTAGTTTGTGTGCGCGCCACGGACCTAGATTCAATGACAGAACTGGGTATTACACACCAGAGGAACAGTGGAGTACGAACACGCAGTTCAGATCGCCAAGGACGATACTCGAATATGGTGTGAAGAGAAACAAATGTAACCAGACGAGACTCTTCGGAACTCACGCGAGCGGTGAAAATAGGCAGAATAAGCTTTCCGGTCCCTGACCTAATTAGGTAAGCGATCTACGGGAAAGTGGGCGCCTTCTATATGATTGAAGTACCAAAGGTAGCTACTAGCTATGGAATCAAAAGTGGCCAAATATTGTGTGAATTCCATGTATCAAAATGCCGCAGATACCAATGGCACCTGTAAATAGCCTCCCGTAACGCCCGGTAGAAATAGTAACGCCATACCTGCTGGAAGGGATCAGAGATCCCTTACTGTGTTTTAAGATGATACAGAAGAGACGTCTATGCCTCCAACACCATCTGGGCCAGCTGCACCTCATTCACTTCTGCGATCCTGCTAGCAATGAGGTCTCCGACCTTCTCCGCCAGTCGCGTGCGCATGTCGTCTGTGACGGTAGCAGGGTGACCATTGGCTAACGTGACCTGACCATCTCGGAGCGAAGCGAGAACGCCGAGAAGCGCATTCAGTACGCGCTCGGCCGCGGGTCGACGAGCTGAGTCATTAAGACCATCACTAAGCAACTTGGAGTACTCGCGGAGGTTGGGAATCATGAGAATCCGCACCACCTCGGCACCGCCCACAGCTTGTAATCCAATCACAGCACCATAGTGGGCACCAAAGGGCTTGGAGGGGTCGAGGAAGCTTTTGAGGCATGATCGTACCAGGCGGGGCTTGAGCATATGGGATGATTGGGAATATTTCTTCGCGATGAGGCTCAGCAACGAGGCAGCAAGGTCACGGAGAGCGAATGATTCGGCCAGGTCAGCGGCCCCACCAAGTTGGCGGCCGATCAAACAGGTCAAGATGGAAGGGACAAGAGAAGCAATCTACTACGGTCAGTTGTCTAAAACCAATGTAGAAAGAGAAAGTGATACTCACATATGGATCGACGTAGAGAGATGGGTTTTGTACTAATGCTTCGGCCATATGCATCACCTGAGTCAACACAAAGATATCCTTAAGACTGTGTGTGACTTTTTCGGCAATGAACTGCACAAAGTACGGGACCAGTTGGTGCAGACCAGGATCTTCTTTGAGACTTGCATAGGCGGAGGTCCGATATTCCTCACTTGTCTCATCTAAGAAAGCACTGCAGACCTTCTCGAAGTACAACTGGAGTTCCTTGGAGAGCACATGCTTCACCAAAGGTTTCACGGCCACCTCACCAGAGCCACTCATAGCTTGCAGTGTCTGATTGGCATTTGGCCCCTTAGATGCGAGTTCGAGGTTACGAGAGTCTGCAGCGGTAGGATTTTGAGGAATGGAGGGCTGGACGCCTTCAACAGCGAGCCAATGGCCTGCATGGGATGTCAGTGAGTCTCAGGACCGATCGAGGGCCTAGTTGACTTACCAGTAAAAGAGACTTCTCGAGGAACCTTGGGCAACGGAGCATTGATGAGCTTCTCGAAGTCTACCTCCTCGTCCTCCACGTAAAAGAGTGGCTGTCCAGGGCCGAGCGACGCTTCGCCGAACCGCAGCGGGCGGAGAGACTCGTAACCGTATAGCGGTTCCACATCCAGGGTTCGCAATGCTTGGGAGATGTCCTGGGTCGTGAGGAGCGTCCGCTTACCGTGGCGCATTGACTTGAGCGCCTCCTCCAGCACCTGCGCAACGCGGTATTCGACGTCGCGCGCGAGATTCTCCGTCACATCATGATTCAAATTGGTAATGCCGACAGACTCTGCGATATCGCGGATATTATCCGGATTCCAGACGGACATTGTGGCGGGGTATGATAGAGGGTCGTGACGCGGAGGAAACGATCGGGGTTATCGAGATGTTCGATGGCCGAAGGGCCGGGTGTGGATGCAGCGCGCAAATGGGTGATGGGCGGAATATTGAACAGAACTAAAATCGCATTCTGGGAGGCTATGGTTCTGAAGGTCAAGTGAGAATAGAGCAAACTTTGACGCAGCGATTGTCGTCGATCTGGACTGTGTCGCAAGGCGAAGGAGGAAGCGCGGCGATGAGTGAAGTTGCGCGGGTGGCCCTACCGCCTGCCGTACAAGCTCTATTGGCTTATTCGCTTTCTACAGACCAAAGACCACGTAAATCATCTAAATATTTCTGAAAAGGCTGTCAGAACTTGTATCATTAGGCGTGTTTATAATACAAAGAGGCGCCAGAAAGATGATAGGAAAGGAGGCAAGATACCTGGAATGACCTTCATGAAAGTTTAGGCAGAGGTTGGGAAGGACCAAGAAGACAAAGTCCGAATTACGTATTATCTATATTTCTAAACTAAACTAAAGAAACAATTGCATTGGGACCAAAAACAAAAGTGGAGAGTGTCGCTTACTGCTCTTCCGGGTATCACTACAGACAGCTCACAAGCTATCACTTGGACTCCTCCTTGACCTCCTTGGGCTGCTCTTCCACGACAGGCTTTCCCTCGGAAGCTTCCTGGGAGGGCTCCCCAGTCTTGGTTAGCTCTTCAGCCTTGGCCGAAACTTCTTGAGCAGGGCCTGGGGTGGCAGCTTCGGCAGGCTTGGTTTCCCCCTTGGGCTCCTTGTTCTCTTCCTTATCTTCGACCAGGGGAACAGTCCGGCCCTCATCCTTCAAATCCGCTCCCTTTCCACCGTAGGTCCTAGGGATCTTGTCTGACAACGTAGTAGAGAATTCACGGGCCAGGTTGGCGCCATTGCTGATGGGGTGGAACTTGCGAGTGGTGTTACGGCTGAGAATGAGCTTCATAGCAGAGAACATCCATCCCATGATAGAGGGAACGTTGACAAAGTATTTCTCGCGCAACAATTCAGGATAAGCGGTGGAGAACACCTCAATGACCTTCTTGGAGGCGGTGCGAACAGCAGGGTCCATGCGGAAGAACTTCACGTTGAGGTAGTCGTGAACTTGAATCATCTGATAGGGGTCCTTCTCACCGTCATAGTCAATGACGGAGGTGGCGTGCTTCATATTCAGATCCTGGACGGCCATCTCCATCAGGGCAGCGCGCCACTTGACGAATCTATATGGTGTTAGCTTCGTGGTGTGGCAAGATTCATAGTATCACTCACTCATCAGCATCCGCAAATGTAGCAGTCATATCTTTCACAGCACCATAAATGTTCCAGGTGAACACCAGAGGACGACCATCTTCCTCATAAATGGTCAGGTAACCCAGACCACCGTATTTGCTCGCACTGTAGCGGCCGGACTCGGCCAGCTCGAGGGGCTTGGTCTTCTTGCGCCATTCGAGAGCTTTGCGCAGCTGCTCCTCTGCTGCCTGGAGGTTACCTTCGTTGGCGCGCAAGAACTTGATCAGGACATTAACGGTAGGAATATCCTCGCTGTTATTCAGGGAGACCCCCCACATCTCACTGTAGCCAGTCTTGCTGAGAAGCTCGGGGAGATGCTCGAAGAATTGTTCAAGGGCCGGAATATTAGTCAGGTATGCGGGCTTCGGAGGCTTCTGCTCCTCGAGCTTGACTTCGGCCTCGGGGGCCGCAGCAGAAACAGTAGGAGCTTCCTGGCCGGGCTCCTCAGCCTTGGGCGTTTCTTCCTTGGGCGTTTCTTCCATGGGCGCAAAATCTTTGCTATCGGTTTCGGTGGCAGGAGCAGGAGCGGAAGTCTCCACGGGTTCGGTAGCTTCCACAGCTTCGCCCTTAGGCTCAGCTACGGGGATCTCAACTGGCTTTTGGTCTGACATGGTGTGCAGTGGTGCTCGATGATCAGGGGAATGGTGATAACGAGTGCGACAGCTCAGGGGGAACAGAAACAGGGGCCTTGTCAACAGAGCTACGACCACTTATCAATCGGGTCCACTGTGCCCCACCTGTCATCTGCACCTGCTGCTCGGACTTAACTCTTCTTCTTTTCTTCTCTACTTCTCTTGCTTCGCCCAAACCTCTAGGCCTGCGTTTATTTTTGGGTTCTTACACCAAAATGACCCTAGCTCCTTGTATTCCCCGCTTTCCTATTCCTCATAGCGCAGAGCCTATCTACGCCTCACTCTTTCAAGCCCTCAAGTCGGACGTCAGTATTCTGGGGGTCCTTGCGCCACACGCTCCTTGCGTTCATGATGACAATCCTCTTTCATGTTTATTGTAATCGATACAGCATCCTGCATGGTGGCGAGTTTCTTGAGGCATACTCATCAGTTAGCAGATTGATTGTGTGTATCCCCACGGACAAAGCTTAAAGCCCTTTTCAACGCTCTAAAGGGGCTATGATGATCTAGTGGCCCCGATTAGATCACATTGGCATTTACTCAACGGGACAACTCCCGAGATCGTTACTTCTCTATAACCTTCACTATATTATGATTTCATTTATTGGAATTGCCCCTAAAGGCATCAATATTCATTGTTTCAGTGGTAAAGTATGAAGTACGACAGAATTTGAGACATTCGGAGGAAAGCATTTTAAGCGGTATGTTGAGAACCTCGAGCTCAGCCTTCAGTATGCAGTCAATGACCACCTGAAATTAAATCCATAAGACTGAGCTTCAACGGTGTACATCTTGCCGGACCCCCCCTGGCCACTTGATTCGTGCCGAGTTAGCCGTAGATTAATGATATTGTGGCCCACAGCATCTAGGTGCAGAGGCCATCGTGGGGTGATTTTGCAAGGCACATTTGTTCTCCCAGTCTCATGTGTGAGAAGTGGGCAAATATAGAGAGCCCCTGACTTTAGGTTGCTGGGCTGCTCAATTATGGCCAGGAGCAGTCCGTCATTGGAAATGGCTAAGATCGGTTTGTGACATTCACCAAAAGGCAATTTTGCTGGGTTCCAGCGAGGATCGTCCATTATGACTATTTGTTCATAGGTGGGGCTGCTTTGACATGCAACCTCCCATGAGATCACGCGATGTCCATCACTACTTTGAGTGCAAAGTCCGTATGAAGTTTGATTTCCGTGTTGGATGACAGAGACAAAGGACCTCGTATGATCGAAATGAGGCTTAGGATTTCTCCTGAGGTCTTCAGTCCGTGGTAATAGTCGTACGCCACGAAGGCCAAACCATTCAACACGTGGAATCGTACATCAGATAACTGGAGATGACAGAGCCTTAGAGCCAATTGATGTTCTGGAACGCCAGTGGATGAAAGAAGAGGGGAGCTAGGGTGCTGTGTGTCCCATCAGTGCACCGGGAGTCATGTCCTCCATGGGAAGCTTGTGGAGGGCACCGGTTGGTAATATTCATTTCGTGGGGACCGAGTTTGCTAAGGAGTGGAAAGGTTATATGGAAGGAGCGGTAAGTTCAGGCGAGGACGGTGCGAAGGAAGTTTTGGAGGCCTTGGAGCAAAGAGCAAAGCTGTAGAGGGCGAGCAACTTCCAGTAATTGGGAAAATTCCATATTTTCTCTAGAAATTTACATAGCAAGGAATGTTTGTTGGGACTTGTCTTCATAGATAAGTAGCAACAGATATCTTAGGAATGGCTAGGCTCGGGCTTTGAGTATAAAGAGATCTACCACATCCGGACGTAAGTACTAATTCTTCGCCACATAGGACGATCATAATAAGCATCCAGGACTTTGATCTCCTCTGTTGACAATTCTCGACGACCCGTAACCAAGTCCGCTGTTGCTGGATCACGCCAGGGTGTTCGGAAGATTATCTTAAAGCCAATGGTTGCGATGAAAATAAGAATCAAGCCGATCATGTTGGAGAAGAAATTGTAAGCCGTAAAGCCACCACCAGCCTAGATGAACGTCAGTCATGGTAGACTAAATTGCAAGAAGACTTGGAGCAGCACATACCACAGGTTGAATACTAAGGTAAAGAAGACAGGCGAACAGCATAGTTGATATAGTGAGAACTATCACTGGAGCGAGCGGCCAGAGATTTGACTTCCAGCCATATTGTTGATCAAATATTGGGCTTTTCTGTGCTTTCAGAACCGCTCGAAACCGAAGAGAAGTAAATGCGATAATTGCCCAGTTGACGAAGAACGAGGCACTTGTGATGGCGATGAACCAATTCAGAACTTCTAATCCACTAGCTGTATAGTTTTCATTAGCAATTGGCAATGGGTAGATCATCGGAAGAGACTTACCGTTTAAGCTCATGTATGTCAAAACAACTGCCACGATAGCGGTAATCGCGAGCGCCCATCTCGGTCGACCCTTTTCATCAACCTTGGCGATAAAAGAAGGAAGTAATTTCTGAAGGGCCATAGTTCGCAAAATTCTGGACGGTAAGAAGATACTTTCCATGGCAATTGCGGTAACACCGATGATTATGCAGGCATTGATCAAATCCGGAACCCCTTTGATCCCTGCGTCCTGGACCGCAATCACAAAAGGAGAAGCTGCTGCTCCGGAACCACCCAACAGATTCTCATTGTTTGAAGGCACAATGATGGAAACGAGCACGACTGAGACAAGGTAAAATACTCCGACTCGCCATGGGACCAAGTTTGCTGAATGGGCCATTGACCAGCGAGGTGACTCGGCCTCACCACCCATGACGCCAATGAAGACCTGATCTCCAGCAGCCCAGATAGCGAGAATTGCGGCATTGGCAAAGCCCTGTGACATTATTTTAGTAAATTGTGGTGATGTAAATGAAGTCATTGAGACCTACTCCGAAGCCGTTTTTAAAGGCTGGCAAATCAGTCCAAGTACTTCCATTGCGCACGTATCCATCAGGACCGGCTCCTCCAATAATTGCCAAGGATACAATCACGATGAATAAGAATAAGAAGACTTTCACCATCGACCCGAAGTACTGAAGCCACCCGAATATCTTGTTGGGCATGAAGAAAACGACGAGACAGACGACCAAGAAAATGCTGACTGTAGGAGGTATCAGCCAGACTGAGTCAATCTGATGATGAGCAATTACTCACGTAAAGCGGCCTCTGGAATTGCATCACCAGACCAATAGTTGACCAAAACCACGAAGAATGTCGCTTCCGAAGCAAATACAGATGTCCATCCTAGGCGACGTTAGTAATTTATCCCAATGGATGGCATAAAGCTTACCAAGCCATTCTGCTAGTCCAGCTCCAAAGCCCAAGGCAGGATCGACCCATCGATCAGCATAATCAATATAGTTTCCCGAAGTTGGGAACGCAATGGTCATCTCCGTTAAGCACTGGAGATTAGCCCAGACACCGATGCAGACAATAAGGTAGCCAATAAACATGCTTCCAGGGCCTCCCTCTGCCAAAGCCTTGCCAGTGGCGATGAAAAGGCCACTCCCAACATTCGAACCTAGAGAGATGACCTGTTTAACACGCGTCAGCATTATCATGTATATCCGGTGCTAGGTGGACATACGTGGATCATCCGTGGGGTCAAGGTACGGTGGAGATTTCCATGTTTCTCCACATCTGCATCAATATGCCCTTCTTGAACTGAAACGACGCGGTTCAGGGGGACTTGTTTGTCGCTAACGTTGGCGAGTCCATCTCCTTTCATTTTGTCATCCATATCGATATTTCTGGAATTCAAATTAATAGGAATCTCGTGGACTTATCAGTCCAAATGGGACTAGAAGGTTTGATAAATAGTGCATAATCTCGGAATTCCTCGCAGTGGCTATCGGTGGTCTGGACTTCGGTCTTACCTTCCCCATACAATCCCCGATAAGAGCTGGTCGAGCCAACTATGTTGTCGATTTCCAGAACACGTAGAAGTCTAACTGGTCGTTTCTCTTTCAGTTCCTGTTCAAATTTCGTTTATCTGACTTACATCTATCGACCGAAAGATATGGTGCCCTCAGTGGACGACAGGGTTCCCGCCGCCAAAGTCACAGGGTCTTGCGACAAGGTCGCAAGGAACCCCACTCCTTGGAATTCCCAATTTCACGAACATTACAAAGTAGAAAGCGTATATACTCAACCATATGGCGGAGACGTTCAGAATCTTTGCTAGACATGGATTTGCTGAAGGACTGTCGGCACACATTAGCCTGCGCGATCCAGAATACCCGAATCTTCTCTGGACAAATCCGTGAAACTGGAGCAAAGAAACAAACGTTCGAAGAAAGACTAGTTTGGTTTATTACCGAAGTCTTGGAATTTACTTTGGCCTTCTTGGCCCTTCTGACATGATCTTTGTCAACGAGGAGGAGGTTGCAGTGGGTGGTAACATGACACGCCCAGCAAATGCCACTGAGTTCGTGCTTCATAGCGCGACTAGGCGTGAACGCCGCATGCCACTCCCATTCCACGTACGGTAAGGCTTGATCCGCCTTTGCGCGACCCCCTAGAAATACTCAACCAAGATGTCACTACTTTCTAAGTTTCGGCACAAAGCGCTTATGAAGAATTTGGAGGTGATGTTTTTAAACAGAGGAGTCGACGGCAGTGGTCAAAAGCCTTGGTCAGGAGAAGTGGATAATTTCACGGAATCATGGCCTCTGAGCTGTTGTCATGGCTATAGAAGAAGCTGCTGATATTTTCTTTTTGAGGGAGAAAAGCTACAAGATTCAGTTGGTGGCAGATTCTGCGGCAAAGTGTTTGCTGATGGCGAAGCTGCCCAGTTCACCTATGAGAACACGAGTGATCCGATATACCTCTTTACTCTCGCAGGTCTTTTATCTGCTTGGCTGACAATGGTACAGAAAAGACTATTTGTTTAATTCCACGTATACCTGCAGTATGAATCTGCGGTATCGCGCGAAGCAGTGTGAGATTCTAGTATGGTGGGAATAATTGAATGAAACCCAGACAAATTTACAGACACCAAGTTTACCTCAAGGCAAGCAACTTCAAGCCCATGAGCCACTGTACATCTGATCTCAAAGAGCATCTCGTATGCTGAGGTCTCCAGAAGTGGAGAAAAGTGACCATTCAATGGCGGTAGTGACCAAGAAGCTGCTTCATCATTGGCATGCTAAAGTCTTCTAGGTCGGGCGGAGAGGACCAGGATCGCGAGAACGGAGTGAAAAGCAAGGTCGGTGGACAGAGGTTCCAGAGCATATTTGATACGAAGGGCCAACGACATCCTTACCCGGAGAATGATCTGAAATTATGTAGCAGGTGAAGCATGGGGATCCGGATTACTCATCTACAGAAGTGAAGTGCTATCATCCACCAGATTGTGAGCATCTAATAGCTCGGCATCCCAGAGCTGCGAATCAAAAGATTTCTGAATCGGCCTCGTAATGATCATGACATGATGGGGTACTGGCTTTGAAAGCCGAAAGATCTATTACACAACATCTGGTCACCCCCAACGTCATCTGCTTGCCTTTTGAGGTCTTCCAGAACCAGAAAACCGAGCCATTTGAAGTGGGCGCAATCAGATCGGCTGCATTGTAAGCTAGACCCTGCCCTGTTAATTGTGCACGGGTAGATATTATTATCAGAGTAGAGTGGACAATTCTAAGAGTCTAAGATGCTACACACACCTTTGGACAAAGGTTATCTCCGTGCGTGTAGGTCCTCAGACACATCATCTTCAGATACTACCTTTGTGTGGGGATGTAGCCACATGAAGGGTGGGGGATTTGGTAGGCTCACACTCGAAAAATCGAAGATCGGTCGCATCGCATTTGACCTGTTTGGAGCGACAGCTGAGACAGGATTCCTCACTCCAAGACTATTATGCATGAAGCTGCGTTAACAGGACGATACGACGCAGGAATCGGCGGAGCCTGAACATAGGATAGCGATATCGATGATAATTGTGACTGAGACTATTGGCTACTCGGGACATGAAGCTATCGCAAGGCTATTCAGTTATCTTGATCGCATCACATACCAGGGACATGCGGAGAAGTGGCCGAGAGATTGGCCACGCAGGCTCCACCTTCAGGAAAGATTAGCCCGGGAACCTTTTACTATAATCGGATAAATGGCGATATCAATGAGAGCAAAGCCTTCGAGTGATTAGGAAGGTTTATTTAAGAGGCTATCCCATCGCGGGACTAGCATCTTGTACATGAGTACACTACAACAGTGATGGCTGTCAAGCAACCTCAAATCCAGCGTATCGACCGCGCCAATGTGGCAGCCATCATCCAAGCTATTATTGAAGATGGCTGTTGTATTATTAAGAATTTTACCGACGTTGAAACTATCAATAAAGTCAATGCAGAAGCCCAACCCTACCTAGATGCGGATAAACCATGGAAAGCAAGTTATACCTTCATTGATCCAGTATCCTACGTGGCTGTTCTAACAGTATATAGGGAGACCTTTTTCCACCGGAAACTCGCCGCTGCTCGAACCTAATTGGCCGCAGCAGGACAGCCAGAGAGGAGTGGCTAGTCGATCCACTCGTCCGCACTCTCAATGCCAAGTTCGTGGATAAGACAACGTCAAACTTTTACGGCGAAACCAAGCACACATACACAAGTGAAGCAATTTGCTCCATCGCGATGACATTCGATGTGGGGCCCGGCGCCAAAGCTCAACGTTTACACCGAGACGATAAAAATTTCCACGTAGACCATGAGGATCAGACATTATCGGGCTATCGTGTTGGCTCGGATGTGATGATGGCATTCATGGTCCCGGGAGTAAAGACCACAGTGGAAAATGGCGCCACTATAGCTATTCCTGGTAGTCATGTTTGGGGCTCCGATCGAGCGCCCAAAGCACACGAAGCTGGACCTGCGCTGATGGATGTCACCGACTGCTGGGTCATGCTAGGAGGGCTATATCATGCCGGAGGAGCGAACATTACTGAAAGTGAGCGTCGGATTCTCCATGGGTTATTCTTCGCACGTGGATATCATCGACAGGAGGAGAACGCTTATCTGGCGAATCCCGCCGAGGATGTGTTGTCTTGGTCGCCTGCAGCCCAGAAGGCCATGGGCTTTGAGTTGTCGAGCCCGAATGTTGGATTTGTTGAATTTAAACCACCGTTGCAGTACATGCGAGGTGTGGATGTTGACGCGTTCGGAGATTTCGACCCCTCTCAGGAGAATCAGCCGGATCGAGGGGTGTGATTGAATAGATAGTGAATGCAGATGACAACAGCCTGATCGATAAGCCGTCAAGATTCTCCGTATTCAGATAGCGCGGATGTCAAACGGCGAATAGGGAAGGTGTTCCCGACAGCCGTGTCTTGATAAAGAACTCTCCGAATCACCCTGCCTCACTTATATCTAAATTTTACCTAAAATCATGTCGGATAAAGCTCAAATTCTCCTAGTCGGCTGTGGTGGTGTGGGTACCATCGCGGCGCTTAATCTTGAAAGAGGCGGCTGCGCTGAAGTCACTGCGGTTCTTCGATCAAATTATTCGAAAGTGACATCCGAAGGCTTCCATATACAGTCATGCGACCATGGGGAAATCCAAAACTGGAGGCCCAGTAAAGGTGAGGGCTGTCATGAGGAATCGACTCTGATCCAATCTGATGAAAGAACAGTCGTAAACCAGATTCCCGCACGGTCTGAGACCGAGTTCGACTACGTGGTCATCACAACCAAGAACACTCCAGATCAGCCACCGACAGCATCAGATCTGGTAAAGTCTGCTGTGACTCCAGGAAAGACTACTATAGTCCTCATTCAGAACGGATTGAATATCGAAAAGCCCTTCTTGGACCAGTATCCTAACAACATCTGCCTTTCAGGGATCAGCCTTGTTGGGTCGCACGAGACGGCTCCAGCGGTAATCAAGCAAGAAGACGCAGATCGGCTTATCATCGGTGCATTCCGGAATCCAAATCTCTCTGCAGAGAAGCAAGATGCGAAAGCTCATGAGTTCATCAAAATCTACTCCGAAGGGGGCAAGACAGATTGCTCATTCACTTCCGATGTTCCGTTCCATCGATGGAAAAAATTGGTCTACAATGCCTGTCTCAACCCGATTTGCGCAATTACGGGACTTGATACAGGGCGCATTCGACTCGCTGATGATACCGTTGAGACGCTCTTGCGACCGGCCATGCAAGAGATTGTGGCTGCTGCAAAGGCCGTAGGGGTTATTCTTCCTTCAGGAATTGAGGATTGGGCGATCAATGTTGACCCTGTGACTTTGTACTTGCAACCTAGCATGCAACAGGACATCCAAAAGGTAAATGTGGTCACCTTTGCAGCATGGTCTATTCTAATAATCTTTAGGGTAATCTCGTCGAGTTCGAGACGTTAGTCGGCGAGCCATTGAGAGAAGGCTTGTCGCGCGGAGTGCCAATGCCAACATTGAATTTCCTATATCATACTCTAAAGGCGATGCAATGGAGGTTGAAAGAGCAAAGAGGAATTATTTCGATACCCGAGAAAGGGGACTATCCTCAAAATGGCTACAACTAGTTCTCATAGCATTTATAACTTTGTTGGCAGATTGTGCCAATGATGTGAATACTGAACCCCCACGAGAAGCAAAGACTGATTCATACTCCAATATCGTCCCATAGTTGAGCGTATTGTAACATAGAGAGGTGGGGGAATCGTGAAGAGGAAATTCGTGATAACATGGATAATTTGTTTCAATCAATCGATTTGTGGAAATCGGTCTCCTTTTAAGTTGTCGGTGGCCACAGTAAGATGTGATTTGCAATTTGTGATGCATAGGCCTCTTATCCGCTATTCATACGTGACTGTCACACAAATAAGGGGTATAGCCTATCAAACCCCCCAACCAAGCGCCATAACGTTTCAAGCAGCTTGTATCAACTTGTATCACATGAGCTGCGCAGTAGGAAACACTCGAATCAGCAAAGGCTTTACTCAATCTACGTATTTTAGCTGGGTGAAAACCTCGCAGGTCAGGGATCTTGAAACTCTGCGCAGACGCCATGTGTCAAACTGGCGGTGTGTTCATGATTCTAGTTCCGCATCTGCACCAGATTTAACAAGAATTCACGCGATATACCTGGTAAGGTCTGAACACATAAATAGCAAACACGGTCGCCTTTTTTGATACTGTAGTCTGCTTGAGAGGTTGACAAGATTAGCAACTGATGATGTGGTTGTGTGACATCGAAAACTGCGACAAAGCCGCTGTCCGCATATACGGGGAATGTGTTCTGTGTAATCGTCATCTTTGTGCGAAACATCTGAATTCAAGTTACCACAGATGTCCAAGATGGGAGGTAAGTCAAAAATAAAGGTGTCATGGGCCATGCTGATTTCTATGAACAGGAAGAAGCTGAATACGACCCCGCCGCCAGGAAAGCCGAACAAGATGAGATCACCAGACTTGTTGATAAAATCGATATTTTTGCGCTCATTTCTCGAGCCTCAGCTCTTCGGGGAGGGCTCCCTTGTTCCGTACCACACGATCTTCAATATGATAGATCAACTCGAAGCTCAGTTATGGGGGGGATGAATTATCATATCGAGATATTATTTGATGATGGCATCACTTGGCTGGCGCGTATTCGAAGGTCAAACGCCACTTCTCCGCCAGCAGAGCTGCGAGATTACATTCTGCGCAGTGAGGTCTCAACCCTGCAGTTTCTTAGTGAAACTAAAGTCCCAGCTCCGAAAGTTTTTGACTTCAATTTCTGTGAATCGAACCCTGTTGGCGTTGGATATATTCTAATGGAGAAGCTCCCTGGACGTTCCTTGCGCTGGTCTCTTGCTACTCCTGAGCAAAGAAGGAAGGTCACAAGTCAGCTTGCAGACATCTACATAGAGCTGTATGCTCATCCTTTCGCTATGACGGGTTCTATGCACCATCCTGGATCTCATGATATTGGACCCTTTGCTCGAGAGTCCTTGACAGAGTACCATGGTTCCCAGATGAAAGCGCTCGGCCCCTTTTTCTCTACAAAGAGTACTTTAGCGCACATATCCAATTAACTTTGGATTTGATCATTCGACAAGAGTCGTACGTCAATCGGCCAGTCGATGCGTTTTTGATCCATCGGTTTCTTTTGGACAAAGTCCCGGAGGCCTGCTCTCAAAGTCATCTTGACAATGGAAAATTCTACTTGAAGCATGCGGACGAGAAGGGAGATCAAATACTTGTTGATGATGGATTTAATATCACTGGTATCATCGACTGGGAGTGGGCGCATACGGATTCCAAGTCAGGAACATTTAATTCACCAATTGTTCTGCTCCCCGTCGCTGATTTTTATGCGGGTGAAAATTCTATCGGTGAAGACGAAATGTTCTTTGCGAAATGTTTTGAAGCAAAAGGGCATCCGGATCTCAAAACGATTGTCAAGAATGGCCGACTCGTCCGCAGATTCCGATTTTGTTGCGTCTACGACCTCGCTGATTGGAAAGGATTCCTTGGGCTCTTTGCCGGTCTTCTAGAAGCTATGGGCATCACTAAAGATTTTCATTGGGAGAATTGGAAGGCAGAAGCCCTGAAACGCTACCAAAATGATCATCAGCCCCAACAAGTGTTCGGAATATACAATTAGAACAGTTTGATCTCACCGGAAGCAGACAAGTAGAAGGAACCCACCATTTCATTCGAAATTTGAGAATAAATAAAGATGCCTGTTTTCCCTCGAGTGTAGTACACCAGTTCACTTGTATGCGCCCCTTCACTCTGCCTAAATAATTCTCAAGCGAACAGTTCCGTCACCATCGACCAATCCAGCTTTTGTTCGTCCCTAGATCAATATACGAACCTTGCGATACGAGCAATGGGTTTTCGTGTGCGCGAGCCTTCACCCGAATGGGGGCTACATCCTCTCTAGATAGTATGTCTGGCAACGGTCATTTACTACGTCGGTCGTAATCCGCGCATTCTGAAGGCACTGCAGGAGGAAATTCGATCCGCCTTCGGAAGCTACGAGAAGATCAACGGACAATCCACTTCCTCACTCAAATACTTACATGCGGTATGTCTGGAGGCATTACGTATCTTTCCCCCGCTGGCATTGGGTTTGCCACACGGGTGGTGCCGGAGGGCGGAGAGATGATAGACGGGCATTTTGTGCCAGAGAAAGTATGACGATATGAAGCCGATTTCCTCCGGTTTCTTCATCCTCTTTGGGCCTGAGACCGAGAGAGAGAAAAAGATAACTGACCCTCTCATCCGTAGACAATTGTCTCCACAAACCCATTGGCTGCCAGCCTCAGCCCGGCGAATTTTGATGCCCTGTGGGCCTTTTGTCCGGAGCGCTGGCTAGGACTGAGTGCGGAAGACCAACTGGAGGCCAGCCAACCCTTCTCAATGGGCTCACGCTCATGTCTGGGCCGAGGGTGAGCTCTCCCTCTCCCCCAAGTTCTTCCATGGAGTTTAGTGGCGTATAACTGACAATGATTGGACAGATTGGCCTGGTTGGAACTACGGTTGACCCTGGCAAAGCTTTATCACCGGTATGATCTGAAGCTGGTGTATGATAATGTGGAATGGCACAGGGATGTGGCCATGCGTCTCTTGTGGGTTAAGCCCAAGCTCATGATGCAGGTGCTTGCACGGGCCAAGTGAGTGGGAAGGTGAAGGTGTAAAAGTGAATAGTTAAGTATCTAGGTGGGATAAGCAGGAATAAGAGGTAAAATATATATATATATTATGGACAGACCTTGACGTTATTCTATGATATGTCCAGTCTGTGCCATGTTCTTTCAAGGCAACTTGTCCAGCCCAGTTCCCCCCTTCATTGCCCGGTCCTACGTGACACATATCAGTATAACCAATTCATGTCAAAGAGAAGTGGAAAAAGAAAGAACACAGTGACACTCACTAAAACGGTTGTCGGCATATATTTGGACATAAACTTAACCATGGAAGCCATCGCTCCACGCCACACCGGTCCCGACGCTCCGCCCAAGACATCCTTGACAACCTCGCGAGCAAAGTCTGCCGGCGCGCTCTTACTTGAGACATCCTTCCCGACGCCGCGTGATTGAATATCCGAGAGCGCCTTCTGGTAAAGTGAGTTTTCGGGCAGGGTCAGGTCAGAATGCGACATGACATTTGTGGCGACTGAGCCGGTGACCAGGGAAATAACCCGGATGTTGAAGGGCTGCAGTTCCAACCGGAGAGTCTCGCTCCAAGACATTAGAGCAGCCTTTGAGGCATTGTAGACACCTGATGCGAATTGTCAGTGTGTCAATCCTGATATTTTTTTATCACGATCGCCGGTGTAAAGGATACTTACTCATCCAAGGGGCGTACAAGAAGCCCGAGATGGAGCAGACGTTCACGAGGGTACTGCCATGCTTGGCAGCCTGAAGCAACGGCGTGAAAGCCTGGGTGACAGCGATGACACCCCAGAAATTCACATCGAAAAGACGCTTGGCTTGGTCGTTGGAGGTGTCCAGGGCGGGATAGACGAGGGATTGGCCAGCGTTGTTGATGAGAACGTCGAGAGAATCACCACACGAAGACAAATCCTGGTTGACGGTATCGACCGCAGCGGCAATGCTGGCCGGGTCTACGACATCAAGGGTGACGAGAGTGACATTGGGAAGTTTGGCGAGGTGGTTCATCTTGGCTGGGGAGCGGGCTGTCGCGTAGACTCTCAGCCCTTGGGCGTGGAGTTCCTCCACCAGGGCCGAGCCGATGCCTCCGGCGCTGCAGCCGGTGACGAGGGCGGAACGAGGCATTGTGAGATTATTGATGAGAAGAAAAAGAGATAGAGGAAGAAGAGAGGGGAATAGGTGAGTTTAAGAAAAAAGTCTTTTCGTTTCTTTGTTTTTCTTGCCCTGTCGCTCAGAAGGGAAATTTCCGGTGTCGAGGAAAACAAAAGAAATACCTTTTAGTTTGCAACTAGCGAGCCCCTCCCGCTCCTTTGGTGCCAGGTATGGGTTTTCCAGTTTCCAAACAACCTGCCATTCAACAATCGCGGGTTACCCCCAGCTAATTTCTCCGAGGAAGGTAATCAGCCCTACCGGGCCAAGAAACCTGTCGTGATATAAGGCTGGCACAGATCAGGAATAAAGCCGCACCGGGGTCAACTGGGTCTAGCAACTAAACAGGAAGGCATTGGGGTAGAAGATACCAGTGATGATAGCTGTCTTCCCCTGCAGGCGGGGGATATTGTCTACGGAGAGATTGAGAGAAGTCATTATGTGTGTCTGCGTGTGCTTGGTGTGTGGATGTGATTGAGTCTAATTTCCAGCACAACCAGCATGAAATTGGACATCAGATATAATTTGATCCGACCACGATCAGATCAAATCTTATCGTTCGCGGATATTTCCTCTCTTTGACTGACAACGTCAAAATGCCAACTCAGGTTAGTCCCCATTGCAGATTACGGGGATTACCTAACAGGGGCAATAGTGCGATTGTCCCTGATAGGCCATTGTACCTCAATTTGGCAGCTTATACCGCGTGAAGGGGGCATTGTATCTAACTATGAAAGTAGGCCGACCCCGGGGGCCATTATCGCTTCCATGAGGGGCGAGAATTGGAGAATAAAGGCACCAGGGCTTATGCATGGGGCCAGCGACTTATGTTCTTATTAACAGAGTATTATTTTACGACCACAGTATACAAATACCCCCCTATTCCGTGTCTAGAGTTACAGTTATGTTTCATAATTGTTTGAACACCCTTAGGAACCGCTTTGATTATTCTGTCGGTGAATTTGAGCCACATTGGACGGTCGTAGGCTACTATCATCGAGCGATAGCCGTATAAGAAAGCGGTGATAGAAAGTACTTCAAAGAGTGTAAATGCAAATAGCTCGTGAACGCCACCGTTTATGGCTGTAACATTGGAAGCGATCTACAGTAGACAATATAGCGCCTCCATATCACAAGCCAATCATGTTACTACAAGTTGCTGTAATGTACTTAGCGCCGGCCCCCGATAGATCAAAATCCACTATATAGATCCTGATCCGGAAACTTCGCTGCGCTATAAAGCCTTGCATTAGGCTATGTTTGGCAGCCCATGTATGTGAGATCCTTCCGAGCTGAGCCGAAGACTATGTACTTTGGCTGCATATGGGGGCGAGAGGCTTGGGCTCTTCCAATTGGATTAGCCACGGATTACGCTTTTCGGCGGCCATTGCGGCATTGCTCAAGACCCGGGGCTGTCTTAGGCGCATTAAGTCCCGGCTAAAAAGCTAAGGTAGTATTGGTTTTGATTGCCCGCGGGCTCTTTGCCTTATTCAAAAAATTCGCCCCCAGGCTAATTCCGCTAAATCTCCAGTGGTTCACCAAACGGATCTGGGTCGCCCAGGCTGCGTTCGCAGCAGGTACCCAAGGCTGAGCAGATTTTACTTAAATTAGCTTATCTCTCCATGGCATAGAGGGGAGGTAAGTTAGACAGTGCGCGTTTCGAAGTTCAGCCTTTCCCGCTAGACGACCTCGGTCAATTCGATCCCGCAATGTTCGGAACCCTACGCTATCAACCCGAAAAGAAAACCGGGGAGTTCCTCGAGCGTGAATCAGGGGTTGCGGGAAATGTGGCAACCAACAAACCTCAACACTCGGCCTGCGATAATTGCCGGGTAAAAAAGGTGTGTGTGATTTCAAAATGCTGAAAGGCTTCATGCATTCACAGCCCATGTTCGAAATGGCTAATCGGGGCAATCGAAACGTGTCAAATAGATCCGCTGCAGCGGCCGAAAAGCGGGATGTTCGCGGTGCAAAACCCTTTCTCTCCCCTGCAACTATACCCATGTCCCCACGCGGAAAGGCAAGAGGAAGCAAGCGCCCAGCTCTTCTGAAAAGGACAATGAGAATGAGACGTGTTCGGAAATTGGCGCGGCGGCCGGCCGATCTCCCACGGGGGACGCTGCAGCTACAGCTGCCGTGCTGCCGTCCCTGCTGACGATGGAACCACATGGAGTAGATGAGAATTGCATTGGGCTGGGCAAGGCAATGCACCGCGTTCAAGGTGAACCGGACTCGGTCTTGGATCCGATATTCAAGGAAGTCTCGACTCGGTCAGGATGCCTCAATTGGTCTCTAGAAGGGGAGGACACCTTTGTGCTGGAGTCAGACTACCCGATGGCGGGGAATCCACACGTCCCGGCCTATTTTTTCAATGCTGGGTATATAAACACCCCACTCCTGTCGGTTTTGGGACCATGCTCCAGGAATAAAATACTGATGGACGACAGTTACTCTGGGTCGGAAAATACGGCACAGCAGCCGCCGCCGCCGCTCGTTTCCAATGATTTCACACCGCCGGATCTATTTCCAACTCCACCGTTGACGCATATTCTTGCCCCGACCGTGAGCACAATCCGATCAAATGAGGAGACCGCCGAGATTGCTATGAACGAGCAATCGTCCTGCTCATGCCTTGCCTCGGCCGTCTTCCTACTGGATGAATTGCAGTCGCCCCATCATGAAGGGGATCCCGGCGAGCAGGGTCTCGACTCCATTCTTTCGATCTACCAGGAAGTGCTCTTCCTGTGCAAGCGCATGATCAACTGTGACACCTGCCGAGGGAAGTCAGAGAATATGATGGTGCTCAGCATGGTGATTGAGCGATTAGCCATTCTCTGCGGGGAAGTGATTGATGCTTTTATCGCACAGAGGGAAGCAAACGGTCCAGAGGCACCGCCCATACCGGTAGCCATGATGGAGAAGCAGCATTTAGCCCTGGGCGAATATGAGATCGAGGGTGGAGACTACGAGGTCATGATGGGGGTGCTGGTGACAAGGCGGCTGTCGGAGTTGGAAAGCTTCTTCGCCCGCATGAAGATGATCAGCTCCATCAGTCGCCGCGCGCACCAGCAGGTAAGAATGGCGCGCGTTGATCAATATATCAAGGACTTGTTTCGGAAGCTCACATCCGTCTGTCCTCTTGTCACAGAATTGTGGGTCGATCCGAATAGGCCAGTGGCCGCGGATCCTGGGGGAAACATATAAGTTACGAAATAACATTATACGAGTAACGTTATGGATTAAAAGTGATAGAATACAAACGTGCTCTTATCGGATATTTCTTCACAGTACTATTATCCGAATGAAGACTTTAATGTCCAACCCAGGATGGAACATCTCCAAAGTCATCATCAATAAGCACTTGAACTGCCGCCTGCTTAGGTAGGTCCATATTTGTTGGGATCTGTATTTCGACTGAAGCTCGTAGCTTTGCCTTTCCAATTGCAGTTTCTAGTTGATTAGAAGAAGTCAACCCTAGAACGAAATAGTGGTGAGAGCAGGGAACGGAAAGAGGGGATGTACTCGGGAGTTGCCTATTTGGGCGAAAATCAAGCCAGAGTGGGTAACCTTGGAAATGGGCAGGTATATTTCAAGAAAAGGTTGCTTGTCAGCCAGCCGTTGGCAAGCTATTCCAATGCTTCCTTTGGACCAGATCAACCTACACAAAATGTTGGCGAGCTGGGATTATGAACCAACCAGCTTGCTGGACATCTTCAAAGTGGTGTTTGTCCTGGTATGTCTCACCTTCTGAGGTTCTGCCTTTCCATTTCCAAACCAGCAGCACGCTAATGGCACGGAACTCTAGACACTGATTTATATCATCACACGGAGTCTGTATAACATTTATTTTCATCCTCTAGCAGGTTTTCCGGGTCCCTTCCTAGCTCGTGTATCAATGGTATGTTTCCTCCATTCCTCGAGGTCTCTATGTTCTACTTACGCAGATCCCGACAGGCGTGGAGGATCTACCATTCCATGGGTGGTCGTTTTCACCGAGCAATTGACGATCAACATCGCCTATATGGTATGTGGCTGTGGCCTCTTCACAAAATCTTATTTCCCAGACCTCTAACATGCATGAGAAGGTCCCGTTTTCCGGGTGTCACCGAATGAGTTGTCTTTTGCCAGCGTCGCATCTTGGAAAGGCATCTACGGTCATCGTGCCACCGGGCAAGCCCCCTTGATCAAAAGTAAGTTCTACGAGATTTACGGCGCAGGCTTTGGCTCCCTGTGCATCGAAAGTGAACGCGACCCGGATAAGCACACCCGAATGAAAAAGTCTCTCTCGCCTGCCTTTTCTCTCCGTTCTTTGGAAGACCAAGAAGCCATTGTTAGCCAATGCATCGATCGCTTTGTATTTCGGACGGGTGAGCCAGATCTAAATGCTGGGGGGTTGAATATGACCAAGTGGTACGAAATGGTGGCATTCGATATCCTTGGAGAACTTGGTAAGCCCCACTGCCTTTTAACTGCTCTTCCGAGGAGTCACTCGCGTATTCTAATCATCGAGTTTCTTTTAATAGCTTTTGGCGAGTCCTTCCACTCTATTGAAGATGGTATGGTGTCGGCATTGACCCCTCAAACAGCCCCTGTCGCCATTCTAACATAGTATGTTGATTCTTTAGGAAAACCACACTTCTGGTCATCGTTGGTTGAAGATCATTTGTATTTTATCACTGTGGCAGATAACTTCCGACATTTCCCCGTGGTTGCTTTGATAGCCAAGCTACTCTCCCCGTTCCTGGACGGCATCCGCAAAAAGCATACTGGATACACAAGAGACAAAGTGGCTCGGTGAGTCTTTTGATCCGATTCTTAAATAAGGAGCGTGGTCAATTGAACATTCTGATTAGGCGCATTGGGTCATCCTCGGCACGCAAGGACTTTATGGCCAACCTCATTGGCAAGGTAGAGTCCAACGAAATGGACCGGGAAGAGCTCACTGCCCATGCGTCTACCCTGGTGTGAGCAAATCATATCCATTCTATGTCTCCCGATTTTCTGATTCCTGGAAATAGGATCGCCGGTGGAGAAACAGTGGCTACGTTCCTTGCCGCAACAACCTTTTATCTCCTTCGAAACGACGCCGTGTACCAGAAATTGAAAGCAGAAATCCGCGGGCAGTTCAACACCTACGCGGAGATCACCTGCGCCACGGCGCAAAGCCTGCCTTACCTACAAGCTGTCATCAGCGAGGGACTTCGTATCTACCCTCCAGGCTCCCAAGGCATTCCTAGAGTATCTCCAGGAGTCTCTATCGATGGGACCTGGGTCCCCGCCGGTGTAGGTAGACTTTCCCACGGCAACAGCCCACAGAACGCTGATCATCTGTACGATCTACAGGCCGAAGTCTACACAAGTGCGTGGACAGTGACCCATGACGAGGCTAATTTCCATGACCCCCACACTTTCCAGCCGGAGAGGTGGATCGATCCAGACTGTGCCGATATTAAGGAGGCCAGTCAGCCGTTTCCTCTTGGCACTCGAGCCTGTCTAGGGCGAAAGTAAGTCATGGCCGCCACCTTTCGCAGCGGCATGGTATTACCTCCTTCTTTTACAACTAAGTCGCTAATTGGTGATTGGGCAGCGTGGCCTATATGGAGATCAATCTTATTCTCGCCCGACTGATTTGGATGTACGATATGGAAATGGTCAACAAGTCAATGGATTTGGAGTCGGAGAGTTCTTTGCATGTTATGTGGTCGAAGCCTGAGCTGAGGGTTCGTTTCCGCCAGGCGAGGCCATAGCCTATGGACCCGGGTCCGAGGAGCTTGTAATTAGGTAGGCTTGGAGCTCTCCACTGTGAGTAACTGTGCCGCCGGAGAAGACAATGGAATTCTTCCAGCATATTTGGTACAAAGCAAGAGGTCAAATTTGGGATATGAAGTTGACTTTCCCTGAAGCCACTCTCGAAGGGGCCATTCGAAAGTTTGTTGTATTTACCATCTGTAATACTTCCAAGAAGCAAGTCGAATCGAACAAAAGCGAGTTCACTGTGACACACCCCCTAGAAAGGTAGATAGGTATGATTCATAATGCTTTAAGGTAACCATGCATTGGAGTATTTTGAAACGCCCCTTTTAGTTAGGGTCTGCGAGGTCCTCGCTGTTTAATTGGTACAACTGCTTCCCTAGTTCCCCTTCAACTCGATACTTCTCCCCGACAGTGGTGTCCACCGCAAACTCGTTCGTTTCTGTAAATCCACTGACGATATAGTCAACATTATACACGTCGGTATCAAACCGAGCCTGGCGAATAATATTGCGCAAGCCATCGAGAAAGACGACTAAAAGACGCCCGGAACGAAAAGCTTCCTCATCCGCAATAATTATATATATCTCAGTCATCACATGTTGCATGCTAGTCGCTGCTTCTTCGATGACCGCCTCTCGGTTCTCACGCCACCTACAAGGATCTCTCTGTTTCTCTCTGTGAAGTGCTTCTTTGAACCAGACACGGAACTCAACGAGGTCATTATCCTCTAGATCTAAGGCTCGTTTCCGTGTCCGTTCAGTCAAACTCCCGCCACTACCGGGGCCAGCGATCTCTGGAAGAATCTCAAACACGCGTCGCCACTCCGAATCAAAGTCAAACTGAGTCGCGTCATTGAGAGATGCCCACCAAGCCTCATACTCGAATTCACCCGATGATGCCCATTGATCCATTAGTTCATCCTCTTTGGTTCGCTTATCTTCCTCGACGCTATAGTGAGTCCGAAGAAAGACTGGGAAATTTTTGTAGTGGTGTTTATGGATCTGGCTAGCACGCCGTCTGAGCGTATCATTTCGATACGGTCGTAAGATCACGTCGATTTCGTTAGTGGTCGGTGTACGACGCGGCGGAGTTCCCTCGAGAAGACAAGCCGGGTCTTCTAGCCACTCAATAGGAATTTCTTGAAGGTCAAGATACCTATATATCAGCCGTTGTCGCTGCTGGGCGGGCGTTTCGGTGGACGAAGCATCCCAGTTATTCTATGCCGTGATGACCTTATCAGCTCTGCATCATAAAGAGAGAAACAGGGGAAGCGTAGCTCACGATCAAGTACTGTTCAACAGCCAGTGCACCCCACAGAGGGGCATTCGAACCATCCATCGTCGACGAGACTAAGGGATCTCAGAAGAGAGGGAAGGAGAGAAAGTGCCAGAGCCGCGTCAAAAGAGGAGGACTACGTTATAGTACGAGGAAATCGGAGAGAGAGAATGATGATGCTATCTCGAAGGAAGCAAAACAGAAAGGGAAAACAGGGGGCTGGGGAGCACCTGCATGGCTGCCTCAGGCACCAAACATCAAAAGGGGAAACTGCCGGATATATGCCTCAGGTACCAATCCCAACAATCGTACAATGTAGATGAAATTCTGAGGTGAGAAGGATGGGGATCATTCGAGGGTAGTTTTGCATTATTTGCGTTCCCGAGGTGCCCGAGGTGCCATGCAGTGGTCGCATATCGTGGTCACATATATTTTGGCTCTTGGCAATGATTTTCAAGCGAATACATCAATATTTTCCAAGGTACTGTTGTAGTTTACATGAATGAGGACGGGCTTCTTGTGAGGGAAGAAAGATATTAAATAAAGGAGCTAAAAATAGCTCCCCTCCTCTAGGAGGGTGACTATAACTAGGTTCGCGGCGGCTATATTATAAGTGGGACCAGGAACGCCGACACCCTAGTAGGGGCGGCCGCGAGCTAGGCACCATAGCAACGGCCAACTAGAGATAAAGGTGGCAGTAAGTCACACTAGCCGTGGCCTTAGATATACGTGATACCAAGACCGTCGCCGGTGAGTGGGAGGCTTAAAACGGCGTCAAAAGCGGCCGTTTCTGGCCTCCCACTCACCGTCTTAATGTTATGTGGAGTATATATAAAATACTCTTCTTATATTTATAATTATATAGTTAATATTAAATATCGCTATAGTTAGATATTATAAATAGGCTATAGTTTAGGAAACCGCTACTTAGGCTATATATCCTAAGATAATCTTATTTATATTAATTTACGAATAGCTAATAGCGCTACTTCTTTAGTCTATTTTCTTATATTTTATTAATCTAGATAAGCTTAATTAGGGTAGTAAGACTATATTTCTATTCGTTAGAGCCGAGCTGTTTATTATAGCGGGTCTTTACCTTTTCTAGCCGGAGACTAAGAATCGATTATATACAGATATAGATACTCTATATACTAATAAAGTGCCACCTCGCAAGTTTAACGACTTTACTATTATAGACGGTTAGGTTGTTAAAAAGCCATAAGAGAGTAACATTCTCGGCCGGTTGATTAGTAAGACCAAGCATTTTAGGAGGAGTTTTTGTTAAACAGGGATTCTAAATTTTCATTAAAGCGGCATCTAGGCGCCTATGGACTATTTTTTGTGATTTATAGATAGCTTTCATTACATATTCAAATGTTGGGTACAATCATCAAGGTTCGACTGAACTCTCCTAGTGCTCTAAAACTTACTAATTGCCTTATCTGTCAACAACAATCTCGACCGTCAATCGAACTCATAATGACAGAGACCTTTATCGTAGGGGGCTTTCTGCTTGTGACAGTTGAAGGCGCATGGATCCGATCACCTCGTATTGATGAGGCCTGGGCTTTGTGCAGAGCGGGCAAAATATTCCGAATAAAGAGCCTGGAATCAAGAGGCGAACGCTATTTGACCTATCGGAAGTAGTAGCTGTACACTTGGGCACTAAGTATTATCTCGCTAGCATTGCGGAAGATATAATCCATGGAGACTATTACGCCATAGCACCAACTTCCCCTCTCACCTGCGATTAAAATTCGTCCGCATCTTCGACATTCGCCCAAATGACTGAGACAGAATATGGGGTGTTGACCTTTCCGCGTGATTAATTAGAGAATGAGTTGATGTTTTAGAAATAAGAGGGAGCAAGGTCTTTAGATAAAGTCTATCGTTAAAGACTGACTGAATCATTAGAACGATGGCTTGTAGCGAACATCTACTAGGAAGTGACGCGATCGCAAAGAAAAATGGGGTCATGTCATACGTTTGCTCATATAAATTTCCATTTTCTGCCCATCTTTCGATGAAGATATCAACGCGCACCCATCATGGCAAACGATACAGAGGCCAACTCCGTGGAGCAAGAGGTAGTGCAGCCCATCAAGACATGGAAAGGATATCTATGGGACACGTGGGAGCTACCAAGTGATCAGCGTAAGCTGCTATTCAAGCTCGATGCTTTTGTGCTCACTTTTGCTTCAGTGAGTCTACTATCCCTTGCTGACAACAGTTATTGATGATTCGCAGATTGGCTACTTCCTGAAAAACCTGGATCTTAACAATGTTACCAATGCATACCTCAGTGGAATGGAAGAAGACCTTGGTATGTACGGCAATCAACTTGTGACTAGTACCTCTGTCTTCACCGTCGGATATGTTATCGGTCAAATACCGTTCAACTTGCTGTTAACTCGAGTTTCGCCTCGATGGGTCATTCCTACGGTAAGCTTTCCTTTCCCCTTGTCTTCCTTGCCTTTATGCTGTGGTGATTTTTTTTTAATGCAATATAGCTCGAACTTGGGTGGGGAGTTGCTGTCATGTGTCTGTCAAGTGTGAAATCCTATACTGCTCTGTACGGTCTTCGATTTCTCGTTGGAATCTTTGAGTAAGTGAAGTGATCCTGTCATATTGTGGATTAAACCTAGATCTGACAGTCTTTAATCTAGGTCTGGCTTTTACCCCGGCATCCATTATCTTCTCGGGTCGTGGTATACCCCACAGGAAATCGGCAAACGTGCTATGATATTTTGGCTCGCCGGATCGATTGGAACATTATTCAGCGGCTTTCTGCAAGCGGCCGCTTACACAAACCTGGATGGCGTGGCAGGTCGCGCTGGTTGGAGATGGCTTTTCATTATTGACGGTATTATCACCCTACCGCTCGCACTGGCGGGCTATCTGTTCTTCCCCAATCTACCTCAGGGAGGAAAGAAGACGTGGTGGACGACCGAAGACGAACACATTCTATCTGTCAAACGAATGCAGGCAATCGGTCGAGCTGGCACGGAGCCATGGACAAGAGCCAAAGCGAGGAGAATTTTCTCTAGCTGGCACACTTATCTTCTTCGTAAGACGCTGTCCAACCTTATCAAGGCTTTCATACAACTGACCATTTTAATAGCTTTGCTTTATGTGGTGTGGAATAACGGAAGTACCCAAATAGGCATGGGTTACTGGTTGAAGAGCTTTAATGCAACCCCTGCACCTCTCCCAGGAACTACCTACACGGTGGCGCAGATAGACAACTGTGGGTCTAAAAGTCACAACACCGAGCCGTCAATCCTTACTGACTTTCTAGTGCCTCTGGTCGTGACCGCATTATTCATCGTGGTGGCCCTCACGTGGGGCTGGCTCTCGGATGGACCCTGTCGGGGGGCGCGTTGGCCTTTCATCTACGCCGGCGCTGTTATCACGGTGGGTTTCATTACAGAAATAGCACTGAGGATTCGCTGACTGTGGAATTCACAGATTTTGTTCGATATTTTGTTGCGCCAAATGCCACTTTACAGTAATTTACAAGGCCGTACAGCTGTTTACTGGCTCAGCTGGATCGGGGTATGTATAAGTATCCGCCATTGACCTGATTGTACAACACACTTACATTTAATGTATAGAACGGCGCCGGCCCCCTTATTCTTAGTTGGACCAATGAGATATGTTCAGGCGATACTGAGAAGCGAGCTTTGATTGTCGCAATGGCCAATGATTTTGCTTATGTTGTTCAGGCAGTGGTAAGTGGTTTCTATTTCAGGTGCCCATATAACAGCCTAACGCAAAATAGGCTCCGAACTTTGTATGGAAAACGACGGACTTTCCAGCTGCCAAAAAGGGATATATGTGGTCAATCGTTTTGCAAATATTGTCCAGTAAGTTCGAGGTAGGCTGTGGTTCAGGTGCTCAGCTAATCAAGGTATTAGTTTTTGTGACTGCTGCCATCCAGTTCCTCGTCTGGCGGGATAAGAAAAAGGAGTCCGCGGTGGAGATTGAAGGGACTCCCCCGTCATCCTTGATCCAGGTACACGCCGAGGAAAAGAAATCCGCATATAGCGAGGCCAACGAGACAGCAAGCCTTGGCTAGCAGTTTATGCGTACGGAACTAAGCGTAACCTTCCAATACAAGCGTTCAAAATACTTCAATTTTTCTCATGCCTTTTGCAGCCATTTTTTCCTGGTGAATTGCAGGAATTTGAATGTGGTGATCGAAGTAAAGAGATGTGCAAAATAGTTATATGGCGGGCACCAAAGCCGGCTTAGTGCTGATCCTCGCCCACCAAATCAACCGGCAAAGTCTGCACCCTCCACGTTCTATAAAAATTGAACCACTCAGTACCTCTCAATAACACCTGACCTCCATTAAAGTCAACAACCTCACAATGGACATATTACCCCGCCAGCCAATTAGTGTGATCGTCCCACCAGTGGCCCCCAGCATAGAAAGTGACCGACTGCATCTCCGCCCCGTCACCGACTCCGACATTCCCGCTCTCTTCGCCATTCGCTCTCGACCAGAAGTAGCACGATCAAAGTACGTAATCCACTTGCTACTAAATTAACTCTAAATATGTATAGATGAGTGTAAATAGCTAATTCTAACATAACCCACGCAGCTACCCCAAAGCGCCCTTCAAGACCCACCTTGAAACGCGCAACTGGATCTCTAGCAAAACATTCACATCCGGAAACTCAGACACTATTGGTCGCGCCTTCAATTATGCCATTTGCGACAAATCACAGCCTGGCGTCCCCTTAATCGGGTACGTGAGTATCAACGAAGTAGATCCCTGTCCTGAGATCGGATACTCGCTGCTCCCGGAGTCTTGGGGGAAAGGGTTTGCGACGGAGGCGCTGCAATTGATGTTGACTGTTTGGTGGGGGTTGCCTAGGAGGTCGTGGGGCGATGATGATGAGAAGGAGAGGGTATTCGCGATTAGTGAGAGGGGGAATTTGGGGAGCTGTGCGGTTTTGAGGAAGTGTGGATTTGCGATTGAAAGGGAGGTTAATTTTGAGGAGGATCAACTCTATGTGTGGAGCTTGGGTAAGCCTGAGTAAGCTGGGGAGTGTAAATATAGTTGTATTAAAGTTATTAAGGTGGTTATTAAGGTGATGATCTATTGACCAAATCAAATCTAGTACCACCATCTACACACGTACGACCAAGAGAAGGATTGAACAAGAAAGGCAGCCTCGATGCATATTATTGAGAGGAACTCAAACCCCAGAAATGACGAAATAAACGGCATTCTGATGCCGTAGCCCGTATAGATGAAAACACAGAAATTATCAAAAAGCCGCTCGGAATTGTACAGAGTGATAAAAAAGCGTAAATCGTATCGTATCGTGTGGGCATAGTCTGAAGACGGAGGAGAAGGTGAAGGAACAAGTGACAAATGACAAATGACAAATGGCAAGTAACAAGCCAAACTAAGATAGGAATTAAATCCAGACTAGACTACCTATTGACGATTGCGAAACTGTTCAGGGATTTGTGGCACAGAGGGCGGGGGACCGGGCTCAGCCTCGTCCTCGTCTTCTTCCATTTCATCCAGTTCCTCGGGGTGCCTATATAAAACGAGATATTAGTTGTGATGAAACCAAAAGAAAGGAACGGTAGTAACATACGCAAGCAAGTCCTTGATGTTTCTCATCTCATAATGTTTCTTCCGATGTTCCTCAAATTGGCGGTGTTTCTCCTCGGACTCCTGAGTCGTCACGAGACCATCGCCATTCTCCTCACCAACCTGGACATGCTTCTCACTTTTATGCGAGTCATTGCTCATACTCCTCTCTCTGAAGATCCTCGGATCAGACGAATCATTCCCAAGGGAATTTTCCTCCGGCTCGCCGAGTTCGAGGTCCGGAATATCGGCTTCCGAAACACCCTTCTTGTGCTTAGCTGAGCGATCCAGTTCGTCGACAATGACGCCCTGTGCATTAATCGACGCCTCCTGGGCCTCCGCGAGGCGAAGCTCCTCCTCGTCTGCGGCCGGGTCGTAGTGCGGGGCGTAGGGTGTCTTGGGCTCATCGATCTTCATCTTTGCCGTGCGCTCCTGCTCTGTGAGGTACAGGTTTGCTTCATCCCACTTTAGACGGGGGAAGTTTTCGTCATCGTGCGCGCTGGCTAGGGACTGGCGGCGGGAGGAGCCTGGGCGGTTGGAGGAAGACCGGCGGCGGCCAGCGTTCTGCAGAGTGTTTTGCAGTGTGAGGTCCTTCGTGTCGCCTGTTTCGGGGATTGTGACGATGTTGGGCGGGCTGAGTGCTGCGGCTGCGGGAGCTGCTGTGTAGGAGTGGGAGTTTTTCAAGATCCCTGTATCGCGAGACATGAGTTCAGCTTGTTTAAAGGAATTTTGTGGGGTAGGAGCTTGGAAAGGCTCTGGGTTAGATGGGGGCTTACCTCGAGGGCGTACATGCACATCATCGGAACTGTTTGCCTTGGGCGGCATATGCGGTGCGGTCGTCATCTTGGCTGGTGGAAGAGGTGGAAGAGGTGGAAGAGTACCGTTCGATTTTCAAGTGGGCGTAAACACAGGAGGGTAAGGGAATATGGTGGTGGTGTTGGTGTTGTGTCAGGCGTACTGTCAGATGAATGTCTCAGCTGAAACCTGGGTGAGTAAGAAATCTTGAATCGAGTCAAGTCAAGACTATATGGGCACAAGCGCAGAGCACAGACAAAACCGACCAACAAGTCAGGTGGAAGATGAGGTTGCAAGAAGGCGGTGCGTGGGGGCATGACGTGGCCTTGGCGCCTGACGTCTTCTTTGGGTACAGACGTGGGGTTTTCCTACGCTACGTTACCGCGGCTACCATCTATATTCTCTTTGCTTGGCTACTCGGGTAGAGCCGCGATGCTTACTTTTATCTGCTGTCTCTGCAAAAAGAAAAATGTCGTCATTCATGCATCGGATCAGATACAGGCCTCCCGGTCTTTCAAGGACAACGCCGTGGTACTCCACCTGCTCCAACCTCAAAGAGTCGATATGAAATCTGAAATTTGAACGGAACACTTAACACCAGATGAATCGCCCAAATGGTGGGTATCTGTATATGCAAACGTATAGAGAAAGGCGGGAGGGGGGGAATGAAAAATGAAAAAAAGGAGAAATGAAGAAGAAAATCAAGGCCTGCCTCGTACAAGAGAAAAGGAAAATAGAATAAATGAATGTATCATGAGATCATGCAATAGAGTCGAACTCTTCTCGCTCGCGGAGTCGATTGCGCGCGAGCATGTCGCCTCCGCTAGCGGATAACTGCATCCAGTGCAGTGCTAAACACATGCTCTGTGGATCAGACTTGGAGTCTTTACCACGTCGGTACATCATCTCCGCCTTGAATGTGTCCCGCGGTCGAGTTAATGGGAGGGTCACCCGCGGGAGCAGCTCGGGATGTGTGAGGTAGAGGATAGCCAGTTCGCGCTGAGCGACTGGGTTTCCTTCTTTGGCGGTGATGATCCACATTGAAGCTGCATCTTCGATGGCATGGCCAGGCCGAGGATAGAAATCGGAGCCTGGGAGCGGGTGTCGTCGCATCAGTTCTTGGGATACGATGCGGTCTGCGATCTCGACCATGCTATGACAAACTTCGTCCTTGAGGCTCAGTGCAGCAAGACCAAATTGGAGGAACGCTGTGCCGCGTTCTGTCTTGCTGAGTTGGTCGCCGGGAACAAATGCAGAGATAAACTGTAGGTCTCGGAAGAGGGTCTTGGGTTTCACGTCTAGGATCAGATCGCGGAGCGTGGCTACGATCTGATTCTCCGATGGAACAGAGTAGTCCGACCTTCTTGAGCCACAGGTAATGGAATCGGGCGGAGAGGATGTATGTAGGCCCGTCTCCGTCTGTGGCATGGCTGTTGCATGACTCTCTGAGAAGCTGTGGCGGGTTCGCTGCCGTGGGCGAGAGCAGTGATTCCGCGTCAAGTCATCGTCGCCAGCCGGTCCAGTGACCGTCGTGTGTGAGCCCGCGTCGTGTGCGGAAATTAGTGAAGCGACTACTAATGATCGCAGATCACGTAGCGCATTCAATTTGACAAACGGGTTGCCATGACGCGAGAACACTTCAATCAAACGATGGAAGACGGCTTTGTACGAGAAGGCAGCTTCATCATCAGTCTGGGATGTCTGTTCGCTATCTGTCGTCCTTGTACTTCGTGTGCTGCGAACGCGTAAAACAGGGGAATCCAGAGACCTGCTCCGACGTCCCCCAGATGGCCTTCGCTCACGAAGATGCTTCGATCGCTCGTCGTAATCAGAGTAGAATCTCTGAATAGCAGCCCGTTTCTGCATTTGCACTCGGACGCGTGTTTGATCGAGTGTATTGGTGAACCAGGCATCCGTCTCACTACCACAGCTCCACACCGGCGAGCCTAAGTCACTCAGCAGTAGACTACTCAAAGTCTCACGCAAGTCGTCCATGAATGCTGTTTTGCCATGAGTCTTGCGTTCAGCTCGACGAGGTTGTCTAGTTGCAGTCTCGCTGAACATCGAGGGCGGCCGCGAGTAAGCACTCGACAAGCTAGCTGCGTACATTGGATGTCGCTGCGGTGTTGACCAGAAAGTGCTGTATGTGTCTCCGGTTGATGTCGAGGCTGCTCTTGTGGGGGAACCTCCGATGGAAGATACATCGACGGAGGGAACATCCCTTTGCGATCGATATTTATCCGAGATCAGACTTTGAATAGAAGGCTTGCTTCCCAAAGATGGGATATCCTGTGCGAGGCGAGAGAGCGGATCAGGAAGGGGGACGTTGCCGTAGATATGAGAAGAATGAAGCGGATCCTCGCTAGCAGTAGTAGAAGGCCGCGGAGTTGTTGGCATTGAGAGGCCAGGGAAGGTACGGTTTCCGTAGCCTTCATATCTTGCTCGCTCTCGCTGGAACAACTCGCTTGCCCATAGCACCGGCGTTTCCGACATCGTGTCACCAACAAGGCGATGAATGCTAGTCCGAACCTCATAGCAGAACCGGTGGATTCGCTCTTCTCCCTTGCAGAAGTTCTCGATTGCATTGTGGGCCAGCCACTTGCTAGTGAGTTCGACTTGCTCATCGGATAATTTCTTCGGGCCGCCTTGACTACTCGGAGCCTTCATCATGTTCATAACTTGCAGCTCGGGCTTCTGGAACAAGGTCCCTCCAAGTGACCGAGCCCCCCGAGATCGTGTGTCATCATAGTCAGCAGACATTCTTGCCGAGTAGATCATGGTCTTCAGAGCCATTGCCACATGTCTTGCTTCTTCGTAGCGCATGGAATTCTTGACATCGGTCATGTACCACATCTTGTTGCGAACCTTTGCGATAGTCCCCATCAACTCTTTAATATGCGTTTGGAGTCCCCGTAAACTCTGATCAAGCGACACGAAGTCGCTCTCACAGCGGTCAATAACGACCCGTGACTTGTTCAAAGACCGAATACATGATTTATACATAGGTTCCAAAATCCAAGAATCATCTGCCTGAGAAGAATCGGGTAGACTTTGTCGGAGTTGTCTCGATGCATTCCACCAGTAATGCGCTCCCACAAAGTCAGAGTAATGGTGAGTAGACGCCATAGCCTGATTGAAACGCTGTTTCAACGTGAGTGGACTCGACCGTAACGATTCAGGCAAACGATCAAGATCATCCGAATCATAAACATGGTTCTCCTTGATCAGGCGAACGATGGCAGTTTGCAGTGCCTCGTGGTTCTCTTCTTCTAGGCCTAGATTTGTTGAATGGGTATCGTCATCACTATCAAGGACAGATGGCCCGGACGATTCATTCTCGCAGTCCGGGAGTAGACTCCACGTCAAACCTTGGCCATCTTTAGCGATGGAGAATATTGTCCAGTTTTCATCTGACGGGTGCTCCAGCCTCGGCCGCTCCTGTGGCTCGTCTAGATCTGTCAACTCGAAGCGAATTCTAGCCGCGGGTTGGCCGAGACCTTTCTCTGAAGGAGATATAGGAGTTGTTTCCATGGAACTGAAAGAGCCGTTTGGAGAGTGTGCAGTATTGCTGGGCCGGAAGAAGCCGGGTTCCAGGTGTGGCTCAGAGCGAAGATTGTAGGAGGATGAAAAGCTAGAAGGCCAGGAGGAGAGACCGGCTGAGGCTGAAGGAGACTGAAGTGGAGGACAAGACTGTGGGAAGAGAGCGTCTAATAGGGTAAGTACATCTGTGGAGGATAACAAGAGAAAGCTGGAGGATGAATTCGGGCGGGTTGGAGGATTGGTAGATGCCGTGAAGTCTGACGAAGACTCGGTAGGGACTGAGCTTTGGAAGCGAAGAATCATATTATCAACGTGTTGCTTTATCGTCGGTCGCAAAATCGAATAATGGGTCCTGGCACTGAATCAGCAACTTCGCACGGGGCAGTTCACACTAGACAAGAATCAACCTACATAGAGCGTAGAACAGCAAAGACTTGAGAGTAAGCGCGCAGGCCAACCTGACCAAGCAGCTTCTCACGAGCATCTTTTCGTATGTGAAAGTCCAATAACAAACCGTGAGTCTGAAGACAAACCGTCAATGCCAGTTCACCCTCGGGGCAGAGGATCATACCTCGGGGTACGTCAAGGCGCTATAAAGGAACTTGGGGAAGAACCACTGAACGAAAAGATATTCCAGGAAGCGACTGCGGCTATCAGGATGATCCAATTTCCGGAGAACAGCTTTAGCAAACTGAAGAACGGCTCTCGGGAAGCCTCCATCGGGATCATCGAGCAAGCGGAACAAGTCATCCACGGCAGAAGCGAAGAACTCCTCGGCGACATCCGTCCGGAGGGGATCCAAGGCTTCGGCTGCAAAGTCCAATCCGGCGGGGGTATCTATGTGCTCCAGAAGAAAGGCGCCGGTTTGCAGGATATCCATAAGGTAGAGTTCAAATTTAGGACGGGCTTTCCAATTGCTGCCGGTGGCCCAGGATGACAGGACCTGGCCAATGAGAGGGTAGAATTTACTGCTGCCATGGGACATTAGTTGGGCGCAGACAGACGACCAGACATCAATGCGCAGCCTGGCCTCGGGCGTCTCGGGCTCCAGCGGTGCGGCAAAAACGTTACAGAGCAAGATGGATAGCGGATTGGTCCTTTCAAAGGCATACGCATGGTCCTTGAACTGGGCGGACTGAGCCGGGTTTCGATTAAAGGAATATTGGCTCCTCGAGCGTGAAGAAGAAGGAAAAGCAGGATCGCCAGCGTCCAAAGTGGTAGCCGGAGAGGTAAAAGCAGCCAACTGGGCCGAGGAGAAACTGCGCAGTCGGTCGACGAGAAACTGCGGATCCGTACGAACCAGTCGCAAAATCTCCAGTAGGTCCGCGCGAGACTGGGGGCTTAGTTGATGAAAGAAATCCGAGCGATCTTCGGCATCCGATGGTTCATAGTCGTCCAGATCCTGCTCGTCACGCCGTGCGCTGGATACGCACGACTCCTGGAGGTCATAGAGCATGTGGTACAGAGCCACGAAATTGGCCTTGTCATCATGTTTCAGGGCTTCGACCAGACCGCGCTGGACGGTATTTCCGATGCGGATGATGCGCGATGAGACCCCGATAGACACCTTGGCGGCGCGCAAGCGCTTTTCCAGGCGTTTCCTCTGGGTATGTTTGCGCTGGCTCTGGCGATAGCGGGTGGCAAAATCCTCAAAAGAGACCATGGGCTCATCCTGGATAGACGGGCTTTGGGGTTTGAAGTGTCCGAGGTGTTTGTCCGATATTAACCTGGGACTGGGACTGGAACAGGAACGGCCCGAGCCACCCAACTCACCTGGCCCCACGATCTCGGGAAAGGACATCTCTGGCGACGGAGAAGGGGGAAGAGGCACCGATGCGGGCGATGGATCAAGTGGATCACTCTGGAGGGGAATCCGCACGGCTAGACCATCGCAGATTAGCATAATGGATTAGTTTGGGACGTCAGGCACCGAAACCACCACCGAACCGAGAACCGAGAAATGAGAACCGAGAACTGAGAACCGAGAAACCGGAAACAAGAAACGAAGAACAAGAAATAAGAAAAAATTAGAGATACGTACTGAACTCCGAAGTCAGAGAAGAGGGCAGTTCTTGAGACAACATCTCGTCAGTTGCGCCAGGCGTGCACCGTTGCGAAATGCCCCTGGCCGTGGGCGGATGCTTATCGCATGGTTCTATCGCGGGGCAAGAGACCGACTGCACGTCCGACAGACGCCGAGTAGAGAAGCGTAGGTCCAGGATGGAGAGGAGAGAAGAGGGGGAGGGTGAAGAGAGTAGTAAAAGTCCGAAAGTTCGAAAGTTCGAAAGTTCGACAGTTCGACAGTTCGAGAGTTCAAAAGGTAAAAGGTCAAGACGTGAGGTGGGAGCGTAGAAGATGATTGGGTTATAGTCCGGGAGTGTAACAAGCAAGGAGCCCAAAGAGAAGAGACGAGCTACTTGGCACTTCGATGCGTTGGCACTGCATGCACGACTGAGCTGGTCGCCCGCGCGGCGTTGTGATTCGCCCGTCGCCCTCCTTGTCGCACTGCGGAGTCAGCGACTGCTGTTCAAGCCTGCAGTCCTGTGCGTCGCTTTGCTTTCTCTTCTACTGAACACTACTATAGTAAGTGGGAAGATGGTCCTAGATCGAACAGGATCGAAGGGATCGAAGAGATCGAAGAGATCGGGATCGAGAGGATCGAGAAGATCCAATCTGGTCCTACTATAGGACCTGTCCCTTGTTCTAATGATAGATTCCCCGGAGTCGACTGGCAAGTGATACATAATGCACGCTACTGTACACACGCTACACCTCGTTCTCATGACCTACAATTGGCCACCCCTGCGCCTGCAGATGCACCACTCTTGCGGAGATTACTGATCCAGTCACCGGCCCTTAGGGGGGCGCTGCTTTCATTGTCATGGTTCTCATAGCTGATGCTTAATCCTCAAACGCCACTGGTAGTAGATGCTTCCCTTCCACGCCTACACAATATCCTAAACATCACCGACACATCATCGACACACCCACTTCTTGTCCACCTCTTTCTGTCCCACTCGGACCGCAACCTGGTCCAACGTTGCCTTCAGGGTCTCCTTGGACACCTTGGGAAATCTGGTGACAAAGTGTTAGCACATAGTAAAGAACTGCGGTAGAACTTTCGACATACTTCTTCTTCAGAATCTCCACCAGCCCGATTTTACTAAGATCGCTCCCGTCAACAGCTTGCTTGAACTCATCTAGCGATTCCGGAGGGAACGGCTTCTTGGCTTTCGACGTGGTGGGCGGTGGCGGCAGAGCGGCGCTGACTGCAGGGGCACTCAACTTGGCCTTAACCCCGAAGGCTTCCAAGCCATTCACAGCCACGCGTCCCCTAGCTACTGCAGGCTCGGCCCGCGGCTTCTCCCAGTATGCAGAGGAAAATGGATCGATCGGGAATCTGACTGCGTCCGATATCGTCTCAATCTGATAGATCTTCAAGTCGGGGTCGATGCCGTCGGCCGCCCACCGGATCCCGCTGTTGACTGGTTCTAAGTCGCCAACAATGAGTCGACGCTTGCCACCGGCCAGCGTATCGTCCTCGTCATCTAGGAATCCGTCCATGTCATCGTCGCCGTCATCACTCATCTCATCCTCGTCCTCGGAGTTGAGGTCTTCGCCTTCTTCGGGCTCTTCCCATTCCGCTTCTGAGTCGTAGTCGTAGTTCATATCGGGTAGGCATCGGTGGTAAGGGTTTCGACAGAGTTTCTTGATGGATGACTCGGACACGGTGCGTGTCCATGTTCCTTGGTAAGGTGGCCGTACGTCTTCTCCAAACTTGAGTGACTTGATCGTGATCTTCCGCAGAAGATTGTGCAGCTTTTGAACTGGCGCTGGGTCTTGTTTGGCGCCAGGTTGTAAGGACTCTTCACTTGCGTGTTGAATCTTTTGCAAGATCTCTTTCACTGGTCGGTTGTTTCGACCTTGACGGCGGCTAAATGGGATGATATTGAATACTTCGGACGGTTTGAATGGTATAGGTTGACTCGTGGCATAAGTAGGATCCATATAACCATCAAGTTTTTGGCGCACATGTTGCAAAGCTTGTGAGTCCCGCTGGAAGCGATGTGGGGGTGCGACTATCGTGTGTGACTGCAGGAAGAACTCGGGAAAGACTCTCTGATAATCTGACTCGGTGCTTGTAGGGACCGCTGCGGCTGTTTCAATAACACTAGAAGCGGTCTTCCTCGGGGAAGCTGGGGCAGCTCCTGATGGGAGTCGCGGTTTCGCAAAGAAGGAGTTGAGCTTAGGTTGAGCCTAGATGGAGTGTTAGCAGAGATGTCTGAGATGAATAAAGCACAGATGGTAAACACCTTCTCCTTCTTCTGTTTCTCTTCTTCTTTGCGACGCTTCTCCTCCTCCTTGGCCGCTTCTTTCGCAGCCTTCTCCTCTTCCTTGGCCTTCTTCTTCTCCTCCCGCTGTTTCTTTTCTTCTTCCCGCTCGGCTTCGCGCTTCTTCTTTTCCTCCTCCTTGGCAGTATCGCGCTTTCTCTTTTCTTCTTCCTTTAGGAGCCTCTTTTCTTCTTCCTTTAAGCGCTTCTCTTCTTCCCTCTTTTGCTTCTCGTCTGCTTTCTGGCGTTCTTTCTCCTCCTTCTCTTGTTGCTTAGCATGTTGACTAGTCGGGGACAGCTTGCGCTTTTTGGCAGCGGGGGTTGTGGCCGTATCGGATTTCGTGATAGGGCTGCCTGCTTGTTGCGATGGTGTAGGAGCAGCGGTAGTAGGTGCCACAGAGGCTATATGACTCTGATCAATATTCATAGCGGGAATCTCAACAGCCAAAGATTCCCTATTCGGTGGCAAAGGTATTCCTTTTGGGTGCAAAGGAAGGGATGGGTCCCTGTTCTCTTGGTTTTCGGTCGAGGTATCTGGGAAGGAACGCTTCGGACTCGGGGAAGGATTTACCACCCCTTCCACTTCGTGGATCGATCGCTTTCGAGGGCCCAGTGACGGAGATGCCGGGACAGATTGGGCTGGGGGCATGGGAGACAAGCTCATTTCGGTATCCATGAGCGTGGAAAATGGAGGTCGACACGGATCAGGGTCATAGAGGCCGATCGCCAGCGATGGTAAAACACGAATTGGACAGTTGGACCATGGAATTGAAAAGCGAGTGTAGTGAAATGATCAGAGGAATAGTTGTGCAGAGGTTCAGTCCAAACGGCGTGATCTCCAGATCCGAAGGGTGAGGAACTGTGACACGGACGCGTTAATCGTTTCACGCGGCGCGTCCGATAAGGCACGTGTCCGCTTATGTCATGTTCCTGACGAGGTCAGAAAGAACTCGCGTGAACAGGTTGCGTGAGCAGTTTAGTAGCTCCCAAATGGTCGGAATTAACCTGAGACAATAGACAGTAGCAGTTGCAAAGGTGAGATTGTCGCAGTTCAATAGCTCGGTTCGAATTGCAAAAGTGTTCGCTAACTGGGAATAAGGGTATCCACCCGTTCAGCCCACTACTAATGACTGTACAAATTCACTCGTGTTTACATTCTACCTGCGAGTTTTTTTTTTTGCAAAACATTTCGACTAGGAAGATCTCTCATAGTAACAATTATTCTCTTTCAGATTGAGGTTGTAGAATAGAAAGAGCCGGGGTGAGGCCGGATGCAGATATAACAGGCGAGTAGAAGTAGATATAAGCCAACCCATCAACTTCTTGAGCATTAAAGTGTGCGATGCCACAAGAGCACTGAGGTCGGAAGAGCCACCGTATAAAGTAATGGCAAAGATATAGACATAAAATGGGGCCCGAGCTAGCCATCAAGACCAGCAAGGGACCACCAGACACGACGATTCGGCGGAGAGGTATTATGTGCAGCGTCGGTGACAGTAATAGAAAGCAAGTAAAGAAGAGATCATGAGAAAGGTGACGGCACGACAAGAGAAAGAGAATGGAGATATAAGGACGGGTGCTGCGTGAAGAAAGATCTCAATCCGAGACGCCTCAGTCACTAAGGTCCGGATTGGCAACGAATAGCCGCACGTTGGTCATCGAAGTTGTTCGTTCATCCACGCTGCCGCGCCGCCGTAGTTCATCAGCCTTCTTGGCCTTTTGTGCTGCTTGGTCTGCAGCATTGGGGGCCTCCATATCAGGAACCCAGTCCTCAATCTCGCTGCTGTTTGTCGTGTGAGTTGTAGCCGCATCGTCCTTGATGGACGAAACTCGGCTCTTCTCCTCCTCTTGAATTTCCGCTGGTGTATTTTCAGACACGCCCGGTAGGTCGGTCTTCTCGTTGGGTGGGGTGCTGTTGCTGCCCATAGTGCCCATAGTGCCCTGGGCCCGCTGGTATCCACTTGGGTAGCGGGCGCTAGCAATCGAGCTGCGGCCACTGCCGGTGCGTCTGTGCATGGCGGTGCCCTCGGTGCTGCGGGCGTCTTCCTCCTCCTCACCGATTTCGTTGGCACTGAGACGAACGGGCACCTTGGCGCCCACCAGGTTGGACGGAGAAAATTCCATAGCACCCTTAGTATGACGAATTTTGCCACTGCCGCCTGATCGCCGGGCGCCTGCGCCGTGGACTTCCAGGTATGCCCGCTTCTTATCGCGCAACGCCTGCTCGCGCATCCGAGCATCTTCGGGTTGGGCACGATCGCACCAGACCGTAGCCTTTTGTCGTCGCATGAGAGCCACATATCCGAGCTGCGAACTAGCGGAGCGGTTGGACGCGCTTCGCCGGATGTCTGTCTCGTTCTGCGTCATCGTATTGTTGCCGGTGGAGTTGGTGGAAGTGGTGGTGCTGGACATGCGACGGGAGGTCGGGAAGTTCATTGGAGAAGCCATGGTAGGTGGAGAGATGGCCGGCTGCGGAGCCCCTTGGTAGTGCTGCGAGGCACCGTAGGGGAGAACGTTGGAGGAGGTGGTGCGGGTACGGCTGTGTGTGGTTTGGGCATTGGCAGAGTGTGACGCTAGGGATCGAGGGGCGTCATAGGTCTGGTATCCGTATGCAGGATGGGCAGAGGGGGGCATGGGCTTGCGGGAGGGAGGGCCCTGATGTATGGGCATGCGAAATTCGGTCATGTTGGGCGGAAGCTGGACAGCAGCCATGCAATCCTCGACCGATAAGGGATGTCAGGTGCCGCAAAATGGGCACACTCGGTTGTAAAGGAGCCCGTGCCGGGGGATTTCCCAGAGCTGATGGCAGATCGACTTGATCGCTTATTCAGAAGAGGTCTGCGATAGCGCTGTCGCGCGGCTGACAGATGAAGGAATCTGTGGATTCAGCGCCCAACGCCGTATGCGATCACTAGAGATTCTACGAGAAGGTCGAAGCGGATGTGCTTGATTGACGATCTCGACCCAGGACACTAAGCAATGGGGGGGTGTTCAATGGTAGACGATTGGCTTTGTCGGTTCACCGGAGAATGAAAGATGTGAAGGAGGGGGTGCAGAGGCGAGAACCAGTTTGCGGATAGTGTGCAGGATACCAATTGACAATGCAGGCACTTTCCAGGCGCCTTTCAAAACCAGCAAGATGGGAGGTTGAAGAGGTTCCTGAGGATAATCAAGTAACGAGCAGGGGGAGCAGTTGAGAGGGGAGCAAAAGAGACTTAGGCCCGCCTCCGAGTTGCCTGATTGGCCGATACCACGGAACACGGCGGACCTGACCTGCTGAGCCACGTATTTTTGCACTTTATCCGCCCGGTACTCGTATTTGCTCGTATTTTTCACTTGACCACTGCAACGCTGTCTGATGGCTGTTTTATGGCTTATGGTTCCTGTAGCCTCGCCTTGGGCCTATACACGGCCTTTGCTCCCTCTCGTATACGCCACAGGCCCCTACTCACGTATTCACCAAACCCTGCGTTCTACTCGCGTAGAATCACCGCTGTCGATACGCGTCATGCACCGCTAGAATTCCCCATCCAACAGCCACGATGTATCCGGTTTGGGCCTCCACAGTCTCCACCATCCACCCACTCGTCACGCCAATACATCCCACGCACCGTCGCGACAATACTAGTCCACAGTTTCCATGATCTTTTACCATCCTTAGGCTTCGGGTGCCGGATAGGTAGCCGTTCCGGTAATCGTGGCCCCGTTTCCCAGGCTCTCAGGATCTGGTGAGAATTCAGAGATCATGGCGTGGCGCTCAGTGACGTTGCACTAGTTAACCCCCAGGCCTCCCAGGTAGCGTTCTATCTGCTGTCATTCAGGTGAGGCTAGCAGAGCGTAGTGCTGATGCAGGCCGTCTTGTACTATATGTTCCCTGACAATACCTGCTTCTTGGTCTAGACGTCTTACCTACCGATTTCCAGCTGGACTTGACCCGGGTTTTCCATATGTCGGCCCTAGTGGATTCGCTGGAAGCCTGGCCATTGTTCTAGAATCGCCATTATGCGCGCCCAAGTCTGGCCCTCTTGAGTGGAGAGGGAGGCGATCTGGACGCTCTCCTCGATGGGGAGGATGATCATCTGGGTGGGGGCTGCCGCGCGCCCCATGCCGGTAGCAATTTGCTTATTCGAACTATGTCCAGGTGGGTTTTTAATGGAAACTCTTAAAGACCGACTTAAAAAAATGGAACAGCGGCCATTTTGATAATAATCTTCTCCTATTTGCAAATGTTAGTACCTGTAACCGAGAGCCGATGACCGCTAATTGATCAACTAAATGACGGTGCGGGGTACACATCCTTGTACACATATCAACAGCCTAACGTGAGGCCTTTGCCCATTTAGTACGCCAATCATCGCCTATCTCTCTATCTACAGTGCAGGACGGGGGATAAGAACCTTGTAGCCCGGAGATCGTGCAGCACATAACAGGATTGCGGGAATGGCGGCCCCGACTGTGGCTTGCTGAGCGCGGAAACAATCAAAATTGAACCGGCTCAAACAATAGCCATACTTGTGCCATGGTTTGAGATAATGGGCTAATGGCTGGGTATTTCTCTCGCTACTATGAATCGCCTTGTTCGTAACCGGTAGAACGGTATTTTTCTTATCAAAGCTTGAACTTGTTATCCAGATAGACGATCAGATCATCTATCAAAGAGCATTCCAATTTACCTTGGAAGCACATTCCGTCGAAGAACATTCCATTGAAGCAGATCTCTGGGCATCAGGTGATCCATCAGGTGATCAGTCCAGGTAAAGACTTAGAGCACTGAGGCCGCTTCCGTACATAGCTACAAAGAGCCCCTTGATGACGGGACACTCCGCAACACAATGCAAAGTCCGGGGTCGAGCTATAGGTAAATGCTACATTCCAGTGGCGATATCGAGCATCATAGTTACTGTAATCACGTCATGAGATAGCAAGTAATAAATGCTCGGGAATTTGCAAAATCCAGAATCGTTGTCTACACTTTTTGCCTCAAATGGGTAACACACGACGTTGGCACTCGCCTACGTGTAGCTGGGTAATCGACGAAAATTGGAATGCTTCTGTGGAAGTAATGATAAAAGATCCGTAAACAGATGTTCAGACCTGCTTACCTAGGTAAGATTGTGGTCGAAAGATTTGAGTGGGTCGCACCTGAGTAACGTATCCCGGCCTAGGGCTGAAATTACGCTATACCGGCAGAGCACCTTGGTAGATAGCAGAAAATTCTTGATCTCAAGAATACCATTTTATGAAAAGCATTCAATCCAGTTTCCCCATCTAAATCGCCATAAAAAGGCAAACCCATCATATCAAGCACTATTGGCCATGCTAAATAAAGCCAAGCGCTTAGAATGAACACAGGCGGCAAAAGTAGGGCTGAGTCGATGTAATTTACAATACGTAAAACTGCAAAATCCTGCGCTGAGCCACACCCGCACGTGGGGGAATGTAGTACTCGGTGGGACCGGATTTGGAAATTTGTTAGTCGTGACGTCAAGATGTTTCAGTCCCCAAAGGGTTTCATCGTAGCTGAAAGGCAACTATGCCCGTGCCGCATCGCTGCAGACGAGATAGGTGTGAGTGGCTCAATTGGATAACCTTACCGACCCGGTGAAACACATCGGGTTCTCATATTTGCGAAGAATATCTAGGAGGTGAAAGGCTTATGTACAGGACTTAAATCCAGAAATCTACGAGCCGCCCTTATGAGCAAGTACCGTCGGGCGGTTTCACAGCTTTGCTCGGCCGTCTATGGAGACCAGCGCTCCATCTTCCCGGACATGGAAGTCCTTGTTGATTTCCCAACCCATCCATACTCTGAGAGTTTCTTCACCTCCATCACCAGGAATGAGGCCTCCACCGGACCACGCGCCGTCGTCTGCTTTGATGGGGAGAGAAGGTGTGCGGGATAAGTGAACAACAGGACGCTGCTCGTATCCTGACGCCTTCAGCTCACTATTCTCAAGCACGGGCGTGGCGCAGGCATCGGTACCGTCAAAGACGGCCTCCCACTCGGCACGAGTCTTCTCTTTGAAACGGCGGGTGAAGATGTTGCGAAGGGCAGGCCAATTTCCCCGGTCTTCCCGCTTTGGTATCGATTTCGGATCGAGTTCTAATCCCCGCAACAATGCTGCGTAAAATTGCGGCTCCAGGGCGCCGACGGCGAAGTATTTCCCAGTGTCCTTGGTCTCGTAGGTATCGTAGTAGGGACATCCGCTATCCAACAGATTCTCTCCTCGAGGTCCATCCCATGCAGGGGTGTTCTGAGCCAGTCGAGGGAAGGTGGCTAGGTAGGCTGATCCGTCAACCATGTTCGCTTCGACGACTTGGCCACGACCGGTGCTGGAGCGCGCGATAAGCGCCATCAAAATGCCCACGAAACAGATGGCACCACCACCAGCAAAGTCACCAAGAATGTTACCCGGCGCATACGGCTTGTCTCCCGCTCGCCCTAACATAGACAAAACGCCTGATACGGCGATGTAATTGATGTCGTGGCCGGCCATATCCTTGTACTTTCCATCGCGTCGGAATCCCGTCATGCGTGCGACGATGAGCCTCGGGTTATGCTTGAGAAGGACCTCTGTTGGCGAAAGACCGAGGCGCTCAAGGACCCCCGGGCGAAATGGGTCGATCAGGACATCAGTTGCGGCGAGCAAACGTATGAGAATATCCCGCGACTTCGCTTCACGCAGATCAATCGTGATTGATTTTTTATGCCGTGTCAAGTTGTCCCCACTGATAGCATTGGGCCGGTCGACACGCAGAACAGATGCGCCGTAGTCGGCTAAAAGGAGACCAGCGAAGGGACCTACAGGGATTGGTCAGTACGAGTACGTCGAGTCTAGGATGGGAATGCTACCTGGAGCTAGACCAGCTAGCTCAACAACTTTGATTCCCTTCAGGGGTGGAGCAGACATTTTGGAGGAGAGAAAGTAGGAAATACGTTTATTGTTGAAGTATATAAGGTCGGTTCTCCGCAGCCGAGGTCCCCGAGGTCCTTGGCTAACTGCGGGGAACCATGTGTGTGCACAACTTTATACTTTCGGCATGACATTTCAGGTCCCGTTTTGCCTTTTGAATAGTTAACCTAATTAAAACTCGAAGTTGAAACCTCAGGTCACTGATAAACTAACACTCAGGATGCACGGGAATTTTCCTGACACTCACAACATTTGAATGGACCAAGATATCGCAGAATCCCCAGATGTCGTAGGTCGTCTGCATACTTCTGCTTACAGTCTCGGCTACGAGCCAATTCTGACTCATTGTTCTCTCACAGTCTTTCTTCTTTGTACCATATCATTTGTGCTTTATCTAGGTATCTTATAATACGACGCGATATTTTCTGTATCATATGGTCGGAACCCCCAGTTTCGAAGGATGTATTCAAATGATGCAGATCTTGAAAAGACCCTACTCGGTGGTTTCAAGTACGCATAACTATCCCCTAGTCACTAGGGAGAATATCACGCGGTTCGCATTCTTTGATTCACTTCCTGTAGTTCTGGTATTTAGTAAGTTCTATTCTTGGAGATCGGTAGAACCACGCATGTCCTAAGTCTCTCACAACAGTTCCTACCCCTAAGATTTATCCGCTATTTTCCAAAAACATTTTCTTTAAGGATCATGCGTGGTCCGTTGATTCAGAAGGCACCATGAGGAGACAATTGTTGACAAATTGGGAAGTTCTCTGCCAGTAAAGTACTAGATCTTCATGCATATAGCCCTGGAGGTATGTGACCCCTCCCCATTACGACTGTGGAACGGAGACAGAACTGCTGAGCAACTCTTGAGCGTTTTGGATGTAGTCATTGACGTTGTTGGACTTTTCAGCATCGAATGCTTTCCATGAGGCAAATTTGCGGTACCAAAGATCAAGGGGGAAGAGGTAGAAAAAGAAAACTGGGCTCATAACAATAATCCCCAAAAGAGGAAGGGCCTCTTGCCAAGACACAGAAGATATGGTATTAGAAAGCATTTTTGAATTAGGCTCTTGTAAGCAGCCAATGCTGTGAAATATTTTATGTCTATTGAGGAAACGAAGGGGTTTTATGTCTCATGCAGTGGCTGTGCTTTGGCATCAAAAAAGGGATTTCCCAGGAAGTACCAGTTCTCTGCCTTCTCCCTCGTATTAAGACCCGGAGATTGCATGGTCTCGTGGACGTTTTCAAACTGAGACTCCTCATTGGGTTGATGGGTTCGGTCTCTGTTCCTTATTCAGCCTCGAAAAAGGTGCCTGGAGTATATTATGAGCTCAGCGGCTTCGAAACATGTTGTTACATCCCACCAGATGTGGCTCGGCATTGCCCAGGTGTGAGTGGAGATGGACATGGGAATACATTGTATACACATGTGGCAACTGAGCAATCTGGTCGATCCGATGTTTTGAGGATAAAGCAACGGATCAAATATTTGAATTGAGCTCGTCTTATCTTCCTTGAATATTTACTTTCGAAAGATGTTGAAAGTATATTACTTAGTAAGTAATTGAGAGCTACGGCTACCACCTTCGTAGCCGTACTGATTAGACCGGTCATAACCATATGTGCATCCAATAAAGATTTAAAGCAATCAGACTACTGCACATGAGGTAACGGGAGCATTGTAGTGAGGTTATCGCCTTGCAGCTGGCCAGAATCATGGCCGACCTATCCAGGCGAACCCCGACCTCTGCAGGACCGGTGCGTGACGAACGGAGCGGATTTGGATATGTAAATCTTATCTTATCTGGGCTATCCACATGGGTAAGAGAGAAGCTACTGCACTCAACTTTATTCAAGCGGTTTAGTTCCGACTCGCATACCGTTGGACACGGCGCCACCCGCACTAGGCGAGCATATAGAGCAACAGATTCTTCGCACGAGGGGTCGCTCCGAAATATGGACACTCTGGCCTCGACGAAGACCTTCCTCGATGACGTCCGTGTAATCTATTTCGGCCAATTTTATGGATTACACGTCACGTATGCGGTTAGTGATGATGGTGCTAGCTTTGCTCAGGTCCCGTAGTACTGCCTAGGGTATCTTTGTCTCCGCGAGGAAACCCGTATTATTATGCTTTATAACATAACGACCAAAGGAGTTCCAAAGCGAGACGGTCATCTTATATGAAAAGTGGAATCATTGAGTTCAGCCCTGAAGGAGGGACGGTCAACGTGGGCACTGTGTGGGCACTACGTGGGCGGGTATCCCCACATCTGAGGGGAGACACACTCCCCCACTCCCATTGCAATTTTAAGCAGCCACACAAGCGGCACGAATACCAAAGCACTGCATCACTAGCGCTATAAGCTCACCCACTCAGCATCTGCCAGAAATTGGATATCCGAAATGAGTACATCCGGGGAGTACACAACTGGCCCGCCCACCTACCGGGTACCAAAGGGCCGCATGGTTCTCGGAGAAGGTCCAATCTACCGAGCCAGTGATTCCACACTGCACTGGTTTGATCCTCTCGATTCGCCAAGTGAGCTATACATTCTTCCCGTGGACCCTGACACTGGCTCTCCTAAAGGGGAAGCGAAGGTCTTTACCCTCGAGGATAGTATCACTGTTGCTGCGTTCCGCAAGAACAAACCCGGCAGCTACATTGCAGCCTATTACCAGGGCGTCTGCTTCCTGGACGAATCGACCGGCAAGTTTGAGGTTGTGCGCGAGATAATTCCGACTTCCGAGCGAGATCAGCTCAGATTCAACGACGGTGGCGTTGATACTGCTGGGCGCTTTTGGTTAGCGGAGATTGATATCACGGCCACCAAGTTCCCACTGGGACAAATTCCCAGGGAGTATGATCCGAAGGGTAGACTGTGGAGATATGATCCGGATGGTAGCTTACACCTCATGCTCCCGGGGGGACTTGTCTGTGGAAATGGGGTGAAATGGAGCCATGACAACAAAACAAGTGAGCCCCCAATCATGTGCTAATGTTTGAGATTGTGACTGACAAGGACTTCGCTGCAAGTGTATATGAACGATTCTGTCGGACAGAAGATTACTGCCTTTGATTTTGATCTCGAATCTGGCGCACTTTCAAACCAGCGCACGCTTGTCGATTTCCAGGGAACTACCTCGGAGCCGGATGGAATGGTGATCGAGTACGTGATGACTTTGCACCTGAGTGAATGTGGCTAAGAGACTAACTTGTCGATAGTAACAACGGGAACCTCTGGGTTGCTGTGTATGGGTCCAACCATCTCATGCACTTCAGCCCCGAGGGGAACCTCCTGAAGCAAGTCAAGATGCCAGCAATGTGCCCCACCTGCCCAACATGGGGTGGAAAAGATCATGACATCCTCTACCTCACGACCGCACGAGATCGCTCCCAAAACCCAGATCCTGGCGATGACGGCGGTCATATTTTCAAATTTCTTCCCAATGGCGTTAAAGGGCAGCCAAAGAATGAGTTTGCTGGATGAAGAGAGTCGAACGAGCCGACACGACACATAGAATAGGTAGATGTCAATTATGGGTCTGCATTTCTGAGCCGGAGTTTAGACGATCGATCGATCGATTTCGAAACTTCCATGAACTCCTCAACCGGACACTTCTTGCTGATCGGTTTTTTGCCTCTGCGCTGATGCTAATAGTCGTAGTTCCACGTCGAGGCAGTCCCTGGTCTAGATGCGACTCGCAGCCAGTGTGTTTTTCCCTATGCACTACGCTTGTCAACATTCCATATCTATTACAAAAAGCAAGACACAACATTCACTCACTGCAATGGCCAAATATGAAGCTCCTGGATGCTCCAGTCGATCCTTGCTGTTCAAAGGGCAGCCCCTCAAATCACGTGCAGGTGTTGACATGAGATGTTGACGACCTCCAATGAGTACTAGCGATAAATTACACAAGAGATCTGCTGTCTCGCGGTCGATAGTGGGCAATGTTATCGTTTTGTTAATTATCAAAGCCTCGCGGAAAGGAGACGGATACCCTACAGGAGGCAATCGTGTACTCGGGACGTCATCGAGGGGCATCGACAGCACCCTGCCAGAAGATCACACTTTAACAGCCCTGTCTTCGTCCTTCATGGCAGCCCTTTGAAATAGCTATGCCTGACCGGATCATCAAGAAATTCAAAATCTCCGAGAATCTCATTCCTGAGGACTGAGACGAACTGACGTCGACTGACAGGGATAGGGACGAGTCAGCGTCAACCAAGCACATCCCTAGAACTTCCTTCAGCTCCCTCCACTGACATACCGGCAGATCAAGGCTTCTTATGGCTGTTAGTGGAAAACAGCTTTGTGCGCGGGGCCTTGGGTGCGGCTGGGATTCTCGCCATGCCAGATCCCTCGGAGGCACATTCCACCCCTCCACACTATGGCGCGTCGACGCGCTCCAAGGCTAGAGATGCTTTAATTTAATTCCCCTTTTAGTCCCCGCTACTTGTTCTTGCTCGTTCCTTTCTTTGGACAGATTATTGAAGCCCTAGCCAAGTGCATCCGGGTTGGACGATATCTAGTCCCGCTTGTTCGACAGCGGTTTCCCACACGCGTCGCACACTTCATCTCTCTACCTTTAACCTTTCGCGCGGCCTTCCAATAACGTCGGTGACGCTGCAGTGCAGTGTTTCGCTTGAAAGTCCTCACCATGGCATCTGGATTCTCTGCGACGCCTCGGAAGGAAGGTACTTGGACAAAACTCGTGATATTCGTCTCGCTGTACTGCTTGATTCTCGAATCTATCCTGGAATGGGTGCTCGTCCTCTTTTTGTACGGTAACCACTATGTCGATTCGAAAATGACATTAAGCTTGGTTCTCTCCTTGGTCTCGGTATGTTATCTGCCCATATGTCGAGGTCCGATTATCGCTAATGATCCATAGTCCTTCCTTTCAGTACCTCTTGTTTCGCTCCAAAGCCTTGTCGCCTGGCAATATAACAAGATCGGCGGCTTTGGGGAGAAGAAAACTGTTCTGCACAATGTCTGCACCTATGTATACCGACTGTGCCTCATGTTGTGGCTTGCGACGTGTGTGACAGGTCTGGTAGTCGCTGCTCAGCAAGTCTACTGCCTACCATCGGGCACAGATGCCACCTACTGGAGAGTGGGCATTAGCTGTGCATTCCACCGCGCCTCCGTGATTGTTTCTGTCGTTACCTTGTAGGTTACGATTCAAAAAGATATACCGAATTCCGCTGACGCAAAACCTATAGGATGACCGTCTGCACGCTCTACTGCGCCAGAGAGTTATGCGATCGACCATACGATGTCTCGCTCATTGGCATTTACAAGCGCAGGCCTAGACAGATCCTCGAGGATGGCAGTATCTTTTCTGGACACAGCTGGGACAGTGATGAGACTTTGAAGAACGAAATTCTCAACCTTTGCCGCCAACACGATGGAAAGGCCAATGGAGAGCCTTGGTATATTGACCCTTTGGCGGAAAAGGTCAAGTGCCATCCAAGCATCAAACATCCCGCGCCTGTTCGTCTACGTCCGCAACTTACTGTCAACACGGATCCCGGCTCGATCTATGGCGAGATCATCTCCGGGGTCACCGTATCGCCCGATGATACTTGGCCTCGTCATTCTCCTGGAGGTCAAACTGTTGCTAGCGACTTTTATCCGATCTCGCGCACGTCCACGGTTCTGACAAGCGATTCCCGCCACCTTCTTTCCGACATGATTGTGCCCCAGGTTCCTCCGATCCCCCAGCAGTATACCAATCAGCCCACTCATAAGAGAGGAAAGTCCTCGCTATCTTCTCTCCGGAGATTCTTACCCAAAACCTTCCCGTTATCACTCCCTCTGTCATCGGATCCGCAGATTCGCGCTCTGGCCGACCCCAATGCCGCCTCGGACGTTGAGAAGCAGGTCGTCACGCCTTCTATCAAGAATGGAACTGAATCTCCCGTCAAAGAAGTAAGATCAAACAAGCCAGACTCATCCTTGCAGTCTACTGGTGCGCAGACCACAAATCCTACTAGCCCTGTAGCCTCAAGGTCCGAGGGCCACATCCGAACAATGACCATGAACTCTGCGGATGCTCCAGAGGTGGTTCCGGTTGAAGACCTGCCCACCGAGCCAGCCAAGGTCCACCGATCTCAAACAGCCTCTTTCTCCATCCATCACCCACATCATCCACGTTATACCCCTGGTCCAGCAAACACCCGCAACTACTCCATGGCCTGTCGACAGAACACCACCATCCTCCCCGCGCACACAGACATGAGACGAAGCAACTCCCGACAAGCACCCCTCATGCAGATGCCCATCCGCAGCAACTCCTACCAATTCGACCAACCTCATATTCCGCGCCACACCCAAAGCCAATATCACCCAGTCTACTACTCCCAACCCTCTCGCTGGGGAAACCAACTCATGTACGACCCCAGCCGCTCAGCCCCTTCCCTTACAGCGGTCTCCCGCCGCAACGACGTCGAGATCATCTACCCAAGCACTCGCCGAGCACGCAGTAGCACGCACGGCGGGCAAGGCGGTCCTCTAAGTTGTATTCTCGAGTCAGCAGACCCACGGTCCTCTGTCGAATCGCACCGTATTAGCGCTGCCTTATCCCAGAACACCTACCGAGGAGCCAATCGCACCAGCATGGCCTTCTACTAAAACCATAATGTCCATTGTCTTGTCTTGTCTGCTGGTCGGGCAGTTTGCTTCTAGTGTTGTTTATCTTGACAGGTTATACGATTGTATTGGGATAACGAGAGGCGTGTGTGCAACATTTATCTTTCTTCTTTTTGCCCCTTGTTTATTTTGATACCAGAGTTCGCAAGAGCAATAGCATTAATCATCATATACTGAAATATGGAGCTAGAGATCGAACTAAAAATTAAGCGAATGAGTTGAAAAGCACTTTCAATTTGGTATAACCGATTATCCCACAAAGTGCACCCATGCAAGACCATCCTGAGATAACCTTATCCAAAGCTCCATGCATAATCCAACGCCCATGCCGAACCAAATGCAGATGAAAAGGAAAGAAAGAGAAAGCCAATACAAGACCAGAATGGAAATCGCAAGAATCAAGCACATTCAAGACCCTACATCCTCTTCTCCCCACTCCTAGCCTTCCGCTTCTCGGACTTCTCGCCATGTTTCTCGGCATACTTGTACCGATACGCCTGGCCAGACTTCGCATCTGCCAGATCTCCGTCCAGACGCCGGTTCTCTTTGCCTTCGGCCAGAACCCCAGGTCCACGACCCATCTCCTTCTCGCCCCAGTACATCATTAGGGCCTTAGCCATGCGATCACGTTCCTTCAGGAGGAGATCCACACGACGCTCCCATTCGCGCTCGCGCTTTTCCACAGAAAGAGCAATACGCTCGTCGATCGCGGCGGCGGACTCGTCCTTAGCGGCGATGACGGCTTCGAGGTGCTTGATTTCGGATCTGAAGGTCTTGCGGAGCTGGGAGTCTTGGGTTGAGACCGAGGTGCGCAGGGTGGTCAGGTCTGTTCGGAGCTCTGCTTCGCGTTGCTCGGCTGCTGTGAGCATGTTGCGGATCTTGCGCATAGATTCTGCATGCGAGGAACGCAGAGTGGAGATTGCAGTTGAGTGGGCGGTTTGGAGGCTACGGATTTGATCTTGGTGGGCGGCCTCGAGGGCGGCTGTATCCACGGCTGGTTCTGTGTTGACGGCCCCACGGGCTGTTGGTGGTGACGGGGGTGGGCTAGGTGGTTGACCGAGGGCTTCCTCTTGGAGGCGGGCGACGCTTTCCAGGGACTCTGCGTGCTCTTCTTGCGTGCGGGTCAACTCTTGCTGAGTTTTGGTAAGAGTTGAGTTCTGCTCCTGCACCCGCGCTGTGAGTCTTGTGTTCTCTGCTTCGATGGTTGAGATAAAGATTTGAGATTCAGCAGCTTGATCTCGAAGACGGTTTGCTTCAGCCTCTGCGGCTTTTTGGGCGGCCTGGGCTTCTTCGAGTTCTTGTTGAAGTCGGCTGAATTCCTGGCCCAGTTGCTGCACATCGAAGTCGTGCGGCATATCGAAATCATTGGGGAATTTCTCCTTCAGGGGTGAGTCGGGTTCGGAATGTCCCAGATCTTTGATCAAGTCGAGAATCTCGCTGTATGTGCTTCGGTTGCCGAGTGGTAGGTCGGCCGCCGCAGCCCTGAGCGCACTCTCTTGGGCCTCGACTTGGGACTGCACACGGCTCAGATCCGCTTCAAGAGAAGTATTCCTGTCTTCAAGCGAGCTGTTTCTGTCTTCGAGGGGTTGATTCTTTGTCTCCAAGGCGGTGAGTCGATCCTCGAGTACTTCATATTCAGCATTGACACGGTCAAGTTCGGTTTCCAGTCTTGCATTTTCCAGAGCTTGGTCGTCAATCTCTCCCTTGAGCCTGTCAATCTCGGTGTTCTTTTCGTGCACTTGTGATTCTCTGGCCTGCGTGACATCTCGGAGTTTGACCATCGTCTCTTCGAGAGTTGTGTCCCGCTTCTTCAACTGCTCTTGTGTGTGGCTCAGCTGCTGACGCAGGTGAGCAATGGTCTCCAGCCGTTCAGCATCCAGGGAACTCTGAGAGCCTCGGTTCCGAAGTTGATCCTGCATATCGTGAATTTGCCGCTGAAGAACGTTCAGATCGGGATTGTGGGCGGTGGATTGTCGAAGGAGCCGTTCAAATTCAGCATTCTGCTTCCGCAGTGATTCCACCTGCTCACGGAGGACAGCCTCATCGCCACTTTGGCTGTCAAACTTCTCGATCAAATCGTTCTTACGCTCTAGTTCAGCTTGAAGATGCCGGATTTGCTCTCCCGCCGAAGCGGCCTCAAGCAATCGATTCCGGTTCTTCTGAATATGCTCGTCGCGATCCCGCAGCTCCTCCTCCAAATGAGCGATGCGACGATGCAATCGCACTTCCCAGTCTTCATGCTCTTCTGGTTGGTGCTCTGACGCGTCCGAGAGTTTCCTCAAGGAGGGAGACGCCGGGCTCGACAAATCATCTGCAGGATCCTCTTCAATATCTTCAAGCTGGGTTGAGTCTCGTGCAAGAGCACTGGTTCGGTGGAGCATATGGGATGGGGTGGACATGTCAACCGGCGGTCCAAATTCGCTATAGTCGTTTTGCTCGACCTCTTCGTCGACAGCCGGTTGCCTTGACTTGAGCGAGTTGTGACGCGACGCAGATCCCGGGTCGCGGTGTGCGCTCAACTTGCGCACGCTCGACATTCCATCGCCCAGCAAGTACTTCTCCATATTTGCAGTGAAATCCTCCGGGCCACCAACATCAGAAAGGTTATCTTCCTCGTCCTCCTTCAAGTCGGGTAGGTTATCGTCTTTGCCGTCCGAGAACTGGCCGCTGGGGAATTGACTAAAGTCGAGCGTGTACTCGGCAAGACGAGCGTCCAGATCCGAACCAGTCGGGCTTCCTGGTGTCGATGGGCGAGAGTGGTTTACAGCCTGATTGGCAGCGTGTTGTTCGTCATCGCTTCCATGTTCGTGGTGGTCTACGTCTTCGTGACGAAAGCGCTCGGAGATGGGACTATCGGCGGGAAGCGGAGACTCGGGGGGACTGGTTGTTTGTTGTGGAGGAGAAGATGGCATGAAGAGCGGCGTCGCCAATGTTGACTGTCCGATCGTGTCATGGGAGGTTGGGAACGGGGAGGTGTAGCCGGCGTTCGCCATTGTCGCAGACGCGTCTTTGGATCTGCTGCAATAAATGCGCGGCACGCGCAATATGCAGACTAGTGTGGGAACTCAACAGTGGATCGGTGGAGTCGCATGCCCTGCGAAGGGCGTTCGGAGTAAATAGAGGAATAACAATAACAATTGCGGGGAGTCAAAGACCAGAAAGATCTGAGACGCGGATCCGATGATCGTTTGGATGCTCGCCTGAACTTTCAGGCACCATATTTACGTGCTGCCTATTTTGGACTAGTGGATTCCGCTATAGTGACCGGTCTGTTACTTCAGAGTTTTTGATTTATCGTGCATATATTCCCGAAATAGATGTGGATCATTCAACTGACCCACTGTACAGTATCAGGAGCTATTCTTCGAGAGTGGAAAAGCCGGTGGTACAACCGATGGCTCCTCTGACGGGCCCCCAAACAGTGTCGGCCGTGTCTCCGATTCCTCCACCAGAACCACCTCCTCCAAATGTGCAGCTGCCTTTTTTGTGGCACGACCGCCTTTCGATGCGATTTCGCGCTGATCATATTAGTACCTCAGTCGATCAAATTCTTGAGGGCCAAGACTTCATCTTACTTGCTTCTTTGAATCCATATCATGAAACCCGCCAGTACCTCGAGCTTTTCCACCTTTCTTTCCACCCCGATAACCTATTGCTGACAGCTCTTCTTGTGATCGATTGGCAAAATTACCCGGATTTGGATGTTTTCCATATGCTGCGGTGGCGATTCTAGGTCCGAACCCGGTCACAAGAGGCCTCGACCGAATCAACGGTGTTAAGCAGTGCAGAGGACGTAACATTGTTCTTCAGATTGTGGATGATTTACCACTGAGTATGCAGGTATTCAGTGCCAAGATATCGCGAGATAGTCCTGTTTGACCTTGCTGCCAGGTTTCACAAGCCAGACGATCGCCCACGCTCGCCACGAGGACGAGGTGACTATATAATATGCCGGCCAGAAAATTTGCCTTCGCAGCCACATGACTCTCTAGGCAAATTCAATGAGACAGTTGGCTCGATGTCTGGTCTGGACATTAATCTGATGTCATGTTTAATTTCGTCGCCTTCAGATTAAGTGGCGAGCAACCTCCACAGCCTACCTCTATAGTAGAGATCTCATTGGAACACCAAGCTCTTGGGGGGGCAGTCTCAATGACTAATAAATGTTTTTCCCCTTTGTCGTAATTTACCATGGTTCCATCACTGAACTCTAATATTGATAAGTTACCGAATATCTTTGCAAAAAAAAGCTGAAGTTTAAGTGGTATATTTTGCGAGAATCGAGGCGAGGTGAACCTTGGCAGATCTATCGAATTCTTTTTCGATCTAAAAACTCGGAAACCCTGTCTACACGAACTCATCAAGGTTATCACGACATTGGAAAGCTCCCACATAATAATCAGCTAAGATTTGCGATGCGATGCGTGTCTGGCCACGGATCACCGGTCTCGCGACCCCCGCGGAGCAAGGAAGCTTATCGGCCCCACTGTGTCCCCTCAATAAACGCAAGCTCCAGAGCTTCCTACAGCTCACACTCATCCACCAATTCCACCCAGAATGCCACCTCTTCCGGGGGGATCGCTGGAGCGCCGGCGAGTGATATGTTATCACCAAACTCTTATCCCCGGTGGGGGCTCATACGTGTCCATGCTCCCGCTCGTGGAAAACAACACCGGAGCCACGCATGTCATCCTTGCAGCCATTCATATAAATGGAGAACCGGGGAACATCACTCTCAATGATGATCCGCCCAGCAATCCCAAATTTGACCCGCTATGGGCCGAAGTGCCACTGGTAAAGCAGGGCGGTCTGAAGGTGATGGGCATGCTCGGCGGTGCGGCGCAGGGCTCTTTCCAGCGACTCGACGGCGACTCAGACCAATTTGAGAGATATTACGGTCCTCTCCTGGATCTACTCCGCCGTTATGAACTGGATGGACTGGATCTCGACGTTGAAGAAGAAATGTCCCTTCAAGGCATCATCCGGCTCATTGATCGCATAAAGGTGGACATGGGCGACGAGTTTATCATCTCTTTGGCCCCAGTCGCAGCTGCACTACTGGGTGTTGGTAACCTGTCAGGCTTTGACTATCGTGAGCTTGAGCAGGCGAGAGCTTCAAAGATTGCCTGGTACAACGCCCAGTTCTACAATGGCTGGGGCCCCGCAGAGGATCCTCGCATGTATGCAGCTATCGTTGCGCAGGGCTGGGCCCCGCGCCGAGTTGTTTACGGGTTATTGACAAACCCTGGCAATGGATCGCAGGGCTACGTGCCTCAAGAGAAGATTGGACCCGTCCTTGGGACCCTGGTCCAGCAGTTCCCGACTTTTGGGGGTGTGATGGGCTGGGAATTTTTCAATGCACTCCCCGGTGCGAGAGAGAAGCCGTGGCAATGGGCAGCACAAATGTCGCTCAGTATGGGTATGAAAGATGTCTTGACGGCGGCTGGCCAGTTAGTGATGGGATCGACGGTGCAAAACATGCTACGCAGCATGCAAGGCCAGCGATAAATCTAGAAAGGAGTGCCTATATACAGTGAAAGATTCTAGAAGAAATCATAAAGGGAAACCAGCCACACCGTTGAAGCTAAACAAGACAGAAGTAAGAAGGTGGGGATAACGTCATCACGAACACGCCCCTCGGGGAACACCAATCACCAGGAGTAAATCCAACATTACCGCCCTACGCTCGATTTCAAAAGGTCTCACTTTCATCCTGTTCATTCTTTTCACTCCTTCCTGTCATGCCTTCAAGCTTCACTGCCTGATTGACAACCATGGCACCCCTACCGCGCGTGGTAGCAGCCGCCAGCTCGACTGCGGTCCGCTTGTTCTCCTACATCTTCCTTAGATGGGTAAGGCATACATCCCAAATTATTCAGCTCTCTTCCAGCCTCTGACGACTTTAGATTCCGGGCCGTCCGTTCGTGGCCATCATCTTCACCTCGTTGGTGGTGTATCTTTCGTCCCTCTGGTTCCTAATGCAAGACCAGGGTGCGTCCAATGAGCGCGCCGAGAAGGAACAAAAGACTACTACCAGTGAGTCGATTACATGATTGAAATCAATCGATACTTTCTAACCAAATCTTAGAACGGACCCAAAAGTCACACGGAGTAGACCCCGGCGACTCCGCGCTAAAGACGCTGTTGACGGGCCTCCCTTCGAAGCGGTCGCCGCTACGGACCTTGATCACAGCGCTCATCAACATTGGTGTGGCCTTACTAACACTCGACTTTTTGCTTCGGAGTATTGTGGCCTGGCCTAGCACTGATGCCGCTTTTTCACGCATTGGATACGTGTCACCGACTACTGCTAATTTGCTCTTCCGTGAGCCAGATGCGGCGCAGCTGCCTGTGGTCATCTCCTACCAAGAGACCGAGCCGGCTTCTGAGCCATGGATAAAGGAAGGCACCGTCTACAAGATAGATAACAGTACCGACTTCACAACCTCTGTGACATTGAGAAACCTGAAGCCGTCAACACACTACAGGTATTCCCTGTCTAATAACAAGACCGGCACCTTCGTCACAGCGCCGCGGCCTGGATCTCCAGAAGCCAGCAGACTGTCATTCGTGACGACTAGCTGCTTGAAGCCAAACTTCCCATACAACATCCTGTCTCATCCACTGCGAGTTCCTGGGATTGAGTCCATGACTGAAGCCCTCGGGAAGCTCCCAGGACTCCTAAAACCAGCCTTCATGCTATTCTTAGGCGACTTTATCTACATCGACGTTCCCTTACGCTTCGGTTCCTCAATGGACCACTACCGCAGCGAATACCGCCGAATCTACTCATCCCCATCATGGGCATTTAGTTCAGACTCCAGCCCAGCCATTGACCTTCCCTGGATTCACACTCTCGACGACCACGAAATCGAGAACGACTGGTCAAGAGGTAACAAGACCGCACCATACCCAGCTGCCGCCGAACCATACATCCATTACCATGTGAGCGCGAACCCGCCCGTCCCAGAGAAGCCCTTCGCACACCCAGACAATGTCACCTATTTCTCTTTCGTCAATGGCCCGGCTTCATTCTTTATGGTGGACACACGTACCTACCGCTCCGAGCCAGCAATGGAGAATTCTACAATCCTAGGCTCCGCACAGCTCCAATCCCTCCTCACATACCTAGCTCGTCCTGAACCAGCCGGCGTACGCTGGAAGATCATCTCCTCCAGCGTACCCTTTACGAAGAACTGGCATGTCGGCACGAGCGACACATGGGGCGGCTACCTGAACGAGCGCCAGACCGTCTTCGAAGCAATGTGGCAAGCCGAACGCGAACAGGGTGTTCGCATAGTCCTCCTCAGCGGCGACAGACACGAGTTCGCCGCGACTCGATTCCCAGATCCCGAACTCGCCCTCTCACCAGATCATCTCCAGCCCAACACAGCCGGCCTAGGCGTCCACGAGTTCAGCGTGGGCCCACTGAGCATGTTCTATCTCCCGATTCGCACATATTACCAAACAAGTGAAGATGACGTATCTGTGAAATATGCACCGGATGGGAATAGTAAGTTCGGGCTTATTGATATCGCGGATGATTTCGAAGCTGGACCGACTGCTTCGTCGCCCGCTCCGGTGCGGAGTTCTGTGCTCACATACTCGCTTTATGTGGACGGTGAGGTCGTTTGGAAGTATCGTCTCAGTGTGCCGCATGAGTATGATGCTGCTGCTCGTGCGGGCTTCAAAGGAGGCTGGAGACTTCCGCCTGGTCGGGTCGTTGAGGATCGCCTTGTTTCGGAGGGGTGGGATGCTGTTTTCAAGACGGCGCTTGGGACCGCGGAAACTATTGGAAAGGAGGTGACCCAAACAGGGACGAGGTGGTATTATGAGGTTCTGGAGAAATTGCGAAAGGAGGGGAGACTTGATTAGGGAGTTTCGAGAGACGGTCGAATAGTACTTTCAACTGGTTTGCAGCCACTCTATCATCAGTATCTTCAGTTCCACATTTTCCCATTGTACTTGGCACGGAACATAGAAATGAAAATCAACCAATTCTGATATAGACAACTCGTGAATTGTGGAGTTTACATGATATACGGTAGAGAAAGCAACGCCAAACACCAGCCCAGATGCAAAGTTGATGAGCCACGAGGGAGCATGCAAGAAGACAAAGACGGGTAATGGAAGACTACCGTCCTCGTCCTCGTCCACCACCACCACCGCCGCCGCCCATGCCGCCCATTCCACCCATCAAACCGCCCATCTGGCTCATCAGACTCTGCATATCCATACCGGCCGGAAGACTAGGCATGCCACCACCACCTTGGCCACCGCCCATCATCTGCATCATCTTCTGGATATCGCCCATACCGGGCATACCACCACCCATACCCCCCATTCCACCAGCACCACCCATAGCCTGCATGCGTTTCTGCATAGCGGCCATCTGCTGCTGCTTGTTTCCGCCCTTGAGCATATCCTGCGCCTTCTGCATCTGCTTTTTCTGACCGCCTACGCGCTTGGCCATGCCGGCCATCATGCGATGCTGAGAGAGCAGGTCCTCAACTTCACGGACGGTGGTACCGCTGCCGTGGGCGATGCGGACCATGCGGCTGGGTTGGTCGGTGAAGAGCTTGCCATCACAGTCCAACTCGGCGGCCGTCATGCTGTCGAAGATGTAGACCATGCGGCGGAGCTTTAGGGAGCCGTCTTCGTCATCCAGACCTTGGGTCAGGTTTGATAGACCTGGGATCATGCCAGAGAGCTTGGACAGCGGACCCATCTTCATGATAGATGTGATGTTCTCACGGAAATCGCGAATGGTGTAAATGCCCTCGGCAATGTGCTTGTAGGTCTCCTTGGCAGCGGCAGAGTCCTTAGTGACGGCCTGCACGTGCTCGACCAGGCCTGCCACGTCGCCCATGCCCAAAAGCTTCTGGACGAATGCGCGTGGCTCGAATCGCTCGAGATCCATCATGTGCTCACCAGTTCCCAGGTAGATGATGGGGGTGTTTGTAGCAGCGACGGCCGAGATGGCACCACCACCAGCGGCGTGGCCATCAGTCTTGGTGATAATGATAGCACCGAAGTCTGCGGTGGCCTTGAAAGCAGCAGACTGGGCCTCAGCAGCCTGACCAATGGTGCTGTCAAGAACCAAGATAGTCTGGTCGGGTGTCACAGCGGTCTGAATTTGGGTCATCTCAGTGAACAGTTCCTCCTCTTGACGGTGACGACCACTGGTATCGACGATAATGATATCAAAACGCTCCTTCTTGAACTTGGCCACACCCTCGGCCGCGACAACGGCAGGGTCGGTCTGCGTCAAGCTACCGTAGTACGGAATCTTGGCCTTGGTCGCGTTCTGCTTCAGCTGATCGAAGGCACCGGCACGGAAGGTATCGGCGCAGACCAGGGCAGTCTTGAAGCCGCGCATCTGGTAATGACGAGCGAGCTTGGTACAGGTAGTGGTCTTACCCGCACCTTGAAGACCGACGAACATGATAACGTTGGAACGACCCTTCTTAGGGCGGAAGGAATCCGCATGGGGGTCGACCAAAGCCACCAGCTCATCGAAAACGGTCTTCTGAATCAAGCGCTTCTTGTTGGTCGCAGCGGGGATATTGGCGAAGTTGACGCTAGACTTGATCGACTTGCGGAGGGTCTGGACGAGCTTGACGTTGACGTCTGCGGACAAGAGGGCAGCGCAGATCTCTTTAAGCATCTCATCAAAGGCCTGACCCGGTTAGCATCAAGTTGGCCACAGTGAAGCACATGACATACCTTCTCATCGAGGTTGTTCGACCTCGTCATGTCATTGACGGCCGCATTGATGCGCCGTCCCAGATCCTGGAGGACCATGGTGAATAAATATCAAACGAAGGTGGATGATAGATGGAAAGTGTGGAGGGGCGAAACCAACAGGCCAAGGAGGTTTAGTGCGGAGTGCCAATCGGAGAGCGGGAGCCTCTCACCGCCCCAAAAAAAAGTTGGTCGCTACAAAGTGATCTCTGCGCTTGACATTTACTTTTCCTCCAGCTTTTGCAATTTTTTAGTCGTTCCAAGATGGTCGGCTCCTACTCAAAGAAGCGCAAGGTCGCTGATGGCATGAAGGGCAAGACTGCCCGCCCCAAGAAGTTCCGCAAGCAAGCCTTCTATCACAGCAGCTCCGAGGACGAGGAAGATGAACAGGATGGCTTCAAGGCTGTCAACCTTGCCGATTCCGACGAAGAAGAGGATGGAGGTGTCAAATTGAAGGGCCGCGCTGCCATTGAGGCCAGATTATCCAAGAAGCCCAAGACTACACCTGCGCCGAAACAAAAATCCAGTCCCGAAGCCGAAGCCGAAGCCGAAGACTCCAGCGACGACAACGAAGCGAGCGACGATGAAATGAATGACGAAGAAGACAACGATGCTTCTGGCTCCGAAGACGGTGAATTCTCCGATGAGCCCATGTCAGAGGCAGGAGGAGCCAAAGGTCGACCCGTCGCCAAGCGCAACGATCCCGTTGCATTCTCAACCTCTATCTCCAAGATTCTTTCCACCAAGCTCCCGTCATCTGCCCGTGCCGATCCCGTCCTGTCGCGAAGCAGATATGCCGCTCAGCTCAGCAGCGAACACGCCGACCAGAAGCTCGACAACGCCGCGCGCGCCAAGATGCGCGCAGAGAAGAAGGAAGAGTTGGACCGCGGCCGTGTCCGTGATGTTCTGGGTATTGAAAGAGGTTTGGCCGGCGATGTCGCTGAGGACGAGAAGCGTTTGCGCAAGATGGCTCAGCGTGGTGTCGTCAAGCTGTTCAACGCTGTGCGCGCCGCGCAAGTTCGGGGTGAAGAGGCTGCGAAGGGCGAGCGCCAGAAGGGAACTGTTGGTATGGGAGAGCGGGAGAAGGCCGTCAACGAGGTCAGCAAGCAAGGATTCCTTGAGCTGATCAATGGCAAGAAGGGAAAGCCGTTGAACATCGAAGAGGCTTAAAAAGTGAACCTTGGAAAGGCGCATGAATGTCTATGGCATGTTTTTCGGCGTTGGGATACTGTATCTTATTTGATTCTTTTACATTGTACCTACCAAATTCAGGACCTGTGAATTCCCTGTTCAACCCTGTTTTGCTGTGTTGGCCCATTTCGTAGCCCGGGCTAGCTCGAAACTAATCTACCTGCCTTTGGCAGATATCTGTACGGAACAAGCAAGATTGAAAAATGTGGGCTTCATCATCATTTCCTTGCATTACCTCCAAAATCTCAGGGATAGTTTCTGAAGGGTTGGGACATATGGCTTCGAATACATTGAGGGTGTTGTGGTACATTTGATATCAGAACCCGTTTGGCGCCACAAATGATTGGAAAGATCCTTAGTGTAGCGCTAAATGCTAAATGATAAGATATTAAAGGAATCAGCATTGGATTGATTGGGGGTATCCTTGGAAACTAGTCTATCTAATTGACATGGACAAAGTCGGAACGCGTACGGAGAAAAGCGCCATCTAGCCACACGCCCAGGCAGAAAGACATCTTTCAAAGGTCGAAGGATCCAATGACTATTTCTAGTTTCTAGTCAATTGTGCGAATGTAAAGCAGTCATACCAAATACCGGGCCGAGAAGCTTCACGCGTGAATGAATTATGTCTGTCTTATGTCTAGATGCCCATGTCTATCGCTTGGTTTTCGACTAAGGAAGAGAGTCAGTCCTCTTGCAAATCCGGCTATAATCTTGATAATACATGTCTCTTTTGCATTGAATATGTGTTCACACAAGTAAGTCTCTAAAAAGGCCCTGAAAATCCGGTATTATACTCTGTTTCATTCCCATACGGCAACTTTTCAGAGTCGCTGTGGCCGCTGGAAAGACTCAATGCTTTAGTCGATCCTTCAGAAAGAGCGAGATATAAAAAATATTTGCCCTCAGCCAGGATCGAACTGGCGACCTTCGGATGGCAGTCCTGTTAACAGGGCCGTCAAGGTGCGATGCTCACGATATGAGACCGACGTCATAACCACTAGACCATGAAGGCTGCATATAAAAGATCCTGTCTACAATATTGAATCTCAAGAAAATTACGGCTATCCTAGACTCGAGTGGATTTAACATTTGAAAGAAATATGAATTTCAAAGGCTATATCTGAAGTAGTCAATTTCTTGTCCTGTCCCTCCAGCTGCGGTGGAAGATCGGCCACCAATACATCTACATACCTTGCTCGCGCTAGATGACATAGTATATCGCAAGACACATAACAAATGTGGAAGTCCACATCATGACGGCGGTCCATTTAGTGTCTAGATACGCTGGTGCAGCACGGAAGGTCTGAGGCCCAGTCAAGAAGCCGACGCAGTAGTCGATCAAGGCAATCACATTGATTGCGGTGTTTTGGTATCTTCTTCTGGCATTGTGGCGGTCTCAATTTGGCTGATATCTTTGCTTGCCTTTGAAGGACAGGAGGGTTGGGCGGCCAGGAGAAATCCATCTTACAAGCATAATTCGAGGCCTCAGACACATTGCAGTTCCTCCCTGCCAACCCAATCGATAACATGCTCTCGGACCCAATGTCCCGATTCGTTTCTTGTTGCCATCGTATCTGATGGCTGGTCCGCCAATTGACTCATTTCAACGCTGCGCCATACACGAGAATCACCATCCCGATGATCCCAATACCGCGGGTTTCTTTTGCTCGGGCTAGATAAACCTAAATCGCTCCTGTGGACGGATGGATTGTAAATCCACATTCCTGTTGAACAAGAGTACGGTAGAGATCATCTGCTCGGCTTTAAAAACTTTCTCAACTCTCGCCATCATAGCGTCGCGAGCTCGTTGTTTGCGTACTAAGTCTCGGTCTGTACGTCGCACCAGTCTGATGTTCTTGCAAAGACGAAAGTTGGTTTGTAAAAGGGAAATAAGAGCGTTATAGGCACGCGATGGTTTCTTCTCAAGTTCAGAAGTTTCTGTTTCTGAGCTCCTAGTTGGATAAAGGTGCGGAAGATTGCAAAATATCAAAGCGGAATTTGGGCGAAATTGACTTTCGGGGGATATGGACCCCATTCATGTACCAGATCCAAGTCCAAGGTAGTTCCGCAGCAAGCACTGACGCTGTATGTTAAGTAACGGTCCTCTGTCTCATTTTGGTTTTGCGCGCTTCAAAGCCTAGGTGATTTCGTCATTTGTAGAGAGAGTGGGGTGTAGCGCACGAGTAATCGTGACCAATCTGAGTGTCAAGGGTCGACTATCGATTGTAGATGGGTCGGCTAATAAAGCCCATTTCCCGGCTGGGCTTCGGGCTCGTACCCTCCACATTGAGCTGGATGACGCCGTAATCGTAAGGATATAGACATCGTCTGATCCCTCCTCGACTTTGTAGGTTGCACATGGTGTAAGTTTAGGACGAAAACGAGCAATATTGCGCCCTGCCAAGGAAGATACTAGGCAATTGCAGAGCTCACGGGTATTGTGCGCAGGGAGACTCCGGGGCTTGGGGCCCTAAGGTTACCTCGGGGTAGCTTCGTGAACAGGCGCTAACCGTCTGTACCCAAGGCACGTGGAACGCCTCTGCGAAATTATGACAAACTCGAATATATCCCATGGTCTGTGTTTCTATGAAAGCACCTGATAACATCAAATCATGTAATTGATCTACCCCAATCCGTACAAGGCGCAGCTTACCAGAAGCATACTACAGATGCTTGGGCGGAGCTCACGAGCTTCGCCACCGCCAGTGCTCTATCACCTGGCCAGAGAGACAGGCCCGCATCGATACGAGCCTGGGGCATAAATATAGCCCTGCGCCCCGGTGTGTCCCCTTTTCTCTACCAGTGAATGAAAACCCAGGCAATTCTACTTTCCACTCGAAATATCCACTCTGGTAAGACTGAAAAGAAAATGTGTGACTCCGGAGCTGGCTGGGAGCAGGTCGCTTCGCGGAACCAAGAGGAGCGCAGTCTTGCTGATATCGGCTCTACGACTCCTTCGCACCTTACTAAGGTGTTGTACATTCCCAATCACGATGGAAGCACGTCCCATTACCCGATTCATGCAATCACCGGCCAGTATAAGGACACCGTGGAAAACCGTATGATGGGTACGGCCTCGTATGTTGTGTCTTTGGGAAAGATCCCCAAACCGCAAGCGATCGGTGATGGAATAGCGAGTCCATTTGAGAACGCAATCTTGTACAATGTTTACTTCAACAAGACGAGCGACAATAATGCGTCTTTGGACTCGGTATCAGTGGTCCCGTCATCTTCCACTTCTGACCCGGTACTCGTGGAGACAGATGTGTATGTTTACCCTCTCGCTTCCACGAATTCGGCTAACAGAAAGTATAGCAGTAACCCGGAAACAAGCGAAAGCACAGCCGCTGCCATCACAATGAAGCGACAAGGAAACACTGCAACGGCAGACAGGCCGATCAGGATGTCAATCTCTTATCCCATTCCACCATTAACATGGAGAAAGGCCGTCTACGTGCATCCTTACTTCGCTTTCCAGCCTCCGGAGGAAGAGAAGGCACACTTCGAATGGCAGTTGCATCCAGTTCCACATGGACGTCTGCGATATACTCTTGTTCGCGTCAGAGGGATGCAGTCTGCCGATAATCCTGTCAAGCCAAGTCTTCCTTCAGACCATGAGATTCTGGCTATTTACCACCATATCGGGGATGGTGTATCGCTACCACTGCCATACAGCGAAGGCATTCTTCTTCTCTCCGGTGACATGAAACCTGAAATCGAGACCTTGGTCGTCGCCAGCGTCTTCGGAATGCTGGGGGAGCTGCGTAGGCTATCGAAGCTAGGCAAGCGAGGCGACTCGAGCAAAGAATCCAAGGAAGGGCGGTTTGGGTTTGTCAAAGGCTTGTTGAATAGGAAATGAATGTTATCAGAATAGTACAGGAGATTTTTCATTCGGTATCTTGCAAGTCTGCTGGAAAATTCAGTGCAGATAATACAGAGTCCTAATGGACTATTGAGGCTCTTGCGTCTTGAATCCTCATTTGGACTCGAAGTCGCTAGCCTGAAGATTCCTTGTCATCGTAGGCAACTTGACAACCAATCCGTCCAAATCCTTGGTCATAATCACCTGGCATCCTAACCGGGATGTCTCGGTCAGACCAAAGGCCAGGTCCAACATGTCGTTCTCGTCATCTGAGGGTTCCTCCATCTTATCGAACATATCCGGGTCTTCCACAATCACATGGCAGGTCGAGCAGGCACAAGAGCCACCGCAGGCACCTGAAGCATTCCGTTAGTCATGTACGTTCCGATGCGCGACTCAACATACCCTCCATCTCCAGGTCGTTGGCTTGCGCAATATCCAGCAGGTTGTCGCCCTCGGCAACCTGCAATTTCACCTCGTTCCCGTCCTTCTCGACAAATGTAATGTTAATCCTGTTGACGAGAATGAGTCAGCGTTATGTGTTTATCGACCGCGATTCCGGGAGACTCACTCCTCGCCGGGCTTCGGCGGCGTAATGTGCCCGTGGGCAACATGTGCCGTGGCGGAGAAGGAGCGCTGCGCCATTTTCCATGAAGGCCGAAGGTTCTTCTGTACGCCAGACATCCATGGGCTCGAGTTCGCGACTGCGGTCTTCGTTGTAGAGCGACTGATGTATCTCCGCGATTGAGCCAGGCACAGCTCTCCGGTCGCCCTGGGCACGGCGCGGCGCAATTGTTGACCGAACTCTCTCCAAAGCGCCATTGCAAAAAGGATAATTAAAGTAGAATAAAAAAGAGAGAAAAGACAAAGGGAAGGAGAAGGTGGAAAAAGATCTGGGGGAGAGGAGCGAGTCTTGGGCCAATTACCGCAGACGAAAAAAAAGACTGACAAAGCTACTCGGAGACTCCTCGTCTTTCCCGAGCTTCCCTTTTATCCCCGAATTCAACCCAACCCACCATGACCTCTCGTGAAGGGATCAATCCCTTGCGGCCCTATTATATTCCCCAGTCGGGTCTATCGCCCGACATCACACAGGAACCGTCGCCATCCACCCATGTCTTTGGCAGCACCGCGCGTGACTTTATCCCGGACCTTGACTATGGGGACTATCTCGACGCCTCGCCGTCCGTGTCCGACTGGGTTCGGGAAGCCGTAAATCGAGCTCTTGTTCGCTACAGTCAGGTCCTCACTGCGCAGCCCTTTGATGTCGCCAAAACAATCTTACAGGTGTATGTGGTGCCGGATGCCACTGAAGAACAGGATCGGAGACCAACTCCGGCTGCTGGTGGTAGCTCCTATGAATCGGTATGGACATGTATTACGAGGTCTGGTGAATCTCTAGACTGACAGTCTCGCAGGATGAAGAGTCATCGGACGATGAAAGCTCCTATTTCACTTCAGCAGCCCCGTCAACGCCCACTCCGACCACCCCGCGGTCCCGAAGGGGCCGACACCATATCACCGACCGCAGTGGCTACATTCGTGCGGACGATACAACGACATCTAAATATGCGCTCGCTATTAAGAACCCCAGCTCGTTGATGGATGTGCTCTCTCAACTCTGGACGACTAGCGGACCAAGCTCCCCCTGGAAAGCTTCCAACGCCACCTTTATCTACTCGCTGCTCCTCCCGACTCTCAACACCTTCATTCGCAGCTTGCTTTCAGCCATCGTGGGCCTCCCTGAGGCAGATATTTCCTCCTCCATGACAGCCGACATCCTGACCGCATCCTCGCCCCTGGTCACCCTCCTCCTATCCTTCGTTTCGTCGTCTGTCTCTGCGATGGTGCTTTCGCCCATTGATACAGCACGCACACTCTTAATGCTCACGCCCGCCACACACGGCCCGCGCTCGCTCGTCCGCGCCATTCGCCAGCTCCCTACCCCCAACTGCACTATCCCGCCGCATCTCGTCCCGATCACCATTCTCCACTCCAGTCTTCCCAACTTCATCATGACGTCGACTCCACTCTTCCTCAAATCCTACTTGTCAATCGACCCCCTCCTCAACCCGTCCATGTGGAACCTCTTTACTTTCCTCAGCTCCGGTCTTGAACTAGCCGTGCGCTTCCCTCTCGAGACCGTTCTCCGCCGCGCCCAAATCGCTACATACACATCCATCAGTCTGCACCAGAAGTCCTCGGGCGGTAGCATTCGCGCTGCATCCATCGATGCCTCCGACGTCGAAACCATCGTCCCTACCCCGCGCACCTACCGCGGTGTCGTCGGCACAATGTGGCACATCGTCCACGAAGAGGGCGCTAGCCCCAAGCCCTCGGACCTCGAGCACATTACCGGCCGGCCGGCCACCCTACGCCAAAAGCGCCAACAAGGCCAGGGTATTCAAGGCCTCTACCGCGGCTGGCGTGTCGGTATGTGGGGCATCGCCGGTATCTGGGGCGCGAGCCTACTGGGCGGAATGTCCGGAGCCGGAGAGGAAGAAGTGACGATGCGCGGTGGCCACGGGCGATCCAGCGGTGGACAGTTCTAGGGGAACATCCTTTTTGGTAAAATACCACGCACCATCGCTTAATGATTGATTGACCTTTGCGACCCCATTCGCCCTTCTCTTCTTGGTATCCATTGCTGGCACTGGCCGAGGATGTATCTTGTTACGCTGCTTATGTTTCTTCGACTCTCCCCTCCTCCCATTGCTCACTCCGTATACCCCAGGCAATGGATCCGGGGGCAGGCGAATGGCGTGCTTGTCTTGCGCCTTGTACAAAACTGCACTTACATAGCAATCATTAATCTGATGAATCTAAACTCTTTTCATGCAAAAACAATATATGGTGAAGAGTAAGAGTAAATGGATTGTATTGGTCTTCCTCTAGGCGTAGATTTTGAGTTCAAAGTATACGATATCAGATCATTCCATTCATAAAAACAGTATATACATGACCGCACAAGAGCAAAAACGCCAGTCAAATCCAATCCGTCTAGGAAAAGTGGAATCGGGGAAGCAAACCACAGAACCAACCACAGACCATATTCATATCGGTCAAGTCTCCACGCTCCCAGTCTATTTTAGAGCCAGGTAACGTCGAGGGTAGTAGATAAAACAAATAGATGCTTTTAGGTGTGCAGATTTGAGGATGGGATAAGTCCTCAGGGCGTAATGTATCAAAGGAGAAGGAGAGTAACGAATCATGGTGGGCCGTATGATGGTACATAGAGCAATCGGGGAAGTGGGTATCAAAGTGCCCCCGTGGGAGCTAAGAGCCGGATGCAGAGAATCAAGAGAGGGGGGGAGGGATTTATTTCTCAGCGAAGCGCCGATCGAAGTAGCGGAGCACGCCCATGACACTGGCGGCTTCGACTTCCATCGCTGCGCGGCCGCCGCGCTCGGCTAGGGCCAGATCGCGAGGGTTCGGCAGGGTGTGCAGCTTCGGTAGCCAGGACGAAATCTCATCTGAGGCCTCGGAGAAGTTGGGGTGGCGGGATAGAGTCGTGAAAGCATCGGCGCAGCTTAGGGTGAGCTCAGAGGGCGTAGCGGGCTTGGCTGGGGCAGGCCGCGGAGGCATGGAGGGGTTGTTATACGTGGTCGGGGTGGCGGGGGCATTTCTAGACATGCAACATCCGCCGTCGGTTCCCTTTCCACCGCAGCAGCCCCCTCCCGTTGGAGTTCCGCTCGCTGACCGGGAGGCTGCCAGCGTCTTGCAAAAAAGGGTGCTTCGAGGATCGGCTTGGCATTGGGCGCAGGTTCCCGGCCCGTTGGCACAGGGGTTCGTCGCTTGGTTGATAGGGGGGAGAGTCACTTCCGAGCGAACGTCGCTGTCGGAAGGAGGAGGGGTGAACTGGGAGATAGATTGGATCGGAGCAAGACGGGGGGCTTCGAAGGAGCTGCGGCGGCCGCGCTGCTGCTCTTGGGCGGCCATCTCAGCACAGATGCAGGGTGTGCCGTCCTGGCAGAAGCCGCATGGGTCGACAGGCGGGGAGGAAACTTCGTTGTTGTGGCTGTGGTTGTGAGAGCTGGACTGGGCGGGAACGCCGGCAAATCGAGATGTGAAGTCGATCTCCATCTCCTCTGGGTCGGGCTTGATCTGCGGCTCTGCGAGCTCGCGTTGGGGACTGCCCACTCCGTGAGGCGGGTGTCTGGAACGAACAGGCTCGAAAGGTTCGGCGGGCATGGCAAAAGCATCTTCAATACACTGGCAGTGTGTGTTGGAGCAGCTTGAGCAGCCCAGAGGCACGTTCTCTGCGCCTTCTTCACGGTTACGCTCAGCACTTGTAGACTCGACGCCCTCCATGCGGGAGCTTCGGGTAGACGGGCGTTTGCGAGGTGGCAAAGGAACGGAGTCAGGAATAGAGGATGCTTTGGCGCTGCTTGAGCCAGAGATGGAAGTTCGGAATTCCTTGACGATAGCCTCCTTCGCGCTGCGTTCGATGGAAACCTCTTTCTCGAGAGAGTGGCATCGATCGCGCCACCAGCCCATCTCCTCACGGCATTGTTCGACTTCGCGTGAGAGGTTGCTAACCTGCTCAGTGAAAGCGGCAATCCGAATGTCGTGGCCATCCTCAATTTCCTTGATCTGCTCTTCGAGTTCCTGGACACGCGCGGCCCGGCGCTCACGGAAAGCTCGCTGGGCAGCTCGGTTCTGAGCCTTACGCTTGGTTGGAGGAGTATCGGTAGCTGGCTTGCGGCCGGGCTTGGGACGGGGCGGAATAACCCATTCTTTCGTAGTAATGGAGCCGGGGGTACCAGGTCCTGGCGACGGGGCTACCGACGGTGTCATTGAAGGCCGAGCAGCCAACATAGGTGCAGGAGCAAGAGCCTGAGCAGGCGTCATCGACACGCCTGTCGTGGCCATGGTGATGGCGGAATCACAGGTTCTGCGTTGCCAGTTAGCGGGAACATCGGAGGGGGCACGAGGTCGGACGAGCTCGGGACACGCACAGGCCGTCTCGGTCGGAAGAGCGGAAGTGCGCTCATGCAAACCCGGTAAGCGAGACAATGAGCCACGCAAAAGGAAATGGGAATCGAACGGGAAAAGATGACTTGCGGACCAAGTAAGTCCAAAGTAGCAGCTAAGGTAAGGATAAAATTAAAGTAGCTCCAGGTGTCGGGGGAAAGTGGGAAAGGAAGGGGGAGAAAAGAGCGATGATCAGATTAGATTGTGCTCACATGATGCCGGTTTCGGATGTGCGAGTCGGGGCTTGCTAATCCTCAACGGGCAATGGGATCCATTTGAACCTGAGAGTTTTCCTTTTTTTTCATAATTCTTTTTTTTTTTTTATCTGATCCGTGTAAACGCAAGGGTGGAGGCCGGCAAGCTGCCCCGACGAGTGGGCTGACGCTGATTTCTTTGGTTTTCTTTTTCCTCGCCAATCGCGTTTCCGTCGTGGTAAATACAAGATAAGGAAAAACATGTTCTCAGCTAGGGTAGCTATGTGACAAGCTACTGCACATTTCGAATTACTTTTGCCACTAAAGCTCGTTTGTTCAAGTCCTCAGAGACAGAAAATCCTTCCAGGGCTCACCGTGAGGACCGTGATGGGGTGTCTAATCCTTGGTCCATGGATGGATCAGACCCCCTCCTTCGCCTCCTTCAGACCTACAGTACGCCAATCCAGTACTTAGCAGAACCGGCGCTTCAGCCAATCATGCCAGCTTTGTCGCTCGAAGTCTCTTTTCCTGAGCCAAGAGGCTAGCGGTGAGGGTATGGATCGACTGGCTGGGAACTAAAACCGTCGAGCCCTAACGCCGCTCTCGGGCTCTGATCTTATCTGATCACGCTAGCCGACCCTCTTGTGCTCTTCTTTGGGCAACCCGAGCGACCAGATCCACATTTCTGCTGTTGATCGATGATGCTACGAGGCAATTTTATCAGCTGTGCACACGGACCAGTCCTTCCCAACTTTTGTCGTCATTGGGTCCCTAGGCCGTCAGCCTGGGTTCTTCGTCTTGGCTCCCCCACATCTAGAAAACTCTTATCAATCAGTGGCTCCTTCCATCATTCCCTACCCACCGCAAGCCAAACGAGGGCTGGAAAACGGATCATTCGTCATTTCGGCTTGGTTTGGGAGTCAGAGATTTCTTTGGAGACTGTGACTCTGACTGCGGCTCAGGTGGAAAGGACGGGAGGCAGGTCACGCAAGACGTTCCTTTTGTTCTGATTCGAATCTGTCGGCAAGTGTTGGATGTAAATCGATGCAATGGAGGATCTGATGATCTGTTCCGCTTCTACCTGGCTCTACTGGCTTCTGGGCCTGCAGATACCCCCCCGGTGGACTCACCTCAAAAGGTCAGCAAAACTTCTCGACTACTGGGGGACTCATCGGAAAGAAAAGATATCCCGTTTTTCAATGAACGTAAATGTCATCATAAATTGAACCAAAGGAGCTTGTTACATATGGCCTAACTATGTAAACCCCGTCACTCCACACCCGGCTACCAGGGCTAGTTGAATGTTGTCTCAAATTGCCGGCCCGGGATCCGGTCACATCACCGTCAACTTCGGCGCACCGTCGGAAGGAGGAGCAGAGTATTTCGTCTGCACAAAGATCTTCTGCATCCCTTGATCACGCTTATTGAATGCATCGTACACTTGTTCCATATCTTCGAGGCGCACACGATGAGTCACCATATCTAGCGGGTTGAGTTGCCCGTTCTGGATGAGCTCCATCAATTGTTTCCAATATTTGTGCACGGGGGCTTGCCCGTTTCCGATTAACCGAACCCCAGTTTCCATAACAGCTCCGATATTGAAGTGGTTGGTCTGCGCAGGTTAGAAGTGGCCTTTCATGGGCTTTCGCTAGACTGTCACTCACGTATGCTGCATAGATCCCAGTCACGCCCACTCGTCCAAACGACCGTACGGAAGTGATCATTTCGTTGAGAATCTCCGAACTATCCGTCTCCATCCCCAGCAGTTGCTCAAAGTAGTGTGCCCATCCCTTGGTGTACTCGCCTGCTGCACACTCTAGGGCCACATCGGGTCCACCATGAACCATTTTCTTTAGTTGGGATGTGACTGATTCGCCTTTGGGTAGATTGCTGAAGTCAAGAGTTTCAACCTTTGGCACTTTGGTCTTCACATAGTCCAGCCGCCACGCCCCATTGCCGCCATCAATTACAATGACACGATCGGCGCCGTGGAAGAAGCTGAATTGGGCGCACATCTGACCAATGGGTCCCGCACCCCAGATGGCCACCACGTCCCCTTCCTTGACACCAGTGTCAACCACGCAGTGCCAGGATGTCGCCAGGACATCGGACAAGAAGAGAGCTTTCTCGTCGGGTACGTCATCTGGAATGGAGAGCAAGTTGACATTGCCATAAGGAACCCGAAGATACTCGGCTTGGCCGCCGGCGAAGCCGCCCGTGAAATGCGAGTACCCAAACATTCCCGCGGTTCGCTTCCCATAAAGCGCATTCTCAATGGTATTCTCGTTGGTCTTTTCGCATTGCGAGAAGAGCTCTTTCCGGCAGTTCGTACAGGTGCCGCACGCAATAGGGAAGGAAACCACAACACGGTCGCCAACTTTAACCTTATCCGCCTCTGGCCCTACACTCTCGACCACACCACAGCATTCATGACCAAGGACATCACCTTTCTGCAGTTGGGGGATAACACCTACAGGTGTCGCGTCAGAGCACTATCCACGCTTGTGCTTCACGGGCCGCTTACCATGATACAAGTGAAGATCGCTTCCACAGATCGTGCTGCCGGTTACCTTGACGATCACATCGCCTGGATCGATAACTCTAGGCATGGGCATCTTCACTAAGAAATCTGTTAATATCGAAGGGCTGGTGCAAACCACTACCCGATAATCATACCAACTTTGACCTGATTCTTGCCATCCCAGACCGTCGCTTGGATCAAGGGCCCAGACTCCTTGCCATACTCGTTATTATAGTTGCTCACATCGGTTGTGATCGATGCATTGTCACCATGGCCGATAGCCTTCTCTACCAGATTAGCAGCCTGAGTGAATGCCATGATTTGATCGTGTTTCGAATTAAATTGTGCAAGACTGATCTTATTCGATTTTGACGTCTTCTTGGCCCGGGCAAGAACTTAAATACAAGGCGCCCGCTCTGCGTCATCACTCATGTTCCTCGCCGCACTTGGGAATCAATACAGGAACTTGAAGCAAGATTTCGGATAAGCTCACCGCTGACATCACTATGAAGTCGACCCTCCTCGACCAATCTCCACACCGCAAATCAAACTTACGGGCTCAATGAGTTGGTCAAAACGTTTCATTTCCCGGTAAATATCTTGAGTTTTGGTCGACTTCCAAGTTAAGGGCAGAGACAAGCAAGAGCAGCAGCCGATAGCGGCCTTCGACTCGAAATCACGTTGACCAATCAGTGGCCCCAATGCAAGAGATCAACGAACCGCGTTCACAGGCCCCATCATTGGTGCCTGATCATTTTGCGCGAGCTAGTCTCGGTCGGTCTCTCACCTGTACTGTACTGCGTAGATTAAGCTACTTACAGCCGCGGCTTCGCCGGCGACGGGATTTGCTTACGCGTGAGACCCACTTCGGCTACAGCCTCTAGCCTCAAATAAGGCTGTGCAACTGCGTTCCAGTCAAGCTAGAAAACTGCGTAGCGAGGATCTCAAATACATTAAAGCAACTCGCTGCCTCCTGATTCACAATGCAGCTCTACTCTGTACAACTTCAAGCGTGAAGTCGGCCGAAGCCCCCCAGCATCAGCAACTTCAGCCTCTTTACCGGGTACAGGGGCGTGTGCTTCCTCGTTTTCTGATATCCGTCGCTCAATGTGTAGTACACACAGATGAATCTCGGCATCTACAACTTCAAGATTATTCTTTTCGACATGGGAGATCCATCTATTCCAATCCTCGCGGCTGCAGGATTGGTACTTTTCAGTTCAGGGTGGCCCAAGCCCAGCCCCAACTTCACTAGAGCACAGAGGATTGCTCACAAAATGGGCGTAGTATTTTACCTTATTGGTCTATGCGGCTTAGTGGGATCTGTGATATGGCGAGATGAAATGATCGACGATATCTCATTACTATTCACGTACTGATTCCAGAACAGTTAGTTATACGATGTCCGGGGAATAAGGTGGTGGCAGAGTTCTTTTCTAGTGCCAAACAATACTGTTTAGAGGCCCCTATGATTTCGAAGGTTCTTATATCGATGGCTGGAGTCCTTTATCTTGTTGTCTTCTGCAGTCGCGTGGTATCCTTTCTATGCAGTCGTATGTTGACTCTCCGTCCCCCTCGCCCATGGTTCTGGTTCAGGAGCTGATGCTGTGATAGGCCTATCAGATGCGAAAAGGACAAATACTGCGTCAAATTCTTGAGGCAAAGGAGGAACATTGAACCTCTCCCCAATAAAGGTTTGTCATATATTGAGCGAATGACTCTATCGGCTGCCCGGGGTGGTCTCCGGTAGGGACCTCGGTGGAATCGAATCTCCCCCGCAACCTATCTAGTTAGCGCGAGCTAGTTAGCGCGAGCTGGCATTGCCTTGATGCGAACCTTTAACCTTGATAATATCCACAACTTCAAATGTACTGCATCTTTGCACATAATAAGTGAGATAATGTCCAGCTAATGAAGGTGGTTCTGGCAAGTTGCACCGTGGACAGGTATACATAGTCCAAATGTTATGTTCCGCTGTTAATTCTTCCCGAAACGGTGCAGAGATATACATTCCACCCTTTATAGATTCACTTGTTCCTTTAGTCCCCGAGGTCACTCTCGAATCATTGACCATTCCATAAATGCTTGCTATGACCGTAACACTCGTCGTGTTAAATTGGTCATCACTGCGGTTCGATAAACTAAATCTGGTACTGCCGAGGTACCGAGCGCTGATAAGCCCGGAGCTCCGGCGGTAACTTCTACATATACTAGACCGCTACTCATGTCGACAGGTGTCCGAACATTCAGTTAAGGACTTGATTAGCATGTGCTCTACACGGGGGAAGCTCATGTATTAATTCAATAGTTTAAGCCGGGCCACTGTACTACTATAGAACAAATCACATTGAAGCCAACAGTTCGGTCGAATTCAGGCACAATCGTTATCGCGTGACCAAATCGGGCCGGATTCGGTGATAAGCAAGGGGTCCCAGCCTCCGATGCCTGCAGCTCCGCCTTTTCCCCTCACGAGTCATATCTCCAACTCCAACACACTCTTCACCTTGACCATATTATACATACATCATGACTCGCAGACACGCTTACGGACTCGATGGGTCCTGGACTTCCCAGATGTCCGCCCAACTGCCCGAATCCTCTTACGACCGCCCTGCTCCAGCTCGTGCTCCAGCTTGTGCTCCAGCTCCCCGAGCTCCGGCACCAGCCCCTACCAATGAGCCCGTTCGCCCCGAAGCGTACTCGAAGCCCTATTGCGAGTTCATGACCTCGAACCCTACCATCTTCCACGCTGTCAAGGCTTTCTCCGCAGAGCTCGAGGAGCATGGCTACAAGCAGCTCTCCGAACGTAAGGTGTGGACGCCCGAGCTGAAGCGGGGCGGCAAGTTCTACGTCACCCGCAATGGCAGCTCCCTGATTGCCTTCAACATTGGCTCGGAGTATGAGAGTGGAAATGGAATGGCAATCGTCGCTGGGCACGTCGATGCCCTCACTGCCAAGCTGAAGCCTGTGTCGAAGCTCCCCAATAAGGCGGGCTTCCAGCAGCTCGCGGTCGCCCCTTATGCCGGTGGACTCGGAAAGACCTGGTGGGATCGTGATCTCGGTATTGGTGGCCGTGTGCTTGTCCGTGATGCGAAGACCGGAAAGGTCGAAAACAAACTGGTCAAGCTGGACTGGCCCATTGCGCGTATTCCTACCCTCGCTGAGCACTTTGGTACCCCTGCCCAGGGTCCGTTTAACAAGGAAACTCAGATGGTGCCAATTATTGGAATTGATAACTCGGATCTGTTTGAGCAGTCTGAGAAGAGCGAGACCAGCGATATCAAACCTGGAACCTTTGCTGCCACCCAGCCGGAGAAGCTGGTTAAGGTTATCTCCAGTGAGCTCGGCGTGACGGATTATAGCTCTATCCTCGAGTGGGAGCTCGAGCTCTTTGATACCCAGCCTGCCCGCATTGGAGGCCTGGAGAAGGACATGATCTTTGCTGGTCGTATTGATGACAAGCTTTGCTGTTACGCCGCCCACCAGGCTCTCCTGGCTTCGGAGGATAGCACTTCGACCGGCACAGTGAAGATGATAGGCATGTTCGATGACGAGGAGATTGGCAGTCTTTTGCGCCAGGGAGCCAACTCCAACTTCATGAGCAGCGTCATGGAAAGAATCACCGAGGCCTTCGCAACCGACAACTACGGACCCAACCTCCTTTCTCAGACCGTTGCCAACAGTTTCCTGGTCTCCTCAGACGTCATCCACGCTGTCAACCCCAACTTCCTCAATGTATACCTCGAGAACCACGCACCCCGTCTCAACGTCGGCGTGACAGTCTCCACGGATTCAAACGCCCACATGACCACCGACAGCGTCAGCCACGGCTTCATGAAGCGTGTCGCCGCCCGCTGCGGCTCCACCCTCCAACTCTTCCAGATCCGAAATGACTCTCGCAGCGGCGGTACCATCGGCCCTATGACCAGCGCGCGCATTGGAATGCGGGCTATCGATTGCGGTATCCCCCAACTAAGCATGCACAGCATCCGCGCTACCACCGGAGCCCTGGATCCCGGTCTTGGCGTTAAGCTGTTCAAGGGCTTCTTCGATTACTACGAGGAGGTTGACGCGGAGTTCGCTGACTTCTAAGTCCTAGTCCGGCATTACATGGGTTTCCGGAGTTAGTTACTTGCACAAGCCGTAAATTGGCGGGAATTGCTTCTTTTTTGTGATGACTAGAGTGCTGGCTAGAGCAGCGAGAATATATAAATCATTGACATAAAGAAATTACATTTGCTATCCCTATCCCTAACTCCCACTACCCGTGGGCCGTCGTCATAACATTTGATATGAAAGTGTGGAGCGTACTAAAAGAGCCGTATCGGAGGAAGACTAAAAGCACCATATCGAAGCAAAAAAGATGACAAGAAAAGAAAAGAAAGCGTGAAACTCTCCGGGACATCGTCGCCAGACCAGAAAAGAGCGTGCAGCTCTGGCAACAATGATCCCAAAGCCGAAAGTGAACATATATATTCATACCCCGTAGCAGCCACGACATCTTACTGTGAAGATCATGGCCGAAAGCTGTGTAAAAGCTCAGACATTCAATGCCGCGGCGAGCGAGGCGCAGAGGACGACGACTCGGACGCGGAATGCTGGTGCTGATACTCCTGATACTCCGACATTTCAGTAATAGAGGTAGTCTTAGTGATCTGGTGCATCTTGGGCTGCATGGACTTCTTGTACTCGTTTCCAGGAACCAATTCCAGCATGCGCTCGGGATCAGACTCGCCAACGACTACGGGATTTTCGCCAGGCGCCCCGAGGGTGGACTCGTCCCAGTTACCAGAACGGTGATTGGACCGGCGGTTACTGCTGTAGGTTGGGTGGGTGCCGTTGGCAGTGGAAATTAGGCCTGGAAGGACGCGGGAGATGAGGGGTTTCAGGGTTGGGAGACAGGCGCAGATGATGCCTGTGTTGCATTCGATGGCGGACCAGGAAGCGGCGCCAACGTTGTCATCTGGGGGTTTGTGAGTGGGAGTTCTGTAGGGCTGTGAAACTTGGAAGGGATGACCTACAGGTGGGATCGCTTGAGTCGGCGATCTTTTTGAGGGCGACTAGGCGGATGATGCTGGTGATGCAGACACTGATAGATTGTTAGTTTGGCTTTACATAGAGACCGCCTGGAGTTACGCACAATCCGCCCATAGCGAACATTAACATCAAAGCAATCTTCTGCCTCATGGGAATATCGATTGCAATCAAAGCCGGGATAGGGATGATAAGAATGACGAGATCGGTGGTGATGTGCATGCTAGCATTCGAGAACCAAAGGCCAGGCTTGCTCAAGCAGTGGCCCTTGAGCGTAGGATTCCAAAATTTGGCGACAGGGATACAGTTCAGGAAAGCACTGATCACGGTCCAAGTGCCGTAGATTGCGAAAATGGTGATCATAATCCAACAGACGACGCGCATGCGGTGTGTGGGGAAGACACGGAAGTATTGCAGTAGGATCGAGGCTTTGGCGGATAGAACGGCCGCGTTATAGAAGGGGATGGTAAGCCAGAACGCCTGAGGTTGAAAGAAGATTAGGTATGATGCATAGTGAAACTTGTGGGGATTGGAGAATTACCTTCAGCTGCCTCTCAAGGATCATGGGTGGGATGTCTTTGAGGTGCATTCCCATGCCGCTAGTGGCCTCCACTATATCCAGGCCCATGAAGACGTATGCATTGACCTTCAGTATCGATTAGCTTTTGTATTCAGCAAAATCCCCATACTCTTCGGCGCCTTACCAATGCGATAATCACTACCCAGTCACTGGCCTCGACACGGCGAATGAGCGTGATCCGGGTAAACATGCGCAGTCCGACGAAGCAAGAAGCAAGCGTTGTGAAAACAATGCTCACAGCCATTGACTGGGCACCACGGGGCGAGAGGTACGGATTGCCATAGTCCCGCTTAAAGACAGCATCACGGAGTTCGAAAATATTCATCTTCAACCGATGCCGAGGACAGGCTTGAGGCAATTGGCAACGTATTTAGACAATATGTCTAGAGTCGACAAGCGGTTGCCCTGTCTGGACTAGATCGTTGACTCTGATAGATAGTATACTATTTCGAGAGGATCACCAAGCCAGCCAAGACGAACGAGTCGTAAAAGCAGATCGGACGCCAACGATCGGATACGCCAGCGAGCGATAAAGAATAAATAGTTTCCCCAGGTCAGCAAAGGAGGGACGGGGCCGGGTCTTTTTGCAGTTGTAGGAACCCCGTACAGGTGCATATGACAAGGTCTGGGAGGGCCGGGCTCATAAACAATGCGACCAGGCCTAGAAGTCAGGAACGGATGAGAAAGATATCAATTCGTCCGATCTCCCTGCATCCTGTTGCACTAGATTGGCGGGTTCCGGCGTAGGGACAAGACAGGAACTTGCATCATGCCGCGCAAGGGACCCGCCAAACTGGCGGATTAAGTGGCCGATGGCCCAAATCGATATATCAATCAGTGTCGAAACTCAATGTCGAAACTCAATGTCGTTCTTGCTCTTATGCCATGTTCTCGTTGCCGTGATACTCACCTCTATTGAAGTATCTATGGAACATCACAAACGGTAAGGTTTCTGGGAATATTGCACATTCATTTGGGTCACTTTTCCGTCTCTGTTCTAACCTGGTCGAAGTTCAATGTACAGAGTTGGGCGATCGCGTGGGGACATGATCGATCGGATGTATTCATCAGATCCTTCGAGCCTGAGTTTCTGACAGTCTCGGGGCTCGGAAGTGACAATCCAGAGTGCACAAACAACCAGGAAAAGCAAATAGACATGCACATATCCCGGTACTTGGGTGCCAGGCAACATCATAGGCCCAGTCAAACGAGCACCGAGGCACAGTGCCTTATGCACGTATGCGTATCCTTGGAAGGAGCAGAATGAGGACGCTAATGCAGCGGGCGTCCGATCTATCAACAGGACTGGAAGATCACCCGTATGTATCGGATGATCGACACGCCTCTCAGGTGGCCTTGTTCTCCCCGGCCAGGTGGCCAAAAAAACAATCGGGATGGGCGTAAACCGCAGTGTGGGGATATGAGACTCTCTCAAAAATTGATCTGTCCAGATTGTGTTCCCATGGGGACGTGCGAGCCAAGGAGATCACTAGCGGGGAGGGTCTCACAATTCACTATTGGGGCGTTGTTAAGCTCATCGCGCAAATCCATGGAGCGCAAGGGATGTAACTGGTCCTGCTCCTTACCCATACCACCTTGAGGCACAGACATTATTTCCGAGACGGGCCGGATTTTCAACTTTTTAATAGCATTGTTCGGGAGAAGTCGTGTTCGCGACCGAACGGATCTCGATAGTCGACGCCCGGTCCTTTGATTTGAGGAGCCAAGAGCGTCCAAGATCTTGCAAGGAGCGCACACAATACATCGTATCCTGGTGGAAACTGTACATAGGGCTCTTTAACTTTGACCAAAGTTTGGGATTGAGCAGGGAGGGACTCCGAGTTCTAATAGCGTATCACATATATCCCTGACGCTTCATAGATGCCCTCCATTACGTATGTGCCTTTAGTTCACAAACTCCAAGAAGGCACCTTAGCCAATACGCCATTTTGTTTCAAAAGAGATCACTTTCGCGGCAGTAATCAAACTTCTCTCTGCCTAAATTGGCACACCCGCAAGTTTGCGAGCGCCACGGTGGGTTAGTGATACATCACATCCAAGTTTACAGTAGCCACCGACCACTTAATTATCGACTTCACGGAGACTCAAATGCAATCATACTCTCCCTTGCCAGACACAAATTGAAATTGTATTTGTAAAGCCATAGTAGCTTGTACCTTCTACCAGGTTGCTGTGTAACGATCTAATCTGCAGCCCTGGAACGGTTCACAGGTCCTAACACCTGGTTTCAGAGTCGAACAAGCATAGTCTAAATTGCAATTCGGTATCTCAGAAAAAGGATCCCAGCCCCTTGATATTTACCTCGCCATTGACGTAGCGGGCTACTCCCTCCACGTGGGCCAGGTCAGGGACCAATTTGAGAACTAAACAGAATCTTCCTAGATTGTCATCATTAGAGGCTCACGCTAGCCAAGCTGCCGGATGAGTATGACGTTGATAGTAATCCGGATATGCGCGCTAGTAATAAAATCTGGGTCTACGCATGGTCGGAATTGAAATCAAAGCTCATAGGCAAAAGAGCCCCTAGTGAGATTTTCCTTGACATAGGAGCAGCGATGATAATGCTAAAGGGAGAGACAGAACGGTCACTTGCGCCCCGTAACAGTAGGAATTTCCCGTGATATAGAGACGTCAGTATATATAGACAACTTGGCCATGGCCTATATCTTGACTCCGGCAGGACAGTCCCACTCAGAAGATAATGTATGGGGGCCTCAATAGGTTTCTCTTCTACTCCTTCCCACCGGGTTTGCGGGGAGCTTTCGAAGGTTGTCCCCAGCATTCATTCTAGTCCTTTATAAGGCATCGTTCAAGCAGCTCTCCACACACACACGGCAAGAGAACTCATGGCTTCTACATTGGGCCAGCTATAGAAGCACCTTGGGGACGCAAAACTTCGATAAGGCCGATAAGCGTGCACGGACCAACTGCCCGAGAAATTTCCTTTCCACGGTGGGACATGGTCCGCTTCGAATTCCTCCTCCTCTTACTCTGTCTTTATTCTGCCTTTGAAATCGAAGTTCGCAGAGTCGATCGAAAACAGAAGAATGGCGGAATCCGTGGCATCGCCGCCCAAGCCCGTCCACACAATCGTGCTGGACGCCGGCCCTATCATCAAGAATACCCCGCCGCTTTCCACTTTGCTCGCCCAATGCGACGAAATCATTACCACCCCGGCCGTGGTGAGCGAAATTCGCGATCCCGATGCCCGCGCCCGTGTCGAAGCCCTATACCTGCCATTCATGAAACAGCGAGCGCCGACTCCCCACAGCTTCAGCGTCATTAGCGAATTCGCCCGCAAGACTGGTGACCGATCGGTTCTGAGTCGCAACGATATCGAGGTGCTTGCGTTAGCCTACGAGATTGAGTGCGAGCGCAACGGAGGCGACTGGCGCTTGCGCAGTGTTCCTGGGCAAAAGCGCGTGAATGGAAAGCCCCCTGTCAAGGTGGAGGAGCCCAAGGAGGAAGAGTCAACCGACGTGGATGCCAGCACTGAAGGCGCCAAGGAGGCAACGGCCACAGAAAGCACCGAGGAGCCCAAGCCGGAAGAGACTATTGTGTCCCAAGATACCGAGACAAACGCCGAGGGTGTCGCCGAGGGTGTCGCCGAGAGTGCCACCGATGCCTCTACCAATATCCCCGCCGAGAATGATACACCTGAAGATGAGCAGGGCGACGTGGATGTGGACGAGGATGATGCTGCTGATTCCGACGGCGGAGAATGGATTACTCCCACCAACTACAAGAAGCGGCTGGCCCGCGATGAGGCGGGCGGTGCAGCCGACACTACCACTGAGCCCAAGATCATGCAGGTCGCTACCATGACCACCGATTTCGCGGTAAGCATGTTGCGCTATGCGCCGAGACTTCGTCAAATGCTAATTTCTGTACTAGTGTCAAAACGTTCTGCTGCAGATGAACCTGAACCTGCTGTCTACAACGACTCTGCAGCGCATCCAGCACCTTAGAACATTCATCCTGCGCTGCCACGGCTGTTTCTTGACCACCAAGGACATGAGCAAGCAGTTCTGCCCTCGTTGCGGCAAGGACACCCTGACTCGTGTTTCGTGCACAACTACTGCCAATGGTCAATTCAAGCTGCACTTGAAGAAGAACATGCAGTGGAACAACCGAGGCAATGTCTTCAGTGTCCCTAAACCCATTCACGGAAGTTCCAACGGAAAGTGGAAGGGTGGCGGTGGTAAGGGAGGTTGGGGTACCGAGCTCATCCTCACCGAGGACCAGAAGGAGTACGTTCGCTCCACAGCCGAAGAGGAGCGGCGACAGCGCCGGGAGCGTGACCTCATGGACGAGGACTACCTTCCGGGTATCCTGACCGGCGAGCGCAACAAGCACGGCGGTCGCCCCAAGGTGGGCGCCGGCCGCAACATCAACTCCCGAAAGCGTTGACCGTGGTATAAACGACTTTGCATTATGGAAACTACATGGGCTGGAGTTAGGGCACAAAAAGTGATTAGATCTTCACGGATATAGTCGGCCGTTTCATGAGCAATGACCGAGATCTTGTCCAGTGACAATTAACGACCTTGCACATAGATCACACCGCACAAAAAAACTACAACATTCAATTGTTCGTGCCACAAAGAAAAGACTATTTAATTACTCAGGCGACGACCGCTAGTAGGGACTATTGGAAATGCGCTTAGATAAAAGCAAATTGTTGTCATTCACCGAGGCTTCAATCCACGCGGGAGAATTGTTCTTGATCGTATATTGAAAGTAGTCGCCAGCTGAAGGTTGAAGGTTTCTCAAGCGTGCGAAGCTGCTTACTTTCCAATTATTCAATGATGCTCCTGCATCACAGCCATGTTGCAAACACCCCTCACTTACCGTTGGCCTTCATTTCTAACAGAAAGAGTGACATGACAAGCAGCTTTCCATAATTTAAGGAAGCGGGCTGTTTGATCCTATCCATCGGAGTTCGCTTCAATGTATAGCGAAAGCCGAATTGGCTTCCATGTCTTACGATTAGCACAGAAATCTCCAAGTATGAACGTTTTGAATGTGTTTGTCATTGGTAGCCATCACCAGAGATTAAATCCCTCGGGCAATGTCGACAAAATTGGGTCTTTGCCATATATCCATAGCAAAGCAAATCTCAGTCATCCACGACTGTACAAAAAAAAACACCAAGCGCCGGAACACGGGCCTAAGCCTTCAATCCATTTTTCCCAAATTCGAGGTTTTTTAAGAGGACTCGGTCTGCTGGGTGAGCAAGAGGCCGTAACGCTTCTTGAGGGTGACACGGTGGCGGGAGTACTTGTCATCGGGGGAGAAGCGAGCGGGGTGGCTGTGAAAAGGTCAGAAGCTGAAATCTTCGAGGTAGAATTATATCGGTGGTCGATGCACATACGCGGACTTGGAGACCTTGCCGTCAACAACCTTCTTCAAGGTGTAGATGCGCTTGCCATCGGGGCCGAGGGTGTACTTTTATCACGTCAGCGAAAGTTCTGGTCCATTTCCTGGCGAGTTCCTGGCAGTTGGGTTCGGCCACGCGAGGCAATGTTCGAGGGTCGCAATCGAGGCAGACGTACCATAAGATGCATTCTAAAGCAGTTCAGGTTAGCAATGACTCAACAATAATGAATCAAAGGATATGCGCAAGGGTTCAAAGGACTTACTTGGCGGTAGTTGTGGTTGTCGATACTTGAAGTTCCGGTGCCGAAGAGGAGGAATTTTTTTAGTCGCCGACTGGGGCTCGGGCCAACCGATGAGTCAGCATAGCGCTTAAAACGGATCGCCCGCAAAAACTCGTCTTCGCTTTTTCTTCGAACGTGAGACGAAGCTTGACGCTTTGTATTAATGATGCACTGGCAACCTCGATACACTTTTTAGGCCTTGTCTGGGCATTTGCAATGATGACAAGAGCTTTCTAATAATTGGCCCCTTCTCGACTCCCTTTCGGGCCTCACAGATTATTCCGAGTAAGTTTGCACAGCTCTTGGAGCTATCCTTCCTCTTTCGTCTTTTCCACTCCTCCCCCTTCGGTGATGACACATTATTTTTAAGCTCAGGCAAGCGGCACTTTGATTTCTTCACTGCGATCATTTCGCTGCTTGTCGATGACTCGCTTTATTGACTACAACGGTATCTGAGATGATCACCAAGCACATAAACATCATCAGCTTATTGCCTGGAAGAGAAGGCTAACCCGATCTCTTCATAGGAAGTCAGAATTGATTCAGTAAACACAAGATGGAGACAAAATCTCCGCAACCAAAAGCCGGGCCACAAGGCAAACGTGGTGCCCGGCCCGGTAGACCCAATTACAGGCAAATTCATCGCCATGCTCTTCCAGTCAATGTGATTTCCGTGCCTCCTGTAATTCCTCATAACCCTCTCTCTATCATTAGCGTTGCTCTCTCGTACCTTACCTTCCTGGTTTCTCCACCCCGTCAAGAAGTCTACTCTGCCTACTTCGACTCGGCTACCTCGTCCATCCATGTTACCGATGAGCGTGCCATCAACGCTTTGTGGGAGATGGGCTTCTTCGGCAAGGGTACACTGAGTCGAAGTCAGCCTAGCTGGCTGGAGCGAGAGAAGAAGAGGCGAGGCTTACTGGGGGGTAGTACTAGTGAGGAGGCGACCAGGAAACGCAGGACCGAGCGTCGTGAACTGAAGCTGGAGCGTGCGAGAGTTGAGAAGCTCGCAATTGAGGAACGGCTCAAGGCTGAAGCTGCGGCTAAGGAGTCTGGCGATGTTCTTCCTGCTACTGAGGGCAGCACTATCGGCGAGAAATTCTCCGTCAAGAAGGCTATGGAAGCCAGGTATCGCCAGTCACGGTTCCAGACACCAGTCAACGGAGCTGCCTCTACACCAACAGACTCGCCTGCAACGCCCAATGGGAAGTCAGTGCGCTTCTCATCCGTCGTCCAGGAGAAGGAAGTTGTTTCTAGTTCGGCTGCTTCGCTTCAGCTTCCTGACTCTGTCCTCGAAGAGGATGAGGCTGAAGATGCCGTCCTTGAAAATGAGGAACATCTTCAAATTTCCAACGAAGAGGCATTCTTCCTCGCCTACAGCCTCGGCGTCCTCCAAGTCTACGACCGCGAAGATAACAAGGTCATCCCAACATCATCTCTTTTCCCACTACTCTGCAACCATTCCCAATTCCCTCCTCGCACCACCACCGCCGAGTTGAAGCCTGATGATCCTTTTGCGTTATCATACGTGGTATACCACCACTTCCGGTCCCTAGGTTGGGTCGTACGTTCGGGCGTGAAATTCGGAACTGACTACTTGCTCTACAACCGCGGACCAGTCTTCTCGCACGCCGAGTTCGCCGTCATAATCCTCCCTTCATACAGCCACTCCTACTGGTCTGAGACTGAGGAGCGACGTGAGTACACCACCACCCAGCAAGCCCGCAGCTGGTGGTGGTTGCACTGCGTGAACCGAGTTCAGGCTCAAGTCAAGAAGAGTCTGGTTCTCTGCTATGTCGAAGTGCCACCGCCTGCTACCTCATCCGATGATATCGGGGCTTTACTTGGCCGCTACAAAGTACGGGAATTCCTTCTGCGACGATGGATTCCCAACCGCAGTCGTGATTAGACGAGTAAATACGAGATCGGGCTTCAGATACCCACTCAACTCATATTTTGTATTAACAGAAATGATATACCCATGCAATTGAATTTGACGAGAAGATTCTGCCCAAATCTATACCTTGTAACACGTAAAGATGCGCTATACCAGAACGAGTAACATTGGTTCGGGTGCATCACGTGGCCTACGCGTTTCGCGTCCGCTTCCCAATTCTCCCGTCACGGCAGCTCACACCGGAATGGCTGGACAAATGGAGTGTTAACCTATCTCTGGAGATCTTTTGAGGCACATAAATTAATATTTAGAGCCAAGGACACCCGTATGGCTCTCGATTAACTGGATGGAGACGCAGGATAGTATCGATATCGCCACGCTGCAACGCGTCGCGTTGGGGCTAGTATGTAATGCCCGATCGTCCCAGCTTCTTATTGGACTAACCTCGGCCTCTTCAGAAGCACGAACCATCCCAGTCATTCTTTCCTGGGCATTCGAAACCCGAGAATACCGCGCAGCAACAACCTTATTCTACCAAAGCCGCTGGTCGTTCTCATGGTGACACACCGGTTGGCACAGGGCCCTCCGCAACATCGTCATCAGATCCTACACGCTCTACACCGAAGCGCCCACGCCCCTCCCCGTCTCCGCAACATGCGAAAACCTCGATGAATTCCCATTCTGCCACAAACGAGCCGAACGAGGCCCATCCGGCTCAGACAACACAATCTGGAATGACGGACTCAGGAGAGACTGCCCCTGGTGACACTCAGGTTGTTTCGCAGTCAATTTTCGATAGCATTATTCGACAAAATGGGGAATCGATGTATCATGTCCAATCGCAGAACGGCGCAGACGGTGCGACGCTCATGACGCTGCATGAAGGCGACAGCGGGCATCTCGACATTCTTGCTGAATTCGACTCCGCACGTCTGCCGCAGAATGAGTTCCCAGAAAACGATGAAGAAAGCAATTACGATGGGAGCGAGTCATCTCCAATGGCGCCGTTGGAATTTCAGCCGGAATTTTTTCCCGAATCGCAACGCTTCTTAGCCACAACGCCAGGAACTGCAGTGAAAAAGGTCCAGACACCGGGGACTTCAATGAAGACTCCCAGTCTGTCTCGAAACCCGCTGGCCGGAGATATTGAGTCGAGTGGGGGTCTGATGGGATTGAGTCAGCTTTTTAAGGCGACTCAGGCGCCCTCGTCTCCCCTGGTGGATGGTCCACAGCCCGACATCGTGTCAGACCGTCCGTCGCCAAATCTTCCCATCCAGCATCAACGCGTCATCAATAATGTCTCCTCTCCGCTGGTGCACTCCCGTGTCTTGTTTGCGAGGGAGTCATCAGAGCCAAATCTTAACTACATATCATTGAAAGAGTCCCAAACACGACGGGACAAGTCGTTGGGGGAGCGACTCACGCGATCGGCGGATAATGTGGATGACGAGATCGATCAAGAGTTTTATAAAGAGTCCAGCTTTGTGGAGAGGGCAAGAAGGCAGCGCGAGCTCGATGAGGAAGCTGCTGCGCAGTTTGCTGCTTTAGATGCTCCTGCCCCTACCAAGTCTGACGTGACTACTTCGCCGGAGAATCCCATCCCTGAAGTACACGAAGCCGATCTGATGCCCGATGCCGCTGGAAGCGAAGAAGAAACCGAGCAAGAGGAGGATATTGCCCCCCAGGTGCCCCAATCCCAAGAGGTCCTCCATTCTTCGGAAGAGGACAAGGAAAACTACAACGGACCGCCTGTGGCCGTCGAGGCGGCAAATAGTGCACACGATCGTCTTTCCCAGGCGCTCGCTATGGATGAGAGCCCTTCCTGTCATATGAATACAATGACAGACCCGGAAAGTATACATTCTCAACGAAGTGCCATTCTCCAAAACCATGAACAATACATCGGTCGCTCATCGCAAGTGATGGTCAAGGATTCACAGCAATCGCCACAACCGTCGCCCACCCCCAAACCCAACGACCATCATCCTGTGGATCATCCCATTTTATACGAGATGCAAGTTGACCCGACCTCTGACGCCGACCGCCCATCTCCTGCTCGGCGAGCTCTGCAATCGTCGCCTCCGGCCACGCGACCAGGGAGCAGGTCGGTATCTCGACACCACTCTATTTCCCCTATGAAAGGGTCAGACATCGCACATCCGCCTGTCTCGCAGCCAAGTCAAAACGCGCCGTCTAATGGAGACCAACGAGTTAATTCCAGCAATTCTTTTGAGCATGCAATTGACAGAGTCGGATCTGGCACTGAAGAAAAACCGTCATCATTACCATCACGCGTGACAGAGACGCCTGTCCATCCACGACCACAGAACAACGATCTTGGAAGATTAACAAGCATCCCTGAAACGAGTCCTCAACGTACAGAACCGAATGAGTGGGAAAGGCAATCTAATGGCGGTGATGGGTTAAATGAAGATGATGATCTCCCTCCTATGTACCCTACTGGGCCCCCCAACCGAGCTAGTCAGCTACGACCATCCCAAACCCGCGCCCTATCTTCGCCTATCAAAACTCTCCAATCACAAGCACTTCCACAAGTCTTGTCTAGTCCAAGTGGACGACAGCGACGTAAACTTACGGATATTGCCTCGGACCTATCTCCCCAAGTTCAAATGAAGTTCGGCGATTTTGGGAACTTTTTTACGGCCGAAGACGAGGCATATCATGACCTGGTATCTGAAGGGTCTCCAACCCGACCAAAGAAGAAGCGACGTGGGAATGCTGGTCAGAACTTGCCCATGTCGGACTCCACGCTCACTGGTATTCCTTCTACTCCTCGCGCGCAGCCTCCCAAAACGGTCGCGCGTATTCCTGAGTGGCCTACACCCCAGAAGCCTCATTCACCCGCGGCATTTCAAGTTCCTGCAACTACGACTCGGAAAGAGCCGAGACCTTCTCGTTCCTCTGAAAATGTCTGGGAGGTTGGAGCTTCTCCCCAACAAGTGATTCGCCGGAGATCAAAAGCCAAAACTATTAAGACGAATCTCTCTCCAAAGAAAGATGAGCCGCGCGCTTCAATACAAAGACCAGAAATCGAAGCACCCGTGAGACGGGTCGTGGCACACCGCAATCAGCCTGTGCCTTCTTCTGAACCCACCGATGTTGATGTTGAGCCTGAGATGCCGCAATCAGACGCTACCACCTTCCCAAGTTCGCCTGCCAAATCTCTGCCACCCTCTGGCCCGCCTGACGAAAGTCATGTCGCACCCAGCCAGGTCCTGGCCGTGTGGATGGGTCAGAAGCGAGCCTATTACCCGGCAACTTGTTTCGGGACACCGCTTGGTGTGTCATCGAACAAGTATTCTGTCAAATTTGAAGACAGCCTTCCTGTAGAAGTGGTGAAGGGAGCTGTGAAAAGATTCGAACTTCGTATCGGTGATGGGGTCAAAGTGGACATGCGCGGTGTACCTAAAGTCACACATATTGTACGTGGTTTTGAGGACAAGCTCAGCAAGGAAGAGCTCGCCCAAGCTGCCGAGACAGGCTTTTGTCCGCAGACTGATATCTACGGACATACGACTGTGATCCTGGGCCCCAAGCAACCAAAAAGTCTTCCAAATGCGGGTTTGGCCAGCAGCGAGAACGTCATCAAGGTTCCCATTGCTCGGATCTACCTAGACATGATATTGTGGAACCAACTGAAGGATCGTGCATTCACATATCACCAGCCTCAACCGGCACCTCGAGAAACCAAGTCACACACCCCCTCTGAAAAGTCTTCTCTACCAGCATCGCCGAGCACACGAATTTCTCGCAGCATCTATGAATCCAGTGGCATTTTTGCTGGAATGGCATTTGCTGTTTCCTACAAGGAAGATGAAACATCCAAGAATCGCGTCACGAGGTTGATCATGGAGAATGGAGGAACGGTTTTGCACGAGGGCTTTACGGAACTGTTCGAGCCTTCTTCTATTCGCCCGGTAGACACACCGACCAAAACAAGCACCGATGATCAGTCTACCACTGCCAGTGTTGGTCTGCGTTTGAATGGGATGGCTGAACATGTTGGATTCGCTTGTTTGATTGCCGATACCCATTCTCGTCGTGAGAAGTACATGCAAGCATTAGCACTCAATCTACCTTGCTTGTCAGGACGCTGGGTTGAGGATTGCGTCACCAAAGGGCGTGTCCTTGAATGGGATATTTACCTCCTGCCAGCTGGAGAGTCAATGTTCCTCAATGGGGCCACCAAATCCCGAGTGATGGTACCTACCTCGCCCTCCGGAACCCGTCTTACCGACACCATATCGGCAAGACCGAAAATGCTCGATGGAAAATCGGTTTTGATAGTCATGGGACGGGGCAAGGCGGAAGAGAAGCGAAAGGCTTACATTTTCTTGACTTTCGCTCTAGGAGCCTCCCGCGTGGAGCGTGTCCCCGACCTGGAGACAGCCAAGGCGCTACTGGACTCTCAGTCCGAAGCTTCTTTACCTACGACATGGGACATGGTCTACGTTGACGATGCGGATCAGGCGGCTGCAAAGGCCTTGTTGGCACCCCAACCCCGAACACAGAGGATCCATTTGTTCCACGGCAGGAAGCGCAAGAAGTCCGCCATATTTACCATGTCGGCTACTCCCGAGGCATCATCCTCTACGGCGACCGTGATTGGTAGCGAGTTTGTGTGTCAAAGCTTGATTCTAGGGAGGTTGTTTGAGGAGTAACATGTTTGGCTGCGGCTAGTGCTACTTTATGTTATCTAGATACCAATTTCAATGAACATTTTCCATTTGGCATGCTAAACATGATAGAGTCCCATCAATCCCCGTTCTTCTTACTCTGTCATAATTCCATCGCCCAAATCACTCATAATGACACCTTAGGATTTAGTGCTGACATCTTATCTATACAACATGACTCATATGACATTGTGTCCCAATCGGGTCTAGATTTGAGCTTGAGCGCCCTACTTAAAACCGTGGAACCGGCGCTAGCTTAGTTCCCAAGAATAAGAAAACCTCTCCAAAGATTTGACAAAATCACTTTCAAACAAAAACACCGAAATGCCCACCGACCTCGACCAAGGAGAATTCCTCACAGAACTCCCTGAAATCCCCGAGGAAGAATTCGTCGTTTTCGGCACCGTCCACGCCAAACCAGAGCACGCAGACGCCCTTGAAGCAGTCTACGCTGAAACCACAAGACTCGCTGAATTCGAACCCGGCACAATTTACTACTGCCTCGCGCGAGACAGCGAAGATCCTAGTATCTTCCATTTCTTTGAGCGATATGCGGGGAAGAAGGCTTTCGATGCTCATAATGCTCAGCCGATTATTCAGAAGCTGATAGCGGATGAGTGGTTTATTGGGGTTAAGGCCAAGTTTATGAAGGCTATTGGGCCGGCTTCGGTTTAGTTGTTGGGGATTGTTTCATGTATTTGGGGCATTGTGGAACGGATTGATTATTTTTGTACTTGGAAATCAAAATAAGGCGTCTTTGATCGTCTTTAGAGCATTGGAAGCGCGAAGCTGCTTTGGAGCTCCATTTCGGCAGGTATCAAATGGAATGATCACCGTTGATACCTAATTCACATGGGGTCTGGAAGCAGAGCCTTTGATTTGTAAGTCGATTTCCTTTACCACCTCTAATTTGATGTTATCAACCCCCTCTGACTTCGATTTTAGTGGGGTAACTCAGCACTGGATGGGCATTGGCGCAGGATGACCTTCGCGTTGAGGCATGGTCACGTCAACTCACAGAGCGACTGCATGCTATCAACATCGAGAAAGGGATTGCCTCGGATTTCGTCTACATGGGCGATGCAGGCGAATGGCAGGATCCTTTTGAAGGGTTCCCAATGGAGAATGTGGCGCGCATGAGAGAGATCAGATCCTTATACGACCCCAAGCGCATTTTCTCTCGACTCAATTGGGGAGGCTTCAAGCTTGGTGTTTAATGGTGTTTGGCACGATGTGCTCTGCTTTAATTGGAAGCATGTTACCTATGCAGATAAATGGAATCGGGAATGACTTTGTAACTGATATGTTTCCCAGTTGACAGCTTCGAATTAAGTGTGTCAAAGCTATGGGGTGCAAAACAATTTACTTTGGATCGTGGCTTTGCTCATTCAATAAATTCCATAAGATCAAATAAGGGGTTAGAAACCGGACAAGGGTTATATGGACGTGGTGGATGCAGGGATTCAGTGTTCATTTGATTCGTGCCATTCATCATCATTTGGATGAAGAGTATCGGTATTGGCTCCAGTGGCCTATGCAACGGCTGGGTTGGGTTCCTTAGGTTGCATTGGTCTTTTTGTTAGATGAATCCAACTTTTGACACAATTGGGGTCCGATACATTCATGAGCGCTCACGGACGTCATGGTTTGAAATTAAGGTCACTTCAAAGACTACCGCACCTTGGCTTCGTTGTCTCCGTTTTGACATTCTTCTTAGCGATCTTTTCACTTCTCTCGTCTTCGAACCTTTCCGACGCTCCTTTGCGTTTTTCAAAGGTCTTCGTAAAAGGCGTAGGCCGCTTCTTCTCAGAAAGCTTCTGGACTAAAATCTGTTGGTATCCATTGACTTGGACGACATTGGGAATCGAGCTAGCAAGTGAGGGGGTGTACTTGGCGGCGGGATGTCTAACAGAGACCCTTGATAAAGGGAGAAAGATTAGATCGAATGACAGAAGCCTGAAGAAGACAGAGGCCCATTAAACTGCTGAATTTTATGAAGTATCGTTCCGAGAGTATCGACTCAGCAAGTCGGTATATTTCAATACTCCAATGCTGGGATGTCTATACCCGAAGGCATCCATACTGCATGGTACTGACATCGGCCATGATAAAGACTGGCGTGGAGAATCGAGAGAACAATGAATTCTTCCAATAGAAAATTCAATAGAGAAAATGTCCCTGTAGACTGAGAAAATGTCCCTGTAGACATGAATCTACTTCAAATGCCAAAGAGTGTGTTGACCGTCTGTAAGAGGATGAGAGTGAAAGATCTTTGAAGATTCTATTGTACATATAAACACCAAAATAAACTTCATATCGCTACAAAAATCCGTGTTCCCCGGATGAAACCATCATGTATCCTTATTTGGCCTTCTTAGCAGACTTCTTCTTGCCCTTCAGACTCTTCATCTGAGCAGCGCGCTCAGCACGAGCCTGACGCTTCCTCCACGCGAGCCACCGGTTGCCACGGTCATAGGGAGTGGCGAAGATACCAGCCTTCTCAGCAGCGCGACCAATGATCCAGTTAGCCTCACGGTACATGTAACCAGGACGCAGCTGAAGACCATCCTCGGAGTTGACAGCCTCCACGGACGCGACTTGGGTGTTATCCGCATTAACACCAGCAATAGAAGCAGTGAGATCCGGTTGAACATCGGTAGGCTCAACCCGAGTGACGCCAACCATGTTAAGCTTGCGCCTGCTGGGCGCATTGCGCGGGTACGGGAGCTTCGCTTCCTTGTCGAAAACGATTCCGATATAGCGGCGTTCCGGGTGTCGCTCGGGATCGAGGTAATAGCGGACGTAGCCAGCCTGGGTAGCGTAGATTGTGTGATCGCGGCCCATGGCGCAGTTCTCGCCGGGGAACCACTTCGATCCTCGCTGCTTGAAAATGATGCAGCCGGGCACGACGTATTCGCCGCCCGAGCGCTTGGCACCAAGACGCTTTCCAGCAGGGTCACGCGAGTGTCGGTTGGCAGTTCCTTGGGAAGCGTGCGAGGCGAATCGGACTTGTGAGAAGGGGAGGAGTGATCGGGAGATAGAGGGCATGGCTTTCGGGATCGTCATGTTTGCGGAGAGAGTACGTTGGAAGAGGGATTGCGGTTGGTAAGCTTGCTGGGCCGATCGGAGGGAGGGAGCAAATGCCCGTTCCAGCGCCCTGAGGGGCGCCAGCAATCTGGGCTGCAACATTGTTGGTTGTTATTTTGTGATGCGGAAGTTGAAGCTCAAGGGGAACTTTTCTCGGAGGTGAGGCTTGGCGTCACGTGCACGGGTAAGCTGGCTTCATCTATAGGCCACTCCGCCAACTCTTCCAATCATTCCCCATTGGAAGTCGAAACAAGTTGCGAGGAGAAACAAACACCATGTTGCGCAACTTCGTCTCCACACTATGCGCCCTTGTGCTGATGGTCTCCGTCGCCCAGGCCCAGTTCAACTTCTTCGAGCACATGTTCAGCGGCGGGCAACAACAGCAACAGCACCAGCAAGGCTCTCAGAATGTGCCCAGTGACAGTGGGCGGTACCAGAACCAGTGGCGTCAATGTGAGTCGATACCTTCGTCAGATTTTGTGCAGCCATGTCTCCGCGATTCGCGAGTCGCGAGCCTTTACTGATCAGGGTCGTAATTTTACAGCGCAATGCAGCAACTACCTTTGTCCCGGAACCCTCGCATGCGTTAGCTTTCCGCACCACTGCCCATGCGCACACCCCGATGTTGAAGAGAAGGTCGAATTGGGAGAAGGAAGCGCAATCTGCGTGTCAAAGGGAGGATTCAAGGCTGGCGAGGCGTCTCGAAAGATCGAACTGGCCCGCAAGGGTCTCCTGTGATATATTGCATTTTCTATGAGCGCAGCTTTTGGTATATACTCTGCATCCCACTGGTCTGGCAAAACCTATGTCAATTTGGGTTGTCAGACATGAAACTAGATTCCGATCAGCCAATTCATCAGACATTTTATGACCTTGATATTCATCTAGTCATTCGATTAGCTTCGAACCACTTGAAACGTAGTGTCCTAGTTGGATTTCTCGCTATAATCGAGGCTTTCTGGTCGTTCCATAGGGCGGAGGGGCCCATAGGCAGGTTCATGGATTCATGATATGCCCGGGTTGCGACGTGAGTTGTCCAAATGGTTAAACGGACATATGTACATCTTCATAATAGAATCGAACGAATTCCGCTCTCTGGAAATTACCTATGTCTCCTGGAAGAATTGCGTAGAGAATGTCCAGGAAGTATAGAAGCTTCGAGGCGTCTGATCTGCGGTTGTCACTATCTCCGTTACTAACCCCGCGGTAAACGTTTCGTCATCTCAAAGCCGTGACTTCTCTTTTCCAGAACTCGGATCTTCCTCCACCAAGCTTCCCTCCGACCAAAATATCTACTGAGATACAGTGCGCACCATATACACTGCTCTCGTCGCCATGTGGATCACAAGGCTTCGACAGCCGTCACTGTTGTCATCGCGCGTGATTCCGTTTCGTCGACCTCTGTCGAGTCTCCGAAGCAACAACAATCATCGCGGCCCGCGCAACAGCATAAGGCGACCAGAGCGCATCAACCCTACACAAAAAGCGTCGCAAACGCCACAGCAGTCCGATTCTGCCAATGCCGGACCCCAACACGGCTCCAACGAAAATTACGACCCTGCTCAAAACACACTCCTCTCTCCTGTCCATATCCCAGAAGATCCGAATGCCGTCCTCAAGGAGACCCACCCTGCGATCAGTATATTGGCAAACTCTGGGCTGGTGGTTCAGCGCCAGCTTGAGATGATGAACGTGATGATGTGAGTTTGAGGGCGAATGGTAGAATGCGATGGGTCCGATGCTAATACTGAACAGCGGCTTCGAACAAGCGAACAAATACGTCATCATGGATGCGATGGGTAACCACATCGGTTATATGGCAGAACAAGAAAAGGGCATGGGCAACGCGATGGCGCGTCAGTGGTTCAAAACTCATCGCAGCTTTGTAACGCATGTATTCGACCGAAACGAGAACGAGGTGCTACGGGTATGTTCAAGTTATGAGAGAACAGACATGAGGTGGGCTGTGTGCTGATTTGTCCTCCTAGTTCAACCGCCCATTCTCTTGGATTAACACCCGAATCCAAGTATACGACCCCATCGATCCGGCTGCGAACAATTACTCTTCTTCTACTTCTCAACACACCACTATTCCCGGCTCCCTTGTTCAGACCGATACTGCCACCCGCGTGTCTCAACTCGGTTTCGACCAGATGCGAATTGTTGGTGAAGCTCAGTCACAATGGGCGCCCTTGCGCCGCAAATACAATCTCTTTACATACCATCAGTCCCCAAACCCAGCAACAGACATGGGCACTCAGAAGTTTTCCCTTGATAGCTCAGACCTCTCGAAAGTGCAACAGACGCAACTTGCACAGATGTCCAAGCAAGGACAGGGAGAATTCAATCAGTTCGCCTATGTTGATGAGCCCATGCTATCCTGGGACTTCTCTCTAATTTCCGCTGAAAACCGACTGATCGGATCAGTGAACCGCAACTTTGCGGGTTTCGCTCGGGAGATCTTCACCGACACCGGTGTGTATGCGCTGCGAATGGATTCGGCAGGACTTGGTCTCGTGCAGGCACCGGATGAAGCTAACGCCCCGACCGGGATGACTCTGGATCAGCGTGCAGTGATGCTAGCGACGGCTGTCAGTGTCGATTTCGACTACTTCAGCCGCCACAGCAGCTCAGGTGGTGGATTCGGCTTTATGCCCCTCTGGTTCCCCGGTATGGGCGGAGGAGCAGCTGCTGGAGAGACAGCAGGCGGTGCTGCGGCTGGTGGCGCTGCGGCCGGTGAAGCTGGTGCAGTTGGCGAGGCAGCTACTGGTGCGATTGGAAGAGCTGGGGCAGCCGGTGGCCTAGGAGAGGGCATGGCTGCTGGAGCTACGGGTGCTGGAGCTATGGCTGGATACGAGGCAATGCAGAGAGGCATGTCGGGCGACCAAAGCACCCAGTCAGCGTACCCTGACCAGCAATCTCCAGAGCAGACAGGGCCATACGGAGATGCTTGGCCTCAAGAGCAACCCGATGACGTCTGGGGCGAGAGTGAAGACCCGTGGAGTGATGATGGTGATGGTGGAGGCGGAGATGACATTGATTTCTTCTAATAGCTAAATAATGGCTAAAGAGTGTATAATAGAACAAAATTACCTTAGTCAATGTATTTCTGCAAGGCGGGATTGCCCCACCGGGCCGATCCAGTTGACACCAAGAGTGACGCACCCCGCGAACTCCCCGTCTTCCGATTATTTGACCTTCTTCAACTCTCACTCCCCATCCTCGGAAGAAAAGCAATCCCGAAATCCGACAAATACACGAATATTGAATCCTATCGAACTATGGCTTCTTCCGTCGCGCAGAAGCGCCTGTTCCACGAATACAAGAACCTATCCACCAACCCGCCCGAGGGCATCACCGCAGGCCCAGTCTCCGAAGATGACATGTTCTACTGGGAAGCTCTGATCGAGGGCCCCGGAGGCACTCCATTCGAGGGAGGTGTTTTCGCCGCCGAGCTCAAATTCCCCAAGGATTACCCGCTGAGCCCGCCGACTATGAAGTTCGTCGGAGGTGGGGTGTGGCACCCGAATGGTGAGTTCTTTCCCAAGTCTACAATATGCCAACCGAAGCAATGTCACATTTAATTGCGCATGTCTCAAGCTAACATGCTTGTTCTCCCACAGTCTACCCCAATGGCACAGTCTGCATTTCCATCTTGCACCCTCCTGGCGATGACCCTAACCACTACGAGCACGCCTCCGAGCGCTGGTCGCCTATCCAGAGCGTCGAGAAGATTCTTATCTCCGTTATGAGCATGCTTGCAGAGCCGAACGACGAGAGCCCGGCCAATGTTGAGGCTGCCAAGATGTGGCGTGAGCGCAGACCCGAGTACGAGCAGAGGGTCCGCGATGAAGTGCGGAAGGGGCTCGGATTGTGAGTACGACGCCACTTGGTTGCTTCTCACGATTCGATGGTCTCGCTTTGATGATTGGAGTCAAGGGGTGCGTGATTTATCTTTCTTATTGCATGGCTAGGTTGGCGATGGCTTCTTTCTTAAACAGCGCATATGTATTTAGCATCGCTCAAAAGAAATGAGATTCTGCTCATTGTTACAGAAGTTCTCTTCCTCCTGACGGTAGTCCATTGGCGCCGTCATATTCTATATTGCACTATCATATACTCGATATATCCTTGTCCTTTGGCTCTCATACGCATACCAATATCCTCAAGTGCTTTCCCCTGGATCCATATTGTCAAAGTTGCGCATCACTCCTGTCGAAACATCCTACGGTCGATCCACGTCTCTAATCCACCTTTCCTGTTATACATCAACTCAATCTCCGCCTTGGCATTCAGCATTAGCATCTGTTGGAGCTCCACTCGCCATTCTGCCTCGGGTCCATCATTGGCCAGGACCGGGTTGTTGCGGAGCATGGCGACGATTTTCTTGCGATCTTGGGGCGTCAAAGTGAGAAGTTCGTCAGTGCCCGTGGCTTCGGAAGCTGTGATTGCATCCGAAATTCTTAGACCAAGCCACTTCAGGTTCGGGATGCTGAGACTTGCGTTGTCGTGCAGGTGTGCGAATGAGCCGTATTTGTATGTTGACATGATTCCTATTCCGTGCGGATCTCCATCCACGAGGGCGTAGAATGGAGGCGGGCGTCGCCCGTTGTATATTGCTTCGACGAGGTGTCGGAGAAGCTCGCGTGTGCGGATGTCGGGGTATCCTTTGCCCTGGACACGTTGTCAATCACCACTGGCTGGGTCTCGGGGTGGGCGAAGACCCGAACCCACAGTTATGAGAATCCCCTGGCCAGCAATTGCCTTGTTGTGATAATCGCTTCGCACGAGTCGATGGAAAACCGCCTGGGGTGTGCTGTTAGCCTTGACACTTCATATACTAATCGTGGTTACCCCGACCTCTTTTTCAATGACAAGTACCCAACGGGCAGCCGAGATATCAATCTCATCATTGTCTTGCATCCGAGGCACCAAGGTGTCCTAACTTCATTAGCTTGTGGCCCGAGAGGTGATGGCCGCGCTGAAGAGATACCGGAGTAGCAACCCGAGCATCAAAGACAACGCGCGAATCACGCTTCAAAGAAAAAGCCCCCGCTATCAAGCCTTTTCCAGCGGCTTCCTGTCATGTTGACACGGGGGGTTAGCAAGTGCTATCCTAGCCCTCGTCTTAGCACCATGAAGAGACTCACAACATTCAATGCTCCACGATCAACGCCCATTGTATAAGCAAGCTCATCTATCACAGAGTCGACAGTGTCCTGGGAACGAAAGTATGCAGGATCGATATAGTAGATATCCCTAGAGGTATCAGCGCGACGCTTCGAGAGACAGTCGCTTCAACTACCCACCTCTTCGACACCCATTGTCCACTCCTCACTGCCTGATCAATGATTGCAAGTATCCGAATGATGACAGCTATACAAGAGAAGATCCTTTAGCAAAATTCACAGAATTGAAGCGCTGCAGCCATGTGCTCAAAAACGCAAAAGCGTACTGAACTTCCACGACTCGTACGCCGTCGCTCCGGGCCAGGAGTAGGTGCGATGCGTCTCCAAGTTGTGTGCAACTTCGAGAGCTCCACTGTCGCGATTGATGGTGCAGTTTGCAGGGGCGGCTCTGCATCGAATTCTAATGGAGGGCTGTGCTTCGGTTGGGGGAAGAGAGAGCTGATCAACAAGGGCTGTGAGGGTGTTGTCGATATAGGCACGGACTGAGGCTTGTCGATCCTGCTGTGGGGCCCCTGTCCACGGTGGGCTGGCATTCAGAGCCATTCAGATGATGATCTGTGGTATAATCGTTGGGAGACGTGACGGGAGTCGGTGTAAACTGGTGATGCTGTAAACACTGGACAAACCACTGCATGCATATAATTTGTTCCAGCCGCTCAGTGCCCATGTGAATACCGTACTGCAATAACGTCCAGGATCTCAATTTTGGAGATTTTAAATTGACTTGTATTTTTTAAAGTTCCAACACTTTCTAGCAGGATGTCTTTTGAAGGGCCCATCTGCCATCCACGGAACTGGGGTACCTGCGGGGTACCACGAAATGCGCTTTATATCCCCACCCTTACCCACCACGACCATCAATTGTTTCCGCATTATAGCCAATGCAAACTGCTTGATGCGACAGAATATGACCACCAGTCCAGTTTCTTATTTATCCAATTGAATCACATGGAAGGCCGACGTTCTTGGTTGTACACCGCAGTCCTGAGAATGCTGACTAAGGCGTACCCAGTTCCTGATCCTTATCGATAACCAGGAGCTCCAACTTCTTCAATTGTCCCTGAAAACAACATGGCTTCACACATTGGTCCATGGCGTTCAGACGCTCAGGGCCGCTTGTCACCCGATGAAAACGGCGACCCCAAAACCGATTATACTCGCTGGCGATTGGTCAATGAGGAAGGCCGCCAGACCTGGCGGTATCTCGAGAACGACGCCGAACACCACGCCTGGCCCCAGTCAATCGCTGATAAATACCATTTGGGATTGCCGACTGTATGATCCTTGGCTCCCCTGTTCAATTTCCATTTCCTAATTCTTCTCTTCAGGGCCTCCCAGAGCTTCAACATGTCAAGACTCCCATGCAAGCTGCCGAGAATGGCCTGTCGTTCTTCTCACACCTACAGCTAGAGCCTGGAAACTGGGGCTGCGAGTACGGTGGTCCCATGTTTTTGCTACCGGGTTTGTTGATTACTTGGTATGTAACCAACACCCCAATTCCTCCGGAGTATGCCACGGAGATCAAGCGCTATCTCTTTGCTCGTCAACATCCGGAGGATGGCGGCTGGGGTCTGCACATTGAAGCCCACAGCTCTGTGTTTGGAACTGCCATGAACTACGTGGCTTTGCGTTTGGTCGGTGTTAGCGAGGACGACCCTCGCATGGTCAAGGCCCGTGGTCTTTTGCACAAGTTCGGAGGCGCGATCTATGGCCCTCACTGGGCCAAGGCCTGGCTCAGTATTCTAGGTGTGATGGATTGGGATTGTGTCAACCCAGTTCCTCCCGAGATCTGGTAAGTATCTTTGGAATTCATCAGGCTGCAGTATTCCCGACTGACATTGTTTTCTAGGCTTCTTCCTGACTGGGTTCCCTTCGCTCCTTGGCGCTGGTGGATCCACATTCGTCAGGTCTTCTTACCCCTGTCCTACATCTGGTCGAAGAAGTGGTCCTGCCCGCTCAATGACCTCACCAAGCAGCTTCGCGAGGAGCTGTATACTCAGCCTTATGACTCTATTGACTTTTCTCAACATCGCAACTCCATTCACTCTGCCGATAACTACTACCCCAAGACATGGGTTTTGAACGCCATCAATGAGGCTATGGTTCGGGTCTGGAACCCCTTCCTTCGCATTGGCCCTATCGTCAAGCGGGCTGAAGATTGGACGTGGGAGTTAATTCGCATGGAGGATGAGAACACCGACTACGCGGGGCTGGGACCCGTGAGCAACCCCCTGAACATGGTTGCCTGCTACATCCACGATGGCCCTGACAGTTATTCCGTTCGTCGTCACCGAGAGCGCTTGAACGACTACATGTGGATGAAGGGCGAGGGAATGCTGGCCAACGGAACCAACGGTGTCCAGGTCTGGGACACAACATTTGTCACGCAGGCTGTTGTGGTCGCCGGCATGGCTGATGATCCCAAGTGGCGCCCCATGTTGACCAAGGCTCTTGAATTCATCGACGATCATCAGCTTCGAGAGAATGTGCCCGACCAAGGGAAGTGCTACCGCCAGCACCGTAAGGGCGCTTGGCCCTTCAGCACTAAAACCCAGGGCTACACTGTTAGTGATTGTACTGCGGAGGGTCTTCGCTCCACAATTCAGCTTCAGGAAATGCACAACTTCCCAAAATTGATCTCCTTGGACCGGTTGAAGGACAGTGTGGACTGTCTACTGTTGATGCAGAACCCGACGGGTGGCTTCACCGAGTACGAGACTACTCGCGCATCAGAGAAGGTTGAGTGGCTGAACGCTGCTGAGGTATTCGGCGGAATCATGATCGGATATGACTATCCCGAGTGCACCACAGCATCGGTGACTGCTCTGTCACTCTTCAGCAAATTTTACCCAGACTACCGCGCTGACGAGATCCGCACCGCGAAGAACAAGGCCGTTGCGTATATTAAGCGTGCCCAGCGCAAGGACGGCAGCTGGTACGGCTCTTGGGGTATCTGCTTCACCTATGCTGCCATGTTTGCCCTGGAGAGTTTGGCCAGTGTTGGTGAGACCTACACAACCAGTGAGAACTCTCGTCGGGGCTGTGAGTTCCTGATTGAGAAGCAGCAGGCTGATGGTGGCTGGGGCGAGTCGTACCTTAGCAGTGAAAAACATGTCTATGTCCAGCACGAGAAATCGCAGGTTGTTCAGACTGCTTGGGCCTGCTTGGCTCTAATGGAGGCTCAGTACCCTCACAAGGAGCCCCTGGAAAGAGGCATCAAGCTGTTGATGGCTCGCCAGCAGCGGAACGGCGAGTGGCTGCAGGAATCTATTGAGGGTGTCTTTAACCAGTCTTGCATGATCTCATACCCCAACTACAAGTTCTATTGGCCTATCCGAGCTCTTGGCTTGTACAGCAAGAAGTTTGGCAATGACGCACTTCAGTGAGCTCTGCATTTAGCGGACCCACATGTATATCTACCTAATAGTCAATCAATCGGATTCAATCCTACCGCGCCCCCTTTGAATGGAAGTTTATTAGTACAGATAGGAGCCCCCGGCGTGTACTCTATGGATACGCGAGTATCGTTTTATTTTAGCGGTAATATACTACGAACGCTAGCAGCCTCCGGGGCCGCAAGCTGACCCTTAGGATCCCGAAACCATTTCTAACTTTCTTTTACTTCCTCTTCTTTCACTACGAAGCTATGTCCATAATCCACTGGCCTGGGGGCAACACCCGCGAAATCAAACCGCACCCTAAGACAGATTTGTCTGAAGACAAACTACATAGTATAGGAAGAAGTCAAAGGGGAAGGACAGTGGGATACCTTCGGACCCACATCGGGACCTAGAGCTTTCCATAGAGCTCGGACCACGCGCGGAGCCGCAACCCACCTTCTGTTTGTTCTCTCCTCCTCCATCGCACAACACCTCCTCCAGACGCCATGGACTACGCAGCAAAGGGCGGCGAGGCCCTCGCCAATTCAAATGCCCCTCTCGCTTTCGAATACTTCACACGCGCTCTCATCCAGCACCCCCGCTCCCCGCACTACTACATCCAGCGCGCCACAGCCTGCGGACGTCTTAAGCCAGAGCATGGCGGACCGAACTCCAGCCTCGCACTGCACGATTCGGAGATCGCGCTCGTCCTCGCCGTCGAACGTGGCAAGCGTGAGCTCATCCTAGAGGCGCAGTTCCGCCGCGCGGTCTCGCTGTTCCAGCTTGAGCGCTACGGAGACGCATCGTACCTTTTCAAGCTGCTGGAAGAGAAGACGGCCACGACAAAGAATATTCGAGATGATAGCAAAGAGACTAAACTCCAGGCGGCTATGCAGGGAGGAAAGGGCACGATGTATGAGACCCAGTTGCCTATCTGGATGATGAAGGTCGATCGCAAGATGAAGGAACTTTCGGAGGGTGATGTGAAAGCAAATGTGTCTATTGCCGAGTACCCGAAGGATGTCGCAATCCCTAGCGAGTTACAGCTTAAGGCGGAGCTTGCTGGAAAGCTCGAAAAGCCTGCGCCTGCAGCCGAGCAGTCGGTCCAGCAAAATGCGCCTGCAGCGTCCGGCGCAGCAAGTGACGTTCCGAAGCCTGCTGCTAGTTCTGCTGCTCCCCCTGCAACCACTGTCCCGGAGAAGGTCCGTCATGAGTGGTACCAGTCCCACAATGCTATCGTTGTCACTCTCTACGTTAAGAACATCCCGAAAGACAAGGTAGAGACTGAGTTGAAGGATGAGTCGGTAAGCACAATCCCAGTCCAAGGATGATGCAGTGTTAAAGACGTAGCTAACGATCTACAGGTATCTATCCAATTCCCCCTCCCCTCTGGCTCCGCCTACGACTTCACGCTCGACCCCCTCTACGCCCCAATCGACGCGTCCGCCTCCAAAGTCGCCGTCATGGGCACCAAGATCGAAATCACCCTGCAAAAGAAGACACCCGGCCAGAAATGGGGCTCACTTGAAGGTATTGGTGAAAGCATGAAGCTCACAGAGCGACCCACTGCCTCTACCGCATCAGCTGGACCCTCATACCCGACCTCGTCTCGCCACGGCACAAAGGACTGGGATAAGGTCGCATCCACTCTTACCGAAAAGAAGTCCAAAAAGAAGGATGGGAGGAATGACGGTAATGAATCGGACGACTCGGATGTCGGTGGCGATGCCGTGGACGGTTTCTTCAAGAAGCTGTACAAGGGCGCTGATGATGATACCCGCCGTGCTATGATGAAGAGCTACATCGAGAGCAACGGGACTTCCCTAAGTACCAACTGGTCTGAAGTTGGAAGTAAGACTATGGAACCGCACCCTCCTTCCTAGGTGGTTATCGCTGAGTCTATTCGAATTGGGGAATCTTGCTCGGACCCGTCCTTCTCTTTTTGAGTTCACTGCATCTAGTAACCGGTGTTGATTGCATAGCTTTGCTACTTTTGAATGTTTATGATCTATGGAAATGAATTATGCTTGGCACTACAGAATTCTTCGAACGGTAGGCTTCTGGAGCTACTCCGCAGAATGTGCTAACCTTTGGCTCCAACACGATGCCTTGTTAATTCCCTGTATGTGGATAGCTTTTGAAGCAGGGTGTACACTTTTGCCTCCTTGCCCACAGGTACACGTTTACGCTCATAGTGACCTTGAGGCAACATGCGTAGTTATACTTCGCTCAATTTCCGAGTTACTCGATAGCCGGATGTGTTTGTGGGTAGAGGTCCACCTTGAAGATGATCCATTACAAGAAAAAGACACTATTGTCCATTTGTCCCGACTCCTTTTTACAGTCGTTTGCTCTTCTCGGGTATCTCTTCCCTTTACTCTAGCTTCCCCGTAGATGGTATGTCTCCAGGGGGTGCTGACTATATGAAGAAAACTTGAAATGAAACCATCTAGAATGAGCGTCCGTGACTTTGTATATTGGGGATCAGGGACTTAATCCAAGAGATAATCTGCAATCAAGCTATTATATTGACATGAAGAGGTGTAATTAAGAGATAGAAGCAGATTGCTGTCCATTAGGAAAGGGTAGGAAGTTCTTTGTTGCTCCCGAGCTCGGACCCAGGATCCAACTTCTTTGACTAGGTTTATTTTCTCTCTTTGTATTCTCTAAAGCTTATGCCTGTCGACGCCTGCATTCACCATGGTACTGTAGACGTTCTGCCTCAGGCGCGTTGAGGTATACCACGCCCAATCAGGACAAGTCCTTAACCCATATATAGCTATCAGACCCGCTTCACATCGGGTTGGAAAACTGTGCCAGAAGAATTCCCGCTTAGGGGTGATTGGAGACTGCAACGTATGACAGTCTTACGTGACCCACATCAGACTTGGGATAATCCTGGACGAAGTTTGTTATAGCGTGCTTCGTATAGGTTGAGTTCCGGCATTTGTCACTTAAACCCTTCCTTTCGGAGAAACACGAGATGTCCGAGTGATCAAGAAAGAGGGGAAAGCGGATCATCCCTACAAATAAAGTATAAAGAGTGTAAATGAACGATGTTTTGCGCTGGTGAGTGGGGCATCGAAATAAGCTCGTCGGTGACCAACCCTAACTTTGACTAATTAGTTACCTAATGTTTCCGAGTTGGAGTCACTCGGAGTGCTTTTGTCCACCTTCTCTTACGCGGCTCCGTTTTTATTACTCAAAAGTTCCAATAGCAGATTTCTCATAACCTATAATTTTACCTAAGCTCTTCCGATCGGACCTCGGGCTCGACTATGTTATTATATCGGAGATGTCTGCCCGTCTGGGTGGACGGTTGATTCTACACATCTTCCCCAGAGCACACTAATTCATCTTGAAGAGAGAGAGAAAAAAAAAGAAATATAACAATCGCAACAATGGTCCGCAACATCCACATCGCGGTCCTCGATGTCGACATTCCAGCGCGCAGGCTCTACGAGGCGCGCGGTCTTTGCAGCGCACACTTCCGCGATATCCTTCGCGAAACAGCTTCGCACTTGAACGAGTCAACCACTATTGACAATCCGATTCATATTACCGTCACTCCCTATGATATTCGAGGAGGCCACTACCCCGATTTCCACCTACTGCGCGGCAGCCCGACCCAGGAGCATCTGCCCGTTTCCAACCCTATCGATGCGATCTTGATCACTGGAGGCTCAACGGGCGTCTATGAAATGCCTCATTCACCATGGATGCAGCTTCTTGAGAAGTTCATCCAAACTGTTTACAGAGATCATATCGATGTGCGCATCATGGGCACCTGCTTCGGCCACCAACTCATTTCTCACGCGCTGGTTCGCGTGCCCGAGGACCCTGTTCGCGATGTCTATGTTGAGAAATGCCCACTTGGCCGCGAGGTCGGTATCTACACCGTTCAGCTCGAGAGGGAGTTCCTGAAGCACTTCCCTTCGGCTCTTGGCCATCTTTCCCAGGGCCAGCTTCGCATTCAGATGTTCCACGGTGATCGTGTTATGGCCGTGGAGAAAGGAGCAGCCGTGACTCTGGTCGAGTCCCCTCCTGTTTCTCTTCCGGCACCTTGGATCAATATTGGAAGCACCCCTATCTGCCCTATTCAGGGATTGTACAACCCCGGAAGGGTTCTGTCTGTCCAGGGACACTACGAGATGGATGCTTTTGGTATGCAGGAGATGTGTGTTGAGAATGCGCCTGTTATGGGATGGAAGGAGTCGAAGCTGGCTTTGTTCCTGGAGCAAGTCGGTCCTGATATGAAGGAGCGACAGGACGATGCTAAATCATTTGCTACCGCTGTTCTCGCCTTCCTGGCTGATCTCGAAGTTTGAATTGAAGAGGGTTTCGATCGAGCGCATGGAATGGATGCCAAAAAGGAACCTCTTAAATCGATCATCGTCTAATGGGAGGACTTGGTGGGTTAACAACTGACTAGGGAAGACATATTTTAAATACATGGAAGGTCGGCTATTCAGAGAACATCTCGTTGCCTCGGCAGAGACTACCAGTGCGCCTAGCAGACACGCTTGGCCATATATCTCATCGGCCGGATCATGTGCCATTACATAGGATGCGAATCGTCTTCATGGTACCCCAATACGCACAACCCGCCAGTCCATTTGTCTTCCCTCGGTCTTCCCCGTGCCCCACGATGTATTGTATTTAGAACGAAGATCACGCGAATCAAAGATTTTATGCCAACCTATCACGACTATTTAGGTGTATCAATATTCATATCGGGCATTTATACAAGAACATATCAAGTGCTCTAATCATCAGTCTCAAGCTCATCATCAATCTTCTTTCCATCACGGTACAAGAAGAACTGGACAAAGATCGCCATATCCAGAAGCAATGTACCGAAGCTACCAATTAGCCAGGACAAATTGACAAGTATATACCGTCCATAAAGCTCCGAGGCCTCACCAGGACGGCATTTCGTATGGTGGTGGTGCTTAGTACTTCCCTGGCAAACAGGCGAGTATGCGAGAATAGACAGCACGTAGGTCAAGTTTCCAATGCAGGCAAACAGGAAGAAGAGCAGAGAGACTCCATCAGTGGACTTTCGACGGTAGTTAAGCAGCAACTGGGGGAGACGAGAGCCGAGGTACAGCACTGCGCAGAGGTATCCGAAGATCTGACCCAGTGTGTCCATAGTGAGGGGCTCCGCTTCTGGACTGGGCTCCTTGGGTGCGGGGCTGACGTACCAGCCCAGGATACCCGCAGCGCAGACAAGGGCGATGGCTGTGGTGTTGAAGAGGATGGCTTGGAGGGTGGAGATCCGACGACGGTGTCGGCGGGCGCGAGCTGTATCTGAGCTCGGCTCGATCAGGGGAGTCGCAGGCGACAGGTGTGTGCCATCAACATGTTGGGGGTTCAGGATGTCCCGGAAAGATGTTGCAGAGTGTCGTCTTCCTTGGGCAGCGGCTGATGTCGGTCGCGGACTATCGTGGGAATGTTGACCGTTCTGTCCATTAGACGGATCCTGGATCTGGATGTGGCCATTTGATTTAGGCAGCAGAGAGGATCTTTCCGTTGGTGCCGGTGCATTGGCATCGCTGCCCTCCAAAGCACCGGTGGTGGATGCTTCGGGTTCAGGCGACGGGGAAGAAGACAGTTCTTCCCGGATGTTGAATCCACGGTAATAGAAGCACTGTCCCAGAAGAACAATATCTGCTAGAGTGTAATACACAGCCAGAATAATCATTGTAGGAAGCACGCCTTGGAGAACGGCACCTAGGATGTTGAAGACATCACCCGCCAACCAGACGATCAGGAAAAGAAGCGACAGGCCATCTGCAGAGCCACGTCGGAAGTTCTCAATAATCTGCGGTGAGAAGACAACAACCCAGCAAGCAATTGAGATGGATCTGAATATGTATTAGCGCCTTTATTGCACAATGCCTGTTTACGTAGGGCACGAAGATGAAGGAGGATCTGCATATTATCCCGCACCTGCGCGATGCACATAGTTCTCCGAATCACATCATGGATGAATTGTTTGAAATATAGAAAAGAAAAAAACTCACCCGCATATGCCACTCAGGGCTTCGATATTGAAATTGGCCGCCTGTGAGGGGAACATGGTGAATATGGACTGAGATGACACTGAATAGGGTCGCAGCCACTCATAAGGCTGCAAATGAGCACCAAAGTACGCAGCAGATAGCGATTTCAACGTCCCGCTCGTTGTACCTGAAGTATAGTCGCTGAACACGGTCAAAATATGCCAATTGAAGTGAACCGAAAAAGATGGAGAGATCCGCGGGACTCGACCGAATGACGTCGAATGCGGTCACGTGTTGCTTTCTTGCTCATACGTGTGGGTTTCAACTAGCTTCTTTGTTTATGATCGCGAGTTTCATGTGAATTGTCATCTAATCCTATCTATCGATTAATAGTTGCTGGGTATCTAAGCGCAAACTTTCATCACTTGCTCTAGCTTGTCCTGGAAGTCGCAGAAGATATTGATCGCCTAGGCGAGCGTTAGCAAAGTTTATTTTCCGCGGAAATAGCATATTCGCATACCTGAGTCAATTTAATTTGACTAGCGCCGCCACGATCACGGGCGAACGTAATTTGGTATCGGCCAGGATCATGCAGGTATGAGGTATCCGGCGCCGGAACTGGCTCGGTGGGAGCAGCATCAAACAGCGAATTCACATTAGTAGTCATAGGGAGCGCAAGCTGTTCTAGCAGATGGGGTGCAACTGTCAGATGATCAACTCCGGCAAGCTGATAAATTTCATCAGTTGAGGTCAGGCTCGCAGGTAGGACCTTGGTCGGGGCTTTGATTGATTTGTAGTACGCTTGGATAGCAGCACAAAGAGGAAGTAGCTTGTGCTCATCGACGTGGCTGTGAATTAATATTAGCCGAGAAAAAGCCTCTGTTGTCCTGTTTTTTGTTCTCCTTCAATGACCTATGATACTTACCCTGGTTCAAAATGGACCTTTAGTTCGTTCACATAGGGAGCTACATAAGTGCACCCCACTTCCGCTGCAAGAACGGCCTGTGGCATGCTAAAGAGAGTGGTAGCAAGTGTCCGTACGCCGGCCATTTCAAGAGTACGGCAGGCCATTATGCCATCCCAGGTACTCGGGATTTTGATCGATATCCGAGCGACGTCAAACCCGGGTTGAACATGTTGGAAAAGTTGAACAATCCCTATGTATAGTCAGAGCCTTGCACAACCTGCGCGCGAAAGGAGGAAAGATGTTAACATACGAAGAGCATTGACGACGGTTTTCTCGGTAGAATATGAGTAGTACGGATTCGTTTGCACATGGACAAGCCCTCGAATATGCTTTGCTACAGCAACGGCCAGGCGCACCATCTGTTTGCAATCAGTTCATGTCCAGTATTAAGAACTCTGTCTTATACTTACCCCGATTTCAACAGCAAGCTCGTCAATACCGATAGACGAGTATTTAGCATGCAGGGCTCTTGCATCAGCTAAGGAGGCGGCGATGATTTCAGCGCGAGCGGGTTTGGACAGTTCGCCAAACGCAATAGCCTAGTGAGTCCGATGTTAGACTCGGGTATATCTCAAGACAGGCAGACATACTCACCTGATTCGAGGTGCAGTCCTGGAATGGACCGAGAGACTTGGCGACTGGGAAGCATTAACCGGATAATTTCTGACAAACAAAGGCCGGGGAAATGAAAGCACACCCTCTTCATCCATCGTATCGCAATCCACGATAGTGCGCGAGCGCATGTAATTCAGACCGGTTGGAGTCCCCATGCTGAATATAGCTCCTGTAGCCTCGGAGATGCTTATATCAGAGTCTGAATTTCGGAGAGGGATGCATGCAGTGGGATACTGTCATGCACAGAGTGATGTCAGAAAATAAGCCTGTTGCACAAAATCCCCAACATCCCACCTTTTCTCCAGAGTCGGTGGGGACACCCCGAACGGGGCAAAATTACCCGCCTGCATTTCTGATGTGGAGCATTGCTTCCTCGATCTACAGTATGAGATCAGACCTAGACCTACGGGCCATTTAGGCTAAAATCCGGTGAAATAATGTTGATTGTCTACAATACACCTGAACGCCCCACGATAGATGCATAAACCCGCGATATCCGCTAGATGAACTTTGCTTTTGCTTTTTGACAGTCGCATCTATTTGGCCTGAGCAGCCACCCACGCCTCGTGCGCCTTCTTCTGTCGCTCCCAGTCCTTGCGAAGCTTCTTCGCCCGGCTCTTGGTGAGCTCCTCACCCTTCGCATCGTGAGTAGGGAGACCCTCATCGTCCCAGGCGCTGTACTCGTTCGTGCGGAACATCTCCAGGTGGCTCAATTTGCCCTTCTCCAGCTGCTTCAGAGCCTCCTGTTCACGCTTCAGCTTGTCGGCCTGCTTTTGGCGAGCGCGGGCCTCCTTCTCCTCGCGTGCTTGGATCATCTCCTGGGTGACAGGGCGGACGAGCGCGGGAAGGTTTTCACGATCCTCTAGGTAAACACCCAGTTCGAAGAGGTCGATATCTCGAACACGGTCGCAGAGGGTGAGAATCTCCTTGCCGATGGAGTCTGACGACTGGAGGGAAGAGACCTTGGTGCGGAAGTTTGAGAGAACCTCAGCGTAAGGCTTAGCTGACTCCGAGATATCTTTGGGAGAGGTGTCCTGCTTCATTGCCTCTTCGATATGGCTGGACGAGACACCCTCTTTTGAGCGAGCGGCCAGTCGGAGAGTATCACGCATGGTAGAAAGCGGGAAAAGGAAAGGCTTGGCCTCCTCGGGGACGTCGATCCCGGACCAACCAATCTCAGTGCTGTCGGCGGTCTTAGTTCCGTTAAGACCGAAGATGTTGACAAGGGAAGTAATCCAACGAGCAGCATCTTCAACGTCCTTCGGGTTCAATGTGGCCTTGTCGGCACTGTTGTACCTGGTGATAAGCTCGGAGATGGACTGCATGACACCTGGTGTGTTGAAGGAGTCGCAAAGCTGGTTGTAGACCGCAGTCTTGGTCGCCTCAAGATCGGTAGCAAAGGCCGTGTCGGTACCAGAACCCTGCAAGGCGGCGGGATCCTTCACCTTGAGGAAGAAGTTGTTGACCTTCTCCTCCCAAGAGATTCCGGTGCTCACAAGCTCGTCAGTAATTTCAACCCCATCCTTCCAACCACCCAGAAGGAAGACAATGCGCAAGCTTCGCGAGTTCCATTCCTTCCGGTTGAGGGCTTCGCGAATGGTTGTGAAGTTCTTCAAAGACTTGGACATCTTGGATCCTTGGATTGACAAGTGGCCCATGTGCAAGAAGTAGTTAATGACTTGGTCGTGGTTATGGCTGTTGAAATAAGCCTCGCTCTGAGCCAATTCATTATCGTGGTGGGGGAATGCAAGATCAATGCCACCGGAGTGGATATCGATGCGATCACCCAGGCGAATACCGTGAAGGGTACTGCACTCAATATGCCAACCGGGTCGTCCCTTGCCCCAAGGACTGGGCCAGCTAGGCTCACCCGGCTTGGACGCCTTCCAGAGGACGAAATCGGAGGCGCCGCGCTTCTCCGTAGACTTGCTGGTCAAGGAGCCTTCTCCCTCAGCAGCCAATTTGTTGTCCGAGCGACTCCATGGCTCTAGGCGTGCATAGGGGTGTCCCGCCGCCTCGAAGGCTTCGATGTCAAAGTATACGGATCCGTCCTTGGTGGTGTAGCCGAAGTTATTCTTTACAATGCGATCCACGTAATCGGCGATTTCCTGACCATGGTCCGTCACACGCATCAACTCGTCGGGGTCGAGGACATTCAGGTCACGCATATCTGTCAAAAACCGCTCCTCGTACTTTCGAGTAAGCTTTGTGAAAATACTGTGGTTGTCGGCATCAATGGAAGTGCCCTTCAGAGCATCCAGGTATGGCAGAAGGACATCCTGAGCTTCAGTGTAGAAAGACTCGGCGAATACTGCAGGATCAGAAGCGCTGCTACCGCGCTCGGCTTCCGCCAGGACCTTTGCAGCCGAACTGGCAGTCTTGATGTGCATTTTGACCTTGGCCTCGTCATCGCCCGCTTTCTCATTACCCGGAAGAGCACCACCGCTGAGTACCGTCGCATAGGTCTTCGCGACAGTATCCTGATATTGTGACGGGGCCAATTCAGGGTCCAACAATGACAGGTTCTTCTTGAGGTATGCTTTATAGGCGTTCTTCGTGGTGTCGATAACTTCCGCGGTGACGACGGGGTTCACAGCGACGAATTCGTTGAAGAGATGTTGTTGTCTTGCACGCAGAATAATCTATGCGATTGGTGAGTGACTCGGTTCATTTGCGCCGAGCAATGTTGAAAGAATCTTCTTACCTTATCGTCAATATCGGTGACGTTCATAATGAACTCGAGATCGAACTTGAAGTAGTCGCGCATAATGCGCCGAATGATATCGGTGCTGACATAGTTGCGAGCGTGGCCCAAATGCGCATCGTCGTAAACGGTCGGACCGCAGGCATACCAGGTGACCTTCTTGCCGGTCGGATCGACAGGAATGAAAGGTGATTTAGACTTGGTCAATGAGTTGTACACCTTCAAGGGCGGCAGTTGCACACCCTCGGGCGAGGGAGGCTGCCGCCATGCCGGCTGTTGACGAGTAGACATGGGTCTGGAGATAGAGAGTGACAGAGACCAGAACCGAAGCTGCTTTGGCCGAACGAAGGGAAAGGAAAGGAGGGGCATAAGAACGGAGGGGCACTTTGCTTTGGAAACAACGTCGACTCATCGTATTACGTACCGTGATTGGCCCTTGCATGGGGATGGCAGAGCCCTATGCCCTAATTTCCAAGATAGGAAGCCCAGCTTTTTTCTACTTGCGGAGATCGATCTTTAAGTCTTCATCGAGCTACGAGTTTCCAGTTACGCGCATTGCTTGGACTTCTGCAGCTATGCCGTCTCCATTCCTGACCCCCGGCTCAACAGCGGGGCCCGACACCGTCGCCCTGCTTCATCTGCGCCGCGACCAGACTATCCCGACGATCCTTCGTACCTTCGACGACCAGAACCAGGGCTATAAGGAAGGCAAAGTGTCCAACACGCGCTTTGGCTCGTTCCCGCACAGCACCCTGATTGATCAGCCATGGGGCTCCCAAATCGCTGCCTCCAAGGTCGACACCGGCTCGCGCGGCCGGAAAGGTCCTTCCAAGCGCAAAGCTGATGAGCTCGATACACCGGGCACAACCACCGGCGCCGACGATGACACACCCTCCTTCTCAAAACCAATCGCTGCCGGCAGCGGCTTCCTCCACCTGATGTACCCTACCCCCGAATCGTGGACGTTGTCGCTCCCGCATCGGACACAGGTCGTCTATACCCCCGATTACAGTTACATCCTCCACCGGCTCCGCGCGCGAGCAGGAGGCACGGTCATCGAAGCCGGTGCGGGCAGTGGCTCCTTTACCCACGCTGCCGTGCGTGCCGTATTCAATGGATACCCTGAAGAGCAGCAGGCAAACAAGAAGCAGAGGTTAGGGAAGGTGTGCAGTTTTGAGTTCCACGAGCAGCGAGCGAAAGCTGTACGACAAGAGATCTCGGATCACGGTCTGAATGGTCTCGTGGAGGTCACACACCGCGATGTTTACGAGGGCGGTTTCTTGCTGGGCGACCCTCAGACTGGCAAGTCTCCCAAGGCTAATGCGATTTTCTTGGACTTGCCTGCTCCCTGGCTTGCGTTGAAGCATCTTGTGCGCAAGCCTGCTTCTGGCGCTGAGTCTCCGTTGGACCCGAGCTCGGCTGCGCATCTTTGCACTTTCTCTCCCTGTCTTGAGCAAGCTGAGAAGACCATTCGCGTCATGCGCCAGCTTTCGTGGCTGAACATTTCTATGGTGGAAGTTAATCACAACCGTATTGATGTGAAGCGGGAACGTATCGGCTTGGACTGTGAGGGCATTCGCGGCGCGACAGTATTCCCCAAGACCGTGGAGGAAGCAGTTGTGAAGCTCCAGGAGGATGACGAACGCGCCAAACGACTCCGCCAGGCCCATTACGACGGGAAGACAGACGATCCGAAGGTCCAAGAAGATAAGGCTCGGTCCTCCAAGGAGTCAGCCATCCCGGCCTCTACTGGGCCTTCATATAGCCAGGGCCGCTTGATCCACCGTTCAGAGCCGGAGTTGAAGACACATACTTCCTACCTAGTATTCGCTATTCTTCCCCGTGATTGGACAGAAGAGGATGAGCGGAAGTGTCGCCAGCAATGGCCCTCTCAGAAATTGGACGCGCCTGAGCCTAAGAGTGGTAAGAGCAGGAGGCAGGCCAAGCGGGAGGCTAAGGAGAAGTGTTTGGAAGAGGTCAAGGCAGGAGAAAAGACGCAGCCAACAGAAGAGAAGGTTGAGCAGGGCGATGAAGCATGAAGAATTGTATCAAAGCATAATCATAAAAGGTGTACCACCAAAGCACTGGGTATTAGCAAAAAGCATTGTTTCTCCTGGTTACCCCAGGATGTCACTAACTCGATATTGATCGCTCCCAAGACTCAACCCCTTCAAATTACTTCCTTCTAATCAAAGATTCCTGCAAACATGGTAAGATAGCTGTGGTCTCATTCAAATGGACTATGTTCTAGAATGCTCTTTAGATAAAGGGGAATTGACATGAAAATATGGCCATGGTATGTGGTTGCGAAATCAGGCTAGTGAAGATGTTAGGGTATCGCGCTAGAGGTTGTTCTCCACTCTGAACTTGTCCCAAGCTTCATTCAGGGTTCCAAAGACAGCACTGGAGATCATCCGCTGCTCGGTGGTAGCAGTGGTGGAAATCTGAATAGCAATGATTAGCAAGGTGTTCCAACCAGGGAGTATATCAATTAACGTACCTTGTCGGGATGCACTTTGGCAATTCCCTTCATATAATGGATCTTCACCTTATTCGGCAAGACCAACTCCGCCAACCCGATCTTCTTCCACCCAGACTCTGGCCAGAGAACGCTATCAAGGCTGCCCAGCAAAGCCCGGAGATTGTCCTGCTTTCCGTTTCTCCAAAGAGCGATTTTGGCATCGACACTTTCTGAAAGAGCAAATTTTTCCTCATCAGCAAGCTCGGAGGCTTTGTTAGCCTCCCGGAGACGGCTGACAGCTTCTGAGTCCTGTCCAGAGCCCGCGCCCAGGTCTGACAGCGCAGATACCTTCTTAGGGGCAGGAGTTGCCCGTTTCTTGACAGGAACTGCCTTTGCTGCAGGTTTGCTGATACCAGCAGCCTGCTCGCATCGGTTTCGGCCCTGGATACTGGTACTTCCACCGTGACCAGCTTCAACAGCTAACTTCCACACTTGCGCGGCATCTCCCCATTTCTCGAGATGTTCCAGTGCCTCGGCTTTGCGCATCAAGGCCTTGCCGTAGAAATCCTTCATTTGCTTGGCAGGCTCGCCATTTTCGAAATCAATAGTTTCGGATTCGCCCTTTGAGGGACCAATCAAGCTGAGAATTGTGTCGGCGTCATCGACGGCTGATTTGGCTTCACCGGTCTTCAGCGCTGTCATTGCGCGGTTGCTGCGAATGATAATCGTGATCGGGTGCTTCTCGGGAAGCATGTTGAGAGCCGTTGAGAAGCTCTCATGGGCAGCTGCGTAGTCGCCCCGCTTATACGCTTCAGCCGCCTTTTCACGGTGGCGGTGAGTGGACTGGAGAGCCTCGGCCGATACAGGTGGGATGGACCTTGTCGGAGCCTTAGGACGCACTGAAATGGGTGTTGAGCGGGTCGGGGTTGCGGCTTGGGAGGGAGCCGCTGGTTTGGGTCGTTGGGATGAAGGAGCGGGAGAATCGAATAGATCAACGGCCGGTTCAGGCGCCGGGGAAGGTGCTTGAGGTCGCTTTCGTCTTGCAGAACTAACGTAGGCTTGTGCTGACTGCTCCTCCGTAGCGAACCGTGACAGACGAGATTTGGGCTCTGTAGAAGTGGGACGCGATGGCCTTTGCAGGAAACTAGGCTTCTGTTGCTGCTGCTGCTGTACATGTTGGGCGGGTGATCGAGACTGTTGGCGGATATCACTGCCACTGGGTTCCGGGCGAGCAGGCTTGCGAGGAGGTCGAGCGTTACCAGCCTCTAGAAGCATAGCTTCGTCCGTGAAATCTTGTGGCTTCTGCTGCGGTGGTCTGTCACCGCCACGTCGGGGTGGTTGTTGCGGAGGGAACGACTCCTCACGCGTGGCAGATGCATCTCTCATCCACTTGGGTTGGTTGGGGTCATGATCTCCCGTATGGAACTCGTTCACAGCCTGCTGGAACCGTTTACTTCCCGTTTTCCAGAGAGAGCCCGCAGTTTTCCACAGATTGTTACCCAGCTGAGATGCGATTTGGGCCGGGTCCTTCTCACCTCCGGGGCTCATGCTATCATCCCGCCGAGGAGCCTGGGACCTGCCTTCCCTCGCCCACGATGGAGCATCACGCTGGCGACTACTTCGCTCCATGGGCTCATGGGACGGAGCGTTCAACGGTGATGAGCCTTGTGACTTGTGTCTAGACTCAGCATGGGCCTGTGTCAGAAGCCAACCAACAGCAGCCTGCACGTCTGTCCCTGACGGGGTGGTTCGTAAGGCCTGGCGAGACTTGTCTGCAGGGAACCCCATGTCCACCAGCTCTGCGATGGCCCGATCCTCATCACTAGTCGGCATGGGCGATGCATCTTGGCTTCTTGTGTCACGGCTCGGAGCTGCCCGGGGCGATGGGGAAGGTTTCTGGCGCGGGAGTTCAGACACGGGCTTTCCCAGTAGCCCAAGAAAGTCGTCGTCGTCGTCCTGTGCGGGGAGAGAGGCGGCCGCTGACTTGGGCTTCAATTGATTGAGGCCAAAAGGATCATCATCTTCAAGCGCATCCAATCCTCCAGTATTATCGCGCATCGAAATTCCTCCACCTAATGATTGTTGCGTGGTATTGGAGCCCACTTGGGGTGAAGCATTGGAGCTAGGAATCGGGAAGTTCGTAGATGCGTCCACCGGTGCCGCAGCATTGAAGGCAGCTAATAAATCGTCATCGTCGCCGGGGGCAGCTACGGTATGCGAGACTGGCGCAGCAGCAGGGCTTTTGGTGCGGCCTTGCTCAAGACCATCCCAGAACTGGTTGTTCTGCCCTCCATATTGCGCCTCGTACTGATTCCGCTTCTCTTCTTCCTTCTTTGCCCTCTCCTCCTGCAATCGCTTCTGTTGTTCTGCCAGCGAAAGGTTCTTATTTGCGGCTGAAGAGTTGAATGAGACCAGGTTGGCGAAGCTATCTCCGGTAGACGGGGCGGGCTTGGAGGGCGACGGGGTGCGATTCGAGGCAGCAGACATGGGCGTTGACCTTCCAGAGCCACCATTCGATCGTATACTGGGGAATAGGCCAGCGCTCATAGGTGGCGGTTTGTTTGGCGGGGCATTTGAGTTGTTAGACCAACTCAGGCCGTTTAAGTCATCCATGGCGTGCTAGATGGTGCCCGAGGTGAGGGTACCTGACTGGATTCCGGGTAAGGGTTAGGAGGTCGGAGACAAATCTAGTAGGTATTCCATGATCTCACCACACAAAGGACAAGGAAATTGACAAATTGACAAATGGTTTGTAGCCTCATGGAGCATGCGCCGACGCTCGCGCCCCCCTGCGCATGTGGGGATGACGACGGGCACGTGATGTTTCATCGTTCAGTGCTTGTTTTCCCTTTGGACCAGCTGGGCGAGTGAAACAGCATTTTGAGTTTTTTTAAACGTAGAGCCTCCGGGGATGCTAATTATTTGGTATCAATTTGTTGCCTTGTCATCCATTTGACATTGGGGTGATATGCACGTTCGAGTTTCAGCGATATATATTCGTTGGGACCGCCTCTGCATACGATCTTTTCTTATACTATATATCTGGTGAGATCAGGCATGAGCATAATTTCAGTATACTAACATAAAGCAATGAGCTTAATTCCGAAATCCCAAGACTGCAATTATGTCGCGCGACCTAGGTGCGCACGGGGTTTCCAGCTAAACCTGAAGTACAACTTTAACCTAAGACCCGTTGATGTAGACTGGGTCTTGTGGAAAAGTGCTACCGACTTAGGTGCCCAGGTCTGTTTGGAAGACAATGATTTGTTCTTGTAATTATATGAAGCCTCAGGGGTATGTTTGCTATCTATTAAAGAATTCACCAAGGCATTGACAGGTCGAAGAGAAAGATACAAACAAAGCTGCCATCGGAGCCATCGATCATCATATCTGCTTGAGAAGACCCAGAAAAGACAATCTGGCTTAGAAAGATACCGGCTTCGCTTGTTCATCTGCAATAAGTTTACCGCCGCATAAGAACTGTCAAAAGCTGCATGGGTCACGTAAATGCGGTCGAGCGACCCGATAGCTCTGCCCTCCTATGCAGGCAAGCTGGAAGACGAAACCAAGTCCGCAATATGCAGAGCTTGCAGAAGCCTTTACCTTCGAACGCGATATCGAACTCTATATTGTTCACCGCAAAACTGTCAGGTTGGGGTTCCCACTTTCTCAAGGATGACCTTGTTTCTGCGAAGCGTTGTTCGGTATAGTTCTGCATTGTCATTTTGTTTGTTGCATCCAATGTCCAAAATCATGTATTACGAGAAGATCATCAATGGATGACCGGTTTTCTGGTCAAGCAAGCCCTGATCGACATTGCATTATCTACTCCTTTCTTGTCTTCAATTATGTCGACTTTGTTACAATTGAGGTTTCTGAAGACGTCTAGCGAGTTGATGTTCGCGTCATCGATTGATTCAACCGCTGTGTTTGCCCTCAATGCTGAGCCGATCGGCGGGTCCATGCGGATAGACAGGATAAGTGGTAATCTCGTTCCGCTGTACTGTACATCCTCTTCCCAAGTTGTGCACTGGCTCAAACGCAGAAATATCTTAGGAATCACTTCCAGAGATGTTCACACCGGCTTGTCCAACATTTATGGCCAAAAACGGATAGTATCGTGCATATTTACTTTGGACTCATCAACATTCAACATAATTCCACTTTTCTTCGATTTCACACAATAATCTTCAATAGTCCCGCCAACACTTTTGCGTAGCGGAAATCAACTACTGTTGGGAAAGATGTGGCCTACTGGGCCTACACGTGTATATGCACGCTGCGGACATGGCCTCGGGGGGTACCGGGCAAAGGCACCAACCCTTGTAGACCATATGGTGGAATGGCCACCGCTGATTGAACAATGCATTATCAAGTAACGGAGAAGGCACTAAACCGAGGCGGGCCAGTGTCTCGGATGAAAAGCAAGCCCCCTTGCTGCCCATTTTCTCGACCCTAGTTTCGACCCGGTAAAAGATGCTTTCATGGCCCAACCACCCTCAGGAACAGTGCAATTCCATGCACGCCAAGACACGAACAGCACTGTGGCGTCAATACCGTTATGATAGACCAACAGGACACCACAATGGTGTTATGGAAAAGCACGGATCAAGACTGACCACTCGACAGATCGAGGGGGGCGACCCACTTCGCGAAACCCCTAAATGCGGATGGCGCTGATACCTCCGAGCGCGTATCTATTGCGCTGGAGCTGTCCGAATGTGCAAATTTTTCATGCACACGAGCACAATAATACGGTGAGCCCAGGTGCTCTAGCTCGAGGTCGGAGGCTGGTTTATCGTTATTATGATCATTGTTGTGATGTGACATATCATAGCCCCTGATCATTTGGTCGTCCGTACAATTCCTGCTTTGTTCGCGCTCCACAGTTGATCGTCGTGGCAGGTACTGTATCAACCGCCCAAGGAAAGGAAAATCTCCTGTAAGCAAGTAATTACTAGGTCAAACATAGGAGACCCTAGGGAAAGGCGAGTAATCCCTGCCGATGGCCGGTTGGTGAGCCGGAGACGAAAGAGTCTAGTAAAAGCGACGGGGTAATTTTACGGCTACCAGTGACGGTCCTAATCTCTTTTTGGTACGAGGGAGCTGATCCTTGCTAGATCGACAGGTTCTCGATCGGTGGGTCTTGGGATAGCTCATTGACTCGTCGTTCTTGACTCGCGTGGGATTCTATTGTCAAATTTCCAGTCGGTTAGACTGCCCCTAAAAGTTCACAGCTAACAATGTTGCGCAATGTTGCGCCATGTTCCGTCGGCCCCGCGTTTTTCTGGAATCCCCTTGTCAAGTGTCGCTTTATATGTAGGGGCTTGGGCTAGACCCGGGACTGCAATTTCTTGTTTATCTCATTTCCTGCGGCCTCATGTGTTCACGACGCGCCTCTCCCCGGTTTCTTCATTGATGCTTATAGTGAAGATCCTATGAACAGACCAGCCTCTCTTTTTGGTTCTGCGACGCGACCCTCACCGACTCGATTATAGTGCATGTGCATATTGGTTCTGCGAACGAGGCTGGCAGGGCTCATATAGTCGGATCGAACTGCTCCACCATCCCGGGATATTCTCATTCGCTCTCGCCGTTTATCCTGAGATATAGTGGTCAATATGCGGTGGTATTCGCTTCTCACCTTGGTTCTGTTATTCCTCTGTCGGGTGTCATTGGCAGCTCCGGTAGTGGGATTGGGTGAACGGGATGTTGATGCGACTCTCGACAAAAGTGAAAACCAAGATACAACGACAACCGCAACAAATAATGAAGCCATCCAGACTACTACGACAGCGGCAGGGACCCAAATCACAGTAACCGCAGCCACGGGAACTACGGCAAGTACTACAACAGACTCGTCTACAGGTACTTCAACCTCCAGCCATACTAGCCCCAGCTCTGTCACAACAACAGTGCCTTCATTAGATGGAACTGGTTCCTCGGGCTCTTCATCATCGGGAAACGATACCCAGTCAGCCTACTCAGGAGGACTACCAATCAAACCAGAAATTACACCTGCATTAGGGGTGGGAGGCTTCATACTTCTTGTTCTGGGAGCAGCGCTGGCCCTCATTGGCATCCGGAAGCAATGGTAAATGTCTCAGCCCAAAAGGTATAGGAATACGGGACTAATGTCAGATAGGGTCTATATCTTCCTTTCCACGGCATTCTGCGCAGCATTGGGTGTCACAGTGAGTTGTCTATGTTTGCGTTTGAACAACATTGCATGCTGACTTCAGACCCTCTTTATTAGGTGCTGATCATCTATGTCATGAATTCTCCTGTCAGCAATGGTGTACAAGGAGGGTATTTGGTTGCTGTGGTCGTCACGGGTGCGATCCTTGGCGGTATAGCGCTCGTATTCAGGGAGATCACCGAGGGACTGAGTTGTTTTTTGGGCGGCTTCTGCATTGGCATGTGGCTCATGACCCTCAAGCCCGGAGGCTTGATCACTGGTGACGGAGCAAAGGCTGGGTTCATTCTTGCTTTTGCTGGAGGCTTTTACTGTCTGTCTTGGAGTCACTACACCCGTGCATATGGATCCATGCTCTGTACCGCCTTTGCCGGTGCTACTGCATTGGTACTTGGTATTGACTGCTTCAGCCGAGCTGGGTTGAAGGAGTTCTGGCTCTATATCTGGGGTAAGTCATTCAAAATCTGCTTTTGACAAGCTGGGACATTAACATGCAGATCAGGTCTGAACGATGACATGTTCCCCTATCATACCTACACATACCCTGTGACCCGCAATATTCGCGTCGAGATTGCCGTCATTATCATCGTCACTGTGTTCGGAGTAATTGGACAGTTGCGACTGTGGAAGGTCATCAAGGCTCGTAGGGCCAAGGAGGAGAATTCCCGCCAGGCAGCCGAGAAAAAGAAAGAGGAAGATGATGCCGAGGTCGGCCGACAACTCGAAGCAAACAACCTCCACGAGCGTGCTGAGTGGGAACAGATGTATGGTAATGGGCAGCACGACGGCAAAGAGGCGTCATTGTCGGAAACGGCAATTGCCGATGATTCGAGAAGAGGATCAGATGGCCATGGGTCTTCTACTAATCCGGAGAAAGACAATATTGAAATGAAAGAGATGGTCCTGACGGAACAGCGTCTCGAAACGGTGGATGAGGGGGAGCAACACGAGGTGCGCAGTCAGCCCGAAGTGGTATATCGTGACATGGCAGGACCAAGACCAGTCACTGCCATGTCATTGCCAACAGCCGCTGTGAATTCGCATCTCCTTGGAGACAATGACTCTGAGCATGGAGCTGTGATTGGCTCCGAAGCTGGCACCCCTCGAGGCTCAAAGCACCTGTCAAGGAAATCATGGATGAACAGGCTCTCCTGGCGCAGTGGTAACATCCAGATCCCAGAGCCGAACTCAATCTCTCAGGAAGCCTTGATTGTGCACGACGATGCTGCATCTTCTGTGGCAGGTGTCGTAGATGACCTTACGATCGCCTCTGGTCCGCCAAGCATAGCGTCTGGCATTCACGACGATGGGGAGGACCAGGGCCATGAGAAAGAGGTCTCCAACGAGCATGCTCCGGAGCAGAAGGTGCTCTCCGAGGTGGCTTTGGGAAAGCTCAACTCTCAAACGCGTCAACACGCTCTACCCACCGCAGTTGTGGCCGGCGCAAATATTCCTACATCTCACGAACCTAAAGAGAGGAATGACGATGCTCCTGCCATCGATGAAAATGACCAGGAAAACCAGGGAAACATCCCATCAATGGCCCCTATTCTGACAGAGGATCTTGGCGAAGACCAGGGTGCGAGGACCGAGATCCTGAAGGACCCAGTCGAGCATGCTCAGCTCAAACCTCAACCAGATATTCAGAAGCAAGAAGCCCCAGTCGCAGCCGTTGAGAAGCCTGAGTCCCTTGCTGTGGACGTGGCGTCTCAAAAGGGATCACCAGGTCACGTCGAAGCTGAACAAAGGGAGGTTAATAATTCTCATGATTTCCAGCCCAACGTCGACGACAATGTTTCAGTTGCCGATTCCGCTTCTCAAACAAAACCAATAGAGCCTGTAAAGAAGGCTACATTGGACAGGATGACCGTGAAGAAGATCCCTGAGCAGACCTCAAAGGTGATTCAAGTCTTCCGTACAAAGGAATGGGCGAAGCACCTAGCCGATGCCGAAACTCCAGAGCTTGAGCCCCTCGAGCTCGAAAGTGAGCTTCCAGAAGACTCAGATAAAGCTGAACAGGCCGCGGCCCCAGTTCATGTTGACGGCCTTCTGCAAACCGCATTCAATGCTCAACCGCCCCCCGCTGTGATGAGTCCGGAGCTTAGCGCATCAAGCTCGGAACAAATCCAGCGACAGTCCGAGATGTCATCTACGCCTTCTCCTGAAATGTCTCGGTCTAAGACACGAAATAGTCTGCAAAACCTTCCTGGTAGATCGCCGCTGCCCTTGGCTCGCAACGCGTCAACAGGAGCCATAGTCCCACTGCAGGAAGAGGATGTCGTTGCCCCGTTGCTGCGCAGCGCATCAACACCCTTCTTGGCCATCACTTCACCCGGTAACACTAAAGAGACACCGGAGTCGCCACGCTGGAATGGCCCGCCTCCTCTTCTTGCCGTTCGTGAAAACATGGTGCGCAACCGGATGTCTTCAACTTCTCTTCGCCACGACCCTTGGGCTTCCCGAAATGCTTCACGTCAGTCTCTCGCCGACCCCATCCAAGCCATCCCCCCAACAACGGCTATCCTGGAAGAACAGGAGGAGGACGTTGAGGTCGCCGCACCTAAAGATGATGATGACGTTCCGCTCTCCAAGCGTAAAGTCATGCTGCAGCGCCAGACCATGCAGTCACTGTCTGGCTTAAGCGTCGCGAATCTTCCCGCGGAGATGGGTCCTCAGATCACTCAGAGCTATGAGCGCTCCAGATCACCCCAATTCACGCAGGTGGACTCCGAAAGATCTGCCTCTAGAATGGCAGCATGGCGTCAATCAGTGAGAGAAGATATGACTCAACGCCGCGACCCTCTCTTCCATGGCACTCCCCCCGGACCCCCATCACCTGCCAGCCCCGAAAGACCGCGCAGCAGTCTTTGGGGATCCGTGCAGCAAATGCGTGATGCGTCCTCAGCCCAGGTTGACAAAGCCGTTGCAGATGGCATGCAGCGGGGAAGTATGACGGATCTTCATCGTCAAGCAATGCGACGAATGCAGGCTTCTGCCAACCGTCAATTGTAAACGTTCTTCTGATACCCCTACCCTTGTTTTTCTGTCCTTTTTCTTTCGGGCATTACCGGGCGTTTTATAAATAACCTTACATACGCATAATGTTTTATGTATATAATTCCTAATGACTTGCGTGTGAAAAGCCATTTGAATCACGCTTCAAAATATTTCTATACTCCATTCTATCAAAACTAGATCACTGCAGGAAATGTTTCGGTGCTTTTTCAAAAACCTTGATCGCTTGTTCGAGTCTTGTTTCATACTCTTCTAGCTCCATACTCTCCTGGTCATCTTCCACAGGTGTATCCAGCACAGCCTTCGTCTGTGTCCCCGGCTTTTCGTCCCGCTCGAGACCCAGCTCAATCGACGGACCCCCGCCTCCTCGGGCCGTATTCACAGACATGACGTCTCGGTAAAGACCCATCGTAATCGGTAGTTTCACGCCATCGACGCCGCTCTTTCCCACCTTGATGAAACGCGCATCGAGTAACCGAAACTGGGCTGCCCAGACATGTGGGTCGGCGACCTCCATAGCCATATCCCACGTAGAACCCACTCCCAAGCTCACGGACCCTCCAATCGGTACGCTGGACAATGCGCCGATGAGTGCCGACGATACGCCTGTGGATATCCTGGCGGAGGAGGCTCTCGATACGACCGTCTTAGTTCCTTCTAGTAGGTATAGGCCAGTCATGAACCAGACTTTGGGCCGTCGAGCGAATTTGAAATTAAGCACATAGGCACTGTGAGCAGCCGATAGCCATAATTTGAGCTTCTGTTGTGCAACAGGATTGTTCAGAACATTTTCAGTAAGGAAGGTTTCCGGGCTAGAAAATGTAAGCTTTAATCGATGCTGCGGGGCAATGAGGGTGCCATACTCTTTCAGAATGATCCGGGTCCCTTTCTCTGCCACGACGATTCTTTCACGGTCTTTATTATAGGCAAGGTTGAGGTTCACAATATCGCCAGCTTCAACACCAACAGAAGGCGTTTTTCGGCTCGTGCCGTGGAAGACAACATTGGTAAGATTAGTTGCGTGAGCATGCTTGTGTAGATCATCATCGCTGAGGTGCTAGTTAGCTTTCGGTTCCTGGCAGCCAAGAAAGCGCAAAGTCACCTCAGAATGTCGTGTGTATAGTGGCGTGCAATCATGGGCTCCCAATACTTCTCCAACACGAGGGAACCCAGGGTTAGGGCCTCGGGCCGCTCCCCCACACCATACAAAAAGAAAGATGAGTCGTCGCCAGCTCCCATGGTCTCTAAGGTTAAATCAAGGTTTAACTAGGCTCTGCAAGGATCTGACCAGCAATACGGTCCGCAGTCTACTCAATAAGAGAAAGATACTCTAGCGTGGCATTCTGCTCACCTTTTACTTGGGGGTTCCTGGTGCCTCCGCGGGGTAGTTTGCCGCCCTACTAGTGCTTGAGGCTTGAGACTTAGCTCATGTTGGGCAACTTTTGGCGAGACGCTTTTGGTTTCCGATAGTGCCCTGTCCAGCCACAATGGGCTGGATTCCCCGAGACCACTTTGCTTATATCTTGTCGGGCTGCTTTCTCAGCCGTGACCTTTGGTTGACCGGGCCTCTGAACTAGAACGTTCTTTTTGACTGCAGATTACGCATGGATTTTGAACACTTCATCGGTCTCTGTGGCCGATCGCTCTTTGCCGAAGAATACCGGGGCAACCTAGATGCAGCATGGGATTATTTGCAGCAAATGCGGCCCGATGCAGACCCTGTGGAGCCCAATATTCAGGCCGAGTACCTGCGTTGCGCGTCCATCTACTCGATCTTGATCGGCAAATTGGCAGATGCCTATGGCAGCCTGAGTACCCTACATGGTCTGCTTGATAAACTGCCTCAGGAATGGGGCTTGCGGTATACCAACTACAAAGTGCTCGCCGACTATACCCGTCGTTATCCGCCAACAATACAGTTCTATCATGAACGAGGAAACCCATTGAACGTAGCGATGCTAAGCGACATCATCGGCATCACCGAGGTCAACGCGAGGTTCATGCAGAATGTGCAGAAATACCTTCCGCTCGGTATACCGCGGGACCAGGGCTTATGCCAAATCCTAAATGCCGTGCAGTGGTTTCCTGAACAAATGAGGAACCTGTCTTCTCATTTCCACCCTCTATCCTGTAGCGCCTCTTATCACACACCCGAGGCCGATCCAGTACCCACGATCACGGAATTTGCGAAGAATATCCGAAAATTTCGTGACATCGCAGATGCAAACGAAGCCACAGGAGTCGCAACATATTTGAATCTTCTCGTCGTGAAACTCCATTTGTCATGCCAAAACTCACCAATAGCCACCTTGGAGGACCACTTCAAGCGATGCAGCAGGCTCAATGACCACGCGGGAATGGCAAATTGCACAATGATTGAAGGCGACAATCATGTCAGCCCTGCATTCTCCAGTCCCCTTTCATTGAATCTCATCATAGCCAACTTTTCTTCATGTATAGGAGAGGACACAGTCTGGGATCCAATCGAATTCTCGCTGAAGTTTGACTACTCTTCGGAAGTCCAGAATTGCTATGAAGATGCGCTCAATTTGTTCCGGACTGCTGGTTGCAAACGAGGACAAGCCGCGGTGCTTCTTCGCCAGGCATGCTGCCTGCACAATAGAGCGCGTCATCAGGGAACCTCGAATAGTCAAATCCATGATATCTTAAGCAAGGCGGATGCAAAACTACGAAAAGCCTTAAGGCTGTTCGGAAAAGATGAAGCAAATGTGCAGATCGTGAAAGCTCACCAGCTACTGGTGCACATCAGCATGGGAAATCCCCAAAATGCCAAAGCTACTTCTAGAGAAATCGCACATTGGGGAACTCACTCAAAGAACGAGACTTTGACCCACTTTATTGGGCTTCTACTCTCGCGATTCGCGCGCCAAGAATGGGACAGGTTCTCGAATATGGATA